>JAOPSE010000003.1:157228216-157956201 GCA_029449295.1 Zea luxurians
ATGCCCCAAGCAATTCATCACTTACATTCTCAATGCTTTTCAGCCAATCATCATCCGGTTCAACAAATTTATCTCCATACTTGAATGTATATCTCAGCCTGATTAGTCCACCCTCGTCAGTTTCTTTAACGGTCTCCTTCGGCATTTCCCAGTCATCTACAAGTGGCCACACCTTGAAGGCAATGTGCTCTTGCATTAAATCCCTGGTCCCAATAAAGGAACAGACTACACCGAAGGCCCTCTGACATTCTTCAGCTGCTTCGTCCATTTCTACCTTTGGCTTCCGAAGTCCGAAGCGCTGCCAGATAGGGCGCATGATGATATCCTTGATATCTTCCCGAACCGTCAAATCGTTTTTCACATAGAACCATTCCTTCATCCATTCCCCGGGCCATCTCTTCCGAAAGGTTGGCACGGGACAGCTCGACCCAGAGCGGGCACCGAAGCTATAACAACCAAAATTATTATGATATTGTTCCTTACCCCACGGTTTCGTCTCATATACTAGCTCGTGTATATTGCAAAAGCCTTTAGCACTTAGCTCCAAACCCTGGCTCCTCACGGCCCAGACAAAGATTCCCAATCTTATCACTGCTTCAGGGGTAAGTTGATGAAGGTAAATTTGATATATTTTCAGAACTTCTACTACAAACTTGCTTAGGGGGAATCGTAACCCAGCCTTTAAAAAGCTTCGGAAGATCACAACCTCATTATCTTCGGGGGTCGGCGTAGTTTTTTCTCCGTCATCCACCCTCACGATGGATATATCTCGGAAGTATCTCCCCCTCATGTTTTCAAGGTGGCTCTGCTTTATAGTTGATTTTCCGAAGATTGAGTGACTAGGCCGCCACGGGCGATCTTCGGAATCCTCTCCGCCACTATCCACATCATAGCTATCACTGTCGCCAGTATCTTCAGATACCCTCCAAAGTTTCCTTGACAATCTTTTCAATATTGGTCTTCGACATTGACTCAAGAAAACCCAGATGCATCTCCTCCGAAAGGCTTAGCTTCGAAGCACCAGCAGCTGTCTTATCTTCAGACATTTTCGCGAATGCTGGCAAACTAGACTTGAAGCCGAAGCTTAAAAATTTAAGACCGAGCAAATGCTGTCGCGCGCAGGCTAAGGGCAGGGTGCGCAGCTTGAAAGCTGGTGAGTAAAAAGCAGGTGGCAAAAGGGCGTGTCAAATAAACTCGCGGAGAGCTTGTATTTATACACCCAGTATGTCGAAAACTGGAGGGCCCCGTTTGTCAATGACTGTTGCTATTCTAGCAAAAGGAAGGTGTTTTTTCGGACCTTCGGCTTAAAGCCTTCGTCCATGTCGCAATATAAATTTATCTTTACAATAAATTGATATTGCGAGGGGCTACGATTGGGGGCCTTCGGCTCTCGAAGGTCCTCTAAACATAGTTTGACAATGTTTTCCAAGTGTAAAATGTGAACAGGCACCTTCGGAGTCAGGTCGCGAATATATAAGGGCATGTTCAAGACGAAGCTGGAATGAAAAGCGGTCATGACGAAGGATAAGACGATCATGAAGCCATATGCAGAAAAGCTTCGGCATAACGGCAGAAAAGAGGAACCGACTTAAAGATGAAAAGCCAAATTGGACCTCGAAGAATTACTATAGAGTTATTGATAAATGTAAAGGGCATCAATGTAATTTTACACGGGCTGCGTCCTGTGCCTATAAATAGGTGAACAGTACTCTCATACTGTTCACGCTGACTGGGCACACGTCTTTTTGCATCACGACTTGTACCTTTTGCCTTACATCAGTCTGAAGGTACATTTGTAATTCGTTTTCATGAATTTAATAATGGAAATGTATTGATGATAATGCTGGTATTGTTATTTTCGCACTTTATATATATATGTTTATTCTGTTTACTCATTTACCAACTTAACGAAGGTCTTTCCCTTCGTAACCTTTGATATATTATGTTTATATCCTTCGTCCGAAGTTCATTAAACCCTCGAGGAGATAATGCTTCAGCGGACGAAGGGTATTTAATACTTAACATCTTCGTGTTGTCTTGTTCTTGATTTATAGCATTTGAGAACAAGTCCCCAACATGAGCAATCTTCGTAAGCCGATCAATTATAACCCAGATAGAATCATACCCTTTTGCAGTCCTAGGCAATCCCACGATAAAGTCCATACTTATGTCTTCCCATTTCCATGTTGGGATCGGCAAAGATTGTAATGGACCAGCAATTTTCATGTGTATGGCCTTGACACGTCTGCAAGTGTCACACATAGCGTGCAATTTCAATTTTCATCTTCGTCCACCAGTAATGCTGCTTTAGATCATGATACATCTTAGTGCTTCCCGGATGAATAGAATAGCGACTAAGATGCGCTTCATCTAAGATTTGCTGGCGGAGTTCTTCATTCTTTGGCACTACTATGCGGTTATTGAACCATATCACACCTTGATCGTCTTCTTTGAAACATTTGGCTGTTCCAGCCCTTATTTTCTCCCGTATGTGCTTCATACCCAAATTATCCTTTTGAGCATAAATTATCCTTTGCAAAATGATTGACTCAAGCTTTAGCTGATTCAGGGTTCCTTGTTGGACCATTTCCAGGTTTAGCTTTTCCATCTCTTGACATAAAGTATTGTCAGAGGTCTTCACCGTAAGACAGTGGCAGGAAACCTTACGGCTTAGTGCATCTGCTACGACATTGGCCTTGCCTGGGTGATAATGAATTTCTAGCTCATAGTCCTTAATAAGCTCAAGCCATCGCCTTTGCCTCATATTCAATTCTGACTGGGTGAAGATATACTTCAAGCTTTTATGATCTGTATATATGTGACAGATATTTCCCAGCAGATAGTGACGCCAAATTTTCAGGGCATGAACCACAGCAGCTAGCTCCAGATCATGAGTTGGGTAATGCTCCTCATGTCGGCGCAACTGCCTTGAAGCATATGCAATTACTCGACCCTCTTGCATTAATACACAGCCGAGTCCACTGCCTGACGCATCACAATATACATCAAAAGGCTTGGTGATGTCCGGTTGAGCCAATACCGGAGCAGTGGTTAATAATATCTTCAATTGTTCAAAAGCTTCATTACACTTAGAAGACCAATTAAATTTAATATTATTCTTCAATAAACTTGTGATCGGCTTCACAAGCTTAGAAAAATCTGGTATGAATCTGCGATAATATCCAGCTAGTCCAAGAAAACTCCGGACTTGGTGAACAGTGGTTGGGGGTTTCCACTCCAGAATATCCTTGACTTTGCTAGGATCTACCGCAATTCCCTTGGCAGATAACACATGCCCCAAAAATTGAATTTCCTCCAGCCAGAACGCGCACTTGCTGAACTTGGCATACAACTGATGTTCCCTCAAGCGCGTCAATACAATCCGCAAATGTTGAGCATGCTCCTCTTCATTTTTGGAATATATCAAGATATCATCGATGAATACCACCACGAACTTGTCCAACTCGGGCATGAACACCGAGTTCATCAAATAAGTGAAATGGGCCGGAGCATTTGTTAGCCCGAAGGACATTACCAAATATTCAAATAAACCATACCACGTAGTAAACGCGGTCTTCGGTATATCCTCGGGCCGAATACGAATTTGGTGATAGCCCGACCTGAGATCGATCTTAGAGAATACCCTCGCTCCAGTTAATTGATCAAATAAGATGTCAATCCTCGGAAGAGGGTACTTGTTCTTGATGGTGACCTCATTCAGGGGTCGATAATCCACGCACATTCGTAAGGTTTGATCCTTCTTCTTAACAAAAATGGCGAGGCAACCCCATAGAGACGAGCTTGGCCGGATGAATCCTTTATTCAGTAGATCTTGTAATTGAATCTTCAATTCTGCCAACTCATTAGGGGGCATACGGTACGATCTTCGGGAAATGGGAGCCGTACCGGGCTTTAACTCAATTACAAATTCTACATCTCTCTCAGGTGGCAGTCCAGGCAAATCTTCCGGAAATACATCTGGAAACTCACATACTACCGGAATATCCTTGATCTCCGGTACAATGGCTTCATATATTCTACCAGAAGCTTTGGCTGGATTGGTTACGGGGATAGACAAAAGAATCTCTTCTTGATTATAGCTCAACCTGACGGTTCTCAGCTCAATGTTGAGAATTGCCTTATGTTGGGTTAACCAATTCATACCCAAAATTACATCTATATCCTGGCCTTTCAGAACAATCATGTTAGCAGGAAAGTTCCGTCCGGCCATTGTTATTGGCACTTGATAGGCCACTTCTCTAGTAAAAATGTGTCCCCCAGGTGAATGAATTTTGAACCTTTCTTTTGATTCATGGCATAAAATGTGATGTTGCTCCACAAATGTCTTGCTAATAAATGTATGCGAAGCACCAGAATCAAAAAGAATAATTGCAGGGTGACTGGCCACGAGAAACGTACCCATCATCACCGGTTCACCTTCCGGTGTAGTGGCCACTTGAGTATAGTATATCCGCCCCGTCTTCTTTGTATTCTTCCCCACATTATTTCCCTTGGGTTGAGCTGATTTCCCAGATCCTTGCTGAGCATTTGATTGATTCTGCTTGGGATATGGGCAATCCTTGATGAAATGTCCAGACTTGCCACAATTAAAACACCCGGTTGAGGAGCTAGGCAAAGCAGGGAATCGAGTGCCCGGGGCACCCGGCTGATTTGGGGTAGTGGGGGCATTGTTGGGACAAATAATGATTGGCTGCTTGAAAGGGAATGAGGGTGGACGAGGAAAAGAGTGATTTTGGCTAGAAGGCCGGATCACAAACCGTTGCCTTTTTGCCTGGCCCTGATTAGACTTCTCACCTCCAAATCCCTTGTTCTTCCCGGAACCTGCATATTTTGCTTCAACAGATAGGGCTGTGCTGACAGCCTTTCCATATGTGAGATCTATGCAGGTGGCCATTTTTCTCTGCAATCGATCATTTAGACCCCTCATAAAGCAATTCTTCTTCTTTAAATCAGTGTTCACTTGATCGATTGCGTATTGCGACAGATGATTAAACTTATTGAGATACTGATTGACAGTATCTCCTCCTTGTTTTAGCTTCATGAACTCTTCTTGCTTCATATGCAGAACACCTTCGGGTATATAGTGCTCGCGGAAGGCTACTTTAAATTCTTCCCATGTTACTTGATGATTAGCAGGTTGAATAGCCACAAAATTTCCCCACCAGGTGCTGGCAGGGCCGCGCAGTTGTTGCGCTGCAAACAAAGGCTTCTGTGTCTCTGAACAACGGAGAAGACCAAATTTTTGCTCAATAACCCGTATCCATTCATCAGCTTCCAACGGGTCCTCAGCCTTGACAAATAGTGGTAGACGGGTTTTAGAGAAATCCAAATATGTGGTTTCACGGGGGCCCTATGGATAACCCCTTCCACCCTGCTGCTGGAATTGTTGGCCCGCCATTTCTCTCAGAAAGCGGGTATTGTCTACAGTTGCGTTCACCAAGGCGGCAATCGCCTCGGCCAATGTGGGAGGAACCGGAGGTGGATTTGGGGTAACATCCCTTCCCCCAGAAGTTCCTCCTGCATCCTGTCCTCGAGTCCTGGTAGGCATCTGAGGCAAAGAACATTTGAAATAAATATAATATGCCAGAGAAACCTTCCATTTTACATTACTATCAAAAGTAATGATACAGACTCGATGTTATACAACAGGATACATTACCCATAATACAATAATTCAACCTATTATACAGCATACTACTTCTATTTCTACAAGCTATACTACTACTCCTGCTTCTGGTTGCTCTTGGCAGCTTCGTTGTCAGGTGTGGGAGACCATTCATCGACCAGCCTCATGGAAGGAGGGGGCCTAAAAATGTCTAACTCACCACCAAGCGCTTCTCCCGCCTCATGCGAGGGTCCGGCTTCCGACCTGACGGGATCCGCAGGGGCATTTGGGTGTAATTGCGAATATAGTACATGAACTTCCTCATGTAAAGTATTGCAATATACCTGCAAGTTGTCAATAGCAGTGCTAAGTTCTTCGACTCGTGCTCGAGCCTTCGCTTCCTTAGCCCAGGCTACTGAACGAGACTGTACCGCCCAATCAAGCGCCAAATCTCGATCAGCAAGTTGATCTTGCAGGGTGCGGATGTAACTTCTTAATTCATTTATTCGGTCGCCATCCGCAACCCATAAATTGGTCCTGCGTTGTAACTCTGTTTGAAGTTGATTCACGCGGGCTTCGAGATCCCCAATTGGATCGTTGCTTCCGCTACTGCTATCTTGCTCTCGTGGGGCAAGTTGGTGTCGAGGTACACCGATAGGTCCAGTATGCTTTCGCGCAGTTTTCCTTGTACGCGGCGACATTTTCTAAGGGGGAAAATTTATTAGTACAATTCTTAGCATGATGCATGATTAATTACAGAATCAACCTTAGTTGATTCAACCTTCTATACATTGCACTCTTCCTGTCTGGTCTTTGAAATAAACTCTTCAGAAATGCTTAGGTAAGAAGAGAAGAAATTTTCTAGATAAGTCTAAGAAAATCTTTTTAAAGAAGCTACATAATATCTGCCAAGAAGGGCTATGCTCCGATATCAGCTGTGACGGAACCTCCCAAGTCATTAGGCCCACCTACAGTTGTCCTTGTCCAACAGACATCAGACAACCCTGTAGATGTTCCTGAATCACTTGATAAGTTCGGTATCTTTTTCCTTACCTTTCCAGGAACGTTTCACCCATCTGACAGACAGTATGCTCATCGGAGATGCGGAAATGCGGAAGTGATTACATAAACTTACATTTATTTAAAAAGTAAGAGTAAGTTATTTAGTACAGACCAGGGTGTAAAGCGAGTGCTGAAAAGTATTATTACAATACCTGGGAGGCAAAAACTCCTCCCAATAAGTTCTTTTACATAAAAGTTTTTAAGGAGGACCCGGTCCTCCAGCAGCTTCATTCTTGATTGTCCTCATTTTTCACCACCTTGGTACAAAAACAACAAAGGTTTGTCGTCTCCTCACCTAAAAACAACGGGGGAATAAACCCTGAGTATGGAATTACTCAGCATGTCTTACCCGACTAAAGAAAAGACTCTCAAGGGTATGCTGGTTATATGGGAGTCAAGGTAAGGCCTTTCAATAATCAAAGACTCCGTTTGCAGAATTGCTTTACTAAAGTGGATCCTTAAAATCCAAATTTTATTGTCAGGTTAAGTAAAATTACCTGTAGCTAGAGTTCTTTCTATCCTAGTTCAATCACTTGTCCTGTACTAGCCAATTTCTTATCAAACCTTCATCTTTACTGGATTGCTACGTGTAAGTCAGTGGCCAAGTCTCCATAACCGCGGAGGTGCGGCGATCCGAATCGATTATACTCAGCTGAGGATCTCCGATCACACGACATATGTAGCACTTAACCCTTGCATATGTCAACCCGCCACCGAGTTTCTTAAGACCAGATCAGGTTCACGCAAACCAAGAGCACAGATACACCACCGTCCAGCCTCTTGCTACGGAGGGTACACGCTACTCTCGCCACCGCTCCACGCCCATTTCGTGTTATCTTATTCTGGCCTTAGTCCACCCGAGGCAAAGCTTACCCATGACGAGGCATGTGACCAGTTAAAGGGTCCTCGGTCAGCAGGCTTACATCGAGACGACCCTTAATCGACTCAGACGGAGACACTACACCGAGACTCTCTTCTCGTGCAAGTCACCCCCCCGGTCTCAGCTTAATCATTTCAACCCAAAGTTTGGTACCTGGCAGAGGTACATCTTTTCCGATGTTGAACCCATCAAGGCCTTGATGGATCCACCATCAAATTTTATTTTCAAAAACATCCCACCCACTTTTGCCACATCAACTTTTGTAAAAACAAAACATTTTGTTTTTCTAAAGCAATGCTAAGCATCAAAAATCTTTTGTAAAACAGGTGATCAAGGAAGGTAATCAAGTTCAAGGAAGGTAATGCAGGAATTGTTTTAGCAATCAACTCCTATCACCTAATGCATCAAGCAAGTGAAAAAAGGTTTTTAAAACACAAGGAGGGTGGCAAATGCACCGGGGCTTGCCTTTGTTTATGGGTGAGTCAGGCTCAGATCCACAAATATCGAAGTAGAAACAATTCTCAGCCTGAGTGTCCAAAGGTGGTGGTACTTGCTCTTCAATGGCTTCCACTTCTTCCTCGTGTTCTAATTATAACCATACATATGTATATAAGAATGAATGCCATGTAATGCTCATGAGAGTGCAAAGATAATATAAACTTGTTATCTAAGTCTTGAATACAACTTTCCTTCACGGAACTCCGAGAACATAGGGTTTCCGGAGTCAGTAAAGGAGTTCACAGGGCAGGGGTGGGGGTTTTGGGGTTTAGGTGTCAAACAAGGTCCCAATCAATCCGAATTCTACCCAAGGCTTCTAAATAATATGAGGAACTCATATAAAAAGTTTAAGCATTTTTGGGGTTATTATCTATTTTCTAAAAATCCAGAACTACTTCTTTAAACTACTTAAAATGCCTTAAAATTCCTTATTTAATCTAAAAATCATGAAACTATTTTTATTAAATTCTATGGAAAATAAGAAGTCTAGGAAAATTAGTTTCACAATTTTACCATTTTTCTACATATTTCTAAAGTTCTTCTGAAAAAGAAAAGGGAAAAGGGTTGAACAGTGTTGGGCTGGTTTCAGCCCAACGGCCCAGTCCAGAGGGGAAAGGCGCCCGCGCGCGCGCCTGCGCTGGCGGCTTTACAGAAAAGCCCTTGCCTTTCTGAACAACCTGAAGCAGAACCGAAGCACTATTCAATGAGACACTGACGCATTCTAGAAAACCCCTCGGACTTCTAATTCTTCGCAGGGGAAGGTCCTTGACGGCGTCGCGCGGAGGATGAACTCCGGCGAGCACGCAGACCGGCCGAATTGCTCCAAGACCGGCGCCTAGACTAAGACTAAACCAAATCCATGACCAGGGGAGTATTTCCCCCAACATAATTGCACTAATGATCAAGGGGTGTGCTCTGGCCACGGTGGCCGTGAACATCACGACAATACCGTCGTGTTCCTAGCGATTGGCAGACTCCTAGTTCAATTCAGTGGCTCAGCAAGCATCGTAGACTTAAGGGAAAGCTTGAACGAGGGAGAGAAGGAGATGAACTGACCGGAATACGGCTGGCCGCGGTGAGGTTGGGTTTCGGGTGGCGGAGAATGGATTTGGGGGAAATCTTAAATTCGAGCTCACTGGTGGATGATTGCTAACGATTCTTCGTGGCTAGGTTCACGATAATCTAACACAGCTGTCCAGGCCTTCAATTTATAGTGCTCGCAAACGGTGGCCGGTGAATTGAGCGAGACGACCGGCGGTCATAGAAAGAGGGAGTTTACTGGTGCAGCGGCTGGGTGTCCAGTGTCGTGGCAATTGCTCCGGCGATCAACGGAGAGCTTAGGAGAGGTCATGGCGATGCGGTGGCGAGGTTGGGACACGCGGTGGACAACGGCGATGGCACGACGACGGTGAGCAGCTTTATCCCCGACGGTGAGCAAGGGGAGGAGTACCACGGCTGACCGGGGTGGCTTCCAGCTCGACGGCGATGACGATCTTTCTACCCCGAAGCGTTATCCGGTTACCAGCGAGCGTTAATCTTAACGGCGGCGGCGCGAATCCTCGCGCAGGGGGGGTCACCGGCGGCGAGCACGCTACGCTGGCATTCTGATCCACTTTGGCTACTGTACCATCAGAGCCCTCATTCAGTCGCCTGACAGCCAATCTTTGGTCTGATTTTTCTCTCAAATCTTCATGGCAACTCTTACCAAGTTCTGCAGCAAAGTTGTTCCTGTATAGTAGCTCTACAACTTTGTTATAGTAATCCTAGGTAGATTCCCACTGGATCTTAGTCTAAATGGCTCTCAATCTTGGATCAAAGTCACTGTCCATCTGAAGTTCAGTCTATATCAGCCTGACAGTCCAACTTTGGGCAAGATTATCTTCAAATTTCTCACAAGAACATGGCTTGCACTCTTAAGCAAACTTGTTATCCATTAATAGGTCTACAAGTTTGATGTGGTACCCCAGGGCAAAAACCCCATAATTTGAAAGTTGCAAAGCTCCAAAGTTGAGCCCTCAACACTAAATTTCAGACTTAGAATAGAACTTAGTTGAGGTCCATTTTGCAATTAAGTCCAAAATCCAATATTTGGCTTACAAGTCCACACATTTGTGAACCAAATGACTTAAGATACTTATTTAACTTGGTTTTTGCACTTTAGTCCAAAAGTGGATTAACTTTGCACATAAGTCCCTAGGCTTTGGTTTTAGGGTTTTCCAGGGTTCCAATTAGGGTTTCTAATATCCCAGGGGTATAAATGTGATTCAAATTCATTTTTGGGAACATTTTATACTATTTCCCTAAAGCTTTTAGGTTTTCTCAACTTGGGTTATGTTTTACCCCTTTAATCCCTATTTAGGGTTAAGTTCCCTATCCAGGGTCCTATTTGCAAAATACTAAAAACAATACACTTGTTTGAACTTTTTACCTAGTGAATGCACTCTAGGTGTATCAATCATATGCAATGCCAATGTTTATGATGCCATGCTCAAGTTTTAGTTACAGTAACACCAGGGGTGTTACACTGTTCACCTATTTATAGGCACAGGACGCATCCTGTGAGAAATTACATTCATGCCCTTCATACTCATTATTGACTTAGGAACAAACTGTTGAGGACTAGATAGCCTTTTCCTCTTTAAGTCGGTTCCTCCTTTTATTACTGAGCCGAAGCTTTCTCGCGTCCACCTTCGGCATTGGTTCAATCCTTCACTCTAGTCCTGCTTTCCATTCCGTATATGCTTTTAACCCGAGACCGAAGGTACCTGTTCACATGTTATACTCGGAAAACATTGTTAAATCATGTTTTTGAGGACCTTCGGAGGATGAAGGCCCCCAACAGTAGCCCCTTGCGGTATTAATTCGTTTAAGATAACGAATTCAGACTGCAACCTAGACGAAGGCCTTAAGCCGAAGGTCCGAAAAAACACCTTCCCTTTGCTAGAATAGCAACAGTCAATGATAGGCGGGACCCTCCAACTCGGGGCGTGCCCAGCGTATACATGAGAACTCACCCTGACCACATTTGGTACGCTATTTGTGCCGCTTGCTTTATTTGCTCAATTTTATAGCTCTTGCTCACTAACGCTTGCTTAGTTTCTTGAGTTCTCTAAGCTTCATCTTGAGGGGCACGTTTTCGTTATTCCCGAAGAGAAGATGTCTCAAGACAAGAAAATTGTTGCTGAGACGAAGCCAACTGAAGAGGAGAAGCTCTTTGAACAGAAGAAGACTGTGAATCCTTATATAGCTGGGTTTCTAGAATCAATGGCAAAATCAAACACTGAGAAGATTATGAAAGAGATATTGGAGGGCCTGTCTGAGGATACTGGTGACAGTGACAGTTATGATGAAGAGAGTGGGGGTGAAGATTCCGAAGACCGGCCGTGGAGGCCAAGCCATACGATTTTCGAAAAATCAACCATCAAGCAAAGTCACCTTGAGAGCATGAGGGGAAGATATTTTTGGGATATATCTATTGTGAGGGCTGGCAAAGACAATACCACTCCTGCGCCTGAGAAGAATGAAGTTGTGATCTTCCGAAGTTTCTTCAAAGCTGGGCTTCGGTTCCCACTGAGCAGGTTCGTAGTGGAAGTGTTGAAAACCTTCCAAATTTTCCTTCATCAACTGACCCCCGAAGCCATATTGAGGATGGGAGTCTTCATCTGGGCAGTAAGGAGCCAAGGGATAGAACCAAGCGCAAAATGCTTCTGCAGCATGCATGAACTTATGTATGAGACGAAGGCTACAGGGAAGGAGCAGTATCACAACAACTTCGGTTGTTATGGATTTATCGCCCGTCCCAACTCAAGCTACCCAGTACCAACATTTAGGAAAAGATGGCCGGGAAATTGGATGGAAGAATGGTTCTATGTGAAGAATGATTTGGTAGAGAGACAGGATGTTAAGGAGGTTATTATGCGTCCCATATGGTCCCGCTTCGGCCTTCAAAGGCCGAAGGTTGAAATCGACGAAGCCGTCGAAGCATGCAAGAAGGCCTTTGGTACTGTATGCTTCTTCATTGGTACAAGAGACCTAATTCAAGAACATATTGCATTCAGAGTATGGCCTCTTGTAGAGAATTGGGAGATGCTGAAGGAGGCTGTCACTGAGTCTAGCGAAGGCGACCTGGTTCAACTAAAATACACCTTCAGATATGGAGACAAATTTGATGAACCAAATGACGACTGGCTGAAATGTATCGAATCTATAAGTGATGAATTGCTTGGGTCATATTCCAAAGCAGAAGATGATGCATTATACACATCCTTCGGGGGCCAAGGAAAAAAGAGATTGAATAGAGTTTTTGATGCCATTGGTTTTGTTTACCCCGACTACTGCTACCCGTCACGGGGACGGGGAAGGAAGAGGAAAACCGCTGCTTCGGCCAAGAATGCTGCTTCGGCTACTCCAGATGAGCCTGCGCCGAAGAGCAAAAGGTTGAAAGTCCTTACCTACCGGCCACGCTATATCAAGCCGGCCGTAGTACCCGAGTTTGGCAGGGAAACTTCTTCAGCTACTGAACCAAAGGAGACTATTCCTCCTACACAGAAGGCTGAGGATTCGGCTACAATGCCGAAGGTGCCTTCATCCGAGCTAGCTGAGTCAAAGGCCGATGAAAATAAGGTGGAAGAACCAAAAATTGAAGGAACAAAAGTGTTAGAAATTTTAAGCCCTTCGGTAGAAGTAACAATGCCGAAGGTTGAAAAAAGTTTTGCGGCAACTCCCAAAAGAAGAAGGATGGAAAATGTACTAGATGTGTTAGAATCAGTAAAGGCTTTAAGCTCTACTCCTTTAGGGAAAATCGACGAGGTTTCGAAACTGTAAGCCGAATCTGAAATAAAACCGGCTGAAATCAAATCTGCAGTAAACCAAGCTAGTGCCGAAGCTGGGCCTTCAGAGCTCGCTGAGAAAATACCTTCGGAAACTGAAGAAAAGGCAATAGAGGAAAGAACCTCAGAGCAAACTTCGCCTGAAAAGGTTGCTTCTCCTGCTCCCGAAGCTTTGAAAGGGAGCATTGATTACATCATTCGCCATGCTTCGGGAAAGATGCTTACTTCGGAAGAAAAACGAGAAGCCCAGCATTATGCCCAAAGACTAAAATACCGGAAGGGGGCACTGGTGTTTAATGGAAGCAGAGAAGAAGATTTCTTATACTGTCTCCCGGATAACAAAGAGTTACCCATCAGCCGGGAGATAGGAAGAAGCTTCGGGTTTCTGAAGCTAGAAGACGGCCTCTCCGTATTGTCAAAAGATGAACTAGCTGACAGTTTAGCATATAATAGTATAAAGGTATGAGAATCAATTCTTGTATTTGAAAACAAATTATTTCATTTATTTACACTTAATTCTATACTCCTTTTGCAGGGCTTGATCCTTAGCAATGCCCTCAGGGCACAGAAAAATATCGAAGATGAAGGGTATACAATGGCTCTGAACAACCTTCGCTCAGAGGTGATTGAACTAAGGAACGAAGGCCTTGAAAAAGATAAAATATTGATTTCATTAGTAAACAAAATAAAAGAAGACGAAGCTAATTCCAAAGTTCAAGCTGAGGCCCAGAAGAGTGAAATTGAAGATCTTCGGAGTCAATTGGCTGAGGCCAAATTAAAATGCGTTGTCGCTGAAGCTGATCGAGATGCCAGTGAGTACTGGAAAAATTATTTAGAAAAGACAGTTGCAGAGCTTCGCGCATCGAAGGAAAGGTGTTTTGAAAAATCTGTGGAGTGTGTGAAAAAGATAAAAACTAGCTTCACCAACGTGGGCGCCTACTCAAATGAAGACAATTTCATACAAGGCGACCCTGAGGGCGTTATCGAGTGGATCAGTTGTGAAGCCGAAGCTTTTGAGGAAATCTTAAGTGATCGTGGGGACATCTGCGCCTTCTCTGGCACGAGAGAAGTTGTCGCTGTTCTGGAGAAGGTGGGTTGCGAACATGTTAAAACCTTGGCCCAGGCCGAAGGTGCCTTCTCTGTTGACGATACAAAAGACCCCTCAGCTGAAGCAAGTTTAATAGGCGGAAAAATTTTCAATGATATCTGGGAAAATGGCGACCGAAAGATAGCTCATGAAATAATGAAGAAGAGCGAAAAAGATATTCATGACGCCCGATGTTGGGGGCTTGTTCTCAAATGCTTAAAGTTAAGAACAAGGCAACATAGAAAATGTTAAGTGCTAAAGTCCTTCGTCCTCCACCCTATTATATCCTTTCGAGATATAAAGAATTTCGGACGAAGGTTACGAAGGACATACCTTCGGTCCTGAGGAGGGCGAGAATACAAGTGTGATGCGAAGGCAAATGACAGGTTCGCGTGAACAGTACCGAGATACTGTTCATCTATTTATAGGCACAGGTCGCAGCCTGTGACAAATTACAATTATGCCCCTTACAAAAGTTTACAACATTGACTCAGACCTCTATGGATAGAAAGGTCATTCTATCTCTATGTCGGTTTGTAATGCCGAAGCTCCATGAAAAGGAACCTTCGGCCATCTCTTGGAGACGACTTCAGCCGAAGCTGCTCCTTCGTGTAAGACCTTCGGCGCACCGAAGCACGGCCCCAATAGTAGCCCCTTTCGCGGTGCTAGATCGTTTTTCGTAACGAGCTTGACCCGTGAAAAAAAACCTCTTCAGCTTCGGGAAGCCGAAGGTCCAAAAAACACCTTACCTGAGCTCGTTGCGGAGAAACGATCCGGCTTCAGAGCGCGTGCCAGGCCCACCTTGCAGAGTTACTGTTTGATCTTTGCGGTCCACTACACAGCGAGTATAAGTGACTGCCCGCCTGGTGTAAAAATCCTGCCGCTTCGCCTTCTTACCTGCAGCACTATATAAACAAACGGGTAGGTGTGAAGTTACCACAGCATTCATTGCTATTTGCACTGTTTTGCTGCCAAAATTTTCCACCATAGCCGAAGCTTGACTCTCAGAATCGAGCGAAGGTCCATCTCGACGTCTGCTTCGTCAGAAAGAAGAGCTTCGGGAGGAAAGAAAAAAGAAAAAAGTATCTGACTTCCCAAACTCAGAATCAAATGGCGAGAGTGCGATCTACTGCCAAAGTTGTACGTGAGGGAGACGAAGCCGAAGGTTCGAACACTGTGCCCATCTCCGAAGCGATGCAGCGTTCCGGTCTAGTGACTGCGGAAGAAATGCCCAGTGCTGCAGCAAACCCAACAACCGCCGAAGGAGAAGAAGAAAACATTGAAGGGACTGATCCCGAAGATGACTACCGTATTGCCATGCCCAGCAAGCCCAGTCACCTGGATTTTGGGAAATCAACTGTTTCAAAGGCTGACCTTTCGAAGATGGTGAAAGCAGGTTTTTTTAATGAAGATCAGAAGAAGCTGCTTCGCTTCGGGGGGGGAAGAAACCTCCCCGAAGCCAGAGAAGGACGAGATTGTCATCTTCAAGAGCTTTTTAAAGGCTGGGCTGAGATTCCCTCTTCACACGATTATTGCGGAGATACTGAAGAGGTTTGGTATCTACTTTCATCAGTTGACTCCTAACGCCATCGTTAGGCTCAATGTTTATATCTGGGCCCTCCGAAGCCAAGCTGTGGAACCGTTTGCCGACAGCTTCTGCCGAGTTCACAAATTACATTACCAAACAAAGGCCAGAAAAGATGGGCTACATGATAATTTCGGTTGCTATAATTTTGCCTACCGGAAGACAACAAAGTGTCCTGTCATCAGCTACCGAAGCAAATGGCCAGCAGGCTGGAAATCTGAGTGGTTTTATGTAAAAGTTGACGAAGACAAAGAAAAATTGGTACAAAGCCCTCTAGATTTAATCTTCGGAGAGACAAGGCCACGATGCCACATCGGCAGGCTAGAAGGTCCCACCTGGGCTGCTCTGGGTGAATTTGAAATTATTTCAGAACATATTGGCACCAGGGATCTAGTTCAGGAATTCTTGGCATTCAGAGTTTTCCCTACTCTAAAAGAGTGGGAAATGCCGAAGCTGGAGGGAGAGAAGAAGAAGGGGGAGCTTGTCCGGCTTCCTTATCACTTCAAGTTTAAGAAGTACTTTAAAAAACCCTGCAAAGAGTGGTTAGACACAGTTGAGGTGATGTGCAATGAAATCCTGGGGAATTACTCCAAAAAAGAGGATCAACTAATGACAGCGGCCTTCGGCGCCCGACCGAAGCGAAGGCTGAACCGAGTGCTTGATGCCCTGGGCTTCGAGTACCCTGACTATGAGCAGTTGAACAAGGGTGTCGAGGGCCACAAAAGAAAAAGAGTGGCCGAAACTCTGAAAAAGGATGAAGAAAGACCAGCAAAAGAAAAGAAAATTCCCAAGAAAAGAAAAATATCAACTCCGAAGCGAAAAATATCCGAAGAAGAGGGGACCCCCACACCACCTTCTACCAGCGACGTGGAGGAAATTTTAAAGGTAATGACTGAACCCATGCCCACGAAGCTAAGTCCATTAGGGCTCCAACTGACGAAGCTTTTTCGAAAGGTGGACGAGCCGGATCAAACGAAGATAACCAAACCCAAGCGGCAAAGAATTATTGCAGTAACTGAAGTTATCGACAAGACGCCGCCTCGGGCATCAATTCAGAAAACACCAGCTGCCGAAGTCACCACAAACGTCGAAGCCGCACCTTCGGAGGTCGCGGCTACCGAAGCCGCTACAGCCGAAGATGTAAACTTAGAAACCACTATTGAGGACATTGACAAAATTTTGGAAGACATGGCTGCAGAAGAAGCTGCCACTGCCGCTGAAAAAACCATGGCCACAGTGCCTGGGAAGGGGAAAGAAATAGCCGAGGACACTTCGGACGACGAAACCTACACATTCCAAAATTTAATTGGGCAAAAACTGTCGAAGGCCGAAATGGAAGAACTTAAGGACTATGCCAAATCTTGCGGCTACAAGCCAGGAGCTCTCCTATTTGGAGGTGTGGACGATGAAAAATTAGGCTGCATTCGAGACCAAACTGGAGCTAAGGTAATCGGTACTCTATCAAAGAGTATCGGTTTTCCGAAGCTAGAGACGGACATCAGCCGCTACCGACGACAACATATCGTCGGCAGCTTATTTTACTCCAATTTCAAGGTAAACAACTTTTCTCTGACGTCTGTTGTTTTTAATAATGGAAATATTCCTTAACAAAGGTTGTTTATTTGCAGAGCATGCTTCTGAGCAAAGCTCTGAGGATGCAACAAGACTTGGAGGACAAAAAACACGAAGCTATAATCGAAAATTTAGAGAGCAAGATAAAAGAACAATCAGCTATCATTGAAAAGAAAGACTTCGAGCTCCAATCAACCGAAGGCTTGTTGGCAGAGACTGAGGCTAAGATATCAGAATTGAATTCGAAGCTTATCAGTCAATCAAAACAATTCGATCAGGAGAAGCTAGAACTTAATTCGAAACTTAAAGCCGAAGTCCAAGCCAGCTCAGAGTTGAAGAAATCGTTAACAAGCCTTCAAGACAAATGCTTGAAGTTTAGCAATAATTGTATTGAACGATTAAAAAAGATATTTTACTCTGTTGGAGCCAGCAGCGGGAAGTTTAACCCCTCAGCGGAAAATTTACCACAGGCCTTCGATCATATTGAAGCTGAAATCGAAGAACTTGACGAAGTTATAGCCGGGCACGGCGACTTCTGTGCCTGGGTAGCTTCTCGGGGTACCGCTGCTGCATTCCTGAAGGCCGGCTGCGAGCATGGAAAAATTGTCAACAGGCCCAACTTCACCCTGTCTCCATCAATCCTGGATGATATACCTGACCTCGCCCGAAGCATCTCAAATAGATTTATAAAAATGATATGGACAAAAGGCGGGCGGGAGAAGGCTGGAGACGAAGCTCGAAGTCATCTTGAACCAGTAAGAAATGAAACTTCGTACTTACTTTCTCCTTTGCACTTGATTTTTACTCACGATACCTTGATTTATGTAGGATGACGAAGCTGAAGGTGATACTTAAAGTATATGCCGCCGAAGCTGTCGCCGAAGCTGAAGCTTAATGAAAATCAGTAGAAGTATACTATAGGGAAAAACTTAGGATACTTTTGCAACAACTTTTGTAAATACAATTGAACTGTTCTCAAGGAACTTTGTACATACCTTGTAATATATTCTTACCCTTCTGCTGAGGCGCTTTGATGTGGACGAAATCAGTATTTTGAGCCAAGGGCGAAAAAACACCTTCCCTTCTTTTCGTACACAACGAAGCATAAGAGACCAATTCTTCTTTTGCCGAGCGACGAAGCTTTTCTTTTTTGTACACAACAAAGCATAACGAATCATAAAAAACCACTTTTCCTTTTTGCCGAAGCTTTTCTTTTACATAACGAATCATAAAAAACCACTTCTCCTTTTTGCCGAAGCTTTTCTCTTACATAACGAATCATAAAAAACCACTTCTCCTTTTTGCCGAAGCTTTTCTCTTACATAACGAATCATAAAAATCCTCTTCTTCTTTTTGCCGAAGCAACCACTTTGGTACATAAATGCTATGAATGAATGCTTATGCATGCAAATGCCATGATGTAATGTAATGTGCGAATGAATGTCCAAAACATATGTCCGAAGCCACACTCTCAGCCATTATTTCTTTAGAACCAACCACACATCAGCTCTGCATTCCCTTAGGAACGTCTTTGGAGCTTCTTCGCCTTTTACTTAGGCAGTATAAGCTCTGCATTCCCTTAGGAACGTCTTTGGAGCTTCTTCGCCTTTTACTTAGGCGGTATCAGCGTTGACTTTTCGCTGTAAGCTCTGCATCCCCTTAGGGACGTCTTTGGAGCTTCTTCGCCTTTTACTTTCGGCGGAATCAGAGCTCTGCATCCCCTTAGGGACGTCTTTGGAGCTTCTTCTCTCTTTTTTTTTCAGTTTCGGCACTCGATGGTGCGTTCTCAGCTTTTACATTTACATTCTTTGGGGGATTTTGCTCTTATAAAACTAAAAAGGAAATTACATATGATGGCCCCATTAAAAACCTTTCTCCCCCTTTAGAAAGGAAAAGGGTGCCATGAAAAAGAAAAAGAAAAACATAAAAAATTACATCAAGTTATACATAATATCTCCGAAGCTCATCTGCATTCCAAGATCTTGGAATTTCGTTGCCATCCATGTCCTTTAATCTGTACGAACCAGGCCTCGACGAAGATGCTACTAAGAAAGGCCCTTCCCATTTCAATTGTAGCTTGCCCACTGTATCTGGGTTGGCCACTCTCCGAAGCACCAAGTGTCCCGGCTCAATATTTTTTAGCCGGACCTTTCTATCTCGCCATTTGACTGTTTCAGCCTGGTATTTATTGATATTCTCCACGGCTTGAAGCCTGATCCCTTCTAAGGCATCTTTTTCCACGAGACAAGTATCTTCGGGACCTGATTCTGCCGAAGCTACCACTCTTATTGATCCAGCTTTGGCTTCTTCCGGGGTTATTGCTTCGTCACCAAATAACAACTTAAATGGGGTAAAGCCTGTAGACCTTGATGTTGTTGTATTATGGCTCCACACCACTTTGGTCAACTGATCTGGCCACTTTCCCCTTGGTTGATTAAAGATTAGCTTCATTATTCCTGTCATTATGATGCCGTTGGCCCTTTCAACAAGCCCATTCGACTCCGGATGCCTGACTGATGCAAAATGGATCTTCGTTCCAATTTGATCACAGAAATTTCTGAAATCTTCGGAGTCGAACTGCGTTCCATTATCTACAGTGATGGCCTTCGGTACTCCGAAACGACAGACAATGTTCTGCCAGAAAAATTTTTGGACAGTGGCCGAAGTTATTGTGGCTAATGGCTTCGCCTCAATCCACTTGGAAAAATACTCCACAGCTACTATAACATATTTTAGATTCCCTTGAGCCGGTGGTAATGGACCCAGCAAGTCGAGGCCCCACCTTTGCAATGGCCAGACGGGCTGTATCAGCTGTGTCAAAGACGAAGGTTGCTTCTGATCTCTCGCACATTTCTGACAACCTTCGCACTTTTGAACCAACTCCGCAGCATCCGAAGCTGCCTTGGGCCAATAAAACCCTTGGCGGAAAACTTTTCCAAGCAACGGCCTAGATCCGATGTGGGATCCACACAGGCCTGCATGTATTTCTTTCATTAACTCTATACCTTCGGTTCTAGACAAGCACTTGAGCAGCGGGGCACAAACTCCATGCTTGTATAACTCCCCTTCTATCATGACATACGGACGAGCTCTTGCCTCTATCCTTTTATTATAAGCTTCGTCATCTGATAGAAAGTTACCCTGAAGGTAAGAGATTATTTCAGTTCTCCAATCTTCACTGTAAACAGGAGAAATGTTAAGGACTGCTCTTTCCAGTAGCTCCACTGAAGGTGCCTTTATTGTTTCGAAGAACACATCCGAAGGTAGCGGCAGCCCCTGTGCTGCAGACTTGGCTAACAAATCAGCATGCTCATTTTGTCCTCGAGGGATATTCTTAACAGAAAATCCTTCGAAGGAAGCTTCGATCCTTCGAACCGTGTCTAGGTATTTTTCAAGCTTCGGGTCTTTGGCCTTGCAACTTTTGTCAATATGACCCGAAACAACCTGGGAATCAGTTTTAAGAATCGCCCTTCTGATTCCCATTGCCTTTAATTTCCGAAGACCCAGGAGCAGGGCTTCGTATTCAGTTATATTATTTGTGCAACTGAAGTCAAGTCTTGCTGCATAGCAAGTTTTAACCTTGGACGGTGAGACCAACACAGCAGCTGCACCTGCTCCGAAGGTTCCCCAAGAGCCATCACAAAACACTGTCCATACTTCGGCATCTTTATTTGCTTCTTCGTCCTGAGCCCCTGGCGTCCAGTCGGCAATGAAATCTGCCAATGCTTGAGACTGGATTGAGGATCTATGCACATAATCAATGTAAAATTCATTGAGCTCCGCAGCCCATTTTCCAATCCGGCCAGTAGCTTCTCTATTTCTCATGATATCCTTCAATGGCTGCGAAGAAGGAACAATAATGTTGTATGCCTGGAAATAATGCCGAAGCTTCCTGGATGCCATTAAAACGGCATACAATACCTTCTCCAGCTCTGTATAATTTTTCTTTGAGACACTAAGGACCTCAGATACAAAATATACTGGGACCTGCTTCTTGACTTGTCCATCAAACTTCTCCTGGACAAGTGCCGCACTTACTGCTGAGTGCGAAGCTGCCACATATAACAACAGAGGAGCCCCTGGCGTTGGTGGAGTTAATGTTGTTAGATCTATTAAGTATTGCTTCAGCTCTTCGAAGGCTTTTTGTTGACTTGGGCCCCATTGAAAGACTTCAGCTGACTTCAGCACCTCGAAGAATGGTAAGTTTCTTTCTGCTGATCTGGATATAAATCTGTTGAGAGATGCCAGCCTTCCTGTCAATCTTTGGGCCCCCTTTCTTGTGGTTGGTGGCTCCATTCGAAGTATAGCTTCGATTTTATTTGGATTAGCTTCGATTCCCTTTGTTGAAACCAAGCATCCAAGAAATTTGCCCTTCTTCACTCCGAAGACACATTTTTCTGGATTCAGCTTCAGACCAGCTTGTCTGAAGCTGGCGAAGGTCTCCTGCAGATCAGCAATATGATTTTCCTGCTTCGTGCTTTTTACAATAATGTCATCGACATAAGTCAACACATTTCTGCCTATCTGAGACTGGAGAACCTTCGCTGTCATTCGGCTGAAACTTCCTCCGGCATTTTTGAGCCCCTCAGGCATCCGAAGATAGCAATATGTACCACTTGGGGTTATGAAGCTAGTTTTTGGCTCATCTTCCTTCTTCATCCAGATTTGATGATAGCCTGAGTAGCAGTCTAGAAGACTCATGAGCTCTGAAGAAGCTGCTGCATCAACTAAAGAGTCTATCCTTGGCAGCGGGAATTCATCCTTCGGACAAGCCTTGTTGAGATCTGTGAAATCAATACACATTCTCCACTTGCCATTGGCCTTCTTCACCATAACAGTGTTAGCTAGCCACTCTGGATACTTCACTTCTCTGATAACTCCTGCACTGAGGAGTCTTTTTACTTCATTGCGAGCCCCTTCGGCCTTGTCATCAGACATTTTCCGAAGCCTCTGCTTTCGGGGTCTGAAGGATGGATCAACATTAAGCGAATGTTCAATAACATCCCGATTTACTTCACAGAGATCATTAGCTGACCATGCAAAGACATCTTTGTTGTTGAATAAAAACCTTATCAAGGTTTTCTCCTGGTCTTCAGATAATTGCGAGCCCAACAACACCTTCTGCTCTGCTATGTCTTCACACAATAACATGGGCTTCGGCTGATCCGCTGAAGCTGCCTTCTCCCTCCTGAATTTGTACTGTTCACAAGCTTCAGCTCCATCTATGTTATGGATTGCCTTGGAGTCAGTCCAGCTTCCTTCGGCCCTTCTAGCAGCTTCCTGGTTTCCATGAATAGCAATAGGCCCTTGGTCCGAAGGTATCTTCATGCAGAGATAAGCTGGGTGAAGAATTGCTTCGAAGGCATTAAGAGTACCACGACCAATGATTGCATTGTAAGGATACTCCATGTCAACAATATCAAACACAATTTGCTCAGTCCTTGTGTTGTTAACAAATCCGAAGGTTACCGGCATGGTAATCTTCCCAAGTGCTACAATCTGTCGCCCTCCGAAGCCACAAAGAGGGTGCGTAGCATCATGAATCTTGTCTTCGGGCTCTTGCATTTGTCTGAAGGCTTTAGCAAATATAATGTCAGCTGCACTGCCTGTATCAACTAGGACATTGTGGACCAGAAATCCTTTGATCACGCAAGAAATAACCATGGCATCATTGTGAGGATAATCCTTAAGCTGAAGGTCTTCCTGAGAGAAAGTAATTGGAATGTGGGACCATTTTGACTTGATGAAGGGTCCCTGCACTCCAACATGCTGCACTCTTCTCTGAGCCTCCTTCTTCTGCTTCTTGTTAGCCGGCTCTGAGCAAGAGCCGCCTGTTATCGGGAGCACCAGCTTCGAAGCCGAAGCAGCTCCAGCTTGATTGTTGAACGAAGCCATCAGCTCAGAAAAGTGGAAGTGAGTTCACCGGAGGTGGGCGCCAATGTTGGGGGCTTGTTCTCAAATGCTTAAAGTTAAGAACAAGGCAACATAGAAAATGTTAAGTGCTAAAGTCCTTCGTCCTCCACCCTATTATATCCTTTCGAGATATAAAGAATTTCGGACGAAGGTTACGAAGGACATACCTTCGGTCCTGAGGAGGGCGAGAATACAAGTGTGATGCGAAGGCAAATGACAGGTTCACGTGAACAGTACCGAGATACTGTTCATCTATTTATAGGCACAGGTCGCAGCCTGTGACAAATTACAATTATGCCCCTTACAAAAGTTTACAACATTGACTCAGACCTCTATGGATAGAAAGGTCATTCTATCTCTATGTCGGTTTGTAATGCCGAAGCTCCATGAAAAGGAACCTTCGGCCATCTCTTGGAGACGACTTCAGCCGAAGCTGCTCCTTCGTGTAAGACCTTCGGCGCACCGAAGCACGGCCCCAACACCCGAGAAGCAACGAAAGAAGCTGAGAAAGCTGCGGAACTCGAAAGACGGATAGGTATTTCTCAATGGCTTTTAGCTTTGCCATTTATTTTCGTGACTTCGAACTAATTGATGTTTTCTACCGCAACTGAACTACCTCCTCCCCAGAGCCATTCGACCCTTTGGCCGACCCAAAAACGAGGAAAGCAATAGAAGTCATTAATGTGGCTGAAGCTATTGTTGACGAAGTTGTTACCAAACTGCTTAACGAAGTTGCAGAGAAAGTTCTAAAGGAAGAATAGGAGTTATTGTAAAACATTTCTAGGTTGTTAATGCAACATTTGCTGAACTAAGTTTGTAATATTTGATGTTTATATTTTTCAATGTAATATGTAAGTAATTTGTAAGTTAACTCTTTGCGATGCATGAAATTTTATGTACATACCGTTTTTGAGCCGTTGGCGAAAAAACACCTTCCCTTCTTTTCATGCTTCGCAAAGAAGAATTTTTATCCTTCGTAAGAACATCCACACTTCATAAAAATGTCGATGCTTCATAAACAATAGATCACTTCTTCCATATCAAAACTGATGAAGCCATGATTTTTAGCTTGCTTTTGTGTCTTAGCACCTTTTCACTTTTGTAAAGCATTCCTCGAAGGTCAGCTTCGTTTCCAACTGATGTCATTGGTGTGGTATGATGTATGATGAGATGCTATGCGATATGATGCGATGATATGATGCAAATAATGATGCTAATGCCGAAGACACATACCCCACTGAAACACAATCTCTGTGTCCCCTTAGGAACAATCAAAATCTCTTTGCCGTTTATTTTTCGGCTTCACCACTTATTTTTCGGTGTAGGTTCTGCATCCCCTTAGGGACGTCTTTTGAACTTCTTCGCCTTCTATTTCGACGGTATTCGCGTTGGCTTTTCACGCTTCGCCTTATATTTCGGCGGTATTCGCGTTGACTTTTCGCGCTTCGCCTTATATTTCGGCGGTATTTGGCTCTGCATTCCCTTTGGAATGACTTTTGAGCAGAAAACTTACACTGCGCTCCCTTGGGAACGACTTTTTTGTAGCTTCAGCAAACTTACACTGCGTTCCTTAGGAATGACTTTCTGTAGCTTCGGTAAAAGTTACACTGCGTTCCTTAGGAACGACTTTTGAGCTTCAGCAATTTTTGAGCTTCGTAAATCTGTGGTAAGATATATTTCTCAAGAACGTAGCTATTTAAAAATGACAAGAAGACTAGATTTACATTGACTGTTCTTTATTAAAAAGAAAATGATAGAGAATATAAAAATGCTTCAGAGGTAGTATGTCTCAATAGATGTGTTTTGATTCTGGCACAGTACTGTTGACTGTGCGAGCTTCGGATTCCTCCCTGAGGTCTCGCTGCTGATGGGTCTGATAGCTCCCTTCTGGCTGCTGACCTCGTGAATAGGCAGGTTGTAGTGGCGGCAGAGGTGGAAGCTGTGGCCAAGAAGCCTGTGGCTGACTAGCCGAAGCAACAGAGGCTGTAGGATGATTGCCCACATATTCTGGTATGTAGGGTGAGTGACACGAAGCACTATGCAGGACTTGCTTCGGCTGACTTTGCCGAGCTTCGGCTTCTGCGATCTCCTTCTGCTTTTGGATAGTGATTTGGCACATTCTTGTAGTATGGCCCTTGTCTTCTCCACAAAATAAGCAGTAGATCTTTCTGGGTTGATCCCCATATCTTCTTTCGAAGCCCCTGGCGCCTCTAGCTCTTAGAGCTGGCGGCCGGAAAGAGCTTTGTTGGTGCCCCGAAGATTGTGAAGTATACTACGACCTCTGCAGCTGACTTCCTCTGTCAGCACTCTGAGTGGAGTTGTGAATTGACCTGACATGCCTTGGGTGGATTCTTCCTCCGAAGCCCCTGGTCATCTCAGAGAACCTGTAAGCCTCCTCCCTTCTTTGGCGGAAGTCATTGTCAGCCCGGATATATTCATCCATCTTTTGAAGCAGCTTTTCCAGAGTCTATGGAGGCTTCCTAGCAAAATACTTGGCAGTAGGTTTTGGACAAAGCCCCTTGATCATGGCCTCAATGACAATTTCATTGGGCACTGTAGGCGCTTGTGCTCTCAGACGTAAGAACCTTCAGACATATGCCTGGAGATACTCCTCATGGTCTTGCGTGCATTGAAACAGGGCCTGAGTTGTGACCGGCTTCGTCTGAAAACCTTGGAAACTTGTCAGTAGCATATCCTTGAGCTTCTGCCACGAAGTAATAGTCCCTGGCCGAAGAGAAAAATACCATGTCTGCGCCACATTGCGAACTGCCATGACGAAGGACTTGGCCATGACAGTTGCATTGCCTCCATATGAAGATATAGTTGCTTCATAACTCATCAAAAACTACTTCGGATCCAAATGCCCATCATACATAGGGAGCTGAGGTGGCTTGTATGATGGAGGCCATGGGATAGCTTGTAATTCTGCTGCCAAGGGAGAAGCAGCATCAAAGGTAAAGGTATCATGATTAAAATCATCATACCATCCATCCTCGTTGAATAAGCCTTCTTGATGAATCTCCCTGTGTTGGGGCCTTCGATCTTGTTCGTCTTGAGCAAGTTGGCGTACTTCTTCAGTGGCTTCGTCAATCTGCCTTTGAAGATCAGCCAGTCTGGCCATCTTCTCTTTCTTCCTTTGTACTTGCTGATGAATTATCTCCATGTTTCTGATTTCTTGGTCCAACTCTTCCTCCTGGGGTGTTGGACTAGTGGCCTTCCTCTTCTGGCTTCAGGCCTCTCGGAGAGAAAGGTCTCCTGATTTGGGTCCAGTGGTTGTAGTGCAGCAGCCCCTGGCGCTGAAGCTTTCTTCGACAGCATGACGAAGGTCAGTGCTTGCCGAAGGTGGTCGAAAAAAGGGTTCACGGGAGGTGGGCGCCAATGTTGGGGACTTGTTCTCAAATACTATGAGTTAAGAACAAGGCAACACAAAAAGGTTAATGGTTAATGCCCTTCGTCCTTCGAAACATTATTTCCCTTAGGATATAATGATCTTTAGATGAAGGTCATGAAGGGCGTACCTTCATCATCACTGTATATATTAATGAAAGAAGAAGAATATGAGACATGAGAGATAACATAAATAATCATATAACACCATTAATATCTTTTAATTATATCATCGTGAACAATATTGAATTACATATATACCTTCGGCTTGATAGAATACAAAAGTCCAAGCGTGACACACGAGCGAATACAAGTTAGCGTGAACAGCACGGGAGTACTGTTCACCTATTTATAGGGACAGGATGCAGCCTATGTGAAATTACATTCATGCCCTTCATACTTATTATTGACTTAGGAACAAACTGTTGAGGACTAGATAGCCTTTTCCTCTTTAAGTCGGTTCCTCCTTTTATTACTGAGCCAAAGCTTTCTCGCGTACACCTTCGACATTGGTTCAATCCTTCGCTCTAGTCCTACTTTCCATTCCGTATATGCTTTTAACTCGAGACCGAAGGTACCTGTTCACATGTTATACTCGGAAAACATTGTTAAATCATGTTTTTGAGGACCTTCAGAGGACGAAGGCCCCCAACAGGGCTGGATTTTCTTTTCTTCGTAGCTTCCTCATCTTCTTTCAATAACCTAGTAGCTTGTCTACTTAAAATACTAACAACCCTCTTTCTTTTTTGTCCTTTGGCACCCTTGTTCAATCGCTCATAGTCAGGGTAGTCAAAATTCAAGGCATCCATCACCCGGTTCAACCTTCGCTTTGGTCGGGTGCCGAAGGCCACAGTCATCAGCTGATCCTCTTTTCTAGTGTAATTTCCCAATACTTTATTACACACTGTTTCAATCATTTCCAACCACTCCTGGCAAGGTTCTTTAAATTGTTTTTCAAATTTAAACCGATAAGGAAGTCGCACAAGCTCAAGTCCCTTCTTTGTTCCTTTTAACTTTGGCATGCTAAATTCGCTCAAAGTCGAAGATGTTTTGTTAGCCAAATATTCTTGAACTAGATCCCTCGTGCTTATCTGTTTAGCTACCACCCTAAATTCTGCCACAGCTTGTTGGCATGGTGATCCCAGTGTCATGCGACACAAGGGCCTAGTCAACCCGAATTTCAAACTCAACGGGCTCAGCACTAGCGTGTTCAGCTTCTCCCTCTTCTCCTCATCAGCCTTGACATAGAACCACTCACTTTTCCAGTCGGTTGGCCACTTAGTGCGATTACTAAGTACAGGGGCCTTCATATCTTTGCGATAAGCGAAGTTGTAACAGCCAAAGTTTTCATGTAGCCCGTCTTCTCTAGCCTTCGTCTGGTAATGCAGCTCGTGCACTCGGCAGAAAGCTTCGGCATTCGGCTCCACTCCTTGGCTTCGCAGAGCCCAGATAAAAACGCTGAGCCTAACAATAGCGTTAGGGGTCAGCTAATGAAGATATATTTCATAATTATTCAAAACTTCACCAATCATCTCATTCAAGGGAAACCACAATCCCGCTCTAAAGAAACTCTTGAAAACTACCACCTCATCACTTTTTGGTGTCGGAGTGGTCTCATCCCCAACAAAAAGAATCAGGTTCTTCTCAGTCTCCCTGAAATAGCCTAGCTTTATCAGCATGGGTATATCGGCTTCAGAAATGGTAGATTCTCCAAAATCCAAGTGGCTAGGTTTTGACGGGACCAGAATGCTATAGTCTTCTTCTTCTTCATCAGCGATTTCTCCCTCAACATCTTGTTCAGTTCAGCAGCAGGTACACCTTGTTCGTTGGCTTCTGTTACAACCAATCCCGATTGCCTCATAACTTCGGAAATCGGGGCTGTTTCGGTGGCTTCGGCCTCTTCTCTGTTACGGGTCACCCTAGCAGTTGAACGTACTCTGGCCATCAGGTGTTGAATTTATTGCAATTCTTACAAATGTTGATAATTTTTGATGTTTTGACGAAGCTCCCTCTTATGCCGAAGCTAAATCAAAATGGTGTTTCGCTTGAGAATGCGATGAGAAAGCTTCGGCTATGGTTAAATTTTTCGGCAGCACAACAGTGCAATGGCAATGAATGCTGTGGTAACTTCACAATTACCCTCTGTTTATATAGTGCTGCAGGTTTGAAGGTGAATCGTCAAAATCGCCTACACCCGTTGAACAGTCACCCACACCCACTGAACGGTGGACCACGCCACGTGGGAGATGAATCGCCAGATCACGCGTACCCACAACGTGGTCGGGTCACCTCGCACTCGGAATATTTTAATCGTTTCTCGACAACGAGCTCGGGGAAGGTGTTTTTCAGACCTTCGGCATTTCGAAGCCTAGAAGAAATTTTCATGGATCAAGCTCGTTACGAAAAATGATCTAGTGCCGCGAAGGGGCTACTGTTGGGGGTCTGCTTCGTCGCCGAAGGTCCTGAAAGAAGAAGCACCTTTAGAAGAGCAACACAGAAGCAGCACCGAAGCTATCATCGAGGGAGCTTCGGCATAGTAACGCGCCTTGAGACGAAGGGTTGCACCGACTTAAAGATGCAAAGACCGATTGACCCATGATAATCTGTGTCTTGATTGTAACCTGTTATAACGGATATAAATATAAATTCGTACAGGCTGCGCCCTGTGTCTATAAATAGGTGAACAGTACCCCCGTACTGTTCACGCTGACTTGTATTCCCTGTTACATCACGCTTGGACTTTTCACCTTCTGTTAAGCCGAAGGTATAAATGTAATTCAATATTGTTTATGTTCATTCACTTTAATATATAAAAGATATAAATAAAAGTCATATGATTATTTATGTTATGTTCTATGTTTTATATGCTTCTTCTTCTATTTAATTATATTGTGATGATGAAGGTATATCCTTCATGACCTTCGTCTGAGAACAAGTGACCAACATTCATCATACTGAATTTCCTGTTCAACACTTAGCAAACTTGTTAGACCTTTAAATGTGTTGTTATCCAAATCACCAAAACTCACAAAAGGGATGAATGCACTTTTAATCTCCCCCTTTTTGGTGATTGATGACAACACATTTAAAGCTTACATAAGATTTGATAAATAAGATTTTGAATCCTATGATATAGTTTCCTCCCCCTAAATATGTGCATTTCAGAAAATACCATTTTGGCCTCAAATGCCAAAAGCACATATTTGAGTCAAAGTATGGAGACAACTTACATCATACTATTCACGGGGTGCACTGTGTCATAAAATAAACGTGATGCTCTTGACATATTATGCACTCATCAATTTCCTACATCTTATGTTTTACTTATGATTCTCCCCCTTTTGTCAATTATTTCTCCCCCTTTTCAAAAGTCTTCTTACACTTACATAAGACTTAAAAGGTAAGCTTCAATGCACAATTTCTCCCCCTTTGTCATAAATCTCCAAAAAGGATACAAAGAATATAAAGGGTAGAAATTATGATTAAGCAAGATTTGAACACACTATCATGAAAAGGGTCCTTTCAGGGCACAAAGGTAATGGAGAAGTGATATGAAGTGATGTACCTTTACATTTTACCTTTTCAAAGGTGTTCCAGACTTATGTTGGATTTAGTTGCAAGCTCTTGTTGGCATAGTTGTGACATAGGTCCAAGATATCAAATGAAGATTGTCATACTAAATCGAAGGTGAATCTTGATACCTGGAGCCTAGATGTCATCTAGCATTTTCTTATCACAACAAGAGTCAATATGAAAATAGCACAAGTATGGATTGTACAACTAGTGATCATGTATGAAAAAATACCAATTGAAAAACACCAATTAATATAATTTGATAGATAATCAGATCTCTAATTGCATATTATATTATGTTCTCCTCAAGTTTTAGTGCACACATATGTATAATTTCAATTGATACCTTTTGAGAGTACTTATTTGCAATTTAAAGTACCATTTACATAAAATGAGTATCAATTGAAGATAATCAATTAATCATGCAACATAAGAAACATGTGCACTATTTAATCAATTAAGTTCTAGACAGGAGAATTTATAAGCTATGATACTTTAGATATTTGCAATCCAAAAGGATGTGATACATATTTACCAATTTTAGATGACGTTGGAGTAGCATATACAAGAGAAAATCATTCTCTTATGAAATGTATAAAAGATACATTTACAGGAGCAAATAATCTTTGATACCCATCAAAATTTGCAGTGGAAGCGATTGTCTTTGCCTGAAGATTCCTTTCTAATTTGAGACTACACACATAATAGACTTGAAAATAAAGTTAGTCTCAAAGATTCAAATTATAGACTATTCTCCCCCTAAATGTGTGCATACAAGTGATAAATACTTGTTTAGCTTATGCACTTGGACTTGTGAGGCCAGGGGATTAAGTTGTACAATTTGAACCTTGATACAAATAAAGTATGAAAATGTGAAATTGTACCAATTGAAGGAATTACTCATAATCAAAAGGTATACTAATAGACATGATATGCAATATTTTAAGCCAAGATTCTTGAGAAGTTAGCATGTTTGACTCATACCTCACTAAGATGACTTAAGACTAACTTATGACATCACCACAAGAGGTATTAATCAAATATCTAGAGATTCTTTAATTGTCACCACAAGTGCAACCTTATGGTGTGACATAAGATACTGCATATACATGCACACACTAGCATGTAAGAGCCTAGATACACAAATGTAATACAATATTTCATGGAGTGACACACCTTTGTTCCATGCCACATGGTCTCCATTATAATCATGAATTTCTATCTTAGCTTTTGATAGGCTTGACATTTCAAAGAGAAACTTATCATCTTCAAACGATCAAGAGAAACTCATTTTCTTGATAGGTTCAAGAGAAACTCATTTTCATTTCTATTGAACCATTCATCCTCATTTGATGTTCTCCAAGGTGTGAGACTACACAACATGAACATGAAAGAAATCATTAGTTTCACAGGATATAGGCTAAACTCTCCCTCAACTTGTCCATGTAAGAGTACACAAAGTACACTTATGCACATCAACAATATGAGGTTAAAGGAGATGTTTGCACTATATCTTGGTTTAACAATTGAAAGTTTAAGAACTGAAAGTATATCAATTGAAATCCTGAAGGGTAAAGCATGCTAATATGAACCTCAAACCTCATAATGAAGGATATTATATGATTATGTCACTACTTCTTCATTATTTGGTTTATAGGATAGTTCAACTCCCTTCTTGATTCACTGTGATCTCTTTTATTTTTTTGATTTCATCCAACCAAGTGATCTTGAACTTCATTCATCTTTGCTTGATTCGATCATACTTGATATGAGATCAATTGAAACTCAATGATTCAAAGAACCAAGACTCTTATATTTGTAGATTTTCAATCCATCTTGAAAGCACTTGGAAGGACCTTATTGAAACACTTAGAAAAGAGAGTATTGAAAACACAAGGGAGGGTTTCACAAATGATGATCCTTATATGTGGATGGCAAATGAATCATCATTATTGAAACCCAAAAGGATAGATTAAATTCCTTTAAATTAGTGCACACATATAGTTGATGTCAAAGTTATATGCACTATTGAACATTTTATATTGCAAGGAAATTAACCTATACTATGGTACATCCCACTAAGTTTAGAATACTAAAACAACTGAATGAGAGTAAGTTTTCATACCTTGGCGTCTTATCAACTTCATCATACTTTAGTTGAATAGTATCCTTTAAGCTTGTGATTTATACAATTTTAAAACAAGCACCATCTCTTAACATAGATTTTCTATGGATAAACTCAACACAAGAGATGACATTAGTAGCACAAGCACTAGTTTTTTATTTAGCAACCCTTTATATGAGGAAGGCAAGCGAGTTGCTAAAACAGAGAAACCTCATAATATGGACTAAATTCACTACATGAATCTAGGTAATTCTTGTCGGCTTAGAACCGACGGGAATTAACCAGATACCGACGAGACTAATTCCCGTCGGTATCTGGTTAATTCCCGTCAGTTCTAAGTCGACGGGAATTAGCTGTCAGGGTTAAGTCAATTCCCGTCGGGCGTAGGGAATTACTAATTCCCGTTGGTTCTGTAACTCCCGTCGGCCATATCTGGCCCATGGGAATTATTCTAATTATTACTGTCGACCAGATATTGCCGACTAGAGTTACAGAACCGACGAGAATTAACTGTTAATTCCCGTCGGCTATGGTCAAGCCGATGGGAATTAACCTTTCCTACTGCAAACCAGCACCAAATGAGGTCATTATTTCTCCATAATTGCACACAACAACACACATAACATATATCATCATACATATTGGTCACATTACAAACACATACATTGATAATCAATTCACACATCACAAACTTCACATCACCAACATAGTTTACATAAACATTTCAAATAGCAACAACGAGATAAGTTAAAGTGTTTAGTTCATGAAAAACATAGCGTGCACGAGTTAATAAACAAATACGAGAAAACACCATATTTAGGGATAACCACCACTTGGATGGTTAGAGCTTTGACCGCTACCGCCACCAGGAGGAGGGAACGCGAAGAGTGACTCAACAAATCCAGTACCTGCTGTGGGATCAGACCCACTACCACCCGCTTTGGGCGTAACCTATGCAAGTTAGCATATATCAACATGTTTAATGCAAATATCAACACGTTAAATGCAAATATCAACAAGTATACAAGTGTATAAATTCATCGAGAGTTATCAAACATACCCTATCTCCAGGTGCAGGTATATGTGTCGGAGGGGTGTTGAACTGTTGAGTTCTCAATCCCTATTTAATGAATATTCAACAAGTTAAGTATATGGTTCATGTTTTGCTACTACACTAACTAGATGAATTGCTAGTTTAGACAATGTTATTATCCGAATTTGCTAAGATTAACGTACCGGAGCTAGTGTGGATGCAAACTGGCTCCATTGTGGTGGCGGTGGAATATTTGGTGTCATGCCTTGTTGCTGCATTAATTGTTAAACATATGTGTTACTATTGAAGATGTTGTATTGAAATATAAGAATTTAGAGTTCAGATTATGTATACTCACTTGATATATCGCTTGGTTATGTGCATTGCGAGCCTCCATAAATTCTCATTCCTGTCTCATCTCCTCACGCATCCTCATAATCTCCAACTCCTGCTCGTTCGGTCGACGAGAGCATGAGCTACAGGAAGACGAACCCGTCCTCTGAGATCTCACCGACAACGAGTCAATGAATCCGTTGAAGAGTGTGTATCTATAAGTGATTCAAAAATTGTGATTACTGCATGATCAATTTAGTGTCAACCATGTAATTTCATAAGTTAGAGCTTACCGTCCATGCGCTTTTCCACCACCACTTGCGTACACCACCGAGGGATCCACTGGTTCATGTCGCCAGTCGAATTTAGGGCCATGGCACCAAACCATCTCCTCCCAATATGCTGCCTATACATCATTCACAACCTTACAAATGCAGGAATTTCTATACTTTGAACGTTTGTAATTTTGGGCCAAAACTCACCAGTCGATCCATGGCTGTCTGGCTGCAGAGCTGGTCAGGGTTGTTAGGGTCTGGTCCTTTGTGGCCCTCCTCGTAGACCTTAATGTCACTAGGCTTTTGGCCACGCGTAGCTTCCTGTATAAACAAAAAACATCCATAAGCAATCGTACTATTTGGTGATCAACATAGCTAGATCAAACTTACCATTCTTTTAGCTTTTCGGAGCATGTCATCACTGCCAAACTTGTGGTTAGGATTGGTTCCTCGGCATTGCCTGTGATGCACTGGCGCTTTCTGGAAGCCTTCGAAAGCCCAATATCGACACCAAGCATAATACGCATTAGGCACGGGTGCCATCCATGGAACCATCACCTGCACACACAATGTTACATATTATATCAATCACAACATTTATTAAAAAGGGTACAACAAATTGAATACTAACCTCACGATATTGATCCTCAGTCAAATATATCTTTGAGGACCCTTCCTTTTTGTTCAAGGGGCCTGCTTCTTCTGGATGATTTTGAAAATACAGGTTTGTAGCCTGAATTCTTGCATAGTATATGGCATCCTTCACTAGCTTCTTTGCATTGTTTTGGAACACGCATTCAGCGTGCCCCATGTAATCCTCTCCGTCAGGCAACCGATATCAAAGCTACAACATAAAGAATACAAATACAATGGTATAAGTCATAGAATTAAAATATTAAGAAACATAACAAAAACAATAAAGAATTCATACCCAAAAGCCATGATGCACAAGTCCCTGTCTGTCAGTGTGGTTTTGTTCCTTTTTTAACTTGTACTCATCCCAGGTACTGAGGAGCACCTCATCGACGCTATCTCCGTCTGACACCTTCACTATACCAGGATAACATAAACTAATTCACATATGAACAATTTAACAAAATAAGTCTTACACAAAGTATTTCTCCACCTCAGGCATATTCGTGAACATGTACAGTAAAGCAGACTTCTATTCTTCTATAGTGAGGTGATATGCCTTGGGTGGACCAATGGCTTTGCCGTTTATTTGAAAAATCGAAAGATCACTTCACGGAGGCATCTCTCGTTCATCGTCATGGTACCTCTTCTTTTGAGCAAATACATTATGTTCTTATGCAAAGTAACAAATTGTGAAGTGTGCTACCTCTTTTAGTTTAAATTGTTCCGCAATACATCCTTCAACTCTTGCCTTATTGCCCACCATTGCTCTAAGCTTCTTTAATGCTCTTTCTATATGAAACATCCACCTGTACTGAATAGTACCACCAACCTTAGCCTCATATGGAAGATGTATAAAGAGATGCTGCATAGGATTGAAGAAACCCGGTGGAAATATTTTTTCCAATTTGCACAAAAGCACCAGTGCCTCTTTCTCCAGCTGTTCCATTACATCTCTTCTGATTTCTTTAGCACACAGCTATCTGTAGAAATAGCTAACTTCAGCCAACGTTTTCCACACAGCATCAAAAATGTACCCACGAAACGTTACAGGCATGAGCCTTTCCATAATTATGCGGAAGTCATGGCTCTTCAGTCCATTCATCTTCATTGTCTTCAAATTCATTGATCTTCTAAAACCAGCAGCATAACCATCAGGGAATTTCAGATCCTTCATCCACTTCATCACTTCTTTCCGTTGCTTAGGTTTAAGACAAAAGTCAGCTTTTGGTTTGCCTCTGTTTTCTCTAAGCACTTGGGTTGGACGATCACATATCACAGCTAAGTCCATGCGTGCCTTGTCATTGTCTTTCGATTTATTCGAGAAATCCATGCATGTATTTATGAGGGCTTGGCAAAAGTTACTCTCTTGATGCATGACGTCGATGTTATGCATCAAAATCAATGACTTAGCATAAGGAAGCTCCCACAAGCCACATATGTGAGTCCAGTTATGCTCCTCACCAAAACCTTGATACCTTTTCCCACTCTCGTCTAGGACAAGTTTCCTATGCTCTTCTGTAATTTCTAACCCACTATGTCGCTTGGCTGTCCCTTCGTGACGATGGTGCCCTTCCTAAACTCCTTTCTCTGCCTTCTGAAGGGGTGATTGAAGGGTAGAAAACATCTATGGCAATCAAAGTAACATATCTTGCCACCAGCTGTTGGGGGCCTTCGGCTTCCGAAGGTCCTTAAAAACATGAATTGATAATGTTTTCCAAGTGAAATATGTGAACATGTATCTTCGGATCCGGATCATGAGCATACAAAGCATGGTTAGGACGAAGATTGAGCGAGACGAAGGGTGATTATGACGAAGGACAAGGTGATCACGAAGCTGTACACAGGAAAGCTTCGGCATGACAGTAGAAAAGGGGAACCGACTTAAAGATGAAAAGGCAAATTAGACCTCGAAGGATTACTATAGTGTTATTGGCAAACATAAAGGGCATGAATGTAATTTTACATGGACTGCGTCCCTTGCCTATAAATAGATGAACAGTATTCCCGTACTGTTCACGCTGACTCAGCATTCGCTTTCCGCATCACGCCTGTACCTTTACTTTCCGTCAATCCGAAGGTACATTTATAATTTGTTATTTTAAATATGATAATGCAAATAAATATAAGTTGATAATAATATCTAAATTATCCTCCGTATTTGGTATATGAATTCTTGTTTATTATCTATCGAGCTTACGAAGGCTTTTTCCTTCATAACCTTCGTCCGGAATTCATTATATCCGAAGGGATATAATGTCTTGAAGGACGAAGGACTTTAATATTTAACATTTTTTATGTTGCCTTGTTCTTAACTCTTAGCATTTGAGAACAAGTCCCCAACATTGGCGCCCACCTCCGGTGAACTCACTTCCATTTTTTGAGTTTTGAACACCTTCGGCAAGCATCACCTTCGTCATGCCGCCAAAGAAAGCTTCAGCAACAGGGGCTGCCACTCTGCAGCCGCTGGATCCCAATCAGGATGTCCTTTCTCTTAGGGAGGCTCGAAGCCAGAAGAGGAAGGCCACCAGTCCAACGCCTCCGGAGGACGACTTGGATCAGGAAATCCAAAATTTGGAGATGCTCCATCAACAGGTCCAACGGAAGAAGGAAAAGATGGCTCGTCTAGCTGACCTGCAAAGGCAGATAGACGAAGCCTCTGAAGAAGTGCGTCATCTTGCTCAAAATGACCAGAACCGAAGGCCTCCGCACAGAGAGCTTCATCAGGAGGGCTTCTACAACGAGGACGACTGGTATGAAAATTTCCATCATGGAAATTTTGCTTTTGATGATACTTCTCCTCTGTCAACAGAACTGCAGGCTACACCTTGGCCCCAGTCTTACAAGCCAACCTAGCTCCCCATGTACGATGGTCATTCAGATCCGAAGCAATTTTTGATGAGTTATGAAGCAACCATATCTTCGTATGGTGGCAATATTGCAGTTACGGCAAAATCTTTCGTCATGGCTGTCAAGAGTGTTGCACAAACCTAGTACTCCTCTCTTCGGCTAGGAACAATCACCTCATGGCAAAAGCTGAAGGACATGCTAATAACCAGCTTCCAAGGGTTTCAAACGAAGCCAGTCACTGCACAAGCTTTATTCCAGTGCACCCAGGACCACGAAGAATACCTTCAGGCGTATGTCCGAAGGTTCCTGCGTCTGAGGGCACAGGCACCAACAGTGCCTAATGAAATTGTCATTGAGGCCATGATTAAGGGGCTTCGGCCGGGACCTTCAGCTCAATACTTTGCTAGGAAGCCTCCTCAAACTTTGGAGAAGCTGCTCCAGAAGATGGACGAGTATATTAGAGCTGACAATGACTTCCGCCAAAGAAGGGAGGAAGCATACAGGTTCTCTTAAATGACCAGGGGCATCAGAGGAAGATTCCATCCGAGGCACGTCAGGTCAATTCACAACTCTACTCAGAGTGATGATAGAGGGAGTCAACAGCAAAGGCCACAGTACTCCTCGCAAGCTTCTGTTGCTTCGGCAAGCCAACTCCAAGGGGCAGCATCAAAGCTCTTTCCGGCCGCCAACTCCAAGGGGCAGAGGCGCCAGGGGCTTCGGAGGAAGATTTGGGGATCAGCCAAGGAAAATTTATTGTCTATTCTGTGGTGAGGACAAGGGCCATACCACCAGGATGTGCCATGTTACCATCCAGAAGCAAAAGGAGATAGCAGAAGCTGTAGCACAACAGAGTCAGCCGAAGCAAGTCATGCATACTGCTTCGTACCATTCGCCTTACATTCCAGAATATGTAGGCAACCACCCTGCAGCTTCTGTTGCTTCGGCAAGCCAACCCCAAGAATCTTGGCAACAGCCTCCACCTCCACCACCAATGCAACGCGGCCAGCAGCCAGAAGGGAGTCAGCACACTCACCTCCAACGGGACTTCAGAGAAGAGTCCGAAGCTCGCACAGTCAATAGCACTGTGCCAGAGTCGAAGCATATTTACTGACAAATATCCTACCCCGACAGCAGTTTTTCGCATTCAGTATTATTTTCTTTTTAATAAGGAACACTTATGGGTGGCTTAAGTGCTTTTTTGTCGTTTTTAATCTCTTGTAACAGTTTCGCTTTTTACCATAATGAAAATATATCTTCTCCACAGGCTTAAGTTGCCAAAGCATAATAATTTATGGTGGCAAGGAGGACCTTTGAATTGTCAAAAATTTTGTTCTAAGGAACGCAACGTAATTTCGTCGAAGCAGCAAAAAGTCGTTCCTAAGGGAGCGCAGTGTAAGTTTTTTGCTCAAAAGTCGTTCCGAAGGGAATGCAGAGCTTACAGCGAAAAATAAACGCTGATTCCGCTGAAAGTAAAAGGCGAAGAAGCTCCTAAGGGAGGCTTACAGCAAAAAATAAACGTTGATTCCGCTGAAAGTAAAAGGCGAAGAAGCTCCTAAGGGAGGCTTACAGCGAAAAATAAACGCTGATTCCGCTGAAAGTAAAAGGCGAAGAAGCTCCTAAGGGAGGCTTGCAGTAAAAAAAAACGTCGACCTTCGGCAAATATCACTTTGCATAACATCACATCATTACATCATTCGCATAGCATAACATCATACATCATATTGCATCAACAACGCAAAGAAGGGGGTCCCAGTATCGACATTCGAAAATTGTTTCGAAGAAATAGTGACAAGGCACAAAAAATAGCTATTAAAGAGTTATGCTTTCGTCAAATGGAAACATCTATTGGTTATTAATTTTACGAGGATTGGTTACTGATCATATGAGAACACGGATATTATTTACGAAGCATGAAAAGAAGGGAAGGTGTTTTTTCGCTGAAGGCTCAAAAAAGGTATGTATATGAAGTTTCATGCATCATAAAGAATAGAACCATAAATAGTTAATACATTACATTCAAAGTTACAAAATATTACACATGTTTCTCAACAAACATTATATTCTAAATGTTTTTACAGCAGCATCTAATCTTCCCTTAGAACTACTTCTGCAGCTTCGTTTAGTAACTGATCAACAACTTTATCCATGATGGCTTCGGCCATTTTCCTAATTTCGTCATCCCATTTCGCGTGGGGGCCCGCAGATGGCTCAGCAGGTTCTGAGGGAGGAGAAGATACGGCTATATTACTATTACAAACCGTGAACAAGTTCGAAATAAAAAATTACAACAAAGAGTCAAAAACCACTAGTCAATACCTATTTGCCCTTCGGGCTCTGCACTTTTCTTAGCGGCCTCTGCTACTTTTCTAGTGTCATGAATGCCTTTTTCGCTTTTTTGTATAATTTCTTGGGCCATTTCCCGGCCACCATTGTCCCAGATGTCGGTGAAAAATTTTCCACCGACCAGGCTTGCTTCGGCCGAGGGGTCTTTTATATCTTCGGAGGATAAGGCGGCTTCGGATTGTGCCAAAAATTTCACATGTTCACAGCCTTTCCTCTCCAAAATGGTGGCAATCTCCCTGGCACCCGAAAAGGCACATATGTCTCCGCGGCTATTCAAAATTTATTCAAAGGCCTCAGCTTCGTGACTGATCCATTCGATTGGGCCCTCAGGGTCACCCTTTATGAAGTTCTCTTCACTTGAAAAAGCGCCAATGCTGGCGAAGCTGGTTTTTACTTTTTTAACACATTCTATAGATTTCTCATAGCATCTTTTCTTAGATGCACAAAGCTCTTCAACGCTTTTTTCCAAATGGTTTGCCCATTGTTCACTGATTTCTCGTTTTGTTTCTTCAAGTGTGCGTTCCTCTTTAGCTCTGGGTAGTTGTTTTCAGAGATCTTCAATTTCACGCCTCTGAGCCTCAGCTTGAACTTTAAAAGTAGCTTCATCTTCTTTTATTCTATCTATCAATGAATGCAATATTTTATCTTTTTCGAGACCTTCGTTCCTTAGTTCAATTACTTCGGAACGAAGGTTGCTCAGGGCCATAACACACCCTTCGTCTTCGGCATCTTTTTGGGCCCTGAGGGCATTGCTAAGTATAAGGCCCTGCAAAGAAAAATGTGTGTGCGTCAATAAATTTAAGCAAACGAAAAATTTTGGTTTCAAGAAGAAATACGAAAACCTCATTCTCTGCACCTTTAAGCTATTATATGCCAGGCTGTCGGCTAGCTCGTTTTTTGACAGCACCGAGAGCCCGTCTTCTAGGGTTGGGAATCCGAAGCTCTTGCTCATCTCCCGACAGACAGAAATCTCCTTGCTGTTAGGGAGACAATACAAAAAGTCTTCTTCTCCACTGCCGTTGAATATCAACGCCCCCTTTGGATATTTCAATTTTTGGGCGTAAAACTGGGCCTCTTGCTGTTCTTTTTCAGTCAATTTTCTCCCCGAAGCATGACGTAGAACATAATCGAAGGCTTCGGAAGATGCTTCGGGGGCGGCAGTACCAGTTTCTTCAGCTGAAATTTGTTCTGCTGTTTCTGTTTCTTCGACTTCCAAGGATTTCACCTTGGTGGGCTCTGAAGGCCCAGCTTCAGTCTCAGACTGATGTTTTGAAGTTTCGGCATCAAATGCTTCAATATGCACTTCGGAAGATTCAACAATTTTCTTCGGAGTTGTGCTTGAAGACTTAATTGTCTCCAAAACATCCAGCACATTAACCATCCTTTTTCTTTTGGGGGTCACTGCTGGACCCTTTTGGCTTTTTGCTGCCTCAATTTTTGCTGAAGGACTTATAACTTCTGATGTCTTTGTTTCTTCAGCCCTCGGTTCTTTTATTTTTTCCGTCGCCGGCACTTCGGCCAGCCTTTCAATTTTTGGCAGGGGAGTTGGTTCTTTAGCTTCGGTGGCCGAAGAGGTCTCACCGGCAAACTCAGGCACTGTGGCCGGTTCAATATAACATGGCCGGTGTGTGAGAACCTTTACCCTTTTCCTCTTCAGCGCCGGCCCGCTAGGAGCGGCTGAAGCAGCTTCCTTCGCAGAAGATGTATTCTTTCTTTTTTGACCCCGCGTTGGATAATGGTAGTCGGGGTAGACAAACCCAATTGCATCAAATACTCGGTTGAGTCTCTTCTTCTTTCGACCTTCGAAGGCCGCTGATAGTGCAGTGTCTTCGGCCTTCGAGTATAATCCAAGCAATTCATCACTTACGGCCTCAATACTTTTTAGCCAGTCATCATCTGGCTCGACGAATTTATCTCCATATTGGAATGTGTATTTTAGCCTAACTAATCCACCTTCGTCAGTTTCTCTAACGGTCTCCTTTGGCATTTCCCACTTTTCTACAAGTGGCCATATTCTGAAGGCAATGTGTTCTTGGACCAAATCCCTTGTACCAATAAAAGAGCAAACCACGCCAAAGGCTCTCTGGCATTCTTCGGCTGCTTCATTCATTTCCACCTTCGGCCTCCGAAGGCCGAAGCGTTGCCAGATAGGGCGCATAATGATATCTTTAGTATCTTCCCGTGTTTTCAAGTCATTCTTCACATAAAACCATTCCGTCATCTAGTCGCCGGGCCACCTCTTTCGAAAGGTTGGCATGGGACAGCTTGACCTAGACCGGGCGCCGAAGCTGTAGCAGCCAAAACTGTTGTGATACTGCTCTTTACCCCAGGGTTTTGTCTCATACAATAGCTCATGTATGTTGCAGAAACTTTTTGCATTTGGTTCTAAACCTTGGCTCCTCACGGCCCAGATGAAGATGCCCATTCTTATCATTGCTTCGGGAGTAAGTTGATGAAGGTAGATTTCAAATATCTTCAGTACTTCCACGACAAAACTGCTCAAGGGAAACCGCAGTCCAGCCTTTAAGAAGCTTCGGAAGATTACGACTTCATTCTCTTCAGGAGTAGGCACAGTCTTCTCCCCGTCATCTGCCCTCACAGTAGACATGTCTCAAAAATATCTTCCCCTCATGTTATCAAGATGACTCTGTTTAATGCTCGATTTTCCAAAGACTTTGTGACTTGGTCGCCACGGTCGATCTTCGGAGTCTTCACCCCCACTTTCTACATCATAGCTGTCACTGTCACCAGTGTCTTCAGATAAACCCTCCAAAATCTCCCTAGTGATCTTCTCTGTATTGGTCTTTGCTATTGATTGAAGAAACCCGAGATGCATCTCCTCAGAAAAGCTCAGCTTCGATTCAGCAACAGCTTTCTTATCTTCAGACATCTTTGCAAACGCTGAGAAAGTGCTCTCAAATCCAAAGCTTAAAAATTTAAAAAGCCAAGCAAGTGTTATTGCGCACAGGCTAAAAGTCGAGTGAGCAAGACCAGATGGCAAGAAAGCGTGCCAAATAAACTCGTGGTAAGCTCTTATTTATACACCTAGTGCGTTGAAAACTGGAGGGTCCCGCTTGTCAATGACTGTTGCTATTCTAGCAAAGGGAAGGTGTTTTTTCGGACCTTCGGCTTAAGGCCTTCGTCCATGTCGCAATATGACTTTATCATTCTAGCAAATTAATATTGCGAGGGGCTACTGTTGGAGGCCTTCGGCTTCCGAAGGTCCTCAAAAACATGAATTGATAATGTTTTCCAAGTGAAATATGTGAACAGGTATCTTCGGATCCGGATCATGAGCATACAAAGCATGGTTAGGATGAAGCCTGAGCGAGACGAAGGGTGATTATGACGAAGGACAAGGTGATCACGAAGCTGTACATAGGAAAGCTTCGGCATGACAGTAGAAAAGGGGAACCGACTTAAAGATGAAAAGGCAAATTAGACCTCGAAGGATTACTATAGTGTTATTGGCAAACATAAAGGGCATGAATGTAATTTTACATGGGCTGCGTCCCTTGCCTATAAATAGATGAACAGTATTCCCGTACTGTTCACGCTGACTCAGCATTCGCTTTCCGCATCACGCCTGTACCTTTACTTTCCGTCAATCCGAAGGTACATTTATAATTTGTTATTTTAAATATGATAATGCAAATAAATATAAGTTGATAATAATATCTAAATTATCCTCCGTATTTGGTATATGAATTCTTCTTTATTATCTATCGAGCTTACGAAGGCTTTTTCCTTCATAACCTTCGTCCGGAATTCATTATATCCGAAGGGATATAATGTCTTGAAGGACGAAGGGCTTTAATATTTAACATTTTTTATGTTGCCTTGTTCTTAACTCTTAGCATTTGAGAACAAGTCCCCAACACCAGCACTAAGACGAAAACAATCTGTATCTTTAGCATAATAAGGACACATCAATCTACCATGCACACTCCATCCAGAGAAAATACCATATGCCATAAAATCATGAACTGAGAACAGATACGCAACACAAAGATTGAATTTCTGCTTCTTGAAGCAGTCATAGGCTTCCACTCCTTGCCATAGCTTCTTTAACTCTTCAATCGGTGGTTGAAGCATCACATTGAGGCGTACGCCAAGATGCTCAGGCCCAGGTATAACAAGACATAGGAACATAAACTCATGTTTCATTCAAAGAGCAGGTGGAAGGTTGTACGGTATGGCAATGACAGGCCAACATGAATACGACGCAACGCTCATATTAAAAGGCGTGAAACCATCAGTTGCCAAGCCGATACGAACGTTTCTTGCATCGCTGGCAAACTCTGGATCAAAGTTGTCAAGAGCCTTCCATGCATCACCATCTGATGGGTGCACCATTAACCCATCTTGTCTATCCGTACAATCTTTATGCCACCTCATGTGCATAGCGGTCTTCCTCGAGAGAAACAAACGTTTCACTCTAGGAGTGAGAGACATGTACCGAAGTTGTTTATGTGCAACCTTTGTCACCACCTTCTCCCCATCTTCATTTACAAGCTCCACGTACCTCAACTTCCCACATTTTAAGCATTTCTGGTCTCTGCCATGTTCCTTCCAAAAAAGCATGCAGTTGTCCTGGCAAATATCAATCTTCTCATACTCCATACGAAGACCTTCAAGCAATTTCTTGGACTGGTACATGTCTTTGGGCATCTTATGACCCGTAGGAAGAACCTCGCTAATCAAATCCATGAGCTCTTTGTAACAATTAATATAGAATGCAAACTTGGACTTGATTGACATTAGTTGTGTCACGAATTCGAGAACGGACACATCGGTGTGCCCATGAAGAGGCTCTTCTGACGCTTTGAGGAGGTCGAAGAACTTCTGAACCTCTGGTGTTGGTGAATCATGATGATCTGGAGCCAATTCAGGCTGCAGATCCTCAAGCATATGGTCCATCATATCAACATCTTCACTATCATCAACTTCTACTTCTGCTGCTCATTCAAGGCGTGACTCCCCGTGGAGATACCAGACCTTATAGCCTGGCACAAAACCATGCGAGCACATGTGTAGTGTGACCTGCCTCTTAGTGTGGCTCATCATATTTCTACATTTATTGCATGGACACCTAATATTATCTATTTGTGATAAAGCAGCTGCATGGTCCAGAAACATCTGAGTCTTGGCAAACCATTCACTTGTGTGACACCCACCCTTCTTGAAACCTTCATACATCCAATCACGTCTATCACCCATTATTAGTTGTGTACGAGTAAGAGTGCGTGTGAGACATTCATGTTTCTACATGTCACACATACCATGTATGATATATATATATATATATATATATATATATATATATAGTTGCAACAATGAGGTAGTATAATCAATACGTACATACATGACATTCATCAATTAACAATGTTCACAACAATTAATATTTGCAATAATTACTATTTGTATAACACATCACATTCAGCATCAAATTCATTAACTAATAACATCAAACCACACAATTTATATTTGCAACATAAAATTAAAAATAGCAACTACAATGTATAAAGTCATATGAAGACTAATAACACTATCAACTAACAAATTTAAACTAACTCTAATCACATAACAGTTAATTCTCGTCGACCACAAAAAACCGACGAAAATAAAACATTTTAATATACATATTATACCTCGTGGGCCGGTGCGGTGGTGGAGGCGTGGCAGCTGCAGTAGTGGACGACGGCGGTGGTGGTGGACGACGACGGTGTGGCGACGGCGTACGGTGTGGGGAGGCGGCAATGGATGACGGTGGTGGTCGACGATGGCGTTGGGACGACGGCGGTGGGCGGGGCAGCGGCGTTGGGGTGGGCGGGGCGTTGGGGTGGGTGTCGGCGTTGGGGCCATTGGGGTGGGCGGCGGTGCATTGGGGCGGGTGGCGGCATTGTGGCGGGGCGACAGCGTTAGGTCGGGCAGCATCGTTGGGGCGGCGTTGGGGTGGGCGGGCGACGCGGTGAACGGCGGCGGCTGGCTCACTTCAAAAAATCGAAATGAGTCCATGCGGCTGGAGGTTGCTGATATTCAAATAATTCCCGTCGGCCGGGGTACAGGGCCGACGGGAGTTAAGTAATTCTCGTCGGCTAGTCAACAAGGCCGATGGGAGTTAGGTAAGTCCCGTCGGCCAACCAACAAGGCCGACGGGAGTTAATTAATCGCGGTCAGCTAGGGTTCGAGCCGACGAGAATTAAATTAATTGTGGATTCCTATTGTGATTTGCCTTAAACCCTCATGCACGATATATTGTGAATGACACGTATTTAGATATACATAAATGGTTATTCAATGAAGTCCAAAGTTCTAATTTAAACCATATTACGGTGAGTGTCTAATATATAAGAATCAAATCCAAATTAACTAGAGAGAGAATACATCACATGTATTTATTCATTATAGATCTGAGCAGTTTCTGTTAAGTTTGCAGTTGACCAAGTGATTTGCGGTTGAACCGGCCTCACTTGTTAAACTGTCTTTTCTCATAAAAGTTTGAATTTTTTGTTGAGAATTGCAGGTATAGCCTATTCACCCCCCTTTAGACTACTTTCAATTGGTATCAGAGCACGTACCTCGTTTATAGCACTTAACCGCGTGAGGAAACAATTATGTCGACTCCAAGAAACAAGGATCCCCTGCTCGAGGAAGTGTTGACCATGGTGAGTGGCAAGGAGTTGGATCTTCAAATCATCAACATCGCCATGAAGCTTGCTAAAAAGATGTTCCTCGAGATGAAAGAGGACGAGACTAAGAAGAAGGCCGAAGAAGAAGAAGCAAGGAGAAAGATCGAGGAAGAATACAAAGGAAAGAAGCCAATTGACTACAACGACGACTTGGTTGAACTCTTGGTATCCAAGGTAATGAGAAAATGAATATCAATACCGAGGATTCACCAAGTAAGAGTAAGAACTACGAATCCAATAAGGTTCCATTTGGTCACTCTTGATCTTTTGTACCAAACTTCTCTTTGGCACCACTTGGAAAACTTCCAACTCTTAGTGAATTGAATTATGATGAGTGGGCCGATAAGATGAAGTCTCATCTAATTGGTGTGCATCCAAGTCTCTAGGAGATTGTGCATGTAGGTGTATGCAAGCCCAGGTTTGGTGAAGAGATGACCCCAGAGATGATGCAAGATCTCCACCGGAATGCTTAGGTAGTGAGCATCATCAAAGGAAGTCTAAGTGCATAAGAATACAGGAAAGTCCAAGGATAGGAGGATGCTCGTGAGATCTAGAACATTCTCAAGATGTCACACAAAGGTGATCCCAAAGCCAAAAGACACCACATTGCGTCCTTGGAGAGTGAACTAGCAAGGTATGACTGGATAAAGGGTAAGTCGCTACAATCACTCTTTGATTGCTTGATGGTCTAGTCAACTTGATAAGGGTGCTTGGAAGCGAAGACTAGAATGATTCAAAGGTCACCAGATTGTTCATGAGAGCTTATAAAGAAAAAGACATGGGTTTGGCAAGAATGATCAGAGATCAGGATAATTATGTGGAGATGACTCCTCATCAGCTATTTGCCAAAATCCAACAACATGAGTCTGAAGAAGCTCCAACAAAAGCAAGGGATACAAATTCTTTGGATGAAAATGAACAAGAGTCATTAAAGAAGTCTACTTCAAGCAAGGATTAAAACATAAGAAAGTAATTGAGAGCTCAAGTGATGATGATAGGTCAAGTGATGGTCTTCATGAAGAGGTAGTTGTGTTCATCAAGATGTTAGAAAAGTATGCCAAAGGAAGCAACAAATTCCAAAGAAAAGGCAAGAAGATGGCTTATTATGAGTGTGGCAAGTCCGACCACTTCATAGTAGACTGTCCAAACAAGAAGGATCAAGAAGGCAAAAAGGAGTACAAGAAACACAAGTACAACAAAGGTGAGAAGAGCAAGGACCCCTACAAGAAGAAGAAATATGGCCAAGCACACATTGGTGAAGAATGGGATTCTGATGAAGAAAGCTCAAGCTCAGATGAAGAGGGAGTGGCAAGTATTGCCATTCATCGGTCTACATCGACACCACAACTCTTCACCAAGCTCACCAACGACATCTACACACCTACTTGTCTCATGGCAAAAGGAGAGAAGGTACATTTATTTAATGCAAGTACTTTTGATGGCATTAATGATGAGCATAGCATGAAAACTAAAATGATTAGTGAATTTGGTTTGAATGGCTATAGCATAATCACTAAATTAATGGAGAAGCTAGAAAATAGAAAGGCAACTCTTGTAGCTCAAGAGGACTTGCTCATCCTTGAAAAGAGAGAAACCTGGAGTTACAAGAGGTGATCATTAATAAGGAAGAAATGTTGGAGACATTGACTAAAGAACTCTTGTTAGTCAGAGTCCCTTAGAGGAAAATAATGATGAACTCTCTTGTGCAAAAACCTCTATTGTTGGTCTTGCTAATGCAAAAGATGCACTTGAAATAAACTTATCATGTTTGAAAGTTCAAAGTCAAGAACTTCAAGTGCAACTTGACACTCTCAAGACCACCACTACTTCATGCTTTGTAATAAACTCTAATGCTAGCTCTTCTAGTTTAAATACTTGCAAAAATTGTTCAAAATATCATGCAAATTGTTGTATGGCTAACCATGTGAAGAAAGGTTGTAACACCCTGAATTTGGGGGTATAAAATTTCTTTTCTAATATCCACCAAATTCAGGTGTTACCCTCTCTTTTCCATGCTTTTCTTTTCTTTCGCCTAAAGAGTGAAGAATTATTTTGTTTTATATCTATGTGTAATCCTAGTAAATTAAAACCCTAAGGTGATATTGTTATTGCATCATGCCGGAGCATATTTATTTCTGTTTGATGTCGTGCCTAGGCGTGCATTCATTTAATTTAGGATTTCCATTCGAGGAGTGATTTTAATTAGAAAGAAAGTGAGATCGATTAGAGGAGAAGCAGCCTGGCCCAGCCCCAGCGCGGCCCAGCCGTCCCTTCCTCCGTGCGCGCCCCAACTGTGACGGAACCTCCCAAGTTATTAGGCCCACCTACAGTTATCCTTGTCCAACGGACTTTGGACGACCCTGTAGATGCACATAATCACTCGACAAGTTTGTTACCTGTATCCTCAAATCCTCGCCCAAGAGCGCTTCACCCGTCACGCAGATATTACAACACATCGGAGGAAAAGAATAGTGGAAGCAATTACAATAACTTAATTTACATTTATTCAAATATAGAGAAAGGGTATTATAGTTAATACAAAACCAGGGTATATGAGTGCATATGTATTATTATTACAGACCTAGGAGGCAAAAACCCCTCCCGCATAAAAGTATATTGTTTTTCAAGTAGGAGGCCAACTTCCTCCCGTGGCTTCACTGCTGAGGCTCTTCCTTGGGCACCACCTTAGAACAAAAACATCAAAAATCTATTGTTTCCTCACCTACAACAACATGGGTTCGAAAACCCTGAGTACGGAGTGTACTTTCACAAGTCTTACCCGTCAAAAGAAAAGACTCTCAAGGATATGCTGGCTTGAGGGAGTCAAGGTAAGGCTATTCAAGAACCAATGACTCTGTTTTGCAGAAATGCTTACTAATAGTGGATCCTTAAAAATCCAATTTTATTAGCAAGTTAAGTCATTACCTGTAGCTAGAGTTCTTTCTACCCTAGTTCAAGCACTTGACCTATACTAGCCATCTTTTATCACCCTTTTACTTTACTGGATTGCTACGTGCAGGGCAGTGACTAAGTCTTCATATCCGAGAAGTAACGACGATCCGAATCGATTAATACCCAGCTAGGGATCTCCAATCACATGACATATGTAGCACTTAACCCTTGCATATGTCAACTCACCACCGGGTTTCTTAAGACCAGACCGGGTTCACGCCAACCGAGAGCATAGATACACCACCGTCCAGCCTCTTGCCACGGAGGGTACATGCTACTCACGCCATCTCTCCACTCCCATTGCGTGTTGGCCTTTCTGGTATTAGTCTGCCCGAGGCAAAGCTTACCCATGATGAGGCATGTGACCAGTTAAAAGGTCCTCAATCATCAAGCCTACATCGACACAGTCCTTAATCGACTCAGACGGAGACACTACACCGAGACTCTCTTCTCGTGCAAGTCACGCGCCCGGTCTCAGCTTTATCATTTAAAATCCCAAAGTTTGGAACCTAACAGAGGTACATCTTTTCTGATGTTGAACCCATCACAGCCATGATGGATCCACCATCAAGTTTTATTTTTGAAAACATCCCATTCCATCTGAAGCATCATCTTTTGTTAAAAACAAAACATTTTTGTTTTCTAAGGCAAGACTAAGCATCAGAAAACCTTTTAATAAAACAGGTAATCAAGGAATGGTAAACAGTTTTAAGGAAGGGAATGCAGCAATTGGTTTAGCACACAACTCCTATCACCTAATGCATCATATAAAGTGATAAAGATTTTAAAACAGCAAGGAGGTGATAAATGCACCGGGGCTTGCCTTGTGTTGTAGGGGAGTCGGGCTCTGTTCCACAAATATCAAAGTAAAAACAGTTCCCGGCAGGTGGATTTTCTGTTGGTGGTGTAGTCTCTTCTTCAACCACTATTTCTTCCTCGTTCTCTATAACCATATATAATCATAAATGCTTATGTGATCCTTATGAAAATGCAATTATAATAAAGGTACATCAAGTTGAGTCTTGAATATAATTTTCCTTCACGGTGCACCAGGGAAACTAGGGTTTTCCAAGTCAGTCTCTTATTTCCCTAAGGCAGTTATTACCTAGAAAGCTAGGGTTTTGGATTTGGGAATCAAACAATGTCCAAAACATGTCAAGCTTCACCTATGGGTTCTAAATACCATACTAGGCTTACTCAAAAAGTTTCATGATTTCTGGAGTTACTAAGATTTTTCTAAAATTCCAAAGGTCTAGGTTTTGACCTTTTTAAATACTAAATAATTCCTGGTTTGGACTAAAATTCTTGGAACTATTTCTATTATACACTAGAGAAATTTAGGAGTCAAACAAAATTGGTCTCATATTTTTATCATTTTTCTATGATTTCTTAAGAATTTCTTAATTCTGGCAGAAAAAAAGAAATGGTGAACAGTGGTGGGCTAAAATTGGCCCGAGTCGGCCCAAGCTCAGGGAAACGCGCGCCCGCGTGCGCCCGTGTTGCCAGGTTTGCACAGAAGACCCTGGCCATTTGAAAAACTAGTTAAGAGTCCTACGTACTATTCTATGTGTCACTGACATTTGTGTTGAGGTCCCTCCCTTTCTATTCCTTCGCAAGTGGAGGTCCACGACCATGGACGGCGGAGCAACAGCTCTGACAAGCCTGTACTGGCCGGATAACGCAACGACCGGTGCTCAGGTGTGACTGACACCTAATTCCATTCATAACGACTATAACCCCTCAATCAATTGCAAAGTTCTAGGCTTACAATCTCACTGTCCACGGTGGCGATGGAAACCGGAGATAACTTAACGTGTTCTAGGTGATTCAAGACGGTCTAGTTCAATCGAATGGCTCTGTGAGCAACAGGGGACATGAGGGAGGCTAGAACATCACAGAGAAGAGCATGAACTAACCTGTAGACGTCTGGCCACGGTGTGATGTCACGCGATGGTGCTTTGACTAATTTGGGGGGAGTGGGAAATTGGGAGGCTCTGGTGGATAATCCGTGGCACGGGTGGGTGTGCTGGGTGCGTGATTACTTAGCAGAGCTCACTGGGGCAGCAATTTATAGGTTCCATCAGCGGTGGTGGCTAATCTTTAGAAGACACGCGGCGGCCGGAGAGAGGGAAGAGTCGCTGGTGGCTCAATCGTGGCGCTTGCCAGTGCAACAGCTCTTGAAATGGTAAGTCCAAGCGTGCCACGATTACACTACATGGTAAAAGGGCTACGGCGTGGCGTAATTGGGATCGTCAGAGTACCACAGCGACACCGGCGGTCTGGCCACGTCGCACGGCTACAGGCGCAGGTGATAAGCTTCACTCCGTGACCAAATCTACTCCCCTTCCGATCTTTTTACCCTCCCGGCACTATCCGGCCCGAGTCCTGCACGAATCACTGCGATCAGCACAAATCCTTGTGTGGAGGTCACCAGCGGTGAGGGGGATGAACCTAGGATCTTTGTCAGTCTACTGTACCATCAGCACGCCATTCAGAGCACGTGACAGAGCACATTTGGGGGTGATTTGCTCCAAAATTCATGTAGCAAATTAACCATCCATCTATATCAAAGTTGTAGCTCTATAGACTAGCTACAATTTGACTATAGAGACACTGCACATTTGCTTACTCCCTCGAGCTTGAATCGAGTCCAAAGTTCATCTAACTTCACTGTCAGTCATAATTCAGCCTTACGGCTGACTGACAGCCAGACTTCAAGCCCATTTATCTCCAAATTTTGTATTACACAAAGGCTTAATCACTTAAGCAAAGTTGTACTCCTATTATAGCTCTACAAATTTGATGTGTTGACCTAGGGCAAATTCCTTATGAATTGGGAGATATAGAGCTCCAAAGTTGACCCTATTCACTGAATTTCAGACTTAGGCATATATGGTTTATGGGGTGCTTTTTGCAAATAAGTCCAAATTCCACTATTCAACATGAAAATTCTACAATATGAAAGATATTTGGTTTGAAATGCTCTTTTACTTTGATATTTTCACTTTGGTCCAAAAGTGCACAAAATTTACATCTACCCCCTAGGGTTTTAATTAGGGTTTTCTAGGGGTCTTTTTTAGGGTTTTGAGTACTTTAGGGTTTTTGTACTACTAAAGTCCATTCACTTTGCTATCTTGTGAGCATTTCTAATGCGTTTTGTGGTTTTGTCCTATTTGGACTTTACTTACATCCATAAGTCCTAACTCAGGGTTTAGTACCCTACCCTAGGGTTAATCATACATCAAGTCACATCATTACAACTTGTTTGAAATTTTTACCTAGTGAATGCACTCTAGATGTATCAAACACATGATATGCCCATGCACATGATGTTATGCTCAAGTTTTAGTGGCAGTAACACCAGAGGTGTTACACCAACCGCCCCCACTCCCCTCTCCCGCGCACCCTGAACTAGGAAGAGAGTAATCACCCTCTCCCTCTTCCTCCTCTCTCCCACTCTCTCCCTGTCCTCGGTTGGATCCCAGGGAGTGGTTGTTGTCGTTTGTCAAGCCTGTGGTAAGCTCATCCCTCTCCTCCCTTCCCTCCTCCCTCTCCTTCCCCTTACCCCTGTGCGCAGCCCCTCCCCGTGGTGAGCCCCAGCACGCCCCCCTGCCCGAGCGGTGGCCGGGCCCCAGCGTGCCCTCCCCTGCTCAGTCGCGGGGGCCCTCGGCCCCCAGCACCCCCTTTTCTACCCCGTGTGGCGGTGCGGCCCCTAGCACCCTCCTAGGCGGCGAGCCCCCCGGCGCGGCCCATGCTCGCCCGGCGTGGCCTCCTCGGCCCCTGACGTGGCCCTGCCAGTTGTGGCAGCCCCCGGCGACGTGGGCACGGCGTGCCCACCCCGACGTGGCCTCGGCGCTCCCCTCCCCCGGCACGCGGCCTAGGCGTGACCCAGCCCTGTATGTGCGTTCCATCCCCATGCGCGTAGCCCCAGCGCGCGTCGTCGCATTTTAAACTCCGTTGGAGTCACGTGTGGTGTAGCTCGTTTCGCCGTGCGACAATCCTTTTAAATTCCGTTCAAGTGGTGTGGTGTGTCGCGCGCTTCGCCGCGCGACAACCCTTTTAATTCACCTAGGATTGTGTATAATAATTAAAGTGTGTAGTGTAACGACGATTAATCAAGTACCAAACTAATTAGGATCTAATGCTAAATTTATTTACGCGTTGCACGCATATCAATTAATATGATTATGTTAAGATAAGTATTTTAGTCCTTAACTGCTTAACGTAATCACCATGTCTCTCGGTCGTAGCTTTGACTGTCGTAGTTTCTTTTCTCACATAGTCGTAAATGCTAGACCTGCGCCACGCGTCTATTTAGTTGTTCCATTTTGTTGTTTGTTATATTATTCCTTCTATGTTGCAAGCAAATACCCTGAGCAGCAACTAGTTGGTGAAGGCAAGTGTCCTCTGACCTATTTATGTCCTACTCATTTTATAATTCATCTCTCTACATTTACACAACTAATACTTAAGGATTTACTAGTCATTGTTTATCTTGTCCTTGTTCACCTATTTTGGTTGGATTATTTCTGGATTAGCTCTATGCTAGCGCATCACTTTTAATCAATGAACATGACGAGATTATTTATGATACGATGTTTACCTTTGGAAATGATGATGCAATTGTGATATTTAAGGGGGCTCGGGCGGTTTCTCGAGTGCCTCTCCGTAAGGACTGGTTCGTTGTATGACCACCCGAGAAAACATTACAACCATGAGGGTGGAATGGGACGCCCTTAACTAATTAATTAGAGGAACTGATGTGTAGAGCCGTCGTGCTATCAATGGGGCTCGGTGTATGTGGCTCGCTCTGCAGAGGGTGGTTTGCCCCTTGGGGAGTAGTGCAGTACATTTAGGAAACCTAACAGACAGCTACATCTCTAGGAATCTTTGTAAAGGCTTCATAGTGAATCCCTGGCCATTCACCTCGGAAGTGAAGATCGGGTCTGGACAACCCAGGCTAGAGAGGGAATCACGGCTCGTGGGTAAAGTGTGCAACCTCTGCAGAGTGTTATGAAACTGATATATTAGTCATGCTCACAATTATGAGCGACCTTGGGAGCTCCTTTGATTAGAGATACTATGATTACAGATGATGATGAGGATAATTATGGTTTTAATGGTGATGATTATGATTATGGATTCAGGTGTTCTTTCCGTTTGGAAGAGGTACCTTTGGGTTAATAACTTGAGTATTGCTAAAACTTGGCTCTACTAGTAATAATTACCTAACCAACTAAAAGCAACTACTCCGAGCTTCACCCCAAATACAACTACTCCACTTTAGCCAAACAGAACAATTGCTAAGTACGTTGATGTGTACTCACCCTTGCTTAAAACACCAAAAACACCAGGTTGTCCATATTGCAACCCTTGCTCCGGAGAAGCTGAAGTCGTGGTGGAGGATTTCCAGAAGTTCCAAAACTATGATGAGTTCTAGGCGTGGGTTAGCGGCAAACCCCCAGTCGGCTGCCTGTGAAGGCCGTGTATTGCTAGGTTTCGTTTCCGCACTTTGATCTATGTTTAAGACTATGTGGATGTCTCGGACATCATGATGTAATCAAATTAATACCTTTTTTCGTTATTATTTGAGCACTGTGTGATGATGTCCAGTTATGTAATTGATGTGTACGTGAATTACTGGTCCTGTCACGTTCATGGTTCGCATTCGGTTTGTCTTCTAAAACCAGGTGTGATATAAGTGGTATCAAAGCCTTGTTGACTGTAGGACCGCTAGCCTAGAGTAGCATGGGCTGTTTTAATGACTTATTGATTATTACTTCACCTCATCCTTGATGTTTCTTCAAAATATTAATCACCTCGACTAATTCAATGTTGTGCTCCTATATGCCCCCTTGGCAAAATTATTTTATTCTAGTATTATCTGTACTTTACTTATTCATCTATTAGATCTAATTTCACTCTTGTGCTTGCGACATCTTTGTAGATGCCCCTGACCATAACCTTCTTGTCTTTTGGGATTCTTTCCTCTTCCGTCATTAATTTGCCACCATTTGGCAATCTCTATTCCTTTGGTACTGACATGCTCGTACCCCTATTTCTTCAATACTCTTGTTTCATATACCTACGTCTGAATTTCTATTGCCTACTTAAACACTTCAGTTTATATGTCCATGAACTTCTTGTCTTCTGAGATCCCTTCCTATTCCTTTGTTAAGTCATTATCCTTGGGCTTTTTCTATTCCCTTGTCTTGGTATGCCCGTATCCCTGAGATCTTGCATACTCTTGTATTCTTATGTATGCTTATTTTCATACCAAAATGACTATTCAAGACATTTCAGTTAACATGTCCTTGACCACCCTTGTTTCTTAATGATCCATGAGCGATCACTTTATTTTGCACATCCGTGGTAATCTCATTGTTTCCTTGTAACTTTCTTCGGTAATGAATTTTTACTTCAACTCTTCTGTCGGTACCTCACTTATCTTACCCTTGATTGTTTTCTCCACTTCGTAACTTTGCGAGTCTTGCCCTAACTCTATCCATGGATTTTGCTTTTCATCATTATCACCTTTACCCTTATCACCTCTATATCTTACCTTGATGTTTATCTTATATTGACCCTTTAAAAACTTCTCTTTTCCATCTCAATCTGAGCGTAGTACTTTACCTACTATTCCCTTGGTCGTATCCTCTTCCTTGTCACTTGCGAGTTTTCAACTCCACCCTTTGTTGTGCCTCTGTTTAGTGTTGCCTTGACCTTTCCCATCTCTTGACCATACCTTGGTGATTACATTATGTCTGTTATCTAAAATCTCCAATCTCCTATCCCAATTTGAGAGTGGAGTTTTACTTATCTCACCCTTGGCAATATCCTCTTCTTCACCGCGTGTAAGCCTTGACGTAACTCTATTCTTTGTTGTACTTATACCACAAGTTCTTCTATGCCTTTACCTTCTCCCATACACACTTGTCAGTTATCGCCTTTGACCCTTGCGATATTGATGTATTCTACCTAAATGCTTACCTTGAACTTACCCTTTAAAAGCCTCCCCTTTCTTTCGACCCAGTTTGAGAGCTGTGAGTTACCTCTCTCTCCGTTGATTTCTTTTCACTCCTTGTCGCCTTACAAGTTTTGTCTTAATTCCATCCTTTGCGGTGTTTTTATTTGCTATCACCATCACCTTATCATCCATCGATCTTGCCTTGACACTCATCTTTATTCCTGCTCTTTAAAAAAAATCTCCTCTCTTTCACCTCAATTTGAGAGTGGCAATTTACCTATCTAGTCCTTGGACGTACCCTCTCCTTTTCCATTTGCAGGTACTGTCTTAACTCCATCCTTTATGGTACTTGTGTCCTTTGTTCTTATGCCCATTTAACTCCTCTCTTATGTTCTCGTCTGCTATCACCTTTAAACCCTTGTAATATCTATACCCTTATCTTCACGCTTACTTTGAACCTACCCTTCAAAACCTCCTCTTTTTCATCCCTATTCGAAGAAAATGCCTCACCTACTTCATCGTTGACTGCTCCCTCTTCTTTGACGCCTTGCAAGTTTTGTCTAAAATACATCCTTTGTTGTGTGTTTGTCTGTTATCACCTTAACCCTTGTCATCCCACGATCTTTACCTTGATGCTTATCTTGCTCCTGCATTTTAAAGCCCTGTCTCCCGTTCCAGTTCAAGAGTGTTGTCTTACCCACCCGCCCTTGGTCGTTCCCTTTTCCTCTATCGCATTGCAAGTCCTAGCTTTTGTTTGATATCACCCTTACCTTTGTACCCACTAGAGCTTGTCTTGATACTTATCGTAGGTCTGCTTTTTGAAATCTCCCCTTTCCTATCTCAACTCGAGAGTGGTGTTTTACCCATTATGCCCTCGGTCGTATCCTTTTCCTGGTCACTCACAATGCTTGCTTTAACTCCATCCTTTATGGTGCTCGTGCCCCTATCATGCACGTCTTGTTCTTCTCCTCCTCCTTCGACAACCCTAGAGAGTAGTTATTCCCTTTTCAAGAAAGACCACCATGTACTTAAAAGGAACGTATAGCAACGAGATGTTTGTTGTTGTGTGCTCACAATGATTGTCTTGGTGTTATGACTGATTTGCTTCCTTGAAATAAGTGTTGATGTGTTGTGGCCCTTGGTCCGCAATGACATCAGTTTACTAGCTAAGTGCCATAGAGTTAGGTAGTTGGGTGCTCTCCCTTTTCTCTCTTTAATACATCTATGCTTACCTTTTCTATCTATACCCTTTCTTCTTGCACCTATCCGGTTGGCAACCTCCAACCTCTCTTAATCAGTCAAGATCAGAGTTGGCAGCATCTTCACCAAGTGCATATCAATGCTCCTGTTAAGGGGGTTAGCCACTAACCCCAATGAAGACAATGTGATCAACACCAACCAACAAGATCGGAATGGCGCAGCGGAAGTGTGTGTGGGTCCTAACCCATAGGTCCAAGGAATCCTTGAGAATTGTATCAATTTGTCTCGAGCATCTGAAGATCAAATCAACTAGTCCATAAGTTAAGCTGGAAGAATCCAAGTTGAATCGAAGAGGTTATGAAAAAACCCATAAACCTATCTTATTTTCTTGCTAGCCTCTCCTTGAATCTTGGGGGCGAGATTCTGTTAAGGGGGTTAGATTTGTAACACCCTGAAATTGGGGGTATAAAATTTATTTTCTAATATCCACCAAATTTTGGTGTTACCCTCTCTTTTCCATGCTTTTCTTTTCTTTTGCGTAAAGAGTCAAGAATTATTTTGTTTTATATCTATGTGTAAGCCTAGTAAATTAAAACCCTAAGGTGATATTGTTGTTGCATCATGCCAGAGCATATTTATTTCTGTCTGATGTCGTGCCTAGGCGTGCATTCATTTAATTTAGGATTTCCATTCGAGGAGTGATTTTAATTAGAAAGAAAATGAGATCGATTATAGGAGAAGCAGCCCCAGCCCTGGCGCGGCCCTGTCTGGCCCTTGGCACGTTGCTCAGCCGCCCCTTCCCCCGTGCGCGCCCCAACCGCCCCCACTCCCCTCTCCCGCGCACCCTGAACTAGGAAGAGAGTAACCACCCTCTCCCTCTTCCTCCTCTCTCCCACTCTCTCCCTGCCCTCGGTTGGATCCTCGGAGAGCGGTTCCTGCCATTCGTCGAGCCCGTCGTAAGCTTCTCATTCTCCTCCCTCTCCTTCCCCCTACCCCTGCGCGTAGCCTCTCATCGTGGCGAGCCCCGGTGCAGCCTGTGCCCGCACAGCGGCCGGCCCTCGATGCGCCCTCCCTAGCCCAGTCGCGGCGGCCCTCGGCCCCCGACATGCCCTCCTCTGCCCCGTGCGGCGGCGTGGCCCCCGGCGTGGCCCCGGGCCCTCTTGGTGTAACGCCCTGAATTTGGGGTAGAACTTTTTCTTCTTTAATACTCACCAAATTCAGGCATTACTCTCTTTTCTCTTCCCGTTTCACTCCTTCTTCCCAGTTTCAAAGCAGTATAGCGATTGGTGTCTGTCTCGCGTGTAAACAGAAACCTAAGTTGACATGGGTATTGCATCATGCCGAAGCATATTTCTTTTGTCTCATGTAGTGTTTAATTGCGCGCCCGTTTTGCCTCGCTCGGATTTCGATTCGCAATTGGTTTCTGATATGTGGTCGTGTGCACCGCGGTTTTCAACCCACGACCCAACCTAGCCTGACCTAGCCCAGCCCAGCCCGGTCCGGCCCGACCCGGCGGGCCCCAAGCGCCCCGCCCTCCTCCCTGCGCCCCCCCCTCTCTCCATTTCTCTCATTCAATTTTCCCACGCAACAACTCCCTCTCCCTCTCTTCCACCTCTCTCTCTCCCACCTCATGCCCTAGGTGTTTCGGTGATGGTTATCGCCGGATTTTGGATCCTCGAGGTGAGCTCTCCCTCTCTCCCTCTCCCTTCCCTCTTCCCTCCCTACGCGCGTCCCTTTCTTCTCCCTGCGCGCGACCCTGTGGCCACTACGTGCGCCCGATGCCTCCCCTACGCGTGCCCCTGGTGGCCCACACCCTCCCGCGGCGACTCGCGCCCTCCCTTCGGTGGCCCGCGCCCTCCCCCGCGGCCCCGTGCCCTCCCCGGTGGTCACGCCCTCCCGCGATAGCCCACGCCCTCCTCAGCGGCCACGCCCTCCCCCGTGGCCCCGTGCCTTCCCAGCGCCCCCCCGGCGGCGCCCTCGCGCCCTCTCTGGTGGCCCGCGCTCCTGGCGGCCCCACGCGCCTCCCCACGGCCCCGCGCCCTCCCCACGGCCCCGTGCGCCTCCCCGTGGACCCGCGCCTCCCCGGTGGCCCTTGTGTGCCCCCGGCGCTCGTAGCGCGTTCCCGCGCGCGACCATTGCGTGTGCGACGCTTAAATTTTGGTTTAATTAATTTCAAATTTAATTTAGTTGATGTGCTGCGTCACGTGCTTCGTCACGCAACGACTTATTTTAAATTCACATTTATTAGTGTGCTGCGTCGCGTGATGATTCATCTAAATTTTAGATTATTTAATGTGTGGCGTCGCGCGTCCAGTCGCGCGACGTTTCATTTTAAATTCAGTTTAGATGACGTATGCTATCGTGCGCTTCATCGCGCGACACTTGACGTTATTCTCATAATTAATTCTAGTGTCTCGTGGCGCGCTCCATCGCGCGACGAGTCGTTTTATTCTCAATTCAGTCTAAGTGTTGTGTCGCGCGCTTCGCCACGCGACGACTCATTTTATTCTCAGTGTAGTTCGCGTGTACCATCGTGCGTTTCGCCGCATGACAATCCTTTTAAATCTACTTTGATTTGTTTATAATAATTAAAAACAGAGTATGACTTTATCCTATGCATAGCGATTGCCAAATTAATGCTATTCTGTTTAGACAAGTACTTTAATCCATAACCGCTTAACGTGATCGCTCTTCGATCGTAGCCTCAACCGTTACTTTCTCTTTCTCGCTTAGTCGTAGGTGTGAGCCCTACACCGAGCGTCTATTTATTTATGATATTTTATTGCATGGTGTAGTGCTCGTTTGTATTAAATTTGTGGAATGTATGTTTGAACTCGTATAGATAACGGTCAGTTGGTAGAGTCTGAAGGAGTTGCAGGTGAAGACCCTGAGCAGCAGCTGGTTGGTGAAGGCAAGTGTCCCTTGACCCATCCATGTCCTATTCATTTTATAATTCACTCCCCGCATTTACACAATTCATACCTAAGTATTGACAAGCTTTTGTTTATCTTGTCCTTGTTTACCTATTTTGGTTGGGTTATTTTGGTTTAGCTTTATGCTAGTGCTTCACATTAATAAATGAACATGATGAGATTATCTATGATACGTTGTTTTTCCTTTTTATTATCATGATGGTACTGTGGCATTTAAGGGGACTCGAGCTGTTTCTCGAGTGCCTCTCTGTAAGGACTGGTTCGTTGGATGACTGCCCAGGAAAATAGTGCATCCATGAGGGTGGAATGGGATGCCCTTAGCTGAATAATTAGAGGAACTGAGGTGTAGTTCGCTTCACCGTTGTTCCGTCAATGGGGCTCGGTGTATGCGGCTCACTCTGCCAACGGTGGTTTGCCCCTTGGGGAGGAGTGCGGTACATTTAGGAAACCTAACGGGCGGCAACAGCCACAGGGAATCTTTGTAAAGGCTACATAGTGAAACCCTACCTATTCACCTTGGTAGTGTTTAAGGGTTTGATCGGCGTGAGGCAAGAGGGAATCACGGCTTGTGGGTAAAGTGCGCAACCTCTACAGAGTGTTATGAAACTGATATATCAGCCGTGCTTGTGGTTATGAGCAGCCAAGGGAGCTCCATTGATTAGAGACACTTTGATCAGAGATGTTTGGTTTATAGGTGGTGATGAGGATGATGGTTATGATTATGCTTATGGTAATGTTTCTGGTATTCTTTCCGTTTGGAAAGGGTACTTTTGGGTTAATAACTTGTGTTAATGCTAAAACCTAGCTCTCTACTAGTAATAATAACCTAATCAACTAAAAGCAACTGCTTGACTTTAACCCCACATAAAGCTAGTCCTCTACAGCCAAATGGGACAATTGCTGAGTATGTTGATATGTACTCACCCTTGCTTTACACACCAAACCCCCTCAGGTTGTCCATGTTGCAACCACTGCTCAAGAGAAGATGAAGTCATGGAGGAAGACTTCCAGGAGTTCCAAGAGTATGATGAGTTCTAGGCGTGGGTTAGCGGCAAACCCCCAGTAGGCTGCCTGTGAAGGCCATGTGTATCTACGCTTTGTTTTCGCACATTGATAACTGTTAATGACTATGTGGATGTCTCAGACATAATGATGTAGACGACTATTACTATCTTTTATGTTAATATTTGAGCACTGTGTGATGATGTCCAGTTATGTAACTGCTGTGTATGTGAATTGCTGATCCTGGCACGTACATGGTTCGCATTCGGTTTGCCTTCTAAAATCGGGTGTGACATAGGTGGTATCAAAGTCGTGCTGACTGTAGGACCGCTAACCTAGAGTAGAATGGTCGTTCTATGGACTAAAGACCCCCATTCTCACCTTGACCTTGGTGTCTCTTCAAAAGTTGGTCATATTAACCAATCCTATGTTTATTTATATATATTATACCTTGCTAAAAATTTTGTTCTACTCTAATTCCTAATTTTTTTATGGTCTACTTGCTGGTCATACTAGTTCTGTTCTCACTCTTATGCTTATGGTGTCTTTTGTAGATGGCTCGTCTTAGACACACTGCACAAAAGTCAGTCATTCCTTTCTTGCCTTCTTGTCTCGTGGAGCGTCCGCTTCACCATCCGGTGAATGGTTAGTCTAGCCATTTGAAGAGGCTGCACCACCACCTGCACGAGAAGCAGGAGTGTCGGCGACAGAAGTTGGAGCAGCAGGGCTCTTCTTCCTCGCTTCAGCAGGAGGTAGAGTCTGTGAGGAGCTGCTCTCCTGTGCCCCCGCTGGAGGCACCCCCTACACAAACACTGGGCGTACCAGCCGCTGGAGTAGCTGTTGGAGGAGACCCCGATGATAGAGGTGATGACAGCAGCTTAAGCCACACATCAACCTTTCAGAGGAGCAGGATCCGAAGGGATGGGTTGCTCGACCCATCACTCGTGATGCCACTCGCGGGTGTCACTTCCACGATGTGCTCGACACCTTGCTGTGCCAGGCACTTGACCGGCGTACCTGGTCTATCGAGTATCACTATGTTGTCTTCCAGCATAGTCGCGGGGTTTACCTGGACCGCTGGGAGGCGACTTGTTTGGTGCGCCGTCCGGAGAACAGTCTCTGGGGTGCGGAGGTCTGCTCAAAGCATTACTCTTTCTCTGAGCAGGACTCAGCTGAGTCGGTCATACAAGATGCTGCATGGCGTGCGCTTTCACACTACTGCTCAGTGCTCGGTGGGGTGGCCGATGGTCTCGACCTAAGGTATTACCCCCGCCGTCGATCTGGCAGCACAGGAGGCATGGTTGTCTCACCTGTTGGTGAGGACAATCCTAGGTTGAGCAGCACAGTCAACCTAGCCGCCGTGCTAAACACAGAGCTGGACCATGCCTTAGATGAGCTGAGTAGGGCTCGTGCTGAGATCGCCCAGTTGCGGGCTGAGCGCGCGGAGCATCATCACCTAGAGGATGGGTCCCCCGCCCCCGTCGAGACTCAGCACCCGTACCGCTCACCTCAGCGTGGACACCATGCCTATGATAACCCCGACTGCAGGATCAAGATAAATTTAGAACCATAGATCGTCAGCGTCGGATCTTGTAATTAATGTTTAAAATAGAAGTCCTAGTTTTAGCCTTAGTCTTACTCTCAGTTAGTTTTAGTTAGACATGGTAGTTTGCTTATCCTGTATTTTTTATGTTTGCCATGATGGAATATGATGGATTTGTATCTTTGTAATGACTGTCGCCAGAGTGTGGGTATCCCCTGCACTTTGGTTTACCTGTTAATGTTAATAAAATTAGTTATCTAGTTGGGAAGCCCTTTTATTCTACTTTCCTCTTTATCTGAGAAGCTGTGTTTGCCCGTGTTGGGAGTCAATGAAGATGTTCATCTGTTCAGTATTGTGGAAGAATTATATACTCTTTTCCTATGCTGCAAGATTTATAAGATCAGTTCTGATGTGTGATTGCATTCTGCAGATGTCAGACAACAGACGTAGAGGAGGAAGGCGTGCTCAGCAGGAGCAAGCAGCATCGCAAGATGAGGCACCCAGGCAGCAGTTGCCACCAATGCCCTCAATGACAATAGAGCAGATGTTCTTGATGCAGACTCAGGAAGTCCAGGCTATTGGTCAGACTCTAGCCGCTATGCAGCAGCAGCAACATCAGCCCCCACTGAAAGGGAAATATGGTCTAACCTTTTCCTAAATGATTTTGGTGGTTGAATTGCCCAACACAAACAATTGGACTAACTAGTTTGCTCTAGAGTATATGTTCTACAGGTGCCAAAGGTTCAACTCAAAACCAATACAAAGATTAAAAAGGGTTCAAAAAGAAAGGAGCAAAGGAAACCGAAGTGCTCCTTGGTCTGGCGCACCGGACTGTCCGGTGTGCCACCGGACAGTGTCCGGTGCACCAGGGTGAATCGACTTCAAACTCTTCACCTTCGGGTTTCCCAGGCGCAGCTCCGCTATAATTCACCGGACTGTCCGGTGCGCCAGCGGAGCAACGACTAACTTCGTGCAATGGTCGACTCTGACAGGGAATAATGCAGCATAGTGAACGCGGCAGAAGTCAGAGCAGTTGGTCAGAGGGGCACCGGACTGTCCGGTGTCGCACCGGACTGTCTGGTGCCACATGAGGACAAAGCCTCCAACGGTTGACCAGCTCCAAGCCCTAACGAGAGGATGACATGGCAGCACACCGGACACTGTCCGGTGGCATACCGGACTGTCCGGTGCGCCCATCGCCAGCAGCCTTCTCCAACGGCTACATTTTGGATGGTGGCTATAAATACCACCCCAACCGGCCACTTCAAGGGGTGGGAGCCCAAGCAACATTCCAAGTCATCTAGTTGACATATTCAAGCCCTCCCAACCACATATATTCATTGATCCATCCGATACACAAGATTTAGACCACTACAACCAACACAAGTGCCACAAAAGAGAGAGCAAGCAAGAGAGAGCTACTCATTTGAGTTTAGCACTAGTGCCTTGTGAGATTCATTGAGAGATAGTGTGTGCTACATCTTTGTGTTCATTTGCGTGTGGAGTTTTGACTCCCATTGAACTTCCTCCAAAGTTTTGGAGGCTTGTGAAGCTAGCAAGAGACACCAAAGAGTGTGGTGATCCTTGCGGGGTCTTAAGTGATCCTTGAGAAGAAGAAGAGCTCGCCGGTCTTGTGTGATCGGTGGAGAGAGGGAAAGGGTTGAAAGAGACCCGTCCTTAGTGGACTCCTCAACGGGGACTAGGCCTTCGAGGGCCGAACCTCGGTAAAACAAATCACCCGTGTCTCTTGTGTTCATTTCTTGTGATTTGTTTGTTTTCCCTCACTCTAAGTTTTCTTGCACTATTCTTTGCTAATATTATTTAGTGTTGCTTCAAGTTGCATTCTCATTTAGTGGAGCAACACCTTGCAAGAAAGAACTTGTGTTATTGCTCTTCTTATCTAAGCCCCCGTGCTTTATTCTCATAGACTTGTTAGTAGTACTGATTTATCAATTCCGCATTATTTGAAAGCAATACTCTTTACAAGCAAGGACTTAGTTTTTATACTCTGATAGTTGTATATCTTGTTCTAACCACTAATCAAGGGATCTAGTTGGGGGATAAAGTTTTAATTTTCAGGTTTTGCCTATTCACCCCCTCTAGGCAACTTTCAATTGGTATTAGAGCTAGGCACTTCATCTTGAGTCTAACAACTCGAAGTGATGGCTCGTAGAAGATCCCAAAAGAACAAGAAGACCCAGGAGAACAAGGAGGTAACTCTTGAGATATTACTTTCCGATTGTTCTAATTATGATTCAAGGTCCACTAGGGTAATAAATGCTTTTAGAACCATAGATCCACAATTAGAACAAATTTTAGACAAGAGTATTATTCCTCCTAGTTATACTAGGGAAAATGCTTCCGAGGAAGATCTAAGATATATACGCTTAAACTATCTAGCTTATGACATCTTAAGTAAGTCCCTTAGCAAATAAGATTATCATGCCTTCATAATAAAATATGATAAACCTATTTGTGATATGCATGATATTTGGACTAGAATTAAAAGCAAATTTGATGAGTCCAAACATGATAGTTCATTTTGTGCCTCTACTTCCTTTGGTATTTATGAAACTAACCCTTTGAAGGAAGAAGAAGAAAATGAACGATGGAGACCAAACGATGAATCCACCCCTCCAAAAGGTTTGTCTTTCCATTTCGATTCCCACATATGTTGTGTAGCTAATGAAAATGATAGCGGAAGCACAAATGAGGATGAGGAGGAAGAAAGAAGCTTCTTGCAACTATACGCTCGCCTAAGCCAAGAAGATAAGGCGGTCATTCTCAAACTTCTAAAAAGAGCGAGAGAGCAAAGCGAAGCTCGTCAAAGGCTAGAAGATATTCTCTCCATAAAAATGCTAAGCTTTGACGAGTTAACTAAAGAACATGAGGAGCTAAAGTGCTCTCATGTTGATTTGGGCCAAAGGTATGAAACTATTTCAATTGAGCAAGATAACTCTTTACATTGTATCGCTCAATTAGTAAATAGGAATGCCTTACTTAAGGACCAAGTAGAAAAGCTAAAATTTGAAAATCTAGCTTTTCAAGAAAAATATGATATGCTTCTATGTTCTCATGAAAATCTTATGGATGATCATATCATATTAAATATTGCTCATGAGGTTGTGATAGAAAACTTAAAATTCCAACAACCTCACTCATGCACATGTATTCAAATTGAAACTACATTACCATGTGCTAATGCTTGTTGTCCGTCGACAAGAAAATCTTCCTTTGAGCTAGAATTTGTAGGAACGAAAGATGATACATATCAAAACCTCAAAGAAGAAAATCCGAGGCTAAAAATGACCTTGACATAACTAAAAGGGAAGTGCATTGCTCAACCTTCTCAAGATAACCATGATCACATGGTGAAGAAGCTTGAGACGGGAACAACCGTGGCATGCACTAAATCCTTTGAAGAAAATGTCAAGGACTTGAGGATTGCCAAGAGGAAGAAACAAAAGATGAAAATCAATGCCTCCTCCAAAAGCCTCAACCACGCCTCCATAAAAGGTAACATCCAAGGTAATAATCAAGCCACACTTCACACTAAGAGAAGTAAGAAGTGTAGTGAATGCTTTGAAAAGGGGCACTCAATTAGGTCATGTCCCTATATTAAAAATGACTTGATTATTAACACGGATGATAAACTTTGTTTTAAATGCTCAAAGAAGGGACACTTAATTAGGTCTTGTCCCTATTTAAAACAAAAAGGCATTATGTTAGAAAAGAAAATATCCACTAACCATGTAGCAAGCAAGAAACAAGGAAGGAAGAAATCTTCAAGGCTTGAAGATTGCCTATGCTACATATGCCGAAAGAAGGGACATCAATGCAAAGATTGTCCCATTGGTAACAACCCCACTCCTAGCTTGTCAATTAATTCTCATGTAACTAGGCAACCCAAAATTGCAACTTGTGCTAGAAAGGTAATGAGTTTACCTAGTGCTAGCACAAAGGACATTTGGGTTCCTAGATCTTTGTTAACTAACCTTGATGGACCCATCAAGTGATGGGTACCAAAATATGCTTGACAAGTTTGCAGGAGAAGAAGATGATATGAAGCATTGGGGTGCTTGAGAGAGTCAATTCAATTTTTATTAACTCAAGCTATCAATCTTCAATGATCTATAATCCAAGATTGACCCACAGTTATTTAAATTTATTATATTCAAAACTCATATCATCTCGGGAAAGATACTGATGTTGTAGGAAATAAAGAAGTACCCTGTGCAAGAAAGATCAAAGCCTACAACATGGAGGAAAGCCAAATGATGGTAACACTTATGTTTTAGGTGCACGCATCTTAAATTATGATTTCTCATGTGTCTTGTGTAGTCACTTAGAAAAGAAGCACTTTAAATGTCCTTAAAATTATGCCACCATTCTTTGAAGAAATTCCTCTCATATGGTAGATTGCATATTCATCATTTCTATTCTATGGCAATCTACATGCTTTAAATTATTAGTAAATATCTCATGGCATGTTTTACACTAATTATCTTATTATTGCCATGATTCTAGATATAGAGAGATATTCCAAGTTCTTAAGAGAATAAGGTGTCATGTAAGGAACTCAAATCCTTAGGACACTTATAAAAGGAAAATTCTCTCTATAACTAGAATAGTGAGACTAATGCTTTTATCTAAGTAACCCAAGTAGTCTCACTTGTAGAGAATAAGTTTCTCTTTGGAAGTGCGTAATCTAACATAAAAAGAAAAATCAATCCAATGACTTATGTTGTTGTGCTTCTTGCTTAAAATTGGATATGATTCTTCTACTTTCATCACTCTCCATGTTATGAATTGGATTTGTTCCATAATCTTAAGAAATTAACTATGCTTGTCTTATAAGTTAAAACTAAGCATATATCATGGAATAATCTAGTTCATATTATGAAGTTTCCTTGCTTCAGTAATCCACTTTTCATTCCTTGTCAAAATGATTACAAAAAAGGGGAACTTGTGCTTGTGTTACTAACCATGTATGTTTTGAGCTTACCTATGGAAATCTACAAAAGAGAAAGTGCATGTCTAAAGTCACAAGCCACTAGGGTTACTCTTCACCCTAAGGAAGAAAGGTAAAAGCAAAGGTATGGGAACTCTTTTTCCCATCAATGGGTATTTACTCCAAATTATCTTATTCTACCCATGTGAAGAATATATTCTTTATTGGACTTAATTTTTGCTAGGTGTACATTCAATCTCGTTCTCATAAATGCATTAGTCCATTAGAATCTATTTCATGCCTTTGCTATACATGTTCTCATATTGATCTGCTTCTAAGTAATGATTAATAAATTCAATATGAAGAAGTAAATTTCCTATGATTGATCAAAATGTTTAAAGGGTGCATATTCCTCTTTCCTAATGATGTGCACTAATGTTAAGGAATTTACTTCATGTATATGTGAATTATGGATGATGAATTGTGTTCATTTCCTATCTAAAGAAATCATCCTTCATTATATACTCCCTTGTGCTATTAACATCTTTCTTGAGTATTTTCAATAAGTTTGGAAGGAAAAAGAAGCCACTGCAAAGGGAGGACTCTCAAATGAAAGAGGAGGGCATCAAGGACAACACCACCTACTTCTACAAAACAATCAATGGTGTGGTTGTGAGTACTCTAAATCCTTTTCATTGTGAGAATATCAGGCATAAGGTGTTTATTGCAAATCTTATAAGCCTTGATCAAGATGTATAATGCTTCTCCCTACACGTCTCTAAAATGAATGCATCTATTCATCTCATTAAAATTCTTTGATGCATATCTCTAGGGGGAGCCTATGTCTATATCTTGATTATGTTGAGACTATCGCTTTATCCTAGTAATCTCATATAGTCTCTTGCATGAGAATAAGTTTCTCATGATGTATGCTACTACATATCAAACCAACTTGTTAAAATAATGTCGCTCTTATCAAGGATTGTTGCTTTCATTGCTAAAGTAGCATATTTACTGGATTCTCCTATTCTAATGCATATGTTGTTCTTTTGATCACATCTGTTATTTGTTTGATCATTGAATAACTTCAATTAACACTTATGTTTCTTAGTGTCACATATTCTATCAATCGATATCTCTCTTAATGTGCACTAAGTTAAAAGGAGAATTCATGATACATCTATGCAATTTGTGATCCATTTGATATATGCTGACAATGTCTTAGAAAAGGATCACTAGTTGTATAACTCTCTCTTGTGCAAAATATTTCCATATATTGTCTTGAGTATAGGTCTTAAGCATCTAAGACTAAGGACAAAGCACAATGAAGAGAGCGTCTCTATGTGAAGGTACAAAAGGGTAAAACTACTTCATCTCATTTATACATGTACCTAAATCTCCCTTTTATATACATTCTTTGCATATCTTGTATAAAAGGAAGAGAAAGCATGTCCATGCATTAACCCTGCTTCATACCTAGTTTAACTTCTCAAAAATCTCACTCCTGCATTAATGCATCCTTTGTTAAAACTAGATGAAGTGATTTTATTGTCAAAGAGCTTAAAGCTTAACCTTGTAATGAGGATAAGCTGCCTTTGTTCCAAAGGTGGATGGTCCTTAAGCCTCTTTGAAATCCTTAAGGGTAAATGCTTAAGATATTTATAACATGCTTTCATAAGTGCATAAACTGTCATGAGCATCACACTTATTCTACGACACAATGCACTTCACATTCTCTATGATATAGATATATTCTCATTAACCTAATTATGTGCATTTGGCATTTAAGGCCAACATATGTGTTCCTCTCTATGCACATATTTACGGGGAGCAATCTATGTTATATAGAACTATGATTATGCTTAATTTGATATATCCTTTGATCATATCTCTTTTATGTCTATGACTAATGTGTTTTCAAGTGTATTCTCATGCTTAGTCATAGAATTGAAAGGGAAATGGAGTATTCGGCAAAGACGACGCTTCCACTCAACTCCATCGGTATTAACCACTCTTTGCCGGTATTCTGCATAGTTCTTCACTTTGGTATAATCTTCACTCATATTTATTTATTTGCCATTGGGAGAAAGTTCAAGGGCTTATATTTCACTCACAAGTATCCATTTTTGGCGATTCATGCCAAAGGGGGAGAAAGTATGAGCCCAAAGCAAAAGGACCGCACCACCACCGAATTTTAAAATGAAGTTTTTCAAATTGATATCTTTTGTGTTCAAAAGGGGGAGAAAGTAGTACCTTCAAAACTTATAAAACCCTCTTGAACACTAAGAGGAGAATTTCATTAAGGGGGAGTTTTGTTTAAGTCAAAGGAAAAGCATTTGAAACAAAAAATAATTCAAAATCTTGAAAATGCTTCTTTCAATCTTATTCATTTACCTTTGACTATTTGTAAAAGTTTTTGAAAAAGAATCTTATAAAGAATTTGCAAAACAAAACTAGTGGTGCAAGCATGGTCCAAAACAATTCATGCATATCTAATAGAAATGACTATATTGGTTTCATTCCAAGCAACCTTTGCACTTACCTTATGCAAACCTGTTCAATTCTGTATTTATATATTTGCTTTGGTTTGTGTTGGCATCAATCACCAAAATGGGGGAGATTGAAAGGGAAATAGGGTCTAACCTTTTCCTAAATGATTTTGGTGGTTGAATTGCCCAACACAAACAATTGGACTAACTAGTTTGCTCTAGAGTATATGTTCTACAGGTGCCAAAGGTTCAACTCAAAACCAATACAAAGATTAAAAAGGGTTCAAAAAGAAAGGAGCAAAGGAAACCGAAGTGCTCCCTGGTCTGGCGCATCGGACTGTCCGGTGTGCCACCGGACAGTGTCCGGTGCACTAGGGTGTATCGACTTCAAACTCTTCACCTTCGGGTTTCCCAGGCGCAGGTCCGCTATAATTCACCGGACTGTCCGGTGGTCCACCAGACTGTCCGGTGCGCCAGCGGAGCAACGACTAACTACGCACAACGGTCGACTCTGACAGGGAACAGTGCAGCATAGTGAACGCGGCAGAAGTCAGAGCAGTTGGTCAGAGGGGCACCGGACTGTCCGGTGTCACCCCGGACTGTCCGGTGCCACATGAGGACAAAGCCTCCAACGGTCAACCAGCTCCAAGCCCTAATGGGAGGATGACGTGGCAGCACACCGGACACTGTCCGGTGGTGCACCGGACACTGTCCTGTGGCGCACCAGACTGTCCAGTGCACCCATCACCAGCAGCCTTCTCCAACGGCTACATTTTGGATGGTGGCTATAAATACCACCCCAATCGGCCACTTCAAGGGGTGGGAGCCCAAGAAACATTCCAAGTCATCTAGTTGACATATTCAAGCCCTCCCAACCACATATATTCATTGATCCATCCGATACACAAGATTTAGACCACTACAACCAACACAAGTGCCACAAAAGAGAGAGCAAGCAAGAGAGAGCTACTCATTTGAGTTTATCACTAGTGCCTTGTGAGATTCATTGAGAGATAGTGTGTGCTACATCTTTGTGTTCATTTGCGCGTGGAGTTCTGACTCCCATTGAACTTCCTCCAAAGTTTTGGAGGCTTGTAAAGCTAGCAAGAGACACCAAAGAGTGTGGTGATCCTTGCGGGGTCTTAAGTGATCCTTGAGAAGAAGAAGAGCTCGCCGGTCTTGTGTGATCGGTGGAGAGAGGGAAAGGGTTAAAAGAGACCCGTCCTTAGTGGACTCCTCAACGGGGACTAGGCCTTCGAGGGCCGAACCTCAGTAAAACAAATCACCCGTGTCTCTTGTGTTCATTTCTTGTGATTTGTTAGTTTTCCCTCACTCTAAGTTTTCTTGCACTATTCTTTGCTAATATTATTTAGTGTTGCTTCAAGTTGCATTCTCATTTAGTGGAGCAACACCTTGCAAGAAAGAACTTGTGTTATTGCTCTTCTTATCTAAGCCCCCTTGCTTTATTCTCATAGACTTGTTAGTAGTACTGATTTATCAATTCCGCATTATTTGAAAGCAATACTCTTTACAAGCAAGGACTTAGTTTTTATACTTCGATAGTTGTATATCTTGTTCTAACCACTAATCAAGGGATCTAGTTGGGGGATAAAGTTTTAATTTTCAGGTTTTGCCTATTCACCCCCCCCCCCTCTAGGCGACTTTCACCCACCTCAACCTCAGATGCCTCAGATGCCCAGAGACAAGCCTGCTGAATTCATGAGAGGTCATCCCCCAGTGTTCGCTCACTCGGCTGACCCCATGGATGTTGAAGATTGGCTGCGTACCGTGGAGCGGGAGTTGCACACTGCTCAGTGTGATGACAGGGAGAAAGTTCTGTATGGTCCCCGTTTGTTGAGGGGAGCAGCTCAGTCTTGGTGGGAGTCCTATCTCACCACCCATGCCAACCCCGACACCATCACTTGGGAGGAATTCAAAGATAATTTTTGTCAGTACCATGTTCCAGCAGGTCTGATGACAGTGAAAAAAGAGGAATTTCTAGCGCTCAAGCAAGGGCCCATGTCTGTCAGTGAGTACCGAGACAGGTTTCTGCAGCTGTCCCGCTATGCTCCTGAAGATGTCAGCACAGATGCCAAGAGACAGTATCGTTTCTTGAGAGGCTTAGTCGATCCCCTGCATTATCAGCTGATGAACCATACCTTTCCCACATTTCAGCACCTGATCGACAGAGCAATCATGACAGAGAAGAAGCGCAAGGAGATGGAGGATCACAAGCGCAAGATTGGTGGACCTCAGCCTAGAAGCAGCAATCGCCCTCGTTTCTCAGGCAACCCACATCAGCAGTTCAAGCAGAATCAGCGCCCGCCTCAGCAGCAGCTTCAGAGGCAGTACCCCCAGCACCAGCAGCAGAATCGCCAGAACAGTCAGGTAGGAGGAAGTCAGTTCCAGAGGCAGAATCAGCAGGCACCTCGCCTCTCCGTCCCAGCAACCAACCAGAGCAGTCAAGCAGCCCCAGTGCAAGGTGGAAACAGAGCATGTTTCCATTGTGGAGAGCAAGGCCATTGGGTGATGCAATGTCCGAAGAAGGCAGCCCAGCAGTAGTCAGGCCCTAGTGCCCCAGCGAAGCAGAATATGTCTCAGCCAGGAGCAGGCAACCGCGTCCAGACACGCTACAACCATTGGAGACTGAACCATTTAGAGGCTGAAGCCGTTCAGGAAACACCAGGCATGATAATAGGTATGTTTCCAGTCGATTCCCATATTGCAGAAGTCTTATTTGATACTGGAGCCATGCATTCACTTATTACTGCATCATGGGTAGAAGCGCATAACCTTCCAATAACTACCATGTCAACACCCATGCAAATTGATTCAGCCGGTGGTAAAGTTCGAGCCGATAGTGTTTGCTTGAATGTAAATGTGGAAATAAGGGGGATAGAGTTTCCTGCTAACCTCATAGTAATGGGTACTCAGGGAATAGATGTCATCCTAGGAAAGAATTGGCTAGATAAGTACCAAGCAGTTATCAGCTGTGACAAGAGGACAATTAAGTTGGTGTCCCCACTAGGAGAAGTGGTAGCTGAGTTAGTCTCACCTGAGCCAGGGAAAGGAGGTTGTCATTAAATGGCTATTGATAGCAAGGAGGCAGATTCACTCGAGACTATCAAGGTTGTGTCAGAGTTTCTGGATGTGTTCTCGAAAGATTTACCAGGTACGCCACCTGAGCGGAAAGTTGAGTTTGCCATAGAGTTTCTTCCTGGAACCACCCCCATTTCTAAAAGAGCCTACAGGGTATCTGGACCCGAGTTGGTTGAACTCAAGAAGCAAATCGATGAGCTATCAGAGAAAGGTTACATCAGACCAAGCACCTCACCTTGGGCCACCCCTGTCCTATTCGTGGAGAAGAAAGATGGCACCAAGAGGATGTGCATCGATTATCGAGCTCTGAATGAGGTCACAATCAAGAACAAGTACCCCTTTCCCAGAATAGAAAATTTGTTTGACCAGCTGAGAGGAGCTAGCGTGTTTTCAAAGATAGATCTGAGGTCAGGTTATCACCAGCTCAGGATTCGACCTTCAGACATTCCAAAGACGACATTCATTACTAAGTATGGGCTATATGAGTTCACTGTTATGTCTTTTGGCCTAACAAATGCACTAGCCTTCTTCATGAATCTGATGAATAGTATATTCATGGATTATCTCGACAAGTTTGTGGTGGTATTTATTGATGATATTCTCATATATTCTCAAAGTGAGGAGGAGCATGTGGATCATTTGAAGATGGTATTGCAGAGATTGTGAGAGCACCAGCTGTATGCAAAGTTGAGCAAGTGCGAGTTCTGGATTGATGAAGTCTTGTTCTTGGGTCACATAATAAACAAAGATGGATTGGCCATGGATCCAAAGAAAGTGGCAGACATTCTAAACTGGAAAGCGCCAACAGATGCTCGAGAAATCAAGAGCTTCATTGGAATGGCCGGATATTATCAGCGATTTATTGAAGGATTTTCGAAGATTACGAAACTGATGACAGCTTTGCTAGCCAACAAAGTGGAGTTCAAGTGGACTCAGAAGTGCCAAGAAGCCTTTGAAGCGCTGAAAAAGAAGTTGACTACAACGCCTGTCTTAGTCTTGCCTGATGTGCACAAGCCCTTCTCGGTGTATTGTGACGCTTGTTACACTGGCTTGGGATGCGTATTGATGCAAGAGGGAAGAGTTGTGGCCTACTCATCTCGATAGCTGGAGGTTCATGAGAAGAATTATCCTATCCATGACCTAGAATTGGCAGCAGTGGTTCATGCACTAAAGACATGGAGACACTATCTGTACGAGCAGAAATGTGATGTTTACACAGACCACAAGAGTCTGAAGTACATATTCACTCAGTTGGAGCTGAACATGAGACAACAAAGGTGGTTAGAATTGATCAAAGACTATGAATTGGAAATTCATTACCATCCAGGCAAAGCGAACGTAGTGGCAGATGCTTTAACTAGGAAAAGTCAAGTCAATATGATGGTCGCTCATCTGATGCCCTATGAATTGGCTAAAGAGTTTGATAGGTTGAGCCTCGGATTTCTGAACAGCATGCGAGGAGTAACAGTTGAGTTAGAACTCACCTTAGAGCAGGAAATCTAGGAAGCACAGAAGAATGATGAGAAGATCAATGAAATCCGGTAACTGATTCTAGAAGGAAGAGGCAAAGACTTTCGAGAGGATGCAGAAGGTGTGATATGGTTCAAGGACCGTTTGTATGTTCCCAATGTCTAGTCCATTCGGGAGTTGATCCTCAAAGAAGCTCATGAGACAGCTTATTCCATACACCCTGGAAGTGAGAAGATGTATCAGGATCTAAAGAAGAAGTTCTGGTGGTACGGAATGAAAAGGGAGATCGCAAAGCATGTGGATATATGTGATAGTTGTCAATGGATCAAGGCAGAGCATCAGAGGCCAGCTGGATTGTTGCAGTCGTTGCGAATTCCTCAGTGGAAATGGGATGAAATCGGGATGGACTTCATAGTCGGATTGCCTCGCACTCGAGCCAGCTACGATTCCATTTGGGTAGTGGTGGACCGCTTAACCATGTCAGCCCACTTCATACCTGTCAAGACTAGCTACAGCAGTGCAGTATTGGCGGAGCTATACATGTCCTGGATCGTTTGTCTTCATGGTGTACCAAAGAAGATAATGTTAGACAGAGGAACGTAGTTCACCTCTCATTTCTGGCAGAAGTTGCATGAAGCCTTGGGTACACATCTGAATTTCAGTTCAGCATATCATCTGTAGACAGACGGTCAGACTGAAAGAACTAATCAAATACTCGAAGATATGTTGATAGCCTGTGCGCTGCAAGATCAGTCCGGATGGGACAAGAGATTAACTTATGCAGAATTCTCCTATAACGATAGTTACCGGGCCAGTTTGAAGATGTCACCATTTCAGGCGCTTTATGGGAGGAGTTGTAGAACTCCGTTGCAATGGGATCAGCCTGGAGAAAAGCAAGTGTTTGGGCCAGACATTTTGCTCGAAGCTGAAGAGAACATCAAGATGGTTTGGGAGAATCTGAAGATAGCGCAATCAAGGCAGCAAAGTTATGTAGACACAAGAAGGAGAGAGCTGAGTTTTGAAGTCGGAGATTTTGTCTACCTGAAGGTATCGCCTATCAGAGGAGTCAGAAGATTCGGAGTCAAGGGCAAGCTAGCGCCCCGGTATGTTGGTCCGTATCAGATTCTCGCAAAGCGTGGAGAAGTAGCCTATCAGCTCAGTCTGCCGGAAAGTTTGTCAGTGGTGCATGATGTCTTTCATGTGTCTTAGTTGAAGAAGTGTCTGTGTGTGCTAGAAGAGCAGTTGCCAGTGGAAGGTCTGGAAGTCCAAGAAGACTTGACCTACATAGAGAAGCCAGCGTAGATTCTCGAGACTACAGATAGGGTCACCCGGAGGAAATCTATCAGAATGTGCAAAGTCAGATGGGGTCACCACTCTAAGGAAGAAGCAACCTGGGAGCGTGAAGATGACCTGATGGCCAAGTATCCCGAACTCTTTGCTGGCCAACCTTGAATCTCGAGGGCGAGATTCTTTTAAGGGGATAGGTTTGTAACGCCCTAAATTTGGGGGTAGAATTTTTTCTTCTTTAATACTCACCAAATTCAGGTGTTACTCTCTTTTCTCTTCGTGTTTCTCTCCTTCTTCCTAGTTTCAAAGCAGTATAGCGACTAGTGTCCGTCTAGCGTGTAAACAAAAACCTCAGTTGGCATGGGTATTGCATCATTCTAAAGCATATTTCTTTTGTGTGATGTAGTGTTTAATCGCACGTCCGTTTTGCCTCACTCGAATTTCGATTCACGATTGGTTTCTGATCCGTGGTCGTGTGTGCCGCGGGTTTTTGACCCGCGATCCGACCTAGCCTGACCTAGCCCAGCCCGGTCCGGCCCAGCCCGGCACGCCCCTGGTGCCCCTCCCTCCTCCCTGCGTGCGCCCCCTCTCCCTTTCTCTCATTCAATTTTCCCGCGCAGCAACTCCCTCTCCCTCTCTTCCACCTCTCTCTCTCCCACCTCGTGCCCTAGTTGTTTCGGTGACGGTTATCACCGGATTTTGGATCCTCGAGTTGAGCTCTCCATCTCTCTCCCTCTCTCTCTACCTCTCCCTTCCCTCTTCCCTCCCTACGCGCATCCCTTTCTTCTCCATGCGCGTGACCCCGTGGACCCTGCGCGCGCCCAGCGCCTCCCCTGCACGTGCCCCCGGTGGCCCACGCCCTCCCTCAGCGGCCTGCGCTCTCCCATGGCGGCTCGTGCCCTCCCCGCGGCGGCCCGCGCCCTCCCCGGCGGCCCCGCGTCCTCCCGCTGCGGCCCGCGCCCTCCCCCACGGCCCCGCGCCCTCCTCGGCGCCCCCCGGTGGCCCACCCCCTCCCCAGCGGCCCCGTGCGCCTCCTCGGCGGCCCTCGCGCCCTCCCCGCGGCCCCGTGCGCTTCCCCATGGTCCCGCGCCTCCCTGGTGGCCCCTACGCGTCCCCGGTGGCCTCGTGTGCCCCCAGCGCGCGTAGCGCGTTCCCACGCGCGCGACCATAGCGTGCGCGATGCTTAAATTTTGGTTTAATTAATTTTAAATTTAGTTTCGTTGATGTGCTGTGTCACGCGCTTCGTTGCGCGGCGATTTATTTTAAATTTACATTTATTAGTGTGCTGCGTCGCGTGCTTCGTCGCGCGGCGATTCATCTTAATTTAAGATTATTTAATGTGTGGCGTCGCGCGTCCAGTCGCGTGACGTTTCGTTTTAAATTAAGTTTAGATGACGTATGTTGTCGTGCGCTTCGTCGCGCGACGCTTGACGTTATTATCATAATTAATTCAAGTGCCTCGTGGCGCGCTCCATCGCGCGACGAGTCGTTTTATTCTCAATTCAGTCTAAGTGTAGTGTCGCGCGCTTCGCCGCGCGACGACTCATTTTATTCTCAGTGTAGTTCGCATGTGCCGTCATGCGTTTCGCCGCGCGATAATCCTTTTAAATCTACTTTGATTTGTTTATAATATTTAAACACAGAGCATGACTTTATCCTATGCATAGCGCGATTGGCAAATTAATACTATTCTGTTTAGATGAGTACTCGTAGCCTCGACCGTTACTCTCTTTCTCGCTTAGTCATAGGTGTGAGCCCTGCACCGAGCGTCTATTTATTTATGATATTTTATTGCATGGTGTATTGTTCTTTTGTATTAAATTTGTGGAATGTATGTTTGAACTTGTATAGATAACGGTCAGTTTGTGGAGTCCGAATGAGTTGCAGATGAAGACCCTGAGCAATAGCTGGTTGGTGAAGGCAAGTGTCCCTTGAAACATCCATGTACTCTTCATTTTATAATTCACTCCCCGCATTTACAAAATTTATACCTAAGGATTCACTAGCTTTTATCTTGTCCTTGTTTACCTATTTTGGTTGGGTTATTTTGGTTTAGCTTTGTGCTAGCGCTTCACATTAATCAATGAACATAATGAGATTATCTATGATACGTTGTTTTCCCTTTTGATTATGATGATGGTACTTTGGCATTTAAGGGGACTCGAGCTGTTTCTCGAGTGCCTCTCTGTAAGGACTGGTTCGTTGGATGACCGCCCGGGGAAACAGTGCAACCACGAGGGTGGAATGGGACGCCCTTAGCTGAATAATTAGAGGAACTGAGGTGTAGTTCGCTTCGCCGTCATGCCGTCAATGGGGCTCGGTGTATGCGGCTCGCTCTGCCAAGGATGGTTTGCCCCTTGGGGAGGAGTGCGGTATATTTAAGAAACCTAGCGGGTGGCTATAGCCTCAGGGAATCTTTGTAAAGGCTACATAGTGAAACCCTGCCTATTTACCTTGGTAGTGTTTAAGGGTTTGATCGGCCCGAGGCAAGAGGGAATCACGGCTTGTGGGTAAAGTGCGCAACCTCTGCAGAGTGTTATGAAACTGCTATATCAGCCGTGCTCGCGGTTATGAGTGGCCAAGGGAGCTCCATTGATTAGAGACACTTTGATCAGAGATGTTTGGTTTACAGGTGGTGATGAGGATGATGGTTATGATTATGCTTATGGTAATGTTTCTGGTATTCTTTCTGTTTGGAAAAGGTACTTTTCGGTTAATAACTTGGGTTAATGCTAAAACCTGGCTTTCTACTAGTAATAATAACCTGATCAACTAAAAGCAACTGCTTGACTTTAACCCCACATAAAGCTAGTCCTCTACAGCCAAACAGGACAATTGCTGAGTATGTTGATGTGTACTCACCCTTGCTTTACACACCAAACCCCCAGGTTGTCCATGTTTCAACCACTGCTCAGGAGAAGATAAAGTCGTGGTAGAAGACTTCCAGGAGTTCCAAGAGTACGATGATTTCTAGGCATGGGTTAGCGGCAAACCCCCAGTCGGCTGCCTGTGAAGGCCGTGTGTATCTACGTTTCGTTTTCGCACTTTGATAACTGTTAATGACTATGTGGATGTCTCAGACATCATAATGTAAACGACTAATACTATCTTTTATGTTAATATTTGAGCACTGTGTGATGATGTCCAGTTATGTAACTGTTGTGTACATAAATTGCTGATCCTGGCATGTACATGGTTCGCATCCGGCGAGCCCCCTAACGAGGCCCCTGTCCGCCCTGGCATGCGGTGCCCCTAGCGTGGCCTCCTAGGCCCCCGGCGCGACCCTGCCCGACCGTGGCAGCCCCCGGTGGCGTGGGCCCGGGGTAGCCCCTACGCACCCCTCCCCCGAAGCACGGCCTTGGCACGTGGCCTCGGTGTGGTCTGGCCCCCGTGCGTGTAGGCCTAGCGCGCGTCGTCGCGTTTTAAACTCCATTGGAGTCACGTGTGGTGTCGCACGCTTTGCCGCCTGACGATCCTTTTTAATTCCATTTGAGAAACATGTTGTGTCGCGCTCTTCGCCGCACGACAATCCTTTTAAATTCTGTTCAAGTTGTGTGTTGTGTCTCGCGCTTCACCGCGCGACAACCCTTTTAATTCACCTAGGATCGTGTATAACAATTAAAGTGTGTAGTGTAAGGATGATTAATCAAGTACCGAACTAATTAGGATCTAATGCTAATGTTGGGGACTTGTTCTCAAATGCTATAAATCAAGAACAAGACAACACGAAGATGTTAAGTATTAAATACCCTTCGTCCGCTGAAGCATTATCTCCTCGAGGGTTTAATGAACTTCGGACGAAGGATATAAACATAATATAACAAAGGTTATGAAGGAAAAGACCTTCGTTAAGTTGCTAAATGAGTAAACAGAATAAACATATATATATAAAGTGCGAAAATAATAATACCAGCATTATCATCAATATATTTCCATTATTAAATTCATGAAAACGAATTACAAATGTACCTTCAGACTGATGTAAGGCAAGGGTACAAGTCGTGATGCAAAAAGACATGTGCCCAGTCAGCGTGAACAGTACGAGAGTACTGTTCACCTATTTATAGGCACGGGACGCAGCCCGTGTAAAATTACATTGATGCCCTTTACATTTATCAATAACTCTATAGTAATTCTTTGAGGTCCAATTTGGCTTTTCATCTTTAAGTCGGTTCCTCTTTTCTGCCGTTATGCCAAAGCTTTTCTGCATATGGCTTCATGATCGTCTTATCCTTCGTCATGACCGCTTTTCATTCCAGCTTCGTCTTAAACATGCCCTTATATATTCGCGACCTGACTCCGAAGGTGCCTGTTCCGAAGGTGCCTGTTCACATTTTACACTTGGAAAACATTGTCAAACTGTGTTTTTGAGGACCTTCGGGAGCCGAAGGCCCCCAACAGTAGCCCCTCGCAATATCAATTTATTGTAAAGATAAATTTATATTGCGACATGGACGAAGGCTTTAAGCCGAAGGTCCAAAAAAACACCTTCCTTTTGCTAGAATAGCAACAGTCATTGACAAGCGGGGCCCTCCAGTTTTCGACATACTGGGTGTATAAATACAAGCTCTCCGCGAGTTTATTTGACACGCCCTTTTGCCACCTGCTTTTTACTCACCAGCTTTCAACCTGCGCACCCTGCCCTTAGCCTGCGCGCGACAGCATTTGCTCGGTCTTAAATTTTTAAGCTTCGGCTTCAAGTCTAGTTTGCCAGCATTCGCGAAAATGTCTGAAGATAAGACAACTACTGGTGCTTCGAAGCTAAGCCTTTCGGAGGAGATGCATCTGGGTTTTCTTGAGTCAATGTCGAAGACCAATACTGAAAAGATTGTCAAGGAAACTTTGGAGGGTTTATCTGAAGATACTGGCGACAGTGATAGCTATGATGTGGATAGTGGCGGAGAGGATTCCGAAGATCGCCCGTGGCGGCCTAGTCACTCAAACTTCAGAAAATCAACTGTAAAGCAGAGTCACCTTGAAAACATGAGGGGGAGATACTTCCGAGATATATCCATCGTGAGGGCGGATGACGGAGAAAAACTACGCCGACCCCCGAAGATAATGAGGTTGTGATCTTCCGAAGCTTTTTAAAGGCTGGGCTACGATTCCCCCTAAGCAAGTTTGTAGTAGAAGTTCTGAAAATATATCAAATTTACCTTCATCAACTTACCCCTGAAGCAGTGATAAGATTGGGAATCTTCGTCTGGGCCGTGAGGAGCCAGGGTTTGGAGCCAAGTGCTAAAAGCTTTTGCAATATACACGAGCTAGTATATGAGACGAAACCATGGGGCAAGGAACAATATCATAATAATTTTGGTTGTTATAGCTTCGGTGCCCGCTCTGGGTCGAGCTGTCCCGTGCCAACCTTTCGGAAGAGATGGCCCGGGGAATGGATGAAGGAATGGTTCTATGTGAGAAACGATTTGACGGTTCGGGAAGATATCAAGGATATCATCATGCGCCCTATCTGGCAGCGCTTCGGACTTCGGAAACCAAAGGTAGAAATGGACGAAGCAGCTGAAGAATGTCAGAGGGCCTTCGGCGTAGTCTGTTCCTTTATTGGGACCAGGGATTTAATGCAAGAGCACATTGCCTTCAGAGTGTGGCCACTTGTAGATGACTGGGAAATGCCGAAGGAGACCATCAAAGAAGCTGACGAGGGTGGACTAATTAGACTGAAATATACATTCAAGTACGGAGATAAATTTGTTGAACCGGATGATGATTGGCTGAAAAGTATTGAGAATGTAAGTGATGAATTTCTTGGGACCTATTCAAAGGCTGAAAACACTGCATTATCAGCGGCTTTCGGAGGCCGAAAGAAGAAGAGGCTCAACCGAGTATTTGATGCTATTGGGTTTATCTATCCCGACTACTGTTATCCAATGCGAGGTCAAAAGAGAAAAAATACTGCACCTGCAAAGGACACTACTTCGGCTGCTCCCGGGAAGCCAGCACCGAAGAGGAAGAAAGTAAAAGTGTCCACACACCCTCCACGTTGTATTGAGCCGGCCACAGTGCCCGAGTTTATTGGCGAGGCCTCTTCGGCCACCGAAGCCAGAGAACCAACTACAGCGCTAAAATCCGAAGAAATGGCTGAGGCACCAGCAATAAGAAAGGAGAAATCTGAAGAAAGAGAAACACCAGATGTTATAAGTCCTTCAACAAAAGTTGAGACAGCTAAAAGCCAGAAGGGGCCAGCAGCAACCCCGAAAAGAAAAAGAATGGTTAATGTGCTGGATGTCCTGGAGACGATTAAATCTTCAAGCACAACTCCAAAGAAAATTATTGAGGCGCCTATTGAAGCCTTTGCTGCTGAAACTTCGAAGCAGCAATCTGAAACTGAAGCTGGGCCTTCGGAATCCACCAAGATACAGCCTTTGGAGGTCGAAAAAATGTCAAAGGCAAGTTTAGGAACTGAAAAAGCAACAATAATAGAACTGATTTTGATTGGGGAAATTGGTACTGCCACCCCCGAAGCATCCTCCAAAATACATGATTATATTGTGCGACATGCTTCGGGGAAGAAACTGTCTGAAGAAGAAATTTTTGAAGCCAATCACTATGCCCGAGAACTGAAATATCCGAAGGGGGCCGTAGTATTCAACGGGACAAACGAAGATGACTTCTTATATTGCCTCCCAGACAATAAAGAATTATCCGTGTGCCGGGAAATGGCTAGAAGCATGGGATTCCCGAAGCTTGAAGCTGGCCTTTGCGCCATGACGAAGGAGGATCTTGCGGATAGTCTTGCATATAACAGTCTAAAGGTACGAAGATTGTAAACTTTGAATTTTGTGGATTTTGAATGAATCCTTTACTGTTGTGTTAGTCCATTCATTCTTTTTGAATAGGGCTTAATTCTCAGCAATGCCTTAAGGGCACAAAAGAATGCTGAAGACGAGAGCTGCACCATTGCTCTCAACAACCTTCGAACAGAGGTTATTAGGCTACGAAACGAAGCCTTGGAGAAAGACAGAATTCTGCTTACATTAGTGGAAAAAATGAAGGAGGACGAAGCTAACTCTAAAACTCAAGCCGAAGCACAGAGGCGTGAGATTGAAGATCTTCGTAAACAACTAGCCCGAGCCAAAGAAGAACGTATTCTTAAAGAAACAAAACGAGAGTTAAGTGAACAATGGGCAGATCATTTGGAAGTTAATGTTAAAGAGCTTCGTGCTTCTCAAAGAAAATGCTATGTTAAATCCATAGAGTGCGTTAAGAAGATAAAATCCAGCTTTGCCAACATTGGCGCATTCTCTAGCGAGGAGAATTTCTCAAGGGGCAATCCCGAAGGTCCGATGGAATGGATTAGTAATGAAGCTGAGGCCTTCGAAGAAATCCTGAATAGCCGCGGAGACATATGTGCTTTTTCGGGTGCTAGAGGAATTGCTACTGTTTTGGAGAAGAAAGGTTGTGAGCATGTGAAATCTTTAGCGCAATCCGAAGCTACTTTGTCCTCCGAAGACATTAAAGACCCCTCAGCCGAAGCAAGCATGATCGGCGGAAAATTTTTCACTGATATCTGGGACAACGGCGGCCGAGAAATGGCACAAGAAATTATTCAAAAAAGCGAAAAAGGCATCCATGATGCCAGAAAAGTAGCGGCGGCTGCCGAAAAAAGTACCGAGCCCGAAGGGCAAATAGGTATTAATTAGTGATTTTTATTATGTTGTAGTTTTTGATTCCAGACTTTGCTCACGGTTTGTAATAGTAATATAGTCGTATCTTCTCTTCGCTCAGAACCTGCTGAGGCATCTCCGGGCCCCCACCCGAAGGGGGACGATGAAATTAGAAAAATGGCCGAAGCCATTATGGACAAGGTTGTTGACCAGCTACTGAACGAAGCTGCAGAAATAGTTCTAAAAGAGGATTAAATGCTACTGTAAAAACATTTGGAACGTAACATATCTAATATATTGTAACTTTGAATGTAATATATAATCCATGTACAGTTTTAATTCTTTACGATGCATGAAATCTTGCGTACATACCATTTTTTGAGCCTTCGGCGAAAAAACACCTTCCCTTCTTTTCATGCTTCGTGAAGAAAATTTTATATCACCAGAAGTTGCATTCGTTCGTGGTGAAGATTATCCAAGCTTCGTGAAATATTCTTCGAAGCTATAGAAAAGTTTTTGTTGCCTCTCTAATGAAGTTACACTTCTTCTCGGCTTGTCTTGTGCTTTAGCACGATTTTCTCTTTTCCGAATTATTCTCCGAAGATCAATACTGTATCCCCTTCTTGTTCCATATGCAATATGCTGTATGATGCTTATGTTATGCAGAATGATGTGATGATGTTATGTTATGCAAGATGACGTTTGTGCCACAGATACATATCCCTGTAATAGAGCATACACACTTTTTATATCAGCGTTGACTTTTCGCTGTAAGCCTCCCTTAGGAGCTTCTTCGCCTTTTACTTTCAGCGGAATCAGCGTTTATTTTTCGCTGTAAGCCTCCCTTAGGAGCTTCTTCGCCTTTTACTTTCGGCGGAATTAGCGTTTATTTTTCGCTGTAAGCCTCCCTTAGGAGCTTCTTCGCCTTTTACTTTCGGCGGAATCAGCGCTGACTTTTCGCTGTAGGCTCAGAAAACTTACACTGCGCTCGCTTAGGAACGACTTTTTACTGTTTCGAACAACTTGCTCTGTGTCTATTAAAACAAAATTTTGATAATACAAAGGTCCTTCATGCCACCATAGATTCGTATGCTTCAACGATTCAAGCCTATGAAAAAGACACATTTTTATTAAAGTGTTACAAGGAATTAAAAAATGATAAAGGGCACTTGATCTTCCCATAATTGTTCCTTATTAACAAAAAAGTAATACCGAATGTAAAAATGCGAAAAAACTGCTGTTGAGGTAGGATATTTATCAGTAAATGTGCTTCGACTCTGGCACAGTGCTATTGACTGTGCGAGCTTCGGAGTCCTCTCTGAAATCCCTCTGATTGTGATGACTCCCTTCTGGCTGCAGCCCTGGCTGCGTCGGTGGCGGCGGTGGAGGCTGTTGCCAGGATGCTTGGGGTTGACTTGCCGAAGCAACAGAAGCTGCAGGGTGATTGCCTACATATTCTGGAATGTAAGGCGAATGGTACGAAGCAGTATGCAGGACCTGCTTCGGCTGATTCTGTTGTGCAGCAGCTTCTGCTAGCTCCTTTTGCTTCTGGATGGTAATGTGACACATCCTGGTGGTGTGGCCCTTACCTTCACCACAGAATAGGTAGTATATTTTTCTTGGTTGATCCCCAAATCTTCCCCCGAAGCCCCTGGCGCCTCTGCCCCTTGGCACTGGCGGCCGGAAGGAGCTTTGCTGCTGCCCCGAAGCTTGGGAGGAGCACTGTGGCCTTTGCTGTTGACTCGCTTTGTCGTCATTTTGAGTAGAATTGTGAATTGACCTGACGTGCCTTGGATAAAATCTTCCTCCGAAGCCCCTAGTCATTTCAGAGAACCTGAGGGCTTCCTCCCTTCTTTGGCAAAAATCATTGTCAGCTCGAATGTACTCGTCCATCTTCTGGAGCAGCTTCTCCAGAGTTTGGGGAGGCTTCCTGGCAAAGTACTGAGCTGCAGGTCCTGGCCGAAGCCCCTTGATCATGGCCTCAATGACAATTTCATTGGGCACTGTTGGTGCCTGCGCCCTCAGACGTAGGAACCTTCGGACATATGCTTGAAGATATTCTTCATGATCCTGGGTGCACTGGAATAAAGCTTGAGCAGTGACTGGCTTCGTCTGAAAGCCCTGGAAGCTGGTTATCAGCATGTCCTTCAACTTTTGCCATGAGGTGATTGTCCCTGGCCTAAGAGAAGAGTACCAAGTTTGTGCGACGCTTCTGACAGCCATGACGAAGGACTTTGCCATGACCGCCGTGTTGCCACCGTACGAAGATATAGTTGCTTCGTAGCTCATCAAGAATTGTTTCGGGTCTGAATGACCGTCGTACATGGGGAGCTGAGGTGGCTTGTAAGACTGTGGCCAAGGAACAGCCTACAGTTCTATTGACAAGGGAGAAGCATCATCAAAAGCAAAATTTCCGTGATGGAAATCTTCATACCAGTCATCCTCGTTGTAGAAACCCTCTTGATGAAGCTCTCTGCGCGGGGGCCTTTGGTTCTGGTCATCTTGAGCGAGATGTCGAAGCTCTTCAGAGGCTTCGTCTATCTGCCTTTGAAGATCAGCTAGACGAGTCATCTTCTCCTTCTTGCGTTGGACCTGTTGATTGAGCATTTCCAAATTTTGGATTTCTTGATCCAATTCGTCCTCCGGGGGTGCTGGACTGGTGGCCTTTCTCTTCTGGCTTCGGGCCTCCCTAAGAGAAACGACATCTTGATTGTGGTCTAGCGGCTGCAGAGCAGCAGCCCCTGTTGCTGAAGCTTTTTTCGGCGGCATGACGAAGGTGATGCTTGCCGAAGATTTTCAAAACTCAAAAAGTGGAAGTGAGTTCACCGGAGGTGGGCGCCAATGTTGGGGACTTGTTCTCAAATGCTATAAATCAAGAACAAGACAACACGAAGATGTTAAGTATTAAATACCCTTCGTCCGCTGAAGCATTATCTCCTCGAGGGTTTAATAAACTTCGGACGAAGGATATAAACATAATATAACAAAGGTTACGAAGGAAAAGACCTTCGTTAAGTTGCTAAATGAGTAAACAGAATAAACATATATATATAAAGTGCGAAAATAATAATACCAGCATTATCATCAATACATTTCCATTATTAAATTCATGAAAACGAATTACAAATGTACCTTCAGACTGATGTAAGGCAAAGGTACAAGTCGTGATGCAAAAAGACGTGTGCCCAGTCAGCGTGAATAGTACGAGAGTATTGTTCACCTATTTATAGGCACGGGACGCAGCCCGTGTAAAATTACATTGATGTCCTTTACATTTATCAATAACTCTATAGTAATTCTTCGAGGTCCAATTTGGCTTTTCATCTTTAAGTCGGTTCCTCTTTTCTGCCGTTATGCCGAAGCTTTTCTGCATATGGCTTCATGATCGTCTTATCCTTCGTCATGACCGCTTTTCATTCCAGCTTCGTCTTAAACATGCCCTTATATATTCGCGACCTGACTCCGAAGGTGCCTGTTCCGAAGGTGCCTGTTCACATTTTACTCTTGGAAAACATTGTCAAACTGTGTTTTTGAGGACCTTCGGGAGCCGAAGGCCCCCAACAGCTAATTTTATTTATGTGTTGCACGAGTATTAATTAATATGATTATGTTGAGATAAGTATTTTAGTCCATAACCGCTTAACGTAATTGCCATGTATCTCGATCGTAGCTTCGACCGTTGTAGTTACTTTTCTTGCATAGTCATAAATGCGGAGCCCTACACCACGTGTCTGTTTAGTTGTTCCATTTTATTGTGTGGTGTATTGTTCCTTTCTATGTTAAGAATGTGGAATGTATGTTTGAACTCATATAGATAATGGTCCCTTGGTGTTGTCCGAAGAAGTTGCAGGCGAAGACCCTAAGCAGCAACTGGTTGGTGAAGGCAAGTGTCCTCTGACCTATTTATGTCCTACTCATTTTATAATTCATATCCACGCATTTACACAATTAATACCTAAGGATTTACTAGTCTTTGTTTATCTTGCCTTGTTCACCTATTTGGGTTGGATTATTTCTAGATTAGCTCTATGCTAGCGCATCACTTTAATCAATGAACATGATAAGATTATCTATGATACGATGTTTACCTTTGGAAATGATGATGGCATTGTGATATTTAAGGGGGCTCGAGCGGTTTCTCGAGTGCCTCTCCGTAAGGACTAGTTCGTTGGATGACCACCCGAGAAAACAGTACAGCCATGAGGGTGGAATGGAATGCCCTTAGCTAATTAATTAGAGGAACTGAGGTGTAGTTTCTTTCGCTGTCGTGCCATCAATGGGGCTCATTGCATGCGGCTCGCTCTGCCAAGGGTGGTTTTCCCCTTGGGAAGGAGTGTGGTACATTTAGGAAACCTAACAGGTGGCTACATCTCAGGGAATCTTTGTAAAGGCTTCATAGTGAATCCCTGGCCATTCACCTTGGAAATGAAGATCAAGTCTGTACAATCCAAGCTAGAGAGGGAAGCACGGTTCATGAGTAAAGTGTGCAACCTCTACAGAGTGTTATGAAACTGATATATCAGTTGTGCTCACGGTTATGAGCGGCTTTGGGGGCTCCTTTGATTAGAGATACTATGATTACAAATGATGATGAGGATAATTATGGTTTTAATGGTGATGATTATGATAATGGATTTAGGTGTTCTTTCCATTTGGAAGGGGTACCTTTGGTTAATAACTTGGGTATTGCTAAAACTTGGCTCTACTAGTAATAATTATCTGACCAACTAAAGCAACTGCTCTGAGCTTCACCCCACATACAGCTAGTCCACTTTAGCCAAACGGGACAATTGCTGAGTACGTTGATGTGTACTCACCCTTGCTTAAACACCAAAAACACCAGGTTGTCCACATTGCAACCCCTGCTTAGGAAAAGCTGAAGTCGTGGTGGAGGGTTTCTAGGAGTTCTAAGACTATGATGAGTTCTAGGCGTGGGTTAGCGGCAAACCCCCAGTCGGCTGCCTATGAAGGCCGTGTATTGCTACATTTCGTTTCCGCACTTTGATCTATGTTTAAGACTATGTTGATGTCTCAGACATCATGATGTAATCAAATTAATACCTTTTTGCGTTATTATTTGAGAATTGTGTGATGATGTCCAGTTATGTAATTGTTGTGTACGTGAATTACTTATCCTGGCATGTACATGGTTCGCATCCTGTTTGCCTTCTAAAACTAGGTGTGACAAAGGTACACAAAAGGTTGAGACCAAGAAAATCATGAAGAAGAGTTATTGCAATGATGGGTTAGAGAAAGTTGAAGACAAGTATAAGACCTTAAGGAGCAACCATGGAAAGAGAGCACTTAGCTACAACCTATCAAAGTTAAACCCTAGCGTAGAGCATAAGGGGTGGAAGTCTCCTAAGTTCATAGAAGGGAATACCTTGTATGACGCCTTGGCAAGGATTCATTCCTCAAATGCTAGCACAAATTTCATGAGAAAGTAAATGATGATCCCAATGGTAAGATGAAGAGTATTGTTCCTACAAGACGAGAATAGGCCCCTATCTACATCTCTAATTCTTATCTTTGTGACTATATGTTGACTTGGGATCATGGTAAAATTGTTGTTAAATATGTGGGTGCCTACATAAAGAGGAAGACAATGAAAAGGAGTGTGTGGGTACCCAAATCGCTAACTAACACTCAAGGACCCAATTCAATTTGGGTACCTAAATGTATAGCATAACTCTGTTTTGCAGGTCTATTCCTCCAGTGGGTCAAGTTGGGTACTTGACAGTGGATGCACAAATCATATGACCGGAGAGAAAGACATGTTCAACTCTTTGCAGTTGGTCCAAGAAACACAAGAAATTATATTTGGGGATAGCGGCAAAAGTAAGGTGGTTGGTATTGATAACATCCCTATCTCAAACAATCAATCACTGTCCAATGTTCTTTTAGTTGATTCTTTAAGTTGCAATCTTCTGTCTGTTCCGCAACTGTGTGGAATGGGTTTTGAATGTCTTTTTACAAATGTCTGTGTGAAAATTCTTAGAAGGGAGAATTCCTCTATTGGTTTTACAGGACAGTTGACATGTAAGCTCTATCTTGTTGATTTTCGAACAAGTAGAGTGTCACCCGATACCTGTTTAGTGGCAAAATTCGACAAGGGTTGGCTCTGGCATCACTGGGTGGCTCATGTTGGCATGAGAAACTAGGCCAAACTTCTAAAGAATGATCACATTGTTGGACTAACTAATGTTACATTTGAGAAAGATGGGGTTTGTGGAGCTTGCCAAGCAAGTAAACAACATGGAGTTCCACACCATGCAAAGAATGTGGTCACCACCAAGAGGCCTTTGGAGCTTCTTCACATGGACCTCTTTGGGCCAGTGCCCTACCTTAGTATTGGTGGTAATAAATATGGCTTTGTTACTATTGATGATTTTTCTTGATTCACTTGGGTTTTCTTTCTGAGTGATAAAGGTGAAACTCAAGAAATTCTAAAGAAGTTTATGAGGCAAGCACAAAATGAATTTGAGCTAAAGATAAAGAAGATAAGAAGCGACAATGGAACAAAATTTAAGAACACATGTGTTGATCAGTATCTAACTGAAGAGGGCAACAAGCATGAGTTCTCTGTTCCCTACACTCCACGACAAAATGGTGTCGTGGAGAGGAAGAACCAACTCTTATCGGGATAGTAAGGACAATGCTTGATGAATACAAGACTCTAGACAAATACTAGGCTGAAGCTGTCAACATTGTGTGTCATGCAATCAACCATCTCTATCTTCACAAGATTTATAAGAATACCTCTTAAGAGTTACTCACTGGTAACAAACCAAAAGTTGATTACTTTTGAGTTTTTGGTTGTAAATGTTTTATTCTTAATAAGAAAGCAAAAGGCTCAAAGTTTGCTCAAAAAGTGGACGAGGGCTTCTTGCTTGGTTATGCATTGTAACACTGTAACACCCGGCATTAAGGAACAAAGCCAGGTGCATCTCATACATGCGCCAAAGAAGACAACATATATAATAACAGAGTGTATAGAGATAAATGTCATAAAACATCAGAGTATTTATTACATAGCGGAAGACTTATTACAAAATAAAAGAATAAATATAAAACGAACTAAGGATCGTCGGCGCCAATGTCAACTGAGAAACGCCACCTAGATCAGATCATACTCCTCGCTTTGAGGCTCCTCCTGAACCACCTGCTCTTCTCCTGTGGGGGGGGTGTGAGACAGCAAGAGTGAGCTCACATACGTTCATAGCTCAACAAGTCGTGGGGAATAATGTGGCATGAACTCACCAAAGGTGGGAGTTCATGAAGTGTAAGGCTGATCAATGAAATAAAGGCTGAAGCTGAGCATTGCTTTTATAAGTTGGTCAAAATTTTATTAGCAATTACTAAGTGTAAGTAAATACCAAACCATAGTAATAATAAGTAAAAGTAATAATAAAATAATCCCAAATGAAATGATATGACAAATTAAGTTTAAGTTCCATAATTTAATCATGTGAGTGTCCGAGCCGCTCATGACCGTGAGCACGGCTAGTATACTAGTTTTACACTCTGCAGAGGTTGCGCATCTTTACCCACAAGTCGTGTTACCCATTTGCCACAGAGTTGATCAGACTCCATACACCTCTACCTAGGAAGCGAGGCAGGGTACCACTACGAGGCCTTTACAAAGTTCCACTAGCTTCAGACTACCCGCTACAGTTTATAGGAAGCTCCAGTGCAGGGTTCTTGCCGACCGCCATCGCAGCAAAATCAAACAAGGACCTCCCTACACTGACCACTCCCCTACTGCCCTTGCCCCTTTCGGGTAAGGTAGCCCTCCACTAGCTTTCCTAGTTAATCAGCCAAGGGCGTCCCATTAAACCCTTGTGGTAGCACTGTTTTCCCGGGTGGTTCTCCATGTTCCCATTAACATAATGATCTTAACATGAACAAGGAAGAATAAAACAGATAACAATAAATAGTATAACAATGAGTGATGAATATCTCTATACCCAAATCCACATAAAGCAATAGCATGTACTACCCAAAACTTTAGTAGTAAAACCAGTGGTGAAGCAAGGTATAAAGATAGTCAAATCTAGGGTATCCTATTGGGTCCCAGCAAAATTATCCTATGCAGATCATTATGAATAATAAGAACATGAATGGGTAAAAGAAGTGATCAAGGGCACAACTTGCCTTCAACGAGCTCCTGCTCAGCAGTCTCGACCCGCTGAACCTCAGATTCCACAGTGGCTTGCTCGTCTACTCGTGTCAACACAATACATACATAGCATAGCATAAATTAACATCACATCAAACATGCAAATGGAATATACAGTAATAAACTAGTCATTAAAATATGATCACAGGAACTGGGATCATTAAATTTGGAGGTTTAGATTTTAAGTTATGGATTTTCTAATGTTTTATGTGCTTAATACAAGATTAAGTACTAGAATAATTCCAATGTGCTTTTCATGCCAAAACAGTGGCACAAATAGATAGACAATAATTTTATGAAAAATTAGGAACTGGAATGGTCTAATTTGGAGTTCATATGCATTTACTATGAATTAAACAAGTTTTAACATTTATTTATGCACTAAAATTAATTTCTGATTTTCAAAGTTCTCTGGATTGGGCCTCAAATACTGGAAAGCGCAGGGGCTACGGTGCAAATATTCCTAAGACTCAGAGAGTCCCTGGTGTGGACGGCGGGTTTATTCTCTAAATTTGTAAGGTCTTTTCTGCAAAATGGCATGGCGAAGGGGTATCGGGAAGTCCTGGCCGCCCGATCTAAAACAGACGCACCAGATTAGATCCAGGAGAGTTATACATCCGTGCTCAACCCTAGCCGTTGGATCCGGAATTTACGACCCACGTTTAATGACTCGAAGGGGTACGCCAGATTTAACCAGAGTCGTTGCTTGGCTGATCTACGGTCCATGCTCATCCTAGCCTAACCCAGCACTCCCTGGTTTAACTCATACCATTGATTTCACAATCTATGGTCATGCCATCCTCATCAACCTCCCGACCCGGCGGGAGACGACGCTGCGCCCCGAGGGCCATCCCCTACGCCGAACCTGATGGCCCAGGCCCTGCCCGATACGCGCATAAGTGCAGAATCGCATGGAGGCCACAACGAACTCAAGGGGAAATTTCTCAAGTACTAGCACAATGGCGATGTCGACCCCCTGGTGAGGCGGTGCCTCGGTAACGTCCACACCAGCGCTCAATGCACTAGTTGTTAGAGCCCTGGAATCCTAGCTTAAGGAGTACTACGGGCATGGATGGATAAATCAGAAGCGACTAAGGGGGGGTTCTCACCTGAGGTCCCCGCGCTAGCGATGCTTGACTCCGGAACCCCGGCACGACGAAGACCCGGCCACGCCCGCTTTCCTTGCGCGCACGGAAGAACGGCTTTGCGTGCGACGGCGAACCTCGCCGAGGTGTGAGTCCAGCGATTCACCCAGGACCGCTTCAGATTACTGCGCCCACACACTCAGCCCTCACACCGGCGAGGCTCTTGGTCCTCCCTCACTCTCTCTCTGTTGGCACGGCAATGGCGACTGGGTTCGTTGGGCACTGGCGCTGCGAAAAGAGCTTTGGCGATAGGCGCGACTGAGGTATCCGCTCATATAGCGGAGATGAGGTGAGTGGGTTTGTGGTCAGCAGACCCCGGCAGAAAACCCGGGTGGTCACTGCGGTGGCCGCGACATGCACGCGCGTTCGTTACGGCGAGCTCGTTGTCGACCGATCTGACATCCTGGCCCCGCGCGCAGGTGACACAACAGAGAAGACCCGGTCGTGTCGCGCGCAGCGGAGAACACGAGACCGACTGGTGGGCCCGGTCAGTAGCTGTGAGCGCGCGGTGGAAACAAAAAAAAAGAACTTGGGCCGCGCGGAAGACATCTACTGGTGGGCCGAATGGGCAGCGCTCGGCCCAATCGGTGCATAGTGCTATTTTTTCATTTTCTTTTCCTATTTTCTTTCCTTTATTACCAAATTCTACTTTAAATTCAGATTTAATTCAAATCTTGTGCCAATTTATTCTCAAATCCTATTATGAAATGAGAAATACCAATTTTAGAAGTATAATTACATTATTTATATTTTTGTATTATTCCTCTTCTTCTCATTTTTGAGAATCCCTATTTTTAGTTTAGGGTTTGATTTAACTTCTAGTATTTATTATCTTATTACCCTTATTATTTTATTAATGCACAAACATATAACTCCAACATGATGCATATTATTTTTTTATCATTTGTTTTAATTCATCTCTAAATTTTGTGTACGCTCTTTTTATGATGCAAATGAGGCACATGAAATTGAGGAGGTCTCTCTATTATTATTTGTATACAAATTGAGTGTTACAAATCCTACCCCCCTTAAAAATAATCTCGTCCTCGAGATTTAAGAAGATCTAGGGAAAAGATGGGGAAAATCTATGCGAAGTTCTTCTTCTCTTTCCCAAGTTGCTTCATTTTCTCCGTGGTGACTCCATTGTACTTTGCACATCTTTATCACCTTATTTCTTGTAACTCGAGTCAAAGTGTCTAGAATTTTGATAGGGTATTCCGCATAAGTCAAGTCATCTTGAACACTAAGGTCCTCCATTGGTAACTGCTCCTCAGGTACCCTGAGGCACTTCTTTAGCTGAGACACATGAAATACATCATGCACATCTGACAGGTGATCGGGTAGCTTCAGTTGATATGCAACTTCTCCCACTCGCTTTATGATCAAGAAAGGTCCAATAAAGCGAGGGGACAACTTCCCTTTAACTTTAAATCTCCTCATACCACGAAGTGGTGACACCTTCAAATAGACATGATCACCCTCCTTAAACTCCAGTAGTCTTCTCCTATTGTCAGCATAGCTCTTTTGCCTGGACTGCGCAATTCTCAAATTTTCCCTTATCATTCGAACTTGTTCTTCTGCCTCTTGTATAAGTTCAGGCCCAAAGAACTGTCTTTCTCCAGTTTGATCCCAATATAGTGGAGTCCTGCATTTTCTACCATACAGAGCTTCAAATGGTAACATCTTCAAACTGGCCTGGTAGCTATTATTATAAGAAAACTCAGCATAGGGTAAGCTCTTCTCCCAATTTCCCCCATGTTTAAGAGCACAAGCTCTTAACATATCTTCCAGCACTTGGTTAGTCCTCTCTGTCTGTCCATCAGTCTGGGGATGGTAGGCTGAGCTAAAATTCAACTTTGTATCCAAACTCTCATGCAACTTCTTCCAAAACCGAGAAGTAAACTGTGATCCTCGATCAGACACTATCTTCTTAGGCACTCCATGTAGACAAAACTATCCGGGTCATATACAATTTTGCGAGCTTGGCTCCCGTATAATTAGTCCTCACTGGTATGAAATGAGCCACTTTTGTTAATCTGTCCACAATTACCCAAATAGAGTCATACCCAGCAGGGGTGCGGGGTAGTCCAACAATAAAATCCATACCAATTTCTTCCCATTTCCACTCAGGTATCTTCAATGGGTGCAATAATCCAGCGGGTCTTTGATGTTCGGCCTTGACTCTTTGACATACATCACACTTAGCCACATGAGCAGCCACATCTCTTTTCAGTCCATACCACCAATACGTTTGCTTCAAATCTTGATACATCTTAGTGCTTCCAGGGTGGATGGAGTAATCAGAATCATGAGCTTCTTTCAATATAGCCTCACGGAGGCTATCGATCTCCGGAACACATATCCGATCTTTGAACCATATAGTACCTTGCTCATCCTCCGTGAATTCCGGAACTCGACCATCCGTGATTAGATCCTTAATCTCTTGGATCTTAGCATCACCAACCTGACCTTTACGAATCTCTTGCTCCAAGGTAGGTTCCAACTCAATGGTAACTCCTTCAGTATGAGTAACAATTCCCAAATTGAGTCTCTCAAAATCTTTTGCTAATTCATCAGGTAGCTGGACAACGAAAGCAGAGTGAACATGTTCTTTCCGACTCAAGGCATCTGCGACCAAATTCGCCTTGCCCGGGTGATAGTGAATCTCCAAATCATAATCCTTGATGAGCTCCAACCAACGACGTTGCCTAAGGTTGAGATCCTTCTGTGTGAATATATACTTCAAACTCTTATGATCCGTGTACACTTGGCACTTAGTTCCCATAATATAGTGTCTCCAAATCTTAAGTGCATGCACAACCGCTGCTAATTCCAAGTCATGAGTGGGGTAGTTCAATTCATGCTTCCGCAACTGACGAGATGCATAGGCAATCACATGTCCTTCTTTCATAAGCACACATCCAAGTCCTTGGCCACATGCATCAGTAAATGTCAAATCCCTTCTGCAGATCTGGCATAATCAATACTGGTGGAGACATCAATCTTTCCTTCAATTGATCAAAGCTCTCTTGACATTTCTCATCCCACTTAAATTCTCTTCCTTTCTCCAGAAGCGATGTCATAGGCTTGGCAATCTTAGAGAATCCCTCAATAAATCTCCGATAATATCCTGCGAGCCCCAAGAAACTCCGAATCTCAGTAACTGTAGTGGGCACTCTCCACTCCATTATCTCCTTCACTTTAGCAGGATCCACTGCTATTCCACCATTAGAAATAATATGACCAAGGAATGGCACCTTGTCAATCCAAAACTCGCACTTGCTAAACTTAGCATAGAGTTGATTATCTCGTAGCTTTTGTAGCACCAACCTTAGATGTTGTTCATGTTCACTTTCATTCCTAGAATAGATAAGAATATCGTCGATGAACACCACGACGAACCTGTCCAAATACTCCATAAACAACTTATTCATCAAATTCATGAAATAAGCCGGCGCATTGGTTAATCCAAACGACATAACCGTAAACTCATATAATCCATATCGAGTCGAGAATGCTGTCTTGGGAATATCCGATGGTCTAATCCTCATCTGATGGTATCCCGATCGGAGATCAATCTTCGAGAATACTCTAGCTCCTCTCATCTGATCAAACAAATCCTCAATACGGGGTAATGGATATATGTTCTTCACAGTAACATCATTAAGTGATCTATAGTCCACACACATCCGTTGTGATCCATCCTTCTTCTGTACAAATAACACCGGTGCTCCCCAAGGTGAGGAACTCGGACGAATGTAACCAGCCTCTTGTAACTCCGTCAACTGCTTCTTCAGTTCCTTCAACTCCTCTACGGACATTCTATATGGCCGTTTTGAAATAGGGGCGGTTCCAGGTAAGAGATCAATAACAAACTCAACTTCTCTATCAGGTGGCATCCCTGGTAACTCCTCTGGAAAGACATCCGGAAAATCTCTAACCACCCGGATGTTGTCACCAACAAACTCCTCAGGCATAAAGAACATTGCACGCATGGATGAGGAGGTTACTGCAATGTTAACTTGAAATCTTTCTCCTTTAGTGGTAGTGAGTTCTACGGTACCTCTACCACATGCTATAACGGCCTTTGCCTTTCTTAGCTACGACATACCAAGGATCAGATCTATACTGCTTGACTCTAATATTATAGCAGTAGCTCCAAATTCTCTACCCATAATGGTTAATGTCAATCTATGGGTCATTTGATTCACCTCAACAGGCCCTTTAGGTGTAATTACTATCATGGGTTTTCTCATATTTAGCAGTGGTATTTCATTTGTGTTGGCATATCTAGCAGACATGAATGAATGTGTAGCACCAGAATCAAATAATATGGTGGCAGGAATTGCATTAACATAAAACATACCAATTACGAGGTCCCCACCATCAGGAGTATCATCAACGCTGACTTGATTCACCCTGGCTATGGAATATCCCTTGCCAGGGGTCTGTTGCTTGTTCTGAACTGGAGTAGTAGCAATCCTCTATGGGCAGACATTTGCATAATGACCAGTCTTCCCACACTTGAAACACGTAGTGCCTGGACTCTGTCCTGCAAACTTCGTCGGGGTGCCAGTGGGAGTAGCCTGGCGAGTAGGTGGAGTCCTCAGTGGTGATTGCTGAACTGGGCGCGGTCCTCCTGGTCGAGTCGGTGTACCCTGTGGTGAACTGTAGCGAGGACGAACACTGCTGCTACCTTGTCCTTGCGAGATAGCCTTCCTCTTCAAATCACCCAGTTGAACACGCTTGTGTTCAATAGCAAGAGCCTTATCAAGTAGCCTCTGAAATGATGGAAAGGTGTGTGCAACCAGTGCATACTGCAAGGGTCCATTAAGTCCTTCAATGAAGTGCTCCTGCTTCCTCTCATCCTCAGCAACTTCCTCTAGAGCATATCTCGACAGCTGAATGAATTTATCTCTGTACTCGCTGACCGACATATTGCCTTGCTTCAATGACAGAAACTCCTTCTTCTTGATTTTTATCATCCCAGCTGGAATATGGTAGTTTCTGAACTGTGTACTGAACTCTGCCCAAGTAATAGTATCCGCAGCATCATGGGCAGCAGTATAAGAATCCCACCAGTCAGCAGCAGGACCAGTCAGACGTCCAGAAGCATATAAAACCTTTTCCCGGTCAGTGCATTGTGCAATGTTGAGCATCTTCTCAATTGCTTTCAGCCAATCATCCGCGTCCAGTGGATCAGGTGAGCTAGCGAATGTAGGTGGCTTATGACTCATAAACTCCCGGTGCTTATCTCGAGGTGGAACTGGTGGTGGTGGTGGAGGCAATGGAACTTGTTGCTGTTGTTGCTGTTGTTGAAGTTGTTGTTGCAACTGCTGTTGTTGCGCCCTCCTTTCTTGGCGTATCTCATCTCTCTCCTGGCGCAACTCCTGGCGTATATCTTCTCTTTCCTGACGCATCTCTTGGCGTTCTTGCTGCATCTGGGCACGCATATCAGCCATAGTGTCCGCCATTTGCTGCATCACCGCCATCTGAGCAGCAACCAGTGGGTCAACTCCGCCTGGTGGAGGGTTAGGAGGATTCATCTCTGCTGGCTGTGGCTGAGGTTGTCTATATATCCTTCGAGTGTGTTGATTAGGAGGCAGATCAATTCCACCACCCCTCCTGGTATTAACCATCTGAGTTAGATACATAAGGTAAGAGAATAGTAGACAAGGCAGTAATTACAAATCATGTTACTTTGGGGGATTTATTAGCTAAGTAGTTTAATGTTTTACCTACCATAGCTAATTTATTACCTTATGGTGGTACATACTAAGATGTCCATGTAATATTTCAATCAATCAAAGAAGCAAATCAGGCATTGATCATCAGAACAATCAACCAATATTTTTAATAGAGAAAATAGTTTTGATTTGGTCTTAGGCCTCCTATCTCTTAAATTGTCATAGGGGTAGGGATTCCAAGGTGTGAAATCCATCTTGTCTTAGATTAGAAAAGGTAAGAATGATCAGAGTAGAACAGTAGAAAGTGAGACAGGATCAAGATGAGTGTAGAAAGAATCAGAGTAAGGTAAGTGTAGAATGAATCAGAATAAGATAAGTAGGTAAGGGTTTTGTCCATTTCTATCTAGGTTTCGTCCTACAGTCAACATTCCTCTGAAACCACTTCTGTAACACTCGGCTTTAAGGAACAAAGCCAGGTGCATCTCATACATGCGCCAAAGAAGACAACATATATAATAACAGAGTGTATAGAGATAAATGTCATAAAACATCAGAGTATTTATTACATAGCGGAAGACTTATTACAAAATAAAAGAATAAATATAAAACGAACTAAGGATCGTCGGCGCCAATGTCAACTGAGAAACGCCACCTAGATCAGATCATACTCCTCGCTTTGAGGCTCCTCCTGAACCACCTGCTCTTCTCCTGTGGGGGGGGGTGTGAGACAGCAAGAGTGAGCTCACATACGTTCATAGCTCAACAAGTCGTGGGGAATAATGTGGCATGAACTCACCAAAGGTGGGAGTTCATGAAGTGTAAGGCTGATCAATGAAATAAAGGCTGAAGCTGAGCATTGCTTTTATAAGTTGGTCAAAATTTTATTAGCAATTACTAAGTGTAAGTAAATACCAAACCATAGTAATAATAAGTAAAAGTAATAATAAAATAATCCCAAATGAAATGATATGACAAATTAAGTTTAAGTTCCATAATTTAATCATGTGAGTGTCCGAGCCGCTCATGACCGTGAGCACGGCTAGTATACTAGTTTTACACTCTGCAGAGGTTGCGCATCTTTACCCACAAGTCGTGTTACCCATTTGCCACAGAGTTGATCAGACTCCATACACCTCTACCTAGGAAGCGAGGCAGGGTACCACTACGAGGCCTTTACAAAGTTCCACTAGCTTCAGACTACCCGCTACAGTTTATAGGAAGCTCCAGTGCAGGGTTCTTGCCGACCGCCATCGCAGCAAAATCAAACAAGGACCTCCCTACACTGACCACTCCCCTACTGCCCTTGCCCCTTTCGGGTAAGGTAGCCCTCCACTAGCTTTCCTAGTTAATCAGCCAAGGGCGTCCCATTAAACCCTTGTGGTAGCACTGTTTTCCCGGGTGGTTCTCCATGTTCCCATTAACATAATGATCTTAACATGAACAAGGAAGAATAAAACAGATAACAATAAATAGTATAACAATGAGTGATGAATATCTCTATACCCAAATCCACATAAAGCAATAGCATGTACTACCCAAAACTTTAGTAGTAAAACCAGTGGTGAAGCAAGGTATAAAGATAGTCAAATCTAGGGTATCCTATTGGGTCCCAGCAAAATTATCCTATGCAGATCATTATGAATAATAAGAACATGAATGGGTAAAAGAAGTGATCAAGGGCACAACTTGCCTTCAACGAGCTCCTGCTCAGCAGTCTCGACCCGCTGAACCTCAGATTCCACAGTGGCTTGCTCGTCTACTCGTGTCAACACAATACATACATAGCATAGCATAAATTAACATCACATCAAACATGCAAATGGAATATACAGTAATAAACTAGTCATTAAAATATGATCACAGGAACTGGGATCATTAAATTTGCAGGTTTAGATTTTAAGTTATGGATTTTCTAATGTTTTATGTGCTTAATACAAGATTAAGTACTAGAATAATTCCAATGTGCTTTTCATGCCAAAACAGTGGCACAAATAGATAGACAATAATTTTATGAAAAATTAGGAACTGGAATGGTCTAATTTGGAGTTCATATGCATTTACTATGAATTAAACAAGTTTTAACATTTATTTATGCACTAAAATTAATTTCTGATATTAATTTCTGATTTTCAAAGTTCTCTGGATTGGGCCTCAAATACTGGAAAGCGCAGGGGCTACGGTGCAAATATTCCTAAGACTCAGAGAGTCCCTGGTGTGGACGGCGGGTTTATTCTCTAAATTTGTAAGGTCTTTTCTGCAAAATGGCATGGCGAAGGGGTATCGGGAAGTCCTGGCCGCCCGATCTAAAACAGACGCACCAGATTAGATCCAGGAGAGTTATACATCCGTGCTCAACCCTAGCCGTTGGATCCGGAATTTACGGCCCACGTTTAATGACTCGAAGGGGTACGCCAGATTTAACCAGAGTCGTTGCTTGGCTGATCTACGGTCCACGCTCATCCTAGCCTAACCCACACTCCCTGGTTTAACTCATACCATTGATTTCACAATATATGGTCATGCCATCCTCATCAACCTCCCGACCCGGTGGGAGACGACGCTGCGCCCCGAGGGCCATCCCCTACGCCGAACCTGATGGCCCAGGCCCTGCCCGACACGCGCATAAGTGCAGAATCGCATGGAGGCCACAACGAACTCAAGGGGAAATTTCTCAAGTACTAGCACAATGGCGATGTCGACCCCCTGGTGAGGCGGTGCCTCGGTAACGTCCACACCAGCGCTCAATGCACCAGTTGTTAGAGCCCTGGAATCCTAGCTTAAGGAGTACTACGGGCATGGATGGATAAATCAGAAGCGACTAAGGGGGGGTTCTCACCTGAGGTCCCCGTGCTAGCGATGCTTGACTCCGGAACCCCGGCACGACGAAGACCCGGCCACGCCCGCTTTCCTTGCGCGCACGGAAGAACGGCTTTGCGTGCGACGGCGAACCTCGCCGAGGTGTGAGTCCAGCGATTCACCCAGGACCGCTTCGGATTACTGCGCCCACACACTCAGCCCTCACACCGGCGAGGCTCTTGGTCCTCCCTCACTCTGTCTCTGTTGGCACGGCAATGGCGACTGGGTTCGTTGGGCACTGGCGCTGCGAAAAGAGCTTTGGCGATAGGCGCGACTGAGGTATCCGCTCATATAGCGGAGATGAGGTGAGTGGGTTTGTGGTCAGCAGACCCCGGCAGAAAACCCGGGTGGTCACTGCGGTGGCCGTGACATGCACGCGCGTTCGTTACGGCGAGCTCGTTGTCGACCGATCTGACATCCTGGCCCCGCGCGCAGGTGACACAGCAGAGAAGACCCGGTCGCGTCGCGCGCAGCGGAGAACACGAGACCGACTGGTGGGCCCGGTCAGTAGCTGTGAGCGCGCGGTGGAAACAAAAAAAAGAACTTGGGCCGCGCGGAAGACATCTACTGGTGGGCCGAATGGGCAGCGCTCGGCCCAATCGGTGCATAGTGCTATTTTTTCATTTTCTTTTCCTATTTTCTTTCCTTTATTACCAAATTCTACTTTAAATTCAGATTTAATTCAAATCTTGTGCCAATTTATTCTCAAATCCTATTATGAAATGAGAAATACCAATTTTAGAAGTATAATTACATTATTTATATTTTTGTATTATTCCTCTTCTTCTCATTTTTGAGAATCCCTATTTTTAGTTTAGGGTTTGATTTAACTTCTAGTATTTATTATCTTATTACCCTTATTATTTTATTAATGCACAAACATATAACTCCAACATGATGCATATTATTTTTTTATCATTTGTTTTAATTCATCTCTAAATTTTGTGTACGCTCTTTTTATGATGCAAATGAGGCACATGAAATTGAGGAGGTCTCTCTATTATTATTTGTATACAAATTGAGTGTTACAAACACCACAAAAGCCATCAAATAAAAATAATGGATTTAGTTATTATATTAATTAGGGTAATAATTTTTTTTAAGTGTTTAATTATTTATTTGCATTTTCATCATTTTCTTTCTATGCGCTTGCTTGATTCTCGGATGATTGTTATTAATTTCCCTTGAAAAAGAAATCCTAGTAACTAAACAATAATGAAGAAAAATAATAATTATTAGTCTAAAAATAAGTATTCTATTTATAAATATTTTTGGTAAATTTTTTTTATGAATTTTTCGAGCTCTTTAAAAATGCATTTCGCAATTAAAAAAAGAAAAAAAAACAAATCCTACACTAACCGGCCCACTAGGAGCCCAAAACCCCAAAACCTAGCCCTAGCCCTAAACGCCGCGCGCGCCCCTGGGGATTTTTCCCCAGCCGCCGCCTCTCTCCCTCACGTCCCTCTCTCCCTCACGTCCCTCTCTCCCTCACGTCTCTCTCTCTCACGTTTCTCTCTCTCTCCCACTCTCTCCTCTCTCTGCTCTCTCGCGTGCGGGCGCTAGGCGGCCGCGCCGAGCGCGCCACCCGAGCCGCGAGCCCCGCGCCCCTGCTTCTGCGCGCCAAGCCGCCGAGCAACGCCAGGACGCGACACCGACTGCCCAGCCGCGACCCCGAAGCCCAAGTGCTGCGACCGTTCTTCGTCTCCGAGTTAATAGAACATCAAAGCATCTATTTTTCCTTTCCCATTGCTCTCCATTGACGCCATGGAGAGAAACCGACGCATCTATGGCGCCATGAAGACCCGTTGGCGCCTCTCTCCCTCCTCTGGCAGACCATTCCCCTCCCTTCCCTCTCTCTATAAAAGGGAAACAGCAGAGCCTCCCCATTCCTGCCTACTCGAAGTTGCCTCTCCCTCTAGCACTCCTCGCTCATCGCTAGTGCGTTGCCGTTCGTCGCCGGAGTGTGCCGTTCGTCGCCGGAGTTCACCGGAGCCGCGTACTAGCTGTCCGTAGTCGAGCCCCACTCTCCGTCCGGCCGAAACCCGTCGATCCGTCCCCGTCACATGCACGAACCCGAGGTTGTTGGCGACCCAAATTTATTTTATGTATTTTATAAAGTGCTTTCGATTCGATTCATGTGTTGTATAGTTCGTTTGTTGTAATATGAACACATGTGATTCCAATTTATGTATTTGTGTGCGCTACGGAATTTGTTAAAAATATACGATTAGTAGTGCACCGTGTTATTCCATGTAATCGACGCGTTGATTTTGGTTTAGAAAAATATGGCGTAGATTTAATAGTCACACGTTGGTGATAAAAATACTAGATAAGAAATTATAGTCAATTTTGGTTACGATAAATTCTAGAAACTATTTGGAGAATTATAGGTGCACTTTCGATGGATTAGAAAATGGTATAGAACTCATGTCATTTGAATAATATAGGATTTTAGATGATTTATCTAATTATTTTATTAGCATATTTTTTTATAAAGAGAGGAGAAAATATCATTGGTAGATGGTAAAATAGATTTTTGCTAGTCAAATAAACATGTTCGCAGATTTAGAACTTAAAATTGTTAGAGTACTAGTTTATGTCAAATAACCTCGCTTGTGTTAGAAAATGTTTAATTAATAGTTTATAAGGATTTTTAGAATATTAATATTATTAAATTCATTTTTGCTATACTAACTAATTTGAGATAGAAGGAATAAAGGGTATTAATTTATTTATTAGTATTAAAAGATCATAAGTATTATTTAATTTCATTGATGGTGTTAAAATAAATTAATATTAGTTAAAATTATACTTATTGCACCCACTCCTAAATTCACCATTAGGATTCACATTAATAGCTATAATTAAATTAATAAGTATTTACGCGATTAGTACGTAATTAAAATGTGATTAGTACGACGTGTTAATGTGCATGTAATGGTGTATGATTATGTAATGGTGCATGTTTACTTATGGGTGTATACTTTATTTTTGTATGTGCGATGTGCGACTATAATAGAAGCGGACTGTGTGGTAGAGAATCCGAACTCGTTCGGGGACGACCCGCAAGACGCTGTTGAGCAAGGCAAGTGGATTCTCCCTCTGCATATTCTGTTTGTACCTATTCATTGCATATAATAATGTTTACCTTTTTGATATATTGCATAATTTGATGGGATTTACCTAATTAAGGATTTCCTAGGTTTACTACCTGTAATCCTTGTTTAACCTGGGGAAAATTATTAAGCTGTGCAAGAATTTAAGCCACCGCTCAACTTAATGTTTTCTTAAAGTCGCTCATTAATTGGTTTTAATGTTCCAGAGATTTAATTGACAATTATGGCATTAACCCGGTGGTTAAGATAATTTTATTATTAAACTTAATTGGAACATGGAGTGACCACCCAGGATAACAGTGCAACCACGAGTGCTATCATGGCTCTGGCTTTGGTAAATAGCTCTATATGCTTAGTGCCTAGCAACCTTACCTGAAAGATGGGCAAGAGGGGGAGCGGTAGGTGCTCGCAGCCCACGTTAACATGGGGTTGTATTCTTGGCTAAGGTACTTCACCCAGGGGGCCACCACCATCGTCTTAGAAACCTTAGCGGGTTGCTTCGTATTAAGTGTATTTTGTGAAAACCTCATAATGGATCCCTAGCCATTCACCTCGGCAGTGTCTAAGGGTCCGATCAACCCGGGCTAGATGGGATACATGGCTTGTGGGTAAAGTTGTACCACCTCTGCAGAGTGTAAAACTGATATATCAGCCGTGCTCCCGGTTATGAGCGACCTGGACTCCTCACATGATAATTGAACTTAAAGATGGACATAAATTGAGATCCGATGATCTGCCAATAATTTGCTTAAGTGGTTTCACTTAAGTGTTTTTGTTCCTTTGTTTAATTTGGATATTTGGGATTCACTCTTATTAGTAAGACAGGTGTTGATAATAAAATGTTGACCAACTAAAATGCTTACTGCTCAACCTTAGCCTCACCTTGTTATACCTGCATTAATTTTCCCCCCACTTGCTGAGCCCCGACCATAAGTGAGCTCACCCTTGCTAATATTTTGATCAGAGGGTGATGCTGGAGACTTTGATGGAGAATTTATCGACGAGGAATTCTAAGTCTAACGTTGCACCGGTCAACTTCCTGTGGAAGATTGTCCAGTTGTTTATTCCCGCTTAACTTTGATGTGATACTTGTTTAAGACACAATGTTTCAGATGATGTAATAAAGTTTTATACTCTCTTTACACCTTTATTGCATTGTCTTTTGATATATTACACTTGTGACGTCAACATATGTGTGGAAATGGATCCTGGCACACATATGGTATGCGCTTGGTTCTACCCCCTGGAACCGGGTGTGACATGCATCAAATGCTCACGGATATCGTGTCTTCAACAATACCACTAGTGTTGTTGAAATTGCGGTAGATGTGAAATTTGACGAATCTAATGGCTCGCAAGGGCATGTTGCTAATGAGTTGACAGGAAATTATGGATCACCCTGTGAAGCAATCAAGAAACTAGACATTAGTGAAGTGAGGCCACAAGAACTGAATCCGCCAGAAGCTCAGGTTCCCGCCGTGGCGTTGTCTCCTCCCCGCAAGAGGCTGCGCTATGGAGAGCCCGGATCCGTCACTAGGCTGCTTTAGGAGTGTTGATCATGGTGTAATAAGTTACGCTTTGCGTTAGACGATGAAACTATCTTTAAATTTTTATATTAATAAATATCAACCATGTGATGGTGATTGGTTGAAATGCTTGATTTGAATCTTTGTTTGAGTGCTATGGTCTTATGGAATGATGGCCATAAGAACATATAAAATTTGTAAAACTTAAGCTATTTTCCCTCTTGAATCTTTTCTACTCCTCACTTTTCTAAGGACTTCACTTCCTAACAAATCAGATGGTGAACCAACGTCAAGGACCTAACAACCGGAACCAGCGTGGACAACAAGCACCACCGCCACCACCAATCCCAATATGGAGCAGTTCATCGCCGCCCAAATGCAGATTCTGCAAGGACTTACTGCTGCGGTTCAGCAATTACAACAGAACCAACAGAATCAGCAACCCCAGCAGCAGCAGTATGCACCCCCGGCCAAAGATAAACACCGGGATTTCATGAGTCATCACCCGCCGACATTTTCTCATGCGGTTGATCCTCTTGATGCCGATGACTGGCTCAAAGTCATTGGGAAGAAGCTGGACATCACTCAGTGCAACGACCGAGAGAAGGTCTTGTACGCCTCGGGAAGACTCGAGGGAGCTGCGTCCGATTGGTGGGATGCCTTCACAGCGGCACATCCCAACGCTGATACCATAACCTGGCAGGAGTTTCAGGAGAACTTCCGCGCTCACCACATCCCCTCTGGAATCATGAAGCTGAAGAAGAAGGAGTTCCTTTCCCTTACTCAAGGGAATATGTCTGTCAGTGAGTATCGTGATCGCTTCACTCAGCTTTCACGTTATGCCCCTGAGGAAGTAGACACTGATGAGAAGCGCCAAGAGCGTTTCCTGGAAGGATTGATTGGACCTCTGAACTATCAACTTCAGAGTCACACATTCCCCAATTTCCAGACACTCCTGAACAAGGCAATTGGCCTTGAGAGCAAAAGGAAGGAGCTATCTGACCACAAGAGAAAATTCCAAGGTCAGTCCAGCAGGAACACCCGGCCAAACAATGCTCAAGGTTCGCAGTTCCGCTCTGGAAATCAGGGTGGAAATAATTATCAAGTGCAACGCTCTGGACAGCAAGGCCAGAGAAATAATCAGAATCAGAATCAACAAAGGAGCAACCCCCAGACCAACCAGAGGTCTGGTGGAAATTCACAGAATCGTCAGGGTGGCACCAACAACACTCAGGCCAGAAACAACGCACCTGTCCAACCCAACGGCTGTTTCAAGTGTGGTGAACTAGGCCACTATGCCAACAATTGCCCAAGGCGCAACCAGCAAACACCCCAAAGGAGCAACACTCAGAGAAATGACCAGAGCACCCCCGCTCGTGGATCTGCTCAGAACAAGACTCCGCAGAACCAGAGCCGAGGAAGGGTCAATCACGTCACTGCGGAATCAGTGCCTGAGGATGCCGACATTGTGTATGGTATGTTCCTTGTTAACTCCATACCTGCATCAGTTTTATTTGACTCTGGAGCATCACATTCATTTATAACTGAGTCATTTGTGGAAAAACATAACATACCTAAGTATCCTCTGAAGAGGATATTACACATTAGTTCACCAGGAGGTGACATGAAGGCCACACACTCATGCCCTCATGTTAATATCAAGATTCAAGGAATAGATTTTACAGTCGACCCAGTGGTCCTAGGATCCAACGGGATTGATGTGATTCTTGGATGCAACTGGTTGAAAAGTTGTGATGGAGTGATACGGTGTGCCAACGGAACAATTACGTTGACAAGTCCTCAAGGTGAAAGAATCCAAGTCAACATAGACAAGTCAACAGATGAAAAAGGGAAGACAGTGATCAATCACTTGGAAGAAAAGCCCTTGGAAAATATCAAAGTAGTGTGCGAATACCCAGACGTATTTCCGGAAGAATTACCAGGTATGCCACCTGACCGTGATATAGAGTTTTCTATTGAATTAGTACCCGGAACCGCACCTATCTCGAAAAGACCTTATAGAATGGATGGCAAAGATTTAGTAGAACTGAAGAAACAAATAGAAGAATTACTAGAAAAAGGTTTTATTCGCCCAAGTTCATCCCCTTGGGGAGCCCCAGTGCTATTTGTGAACAAGAAGGATGGTTCGAGGAGAATGTGTGTGGATTATAGAAGTTTGAATGAAGTAACCATCAAGAATAAATACCCACTACCTCGGATTGAAGATTTATTCGATCAAATGAAGGGAGCTAAGATATTCTCGAAGATAGATCTGAGATCGGGATATCATCAGTTAAAGATCCGAGCAGAAGATGTACCGAAGACAGCCTTCACGACGAGATATGGATTATATGAGTTTTTGGTCATGTCGTTTGGACTGACTAATGCACCAGCATACTTTATGAACTTGATGAATAAAGTATTCATGGAATATCTGGATCAGTTTGTGGTCGTATTCATTGACGACATACTGATATATTCTCCGAATGAAGAAACACACGAAGATCATCTAAGGCTAGTCCTACAAAAGCTTCGTGACAACCAACTTTACGCAAAATTCTCGAAGTGTGATTTTTGGTTGAAAGAAGTTGCTTTCTTAGGGCATATTATTACCGATGGTGGAATTAAAGTGGACCCAGGAAAGATAAGTGAGATACTAAATTGGAAGCAACCCACAGATGCGTCCAAGATCAGAAGTTTTCTTGGATTAGCAGGATACTATAGAAGATTTATTGAAGGTTTTTCCAAGTTAGTGAAGCCTCTTACCTCTCTACTGGAGAAAGGCAAAGAGTTCAAATGGGATGAAGCTTGTCAGAATTGTTTTGAGGAACTCAGAAAGAGGTTAACCACTGCACCAATACTGGTAATGCCAGACATCCACAAGGGATTTGATGTGTATTGTGATGCATCACACCTTGGACTTGGATGTGTGCTAATGCAAGAAGGAAAAGTGATTGCTTATGCTTCAAGACAGTTGAGGAAGCATGAGAAGAATTATCCTACACATGATTTGGAACTAGCTGCCGTAGTGCATGCTTTGAAGATTTGGAGGCACTATATGATTGGAAACAAGTGCAAAATCTTCACGGATCACAAAAGCTTGAAATATATATTCACTCAGAAGGAACTCAACCTCAGACAGAGAAGATGGCTAGAGTTGATTAAAGATTATGATTTGGAGATACAGTATCACCCCGGAAAGGCAAATGTAGTAGCTGATGCTTTGAGCCGTAAGGGTCAAGTGAACAACATCACTACTCATTTGATGTCACAGGAATTGTGCTGGGAAATGGAACGACTCAACCTTGGATTTCTCAATAATGTAGAAGCAACAGTGATGGAAGTCGAATCTACTCTGGAAGAAGAGATTCGTAAAGGACAAGAGTCCGATGAGAAGGTTAAGGAAATTAAAACTTTGATTAGTTTGGGTAAAGCCCCAGATTTCAAGGAAGATGAACAAGGCACAATATGGTTTAAGGAGAGAATCTGCGTACCAGAAATCGAGCACTTACGCCAACTTATTTTGAGAGAAGCTCATGACTCAGCTTACTCTATTCACCCTGGAAGCACAAAGATGTACCAGGATCTTAAGGAAAAGTATTGGTGGTACGGTTTGAAAAGAGATGTTGCTACTCATATTGCATTATGTGACGTGTGTCAGTGAGTTAAAGCTGAACACCAAAGACCAGCAGGATTGCTACAACCTCTCAAGGTACCGGAATGGAAATGGGAAGAAATCAGTATGGATTTCATAGTTGGACTACCTCGTACTCGAGATGGCTATGATTCAATATGGGTCATAGTAGACAGGTTAACTAAAGTAGCACACTTTATACCTGTGAAGACAACCTACTCAGGAGCCCAGTTAGCAGAGTTGTACATGTCGAGGATTGTTTGTCTGCATGGAGTACCGAAGAAGATCGTATCCGATCGAGGAACCCAGTTTACCTCGCGCTTTTGGAAAAGACTTCATGAGTCCATGGATACCAAGCTAAACTTTAGTTCAGCTTATCATCCTCAAACGGATGGGCAAACGGAAAGAACGAACCAAGTGTTGGAAGATATGCTAAGAGCTTGCGCCCTAAAGCATGGTAGAAGCTGGGATAAAAGTTTGCCTTATGCAGAATTTTCATATAACAGCAGTTATCAAACAAGTCTCAAAATGGCACCGTTTGAGGCACTATATGGACGAAAGTGTAGAACGCCACTTTATTGGAATCAGACTGGAGAAAGTCAAGTATTTGGTCCAGAAATTCTCCAAGAGGCAGAAAAGCAAGTGCAGATTATCAGAGAAAATTTGAAGACAGCACAGTCAAGACAGAAGAGCTATGCTGATAATAGAAGAAGAGAATTGATGTTTGAAGTAGGAGACTTTGTCTACCTTAAAGTTTCACCGATGAGAGGAATGAAAAGGTTTAAGGTTAAAGGAAAATTATCACCTCGCTATATTGGCCCATTCAAGATTTTGGAAAGAAAAGGCGAAGTAGCCTACCAGTTAGAGCTACCCGATAGACTATCAGATGTGCATGACGTATTTCACGTATCACAACTCAAGAAGTGCTTAAGGGTACCAGAAGAACATTTACCCATGGAAGAACTGAATGTTAATGAAGATTTGACTTATTCGGAGTACCCAATCAGAATTCTGGAAACATCTCGCAGAATTACACGGAGTAAAGTCATTAACATGTGCAAAGTTCAGTGGAGTCATCATTCGGAAGATGAGGCCACTTGGGAAAGAGAAGATGAACTCAGAGCAGAATTTCCCCAGTTATTCTCGGAAGTTTCTTAATCTCGAGGACGAGATTCTTTTTAAGAGGGGTAGGTTTGTAACACCACAAAAGCCATCAAATAAAAATAATAGATTTAGTTATTATATTAATTAGGGTAATAATTTTTTTTAAGTGTTTAATTATTTATTTGCATTTTGATCATTTTCTTTCTATGCGCTTGCTTGATTCTCGGATGATTGTTATTAATTTCCCTTGAAAAAGAAATCCTAGTAACTAAACAATAATGAAGAAAAATAATAATTATTAGTCTAAAAATAAGTATTCTATTTATAAATATTTTTGGTAAATTTTTTTTTTATGAATTTTTCGAGCTCTTTAAAAATGCATTTCGCAATTAAAAAAAAAGAAAAAAAACCAAATCCTACACTAACCGCCCCAAAACCTAGCCCTAGCCCTAAACGCTGCGCGCGCCCCTGGGGATTTTTCCCCAGCCGCCGCCTCTCTCCCTCACGTCCCTCTCTCCCTCACGTCTCTCTCTCTCACGTTTCTCTCTCTCTCCCACTCTCTCCTCTCTCTGCTCTCTCGCGTGCGGGCGCTAGGCAGCCGCGCCGAGCGCGCCACCCGAGCCGCGAGCCCCGCGCCCCTGCTTCTGCGCGCCAAGCCGCCGAGCAACGCCAGGACGCGACACCGACTGCCCAGCCGCGACCCCGAAGCCCAAGTGCTGCGACCGTTCTTCGTCTCCGAGTTAATGGAACATCAAAGCATCCGTTTTTCCTTTCCCATTGCTCTCCATTGACGCCATGGAGAGAAACCGACGCATCTATGGCGCCATGAAGACCCGTTGGCGCCTCTCTCCCTCCTCTGGCAGACCATTCCCCTCCCTTCCCTCTCTCTATAAAAGGGAAACAGCAGAGCCTCCCCATTCCTGCCTACTCGAAGTTGTCTCTCCCTCTAGCACTCCTCGCTCATCGCTAGTGCGTTGCCGTTCGTCGCCGGAGTGTGTCGTTCGTCGCCGGAGTTCACCGGAGCCGCGTACTAGCTGTCCGTAGTCGAGCCCCACTCTCCGTCCGGCCGAAACCCGTCGATCCGTCCCCGTCACACGCACGAACCCGAGGTTGTTGGCGACCCAAATTTATTTTATGTATTTTATAAAGTGCTTTCGATTCGATTCATGTGTTGTATAGTTCGTTTGTTGTAATATGAACACATGTGATTCCAATTTATGTATTTGTGTGCGCTACGGAATTTGTTAAAAATATACGATTAGTAGTGCACCGTGTTATTCCATGTAATCGACGCGTTGATTTTGGTTTAGAAAAATATGGCGTAGATTTAATAGTCACACGTTGGTGATAAAAATACTAGATAAGAAATTATAGTCAATTTTGGTTACGATAAATTCTAGAAACTATTTGGAGAATTATAGGTGTACTTTCGATGGATTAGAAAATGGTATAGAACTCATGTCATTTGAATAATATAGGATTTTAGATGATTTATCTAATTATTTTATTAGCATATTTTTTTATAAAGAGAGGAGAAAATATCATTGGTAGATGGTAAAATAGGTTTTTGCTAGTCAAATAAACATGTTCGTAGATTTAGAACTTAAAATTGTTAGAGTACTAGTTTATGTCAAATAACCTCGCTTGTGTTAGAAAATGTTTAATTAATAGTTTATAAGGATTTTTAGAATATTAATATTATTAAATTCATTTTTGCTATACTAACTAATTTGAGATAGAAGGAATAAAGGGTATTAATTTATTTATTAGTATTAAAAGATCATAAGTATTATTTAATTTCATTGATGGTGTTAAAATAAATTAATATTAGTTAAAATTATACTTATTGCACCCACTCCTAAATTCACCATTAGGATTCACATTAATAGCTATAATTAAATTAATAAGTATTTACGCGATTAGTACGTAATTAAAATGTGATTAGTACGACGTGTTAATGTGCATGTAATGGTGTATGATTATGTAATGGTGCATGTTTACTTATGGGTGTATACTTTATTTTTGTATGTGCGATGTGCGACTATAATAGAAGCGGACTGTGTGGTAGAGAATCCGAACTCGTTCGGGGACGACCCGCAAGACGCTGTTGAGCAAGGCAAGTGGATTCTCCCTCTGCATATTCTATTTGTACCTATTCATTGCATATAATAATGTTTACCTTTTTGATATATTGCATAATTTGATGGGATTTACCTAATTAAGGATTTCCTAGGTTTACTACCTGTAATCCTTGTTTAACCTGGGGAAAATTATTAAGCTGTGCAAGAATTTAAGCCACCGCTCAACTTAATGTTTTCTTAAAGTCGCTCATTAATTGGTTTTAATGTTCCAGAGATTTAATTGACAATTATGGCATTAACCCGGTGGTTAAGATAACTTTATTATTAAACTTAATTGGAACATGGAGTGACCACCCAGGATAACAGTGCAACCACGAGTGCTATCATGGCTCTGGCTTTGGTAAATAGCTCTATATGCTTAGTGCCTAGCAACCTTACCTGAAAGATGGGCAAGAGGGGGAGCGGTAGGTGCTGGCAGCCCACGTTAACATGGGGTTGTATTCTTGGCTAAGGTACTTCACCCAGGGGGCCACCACCATCGTCTTAGAAACCTTAGCGGGTTGCTTCGTATTAAGTGTATTTTGTGAAAACCTCATAATGGATCCCTAGCCATTCACCTCGGCAGTGTCTAAGGGTCCGATCAACCCGGGCTAGATGGGATACATGGCTTGTGGGTAAAGTTGTACCACCTCTGCAGAGTGTAAAACTGATATATCAGCCGTGCTCCCGGTTATGAGCGACCTGGACTCCTCACATGATAATTGAACTTAAAGATGGACATAAATTGAGATCCGATGATCTGCCAATAATTTGCTTAAGTGGTTTCACTTAAGTGTTTTTGTTCCTTTGTTTAATTTGGATATTTGGGATTCACTCTTATTAGTAAGATAGGTGTTGATAATAAAATGTTGACCAACTAAAATGCTTACTGCTCAACCTTAGCCTCACCTTGTTATACCTGCATTAATTTTTCCCCCACTTGCTGAGCCCCGACCATAAGTGAGCTCACCCTTGCTAATATTTTGATCAGAGGGTGATGCTGGAGACTTTGATGGAGAATTTATCAACGAGGAATTCTAAGTCTAACGATGCGCCGGTCAACTTCCTGTGGAAGATTGTCCAGTTGTTTATTCCCGCTTAACTTTGATGTGATACTTGTTTAAGACACAATGTTTCAGATGATGTAATAAAGTTTTATACTCTCTTTACGCCTTTATTGCATTGTCTTTTGATATATTACACTTGTGACGTCAACATATGTGTGGAAATGGATCCTGGCACACATATGGTATGCGCTTGGTTCTACCCCCTGGAACCGGGTGTGACATGCATCAAATGCTCACGGATATCGTGTCTTCAACAATACCACTAGTGTTGTTGAAATTGCGGTAGATGTGAAATTTGACGAATCTAATGACTCGCAAGGGCATGTTGCTAATGAGTTGACAGGAAATTATGGATCACCCTGTGAAGCAATCAAGAAACTAGACATTAGTGAAGTGAGGCCACAAGAAAAGGATGAAGGTGAAGAATTGATTTGGATGACTAATGAAGCAGTACATGAAGATGCAAGAATGGAGGATGATCAAAACACTACACAAGCAAAGCCTTCAACTTCAAGTCATCCAGATCAAGAAGTCAGTGAGCCACAAGATATGCATGAGGCTCAAGTATTTGGAGATGTAGTAGGTGAAGAAGCTCCAGAAGAACAAGAGGATGATGGACCCATTCAACATCAACACCAAGTTCCTCATCCTCGAGTTCATCAAAGCTTGCAAAGAGATCATCCTATCGACAACATCTTGGGTAGCATCAAGAGATGGGTAACAACTCGTTCTAGATTGGCAATTTTTTGTGAATTTTACACGTTTGTTTCCACTCCAGAGCCACTTAAGGTAGAAGAAGCTCTAAAAGATCCTGATTGGGTGATGGCAATGCAAGAGGAGCTAAATAACTTCACCGGGAATGAAGTTTGGTCCTTAGTTGAAAGACCCAAAAAGAGCATGATTGGAACCAAGTGGGTGTTTCGAAACAAGCAAGATGAACAAGGTGTGGTTATAAGGAACAAGGCCGACTTTGGGGATAGGCAAAGCAAGATGACCCAAGTGGGTAAAGTCGGCTTTGCCTATTTCAAATCATGATCAAATATTTGGGGTTTAGGGTTTAAAGTCGGCTAGTTGCTCAAGGATTCACTCAAATAAAAGGCATTGACTTTGGGGAGAATTATGCTCCAGTGGCCAGGTTAGAGTCAATAGGAATGCTAATTTCTTATGTCACTCACCATGATTTCAAGCTCTACCAAATGGACGTCAAGAGCGCCTTCTTAAATGGACCGATTCAAGAATTGGTCTTTGTTGAGCAACCACCAGGATTTGAAGATCCAAAGAAGCCCCAACCACGTCTACCAGCTCCATAAGGCACTCTATGGGCTCAAACATGCCCCTAGAGCTTGGTATGAATGCCTTAAGGATTTTCTTCTCAAAATTGGCTTTTAAATAAGCAAAGCCGACTCTACACTCTTCACTCGTAAATTTGATCATGATTTATTTGTGTGCCAAATATATGTCGATGGCATTATATTTGGCGGTACTAATAAGACTTTCTGTGATGAGTTTAGCAGAGTCATGACAAATAGATTTGAGATGTATATGATGGGTGAACTAGAGTATTTCCTAAGATTTCAAATTAAACAACTGAAGGAAGGAACATTCCTGTGTCAAACTAAGTACGTCAAAGACATGCTCAAGAAGTTTAACATGGACAAAGCTAAGCCTAAAAAGTCGCCCATGGCATCAAATGGACATCTTGTCCTCAATGAAGAAGGTAAGTCCATTGATCAAAGGCTTTATAGGTCCATGATAGGTTCTTTTTATATCTTTGTGCATCTAGGCCTAATATTAAGCTTAGCGTGTGCATGTGTGCAAGGTTCCAAGCAAACCCGAAAGAGTGTCACGTAGTGGCCGTTAAGAGAATTCTTAGATATCTGGTTCACATTCCCAGCCTAGGCTTGTGGTATCCCAAGGGTTCCACTTTTGATATACTTGTCTACTCTGACTCTGATTATGCCGCTTGTAAAGTTGATCGAAAGAGTACTTATGGGACTTGCCAATTCCTTGGGCTGTCTCTGGTGTCTTGGAGTTCAAAGAAACAAAACTGTGTTGCACTATCCACTGCCGAAGCTGAATACATAGCAGCTGGTGTCTATTGTGCACTGTTGCTACGGATGAAGCAAACCTTGAGAGACTTTAGATGTGAGTTTAACAAAATTATGTTGTTGTGTGACAACGAGAGTGCCCTTAAACTCACAAACAATCCAGTGCAACACTCAAGAACCAAGCACATTGATATTCATCATCATTTTCTTAGAGACCATGAAACCAAAGGAGATATCGAAATCAGCCATGTGAGCATAGAAAATGAACTAGCCGATATCTTCACAAAGCCCCTCGATGAGACTAGGTTTTGCACTTTGAGGACTGAACTAAATATTCTAGATTCTCGTAATGTTGCTTGAAAGACATGTATACAAAGTTGAATGATATATGCTCTAATGTTTCTCATTAGTTTCTAAATGCTTTTCTCTTGTTAAGTCTCTTGATTTTATCTCTCCCTCTATATATTTTTATTTTTCTTTTATTTTTCTTTTTTTGGGTTCGGCCGGTTGAACCAGGACTAGGGACGGTTGAACCGGAAATTGTGTTAAAACTCTCTGCTGCGTTCTCGGTTGAACCGGGTCTAAGGTCGATTGAACCAGGTTTGCGCAGTCTGCTCGGGTTTTGCTCTATTTCTTCTCCCCTCTCTCTCCTCTTCTCCCATTCTTCTTTCTAGCCACCGCCTCCTCTTCCCCAGACCGAGCCCACCGCCTCCTCTAACCTCCTCTCCCTCTCCTCCACCAAATCCACCTATTCCCCATTATTTTGTGAGGGAAAACCTAGGGAGATCTCAGATCTGCTCTCCCTAGTGCTTCTTCACTAGGGATGAAAAAGGGACGGATACAGCCGAATACAGGGTCATCCCATATCCTACCAAATATATTTCTCTCGTATATGGGACTGGATACGGATAGTTAAGATTCGGGATGGATACAGTACGAGACCGGGTAATAATCCGAGTGGGTAAGAAACGGATAACGGATACTACTCGGGTAGGTACTAGATAGTTGTCGGGTAGTTTGTCTCGATGATATTAATTGTCCAACCATCCAACAAAAATAAATTAAGCAATACATAATCATGTAAATGATAGATCAAATATAGGAAAGAAAACCAATAAAATTGACATCATGTAGTTCAAAGTTACTAATCACAAGGACATTGTAGAACCAACACCACAATATTAAAAATTCATAAAATATTCTAGTTTCACTCAAAAATTGCAAATAAGTTACAAAAACAAATAAACATTTTATACGAAGATAACTCAAGTCCTCATATGAAAATGATAAAGTAAAGTACTGATTATGTTGAAATTTGGATACTTACAGTGATTTCATAAGTAAACCACAAGTAACTCATACAAATAAGTGAAAGTGAAATGAAAGAAATGTGGGCAACTTATAGATCTTATGATCCCAACATTTTTTATGGTTATATATGGACATATGTTGTGTCTCCATAAAATTTTACGATTTTTTAGGCTATTTATGTATTGTTAATTTCTTGTAGTAGAAAATCATCAAAATACAAATAAATCCATAAAATATTGTAGCGTCGATCAAAAATTGAAAATAAGTTACTAATACTAATAAATAGTCTATAAAAAGATAACCTTAAGTTCCCACATGGAGATAACCTTAAGCCCCCCACATAAAAATGATAAAGTCTATTATTTTGATATAAATTTGGACATTATTTCAATGATTTTGGCCTAAAGATGTGTTTAAACAAAAATTGATGTACTACAAAGTTATAGATCTCTTTGAGCTCTATAATTTTCATATAAACTTTATCTTCATCCGATTTCATATGTAAAAGTTATGATTTTATAACTATATTATGCAGAAAAAGAAAAAACGGGTACCTGAATTCCGAGTACTCATATCCGACCCGAATATCCAGGTATTTACCGGGTAGTCCTCGCTCCGTATCTGACCCGAATCCGAAGTTGCAGTATCCGGATATTACCCGTATCTGTCTCGAATAAAAAAATACCCAAGTCCGTATCCAAAAAAACGGGTATTTGCACTATCCGTATCCAGTACCCGACGGGTATACCCGACCCGTTTTCACCCCTATCCTTCACTCCCTCTTGCGTGGATTGGCTTCAAGCCTCTCTCCAAGGTATGTTCATGTGTTCTTAGGGAGTTCTTTCAATTCCTTGAAATTTCTTGTAAATCCACTCGAGATAAAGGAAATGTGTGTTGTATGGATGAATTTCTCTACGGATTTACACTCTATTGGATGAAATAAAGAGAAACCACGGTTGAGCCGTTCAAGCTCAGTTGAACCCATCCATTGGGTCGGTTGAACCATTCATGAATGAGTTCATCATGTTTTCCTTATCGATTTCATCACCACACCTTGCATTTGTTGTATCTCACCATTGTCTATCTTTTGGAAGATGGTGCATCCTCAAAGGCTCTCTATTGTGGAGAGTGATTCGGAGGATTCCTCCACCAAGATCCAAGAAGAAATGCATGTTGAGCGCCATCGACGCCTCCTGCAAAAGTGGGGTCATGGTTATGGCACCGTCGAGGCTGGGCCTAGTACCCAGCCTAGGGAACGACGTGCTTGGACTACAGCTGGTTGTGCTGCTCGTCCTAATCCTCAGGGCCCGACCCCTATGGATGATGACAATGGTGGCATGGACTACGTCGTTGCGCTTCCTCCTCCTGATGGACCTATTGCCCGTGGGCTTCGCTTTCGCCAAGCTCATGCCATTCGCCGTGGTGGTGAACCTGCTATGGATTATTGCTCTAAAGGCGGTTCAAAACTGCTGCGGGACAAGAGGTACGCCAATCCTCGTCTCTTCATGAGGGATGATTGAATTGAGGGCAACTACTTCTTAGTGCTCTTTCATGTAGACTTCTACAATTCGATCATTATGTCAAAAAAAGCATCAGCCCATCATTTTGCAATGTCCTATCAATTGGGAGGAATGCAAAAACATGGGAGATCCAAATTTGACAAAAGCACTACAGGCATGTGATAGCAAAGGTATGCGGGATATCATGAGATTCACATATGATTGGAACAATGAAGTCATTGCGCAGTTCTATTATACCTTGTGGATTACGCCTGGTAGTGAAAATGGCAATTATCCTCACCCTTATATGAATTTCAATATTGAGGGAACTTGGTACAGGGTCAGCTATGCCAGGTTTGCACACATTCTCAGGTTCTCTGATGCAGACATTGCTCAATATAGGGCTTGTGTGCATGAGTTTAATCAGCCGCCCCGTGAACAAGTGATGGATATCCATGTGTCTCTTGATAGCGAGTTTTGGAAAACTCCCAATATGCATTGTTATTATAGATATCTTAATGCATTGTTCAGGATGACTTTGTTGCCTAAAGGAGGGAATCAGGTCAATGTCCTTGGTGACAGTCAGACACTGCTCTTCTTTATGCAACCCAACAAGACCCAGCGGCTCAATGTTTTTGACCTGATTTGGCAGGAAATAATTTATGTTTCTTTCTATCCAACTAAGGGTTGTGTTCATGTGCCTTATATCATGAAGATGATTGAGGTTGTTTCTTAGACCGGGTTTTGTAACACCCTGAATTTGGGGGTATAAAATTTCTTCTCTAAATGCCAACCAAATTTAGGTGTTACCTCTTGTCTCTCTCTCTAGACCTTCTCTCTCTTCCTTTTGATTAGAATTAAGTCAATTAGGGAAGGATTAATTATTTATTTTGTCAAAACTTATGTGGTCATGGAATGTTGTATCATGTTGAGCCTAAATTATTCTTTTGTTCGATGCACATGTTTGATATGGTTTGAATTTGAAATTTGGTTTGAATTTGATTTCAAATCCATAGAGAAAATAAAAAAAGAAAAGGCATTAGAAAATTTGGAGAAAACAAAAAACAGAATTCAGCCCACCAGGCCCAATCTAGCCTAGCCAGGGCACGCGTGCGCGCCAGCGTCGCCTGACAGGTGGACCCCACCTATCAGCGACCGCCCACGTCCACGCACGCGTGCTCTCTCTCCCTCTCTCCCTCCCGCTGCCCGGTGGGACCGGCCTATCAGCGCTGATCCTTCTGCGCATGTGCCCATTCTCTCTCGATGCTCGGCGGGCCCTCCCTGTCAGTGCAGACCACCTGTTCGCACGCTCGCCCTCGCTGGCCTGCGGACCCTGCCTGTCAGCCTCTACCCTTTCCCTAACCTCTCGCATGTGCACTCTGCCGTGGACGCGCCCACTAAAAGCTCTCTTGTGAGTTTTGGTGTTTGGATGACAACTCAATTAAAGGACTAACAAGTGTACTAAGTGTTGAACAGGTGCTTAAGGTAAAGCCTACAGGGTTCAACACAAGTGAACAAATGTGATGGTCCAAGAACTGGATTATGGATACATAATGGACATCACAAGTAAGATGGACATTGCATAAAGTGAGACTCGGGTGCGTAGCTCGGAGACAACTGATCAAGCCAAGGATGGAGGCAAGAAGAGCTTCGAGGTACCAAGTGCACGGGAGAAGGTCAAGGAGGCTGAGGAACCCAAAGCCAAGGGTGAAGAAGAAGGCTTGCAAAGTCAAGGGTGATCGAGTTGAGAACAGCTACGGCACATCAAGGATCACTACATAAGGACGTGACTTACAACCAATGAGGCAACAGCTACAGTTATGTGGTGTAAGTCATAAGGCTCAAGAACAAGCTCTAAGAAGGAGATCAAGGTCACTAGAAGGAGAACGAGTGTCAAAACCAGAACTGGAAGCAGCCCAAAAGAGCTAAGTTCACCTTGATCTTTAGTTTGGGTTGTTCCTATGTTTGGAGATGTTCTATGTGACCTTTGCAGGATGTTGGAGCCAAGAAATATCAATCTAGATCAAGTCAAGCCGACTTGATGATTTATGAGTCCAACATCAAAGCTCAAGCATGTGAAATGCTATAGATGTAGTAATTAAGAGAAGGTATGTTTCTAGACTTAGAACATTGGTTTTTGTGTACTAATATACTTATCTAAGTGTTAGAAACAGAAGGAAGAAGAAAAAGGAAAGAGGTGCAAATGGCTTGGCTGTGTACAGCCAAGACTCAGCTCAGTCTGGCACACCGGACAGTGTCCGGTGGTGCACTGGACAGTGTCCGGTGCGCCAGGTTGAACCCCGGTGAACAGGTCGCTCTCGGGAGGAGTCGGGCGACGTACGGCTATAATTCACCGGACTGTCCGGTGGTGCACCGGACTGTCCGGTGAGCCAACGGTCGGCTTGGGCAACGGTCGGCCGCGCGATCTACGCGTGACGCGTGGCCGAGCCAACGGTCAAATAGGGCACCGGACTGTCCGGTGTGCACCAGACAGTGTCCGGTGCGCCAACGGCTCCAGGACTGCAATGGTTGACTGCTCCATTTATGGAAGGAAATCAGGCACCGGACAGTGTCCGGTGGTGCACCGGACTGTCCGGTGCGCCACCCGACAGAAGGCAAGATTTGCCTTCCTGGATTGCTTCCAACGGCTCCTAGGCCCCTTGTGCCTATAAAAGGGACCCCTAGGCGCCTCAAGCATGACACAAGTGCAGCCAACAAGTGTAGACATCACTCGAATCAATTCTCACTCTCCCTCTTGTGTGTAACTCTATAGTTTGTGTAGAAGGCACAGCCATAAGCCTTTAGAGAGAGGAGAAGTGCTGCTAAGAGCTAGAGCAAGGTCTTGAGCGTATCGTTACTCTACCGAGGTGCTGCCGAGAAGTTTGTAAGCAGCCACGGTGTTGTTGTAACCCAACTCAATAGTGAAAGGCTCTATCTGTCATACTGACAGATCTGAGCAAACGGAGGAAGGAGTTGAAATAGACTCCAAGCCCAGGTGTGGCTAACTCCAACGAGGACTAGGCAAGCATTTCAGGCTTGGACGAACCTCGGGATAAATCCTTGCGTCTGTGTGCTCTGTTCTGTATTGTATCCTGACTCTCAGCCTTACTCGATTTTATATCTGCACTTCAACACTTATCCGTGGTATAAGCTTTATTTGAAGTGCAGGACATTTTGAGACAGGATCTCCGATTCCGCTGCAACCTACTCGAAGGATCTTCTCATTCCACTGCGTTCTAGTCTTCGAGTAGAGTAAGAATTTAAGTTCGTTATTGATAAGTTTTATTCGCCTATTCACCCCCCCTCCCTCTAGGCGACATCCAGATCCTGTTCCCGGGTCAAAGGGAACTTTCAATTGGTATCAGAGCTAGGCCTCTCCAGTGTGGGCTTAGCCGTCCGGAGATAACGATGTCGTCACAAGAGGTAACTGTAGAACTTCTTTTAGGCAATGGTTCTAATTACAAATCTTGGTCTGTCTCTATTTACAAAGCTTTCATGAATATTGATCCTGATTTGAGACAGATCTTTAGTAGAAGTATTTTTCCCTCTGATTTTAGTAAAAATCCTTCTAATGAAGAACTAAGATGTTTATCTCTCAATCACCATGCTTGCAACATCTTAGTTGACTCTCTTTCTAGAAGTACTTATTTTGCCATCATGAGCAGTGATAGTGATCTATTTGTTGATGCTCATGATTTATGGAATAGAATTAAAGAAAAATATTCTGTGGCAAACTGTGATGCTCCTACTCCCTATATTACTTGTGTTACTAACCATTCAGAGGGAGAAGAACAAGAACGATGGCACCCAAACGATGAATCCACCTCGTCGACAGGTTTGTTCTCCACTAGTGATAAATGTTTTATTGCTAACAATGATGGTGGAGACGAAAGCCATGATGAGGAGGAATATGAGGATGATAGCGAGGATGAATCTTCATCATCACAAGGTACATTTTCCTATATTGCTTCCACTGACATTAATGACAGGGAAAATGAGACCGATGAAGTGGGAGAAGAGGACATTCGCCGTTTCTACAATCATCTCAACAAAGCGGACAAAGCTCTCTTGGTTAAGTTGTTGAGAAGGAACAAGGAACAAGGCGAGACACTTCTCAGGCTAGAGGAGACCCTCATTAAAACCAACAACAGCCTGGAGAAGATGACCAAAGAACATGAGGAGCTAAAGTGCTCTCATGATGATTTGGTCCAACGGTATGAATCTATTTTACTTGAGCAAAGAAATAATGATGATGCTTTATCCTATGTTGCTCAACTTAAAATGGAAAATGCCATGCTTGAGAGACAAGTAGAAACAATGAATTTAGAAAAGCTTGCTCTTAGTGAAAAGTATGATACGTTGTCATACTCTCATAGTAAACTAGTTGATGATCATATCATGCTCGATATTGCTCATGAGGTAGTAATTACTAGTTTAAACTCATATGAACCTCATTCTTGCACCAGTAATCAATTGGTCAAAATATTATCATGTGCTGACCTCCAACGCCCCAAGAAAGGCCAATCTTTGTTTGAGAAACAAGTTGTAGGATCAAAAAGGAAATTGCTTGGGAACAAGAAACAAAGACAATTAAGGAGAAGAGGCCTCGCTCGACTTCCGCATGATATCTACGAACACGTGGTGAAGAAGCTTGAGGAAGGAGAAACCGCAGCAAGGGTCAAACTCCATAAGAAGGATGTTCCCAAAGCAATAAATGAAGAAATCAACATGAACAAGGAAAAAGGTAAAAATACAATTAATCATGTTGTTTGCACTGATCATCTCTCCATGTCATTCAAGTACAAAAAGGGAAAAGGAAAAAGGAGGTGCTTCAAGTGCAAGAAGTTAGGCCACCTCATCGCGTCTTGTCCGTACAAAGACAAGAATGAAGGGACAATGAGTTGTTTTGGATGCAACAATAAGGACCACACGATCACTTCATGTCCGGTCATGAAGAATCAAGGATGTGCATCCTCCAAGGTGACCCTCACCAAGGAAAATGACACACAGCAAGCGTCATGTCAGGTTGAGCGACGCTTCTGCTACGAGTGTGGTGAGCAGGGTCATCTATCCAAGGTATGTTATAAAGGTACGATTCCTAAGCAAGTGAATTTGTATCAATCTTATTCGCGTAGGAGACCCAAATCATACACTTGTGCTAGATATATAACGAGATCACCTAGAACTAGCACAAAGGCAATTTGGGTACCAAAGGCACATTTAGATGATCATTATGGACCCATCCCGAGATGGGTACCAAACTGTGCTAACTAGACCATGCAGGTGCCTTGAGATGGACTGGAGACCATGGGAGAGCTTAAAACGGTTATCTAAAACTCTATGCTTAAGCTGTTAATTGTTTTGGTGTTTATTGACCCAAGGATGAATTATTGTGAGACACTAATCCCATGTTCATCTCAAGTGAAATAAGGTGTGTAGGTCCTTAATCATTATTGGTGAATCAAACAAAGGACCTTGATGAGATTCTTCAACTCGCTCTCCATAGGATGGTAACCTTGTATCGTAAGTACTTTGTTGATAATCAGTATTGCTCGGTGTGTTACCTGTCCTTGGAGTAGTTATGTCTCTTGATTGCCTGTATTGAGTATCTTTCAATCAATGTTTAGTGATTTCCAAGATCGTAACCATGCGTGCTTAATCATGATTAGGTGCTCTTAATTGGTATCTTATCATTGCTTAATCATTCTTTGGGTAACTTATCATTTGAGATATCCTCCATGATTAACTCTTGTTGTGTTCGTGAATAAACCTGCATCCCGTTGTGAGTTATGTTATATGGTTTTATGATTAGCCTGTGTGAAAATATGACATATTGCTTAGTTCATATGATGACCCTATTTTGGCACTATGTGTTATGCCTCTATTGCATTCTCTCGAGCTATGAAGTGCATAAATAATAGGGAACCTTCAGTTGGGTTGTGGTAACAACTGGTGCTCTCATAGCAATTTAGGAAAAGGCAAAGGTGTGGAGAATGGAACTATGCAATTTCATTGAAAATCTTGAAGTTCCATTAATTGTGATCACAGCTATGGTTTGCCTCTGAATTGGTAGTATCTTGGCTTAGGTGCTCCTTCTTTGTAATGTTGATTCTTTTGGTGTATCTAAGGAACCTTCTTAATTATGATGTGCTTAGACTTTGCGCTTTATATGCATGATCGTGTTGTTTTTCAATTAGTATATGTGGTGCAATGATTGTCAAGTATGAAGCATGTCTAGGTTGCTCGTAAAATGTTATACTTCTTGAGGCATGCATTGTTAGATTAAGTCAATCTTTCATTTGATATTCAAATTGGTATCTTTGTGTGATGAAAGTGATAGAGTATGCCTTGACCAAGGTATGTTGTGATCCCCTCTAGTTCTAAGGAAGCTAGAATGTGCAAAGTGCAAGTCATTCAAATACTTGATGCACAACTTGAGGGGGAGCGCACATAACTTGTGTCTTTTGAGACTAACTGTTTCTTGAGCGATCTTGTATAGTCTCTAGGTGCAAAAGAGAAGATGAGCAAGAAATGGAGCAATCAAGACTTGGGTACCTCTGTAAGTCAAGAAATTAGTATCTCAAGTCGTGAGTAAGTGCATATTTTTAGATTGCTCATGCTCTATAATATCTGGTGATAATAGATGCTTATTCTTAAATATCATGAAGCTATGATAATAAATGAACTTGCAATTGGTATCTTTCAATTGGTAGCCGTGATAGTTTGCTTCAATTGACATCTTTTGATAATCATTAGAATAGAAGTTTCTTCTTGTACCCAATATTATAACTTGTTCTAAGTTTGGTTTCTTAGCAACAAGAAAAAGTTAGGATAAAGAATCAGGCACAAGTGTGGAGAAGCTCTCGAGAGATTAAATACTTTCAAGATGGGAAGTACACTACAACATGGTAAAGGTACAAAAGGAAGTATTAATCTTTTTGCATATATGTATCTTACCTAAATGTTGATAGTGCATATGTTCAATAAGTAAGGGGGAGTTTTGATAGTCGTTTTTCCTCCTTAACACCCTGCTGTCCCTTGACATCATCCTATGTTCTTGCTTGAGTATGGTTTTTGGTGTTTGATGTCAAAGGGGGAGAATTTGTGTATTAAATCTTATCTCAACCTGAGAGGAAAGCTTATCCTAAGGGGTGATGTGTTAGTTTATGCTTTGCTAGTGTGTTATTCATATGCTTCTTGCAATATTATATGTGTTGCATCATATGGACTAGTGTTTCCGCTGCGATGAATTATTTGGCTTCTATAGTGTAATAGATAGTCATGTGGTTAATGGTGCTTTAAGATTATTAATTGACTTCTCTAGTGTAATAGATAGTCATGTGGTTAATGGTGCTTTAAGACTAAAGGTGCCTTAAGATTGCTTTAAATTGGTATCTTAGTTTAAATTGGTATCTTAATGGTGAATAGTGGTAGGTTGATATTCTTGTGATATATCCGCTAATTTGAATGGAGTTTAACTCTGATTATGTGCATTTGTGTGTTATAGCATCATGGTTTGATTTTTACACAATGCATCCTAAAAAGTGCTAAGGTGTAGAAATGTTTCGAATTGCCTAAGTATGTGCAAATTGGTGTCTGAGGTCAAGATTATGTTTTTGAAGTAAGCACATATTTAGGGGGAGCATTCTATAAACTTAGAATTCAAAATTTGTGCTTCAAATCTTATTCTTATGTAAGCTTTAATTGTGTTGCCATCAATCACCAAAAAGGGGGAGATTGAAAGCTCTCTTGTGAGTTTTGGTGTTTGGATGACAACTCAATTAAAGGACTAACAAGTGTACTAAGTGTTGAACAGGTGCTTAAGGTAAAGCCTACAGGGTTCAACACAAGTGAACAAATGTGATGGTCCAAGAACTGGATTATGGATACATAATGGACATCACAAGTAAGATGGACATTGCATAAAGTGAGACTCGGGTGCGTAGCTCGGAGACAACTGATCAAGCCAAGGATGGAGGCAAGAAGAGCTTCGAGGTACCAAGTGCACAGGAGAAGGTCAAGGAGGCTGAGGAACCCAAAGCCAAGGGTGAAGAAGAAGGCTTGCAAAGTCAAGGGTGATCGAGTTGAGAACAGCTACGGCACATCAAGGATCACTACATAAGGACGTGACTTACAACCAATGAGGCAACAGCTACAGTTATGTGGTGTAAGTCATAAGGCTCAAGAACAAGCTCTAAGAAGGAGATCAAGGTCACTAGAAGGAGAACGAGTGTCAAAACCAGAACTGGAAGCAGCCCAAAAGAGCTAAGTTCACCTTGATCTTTAGTTTGGGTTGTTCCTATGTTTGGAGATGTTCTATGTGACCTTTGCAGGATGTTGGAGCCAAGAAATATCAATCTAGATCAAGTCAAGCTGACTTGATGATTTATGAGTCCAACATCAAAGCTCAAGCATGTGAAATGCTATAGATGTAGTAATTAAGAGAAGGTATGTTTCTAGACTTAGTACATTGGTTTTTGTGTACTAATATACTTGTCTAAGTGTTAGAAACAGAAGGAAGAAGAAAAGGAAAGAGGTGCAAATGGCTTGGCTATGTACAGCCAAGACTCAGCTCAGTCTGGCACACCGGACTGTCCGATGGTGCACTGGACAGTGTCCGGTGGTGCACTGGACAGTGTCCGGTGCGCCAGGTTGAACCCCGGTGAACAGGTCGCTCTCGGGAGGAGTCTGGCGACGTACGGCTATAATTCACCGGACTGTCCGGTGGTGCACCGGACTGTCTGGTGAGCCAACGGTTGGCTTGGGCAATGGTCGGCCGCGTGATCTGCGCGTGACGCGTGGCCGAGCCAACGGTCAAATAGGGCACCGGACTGTCCGGTGTGCACCGGACAGTGTCTGGTGCGCCAACGGCTCCAGGACTGCAACGGTCGACTGCTCCATTTATGGAAGGAAATCAGGCACCGGACAGTGTCCGGTGGTGCACCGGACTGTCCGGTGCGCCACCCGACAGAAGGCAAGATTTGCCTTCCTGGATTGCTTCCAACGGCTCCTAGGCCCCTTGTGCCTATAAAAGGGACCCCTAGGCGCCTCAAGCATGACACAAGTGCAGCCAACAAGTGTAGACATCACTCGAATCAATTCTCACTCTCCCTCTTGTGTGTAACTCTATAGTTTGTGTAGAAGGCACAGCCATAAGCCTTTAGAGAGAGGAGAAGTGCTGCTAAGAGCTAGAGCAAGGTCTTGAGCGTATCGTTACTCTACCGAGGTGCTGCCGAGAAGTTTGTAAGCAGCCACGGTGTTGTTGTAACCCAACTCAATAGTGAAAGGCTCTATCTGTCATACTGACAGATCTGAGCAAACGGAGGAAGGAGTTGAAATAGACTCCAAGCCCAGGTGTGGCTAACTCCAACGAGGACTAGGCAAGCATTTCAGGCTTGCCCGAACCTCGGGATAAATCCTTGCGTCTGTGTGCTCTGTTCTGTATTGTATCCTGACTCTCAGCCTTACTCGATTTTATATCTGCACTTCAACACTTATCCGTGGTATAAGCTTTATTTGAAGTGCAGGACATTTTGAGACAGGATCTCCGATTCCGCTGCAACCTACTCGAAGGATCTTCTCATTCCACTCGTTCTAGTCTTCGAGTAGAGTAAGAATTTAAGTTCGTTATTGATAAGTTTTATTCGCCTATTCACCCCCCCTCTAGGCGACATCTAGATCCTGTTCCTGGGTCAAAGGGAACTTTCACCCACGACCGCTCATTTTCCGACCACGACCCCACACGCCCAAGCCCTTTTCTAGAGCCTGCCCACACTCACTCGCTCCCCTCGCTCAGTTGCGCCTTCAGTCGAACACTCTCGCTCTCTCTCTCGCCCTGCGCGCGCGCCAGCGAAGCTCCGCCGTGGTCCACCGCCCGTTCCATGGCCGTCGTCGAGCGTCTGTCGCGTCCGTTGCCTCGGTGAGCTCCGCCTCTTTGCCAGTGATGCGGGACACCCTCTGGTTTCCACCCATCCCCTCTGTTTCGCCTGGTCCGCGCTCACCGGCGTTCTCCCCGTGTAGCCAAAGCCCCACCGCCGTCGACCCGAGGCCTCCCTACATCCCCGCCATTGCACAAGCGCTCCAGAGTCTCCACTCGAGGTGAGCAACTTTCCCACACCCCTTTTCCCCATGTATTGCCCTGTCCTTCACGTAATTGCTCGTCGGAGCGAGTCTGCACCGTCGTAGGGCCGCTCCGCCATGGACTACACCCTCTAGTGCCCCCACGTCGGTGTTGTGCCTATGTTTGAGTCCGTCATGGCACCCCAAGCGCGCCCGAGCCCTTCCTAGTGCCTTAGCCCCTAGCTGGGGTCATGCCCTCGCCTCCGGCAAAACCTCGCTGCGGAGACAAGTAGCGCCGCCGCGAGTAGACCAGCCACCCGACCCATGCTTGCCAATTGGATCTCGGGCGTTCATCCGAGATTGGCCCCCTAGGTTTAATTAAATCAAAGCTAATCCCAACCGTTCATTTCGGATCTAACCGCCCGGATCCGTGCCCTCGCCCATGCTTTGCAGCTGGGCCTAGCCAGTCAGCCTTGCCTCAGGTCGCTGACGCCCCCCTGGCCCATGGGATCTGATCTCGGCCATTCGTTCACGATCGTGGGGTCGAGATGGCCCGATACCCCTTCGTGTGTAGTTTTCTTAAAGAGACCCCTGGTTTTCTGAAAATCAACCCGCCGTCCCTGGTTTTCACGCATAGGCCCCTATCTTCTTGCAAATAGACCCCTGGCCTTTTAATTAATCACAGAATTGGACCTAATTTAGGGTTTTTAGTTCCATAACTTGTTTATTTCATATCTTTTGCTTATGAACTCCAAATTGAGTGATTCAAATTGTGAAATGTTCATAAGATTATTCTTTGTCTATGGAAATTATAATCATTCACTGTCTATACACATTAATTTTATGCCTAGACTATAGGTTAGTTTAGGTAATGGTGTAATTATTAATAAGAAAAATAAAAAGGGAAACCTTAATCATGATTAGATGTGTAACTTTGTGAGATTAATTATATGTAATATATGAGTTTATCCCTGGTAGAATTTTTGTGTCCCGTTAAGATGAATGTATTTAATTTATGTAATCCATGTAGATAGATAATACTTAGAGAATCACAAACCTCTAAGTGTGTCAGTTCACCCCAAAACCTGAGTTTACCTTTTGGTGTTTATACTGTTCTATCAAACTTGTGTGCACTTGATTGTATATGTTTGGTGTATTGTTCATTTGTCTTTATCCAAATGTATCGAATGCATGATCGCTTTTTTTAGACAACAAGCAGCCCGTGGTTCCTAAGTGTGTTGCCGAACATCTTCCTGAGCAACAACCTGGTGAAGGCAAGTGTCCTCTGACCTATTATATCCTACTTACTTCATAATTCACTGTCCCGCTGTTGGTGACTTGTTCTCAAATGCTATGAATCAAGAACAAGGCAACATAAAATGTTAAATATTAACGCCCTTCGTCCTTCGAAACATTATTTCCCTTAGGATATAATGATCTTCAGACAAAGGTCATGAAGGACATACCTTCGAATATCGAAGGTAAGATGGTAATAGAAGAAGCGTGTAAAATACAAAAGATAACATGAACAATCATGTAGCATTAGAAATTCATCTCCATTATGTTATCATGAGAAAATAAAAACAATATTGAATTACATTTGATACCTTCGACTTGATAGACAGCAAAGGTACGAGCGTGATGCAAAAGCAAATGTCAAGTTAGCGTGAATAGTACGGGGGTACTGTTCATCTATTTATAGGCATGGGACGTAGCCCACGTGAAATTACATTCTTGCCCTTTACATTTGCTAATGACTATAAGGTAACTCATCGGGGTCTAAATAGCCTTTTTCCCCTTTAAGTCGGTTCTCTTTCCTGCTGTCATGCCGAAGCTCCCTTGCGCGTAGCTTCGGCGCTTCATCATTCTTCATATTGTTCGTGCTTCTCCCACTGTGGTTCTGATTCGAATCCGAATGTACCTGTTCATGTATTACAACTCCGGAAACATTGTTAAATCATGTTTTTGAGGACCTTCGGAAGACGAAGGCCCCCAACAGTAGCCCCTCGCAAGGTTAATTTGTTAGAATAACGAATTTAGATTGCGATATGGACGAAGGCCCTGAGCCGAAGGTCCAAAAAAACACCTTCCCTTTGCTAGAATAGCAACAGTCAATGACAGACGAGGCCCTCCAACTTGGAGCGCGCTGGGCGTATATATAAGAACTCACCCCGAGCACATTTGGTACGTTACTTGCCGCTTGCTTTGCTTTGCTCAATTTCTTAGCTCTTGCTTACCAACAGTTGCTTAGTTTCTTAGATTTTCTAAGCTTTGGTTCTAAGGACACATTTTTGCCATTTCCGAAGAAGAGATGTCTCAAGACAAAAAAGTTGCTGCTGAGATGAAGCTGAGCGAGGAGGAGAAGCTCCTTGAGGAGAAGACCGCTGGATTTATTGAGTCAATTGCAAAAACAAACATAGAGAAGATAACTAAAGAAATATTAGAAGGCTTGTCTGAAGATACTGATGATAGCGATAGCTATGATGTGGAGAGTGGAGGCGAAGACTCGGAAGATCGTCCTTGGTGACCAAGTCACACAGTCTTCGGGAAATCAACTATCAAACAGAGGCATCTTGATAATATGAGAGGAAGGTACTTTCGAGATATTTCTATTGTGAGGGCTGACGTAGACAGAGCTGCTCCTGCTCCTGAAGAAGACGAAGTTGTAATCTACCGAAGTTTCTTCAAAGCTGGACTTCGGTTCCCATTAAGCAGATTTGTGGTTGAAGTTTTAAAGATATATCAGATTTTCCTTCACCAGATCACTCCCAAAGCTATTATCAGAATGGGGATCTTCGTCTGGGCTGTGAGGAGTCAAGGTCTAGAGCCAAGCGCAAGATGTTTTTGCAGTATGCACGAGCTTTCGTATGAGACAAAGCCTTGGGATAAGGAACAATATCATAAGAACTTTGGGTGCTACAGCTTTGTTGCTCACTCTGGCGCAAGCTACCCAGTGCCAACATTCCGGAAGAGGTGGCCCGGGGCCTGGATGGAAGAATGGTTTTACATGAAAAATTATTTGAAAGCAAGAGAAGATATTAAAGGAATCATTATGCGACCCATCTGGTCATGCTTCGGCCTTTGGAAACCGAAGGTAGAAATTGATGAGGCAGCCGAAGCATGCCGAAGAGCCTTCAGTACAGTTTGTTCTTTTATCGGGACAAGAGATTTGGTTCAAGAACATATAGCCTACAGGATATGGCCACTGATAGACAGCTGGGAAGTGCCAAAGGAAACCATCACTAACCCTAGCGAAGGTGGTTTGGTTCGATTGAAATATACTTTCAGGTTTGGAGACCAATTTATCGAACCAGACGATGACTGGCTGAAGTGTGTTGAAAATACTAGTGATGAACTACTTGGAACATACTCCAAGTCTAAAGATAATGCACTATCTGCGGCCTTCGGGAGCCGAAAAAAGAAAAGGCTAAATAGAGTTTTTGATGCTATCGGATTTGTGTACCCTGACTATCGCTACCCGCCGTGGGGGCAGAAAAGAATGGGTGCAACTTCTGGGAAGGCTGCTGCTTCGGCTACCTCAAGCGAGCCCGGACCGAAGAGGAAAAAGTTGAAGGTCCTTACTCACCGACCGTGCTACATTGAACCGGCCATAGTGCCTGAATTCGGTGGTGAGACTTCTTCAGCTACTGAAGCCAAAGGACCTGCTCTTACGCAGAGGATTGAAGAGCCGGCTGCAATGCCGAAGACTGACAAAATTGAAGAACCAAAAATCGAAGAGACAAAAACATTAGAAGTTCTAAGCCCTTCGGCAGGAGTGGAGGTGCCGAAGACACAAAATGGTCTAGCAGCGACCCCCAAGAGAAAAAGGATGGCTAGTGTACTAGATGTACCGGAGACAATAAAAGCTTCAAGCTCTACTCCAGGGAAAATTGCCAAAGCTTCGAAGGCGCAGATTGAAACCGAGGCAAAGGTAACCGAAGCTGAAGCTACAATGAGCCAGGCCGATGCCGAAGCTGGGCCTTCAGAGCCCATCAAGGAGAAATCCTCGGAAACTGGAGAAAAGGCAGCGGGAGAAGAAGCTATAAAATAGATTTTGCTTGAAAAAGCTGTCGCACCTACTCCCGAAGCGTCTTCCGAAGTCCTTGATTATATTATTCGACACGCTTCGGGAAAAAGATTATCTGAAGAAGAAACTTTTAAAGCTAATCACTATGCCCGAGAACTAAAGTACCCGAAAGGGGCCTTAGTGTTTAATGGCACAGATGAAGATGACTTCTTGGACTGCCTCCCAGAGAACAAGGAATTATCTGTCTGCCGGGAGATGGCCAGAAGTATGGGGTTCCCGAAGCTTGAAGCTGGCCTCTGCGCCATGACGAAGGACGATCTTGCAGATAGCCTTGCATATAACAGTCTGAAGGTACAAAAATTGTATATTTGGAAGTTTATGAATTTTGAATTATTCTTTTGTTCTTATATTAACCCATCCATTTTTTCATATAGGGCTTAATACTTAGCAACGCCTTAAGGGCGCAAAAGAATGTCGAAGACGAGAGTTGCACTATTGCTCTCAACAACCTTCGATCAGAGGTTATCAAGCTGAGGAACAAAGTTTTGGAAAAAGACAAAATTCTACTTACATTGGTGGACAAAGTAAAGGGGGATGAAGCTAACTTCAAGGCTCAATCTGAATTCCAAAGGAATGAGATTGAAAACCTTCAGAAACAACTGGCCGAAGCCAAATTGAAATGCGCTATTGCCGAAGCTGACCGAGATGCCAGTGAGTACTGGAAAAATTATTTTGAAAAAACAGTTGCAGAGCTTCACTCATCGAAAGAAAGATGTTTTGAAAAGTCTGTAGAATGTGTCAAAAAGATAAAAACTAGCTTCGCCAACGTGGGCGCATACTCAAGCGAAGACAACTTCATAAGAGGCGACCCTGAGGGCGTAATTGAGTGGATCAGCAGCGAAGCCGAAGCTTTTGAAGAAATTCTGAGCGACCGCGGGGACGTCTGCGCGTTCTCTGGTGCAAGAGGAGTTGCAGCTATTTTGGAGAAAGCAGGGTGCGATCATGTTAAAACTTTGGCCCAGGCCGAAGCTGCTTTGTCTATTGATGATACGAAGGACCCCTCGGCCGAAGCAAGCTTAATAGGTGGAAAAATTTTCACTGATATTTGGGAAAATGGCGGCCGATGGATGGCGCATGAAATAATGAAAAAGATTGAAAAAGACATTCATGACGCTCGAGAAGCAACAAAAGCAGCTGAAAAAGCTGCGGAACTTGAAAAACGGATAGGTATTACTTAATGGCTTTTAACTCTATTGCTTATTTTTGTGATTTCGAACTAATTTATATCTTCTATTGTAGCTGAACTATCTCCTCCCCCAGAGCCATTCGACCCATTGGCCGACCCAGAGACAAAGAAGTCAGTAGAAATTATTAATATGGCCGAAGCTATTGTGGACGAAGTTGTCACGAAATTATTAACCGAAGCTGCAGAAGAAGTCCTGAAGGAAGAAGAATAGCTATTTGTAAAAACATTGCTAAAATATTAATGTAACATTTGCTGGAACATGCTTGTAATATTCGGTGCTCGTAGGTTTTGAATGTAATATATGAATGGTTTTGCAATTCATTTCTTTGCGATGCATGAAACTTTTATGTACATACCTTTTTGAGCCTTTGGCGAAAAAACACTTTCCCTTCTTTTCATGCTTCGTAAAGAAGAGCTTCTATGCTTCGTAAAAAATCCTCCAAGCGTCGCAAAAACATTAATGCTTTGTCAACAATAGATTTGTTCCTCCACCTCAGAGCTGATGAAGCTGTATTTCTTCAAACTTATTTTGTGCCTTAGCACAATTTCATTTTTTTGAAACATTCTCTGAAGGTCAACATTGTATCTCCTTCTTGTGCCATTGATGCAATATGATGTATGATGTTATGTTATGCGAAATGATGTGATGATGTTATGTTATGCGAAATGATATTTATGCCGAAGACACACACTCACACCCCCATAGTGGAATACACAATCTCTTTGCCGCTTATTTTTCGGCTTCACCGCTTATTTTTCGGTGTATCAGCGCTGACTTTTCGCTGTAAGTTCTGCATTCCCTTAGGAACGTCTTTTGAACTTCTTCGCCTTCTATTTTGGCGGTATTCGGGTTGACTTTTCGCGCTTCGCCTTATATTTCGGCGGTATTTGGCTCTGCATTCCCTTTGGAACGACTTTTGAGCAGAAAACTTACACTGCGCTCCCTTAGGAACGACTTTTTATGTCTTCGGCAAACTTACGCTGCGTTCCTTAGAACGACTTTTTGTAGCTTCGGGGATACTTGTAATGTGATTTTTAGGCCTGCGTTCCCTTAGGAACGACTTTTGTGCTTCAGCGACTTTTTGGACTTCGTGAGTCTATGGAGAAGATATATTTCGCTATGACAAGAACGAAGCTATTACAGGAAATTGAAAATGACAAGAGAACTAGGTTTTCAATAATTGTTCCTTATTAAAAAAGAAATGACAATGAATGTAAAAACTGTTTTAGGGGTAGGATATCTCTCAATAGATATGCTTCGATTCTGGCACAGTACTATTGACTGTGCGAGCTTCGGACTCCTCCCTGAAATCTCGCTATTGATGGGTCTATTGGCTAACTTCTGGCTGCTGGCCTCGTGAATACACAGGCTGTAGTGGTGGCGGAGGTGGAGGCTGTGGCCAAGATGCCTGTGGCTGACTAGCCAAAGCAACAGACGCTGCAGGATGGTTACCCACATACTCTGGTATGTAGGGTGAGTGATACGAAGCAGTTTGCATGACCTGCTTCGGCTGGTTCTGCTGAGCTGCGGCTTCTGCTATTTCCTTTTGTTTTTGAATGGTGACATGGCACATCCTTGTAGTATGGCCCTTGTCCTCACCACAGAATAAGCAATAAATTTTTCTAGGCTGATCCCCAAACCTTCCTCTGAAGCCCCTAGCGCCTCTGCCTCTTGGAGCTGGCGGTCGAAAAGAGCTTTGTTGCTGCCCCAAAGCGTGCGAGGAATATTGTGGCCTCTGTTGTTGACTTCCTCTGTCATCACTCTAGGTGGAGTGAAATGACCTGACATGTCTTGGGTGGATTCTTCCTCCGAAGCCCTTGGTCATCTCAGGGAACCTGTAGGCTTCCTCTCTTCTTTGGCGAAAGTCATTGTCAGCCCGAATGTATTCATCCATCTTTTGAAGCAGCTTCTCCAAAGTCTATGGAGGCTTTCTAGCAAAATACTGGGCAGTAGGTCCTGGACGAAGCCCCTTAATCATGGCCTCAATGACAATTTCATTGGGCACTGTAGGCGCTTGTGCTCTCAGGCGCAAGAACCTTCGGACGTATGCTTGAAGATACTCCTCATGATCTTGTGTACATTGAAAGAGAGCCTAAGCTGTGACTGGCTTCGTCTGAAAGCCCTGGAAACTTGTCACCAGCATATCCTTAAGCTTCTGCCATGAAGTAATAGTTCCTAGCCGAAGAGAAGAATACCACGTTTGAGCCACATTCTTAACTGCCATGACGAAGGACTTGGCCATGACAGCTGCATTGCCTCCGTATGAAGATATAGTTGCTTCATAACTCATCAAAAACTGCTTCGAATCTGAATGTCCATCATACATAGGGAGCTGAGGTGGCTTGTATGATGGAGGCCATGGGATAACCTGCAGTTCTGCTGCCAAGGGAGAAGCATTGTCAAAGGTAAATGTATCATGATTAAAATCATCATATCATCCATCCTCGTTGAAGAAGCCTTCTTGGTGAAGCTCCCTATGTTGGGGCCTTTTCTCTTGTTCGTCTTGGGCAAGATGGCGTACTTCTTCAGTGGCTTCGTCAATCTGCCTTTGAAGATCGGCTAATCGAGCCATCTTCTCCTTCTTCCTTTGTACTTGTTGATGAATCATCTCCATGTTTCTGATTTCTTGGTCCAACTCCTCCTGGAGTGTTGGACTAGTGGCCTTCCTCTTCTGGCTTTGGGCCTCTCGAAGAGAAAGGGTCTCCTGGTTTGGGTCCAGTGGCTGCAGAGCGGCAGCCCCTATTGCTGAAGCTTTCTTCGGTGGCATGACGAAGGTCAGTGCTTGCCGAAGGTGGTCGAAAAGGATTCACCAGAGGTGGGCGCCAGTGTTGGTGACTTATTCTCAAATGCTATGAATCAAGAACAAGGCAACATAAAATGTTAAATATTAACGCCCTTCGTCCTTCGAAACATTATTTCCCTTAGGATATAATGATCTTCAGATGAAGGTCATGAAGGACATACCTTCGAATATCGAAGGTAAGATGGTAATAGAAGAAGCGTGTAAAATACAAAAGATAACATGAACAATCATGTAGCATTATAAATTCATCTCCATTATGTTATCATGAGAAAATAAAAACAATATTGAATTACATTTGATACCTTCAACTTGATAGACAGCAAAGGTACGAGCGTGATGCAAAAGCAAATGCCAAGTCAGCGTGAACAGTACGGGGGTACTGTTCATCTATTTATAGGCATGGGACGTAGCCCACGTGAAATTACATTCATGCCCTTTACATTTGCTAATGACTATAAGGTAACTCATCGGGGTCTAAATAGCCTTTTCCCGTTTAAGTCGGTTCCCTTTCCTGCTGTCATGCCGAAGCTCCCTTGCGCGTAGCTTCGGCGCTGCATCATTCTTCGTATTGTTCGTGCTTCTCCCACTGTGGTTCTGATTCAAATCCGAAGGTACCTGTTCATGTATTACAACTCCGGAAACATTGTTAAATCATGTTTTTGAGGACCTTCAGAAGACGAAGGCCCCAACACCCGCATTACTTTATTGAAACCTAAAGATTGACTAGTCTATATTTACCTTATCCTTGTTTACCTTTTGGGTTATCATGGTTAGCCTTATGCTATTGCTTTACCTTAATCAACGAACATGATGTGAACATATATGATACGATGATGTTATCTCGATGATGGTCTTGTGATACTTTAGGGGTCTCAGGCTGTTTCCTGAGTACATCTCTGTAAGGACCTGTTCATTGAGTGACCACCCGGGATAACAGTACAACCATGAGGGTGGAATGGGATGCCCTTAGCTGATTAATTAGAGGAACTTGAGGTGTAGTTGGCTTCGATGTAGGGCCGTCACTGGGGTCCGGGCGCAGTACTTGCTCTGTCGAGGCTGGTTGCCGAGGTTCTTTCGATTTGGTTTTGTTAGTCACCCTTCCTGTGAGAAGTATTGTGTTTATCAAATTGGAGAAACCTAACGGGTGGCTATGACCTTTGGGGAATCTTTGTAAAGGCTACGTAGTGAAACCCTGCCTACTCACCTTGGTAGTGTTTGAGGGTTTGATCGACCCGAGGCAAAATAGGGATCACGACTTGTGGGTAAAGTGTGCAACCTCTGCAGAGTGTTAGAAACTGGTATATCAGTTGTGCTCACGGTTAAGAGCAGCCTTGGGATCCTCTTTGATTAGAAGAACTTTGGTTACTCATATGATGAGTAATATTGATGGTTATGACTCTGATCTCTGGTATTTCCCCTTGGAGGGAGTACTTTTGGGTAATAACTGGGTTTATTACTAAAACTTGGCTATAAAATTAGTAATAAATACTTGACAAACTAAAAGCAACTGCGTAACCTTAACTCCACAAACAGCTAGTTCACTTTAGCCAAACGGGACATTTACTAAGTACGTTGATGTGTACTCACCCTTGCTTTAAAAATCACCCCCACCCCAGGTTGTCCCCACTGCATTCAGTGCTCAGAAGGAGATGCAGGCAACATGGAGGAACTTTGAGGAGTTCTAGGACTATGACAATTTTTAGTTATGTTAGTGGCAAACCCCCAGTCAGCTGCCTGTGAAGGTCGTATCTGCTACGTTTCGTATTTCGCACTTTGATGATATTAATGACAATGTTATGTTAATGACTCTGTAGATGTCTTGGACACCTTGATTTAATAAAGTACTATTTCCACTATTTACTTTGAGAAATGTGTGATGATGTTCAATCATGTAATCGCTGTGTACGTGAGTTTCTGATCCTGGCACGTACATGGTTCGCATTCGGTTTGCCTTCCAAAACCGGCTGTGATAGGTTTGAGAAAGAATTTCATCCTATTGCCTACACTCCCTATTGGATAGATCCAACCAATCCTGCTGGAAGATCAAAGATAGCACCTACTGGAGCTGCTAAGCAAGATTACTCTTCTGATGAGCCTCCTCCTATGCCTCCTCGGCATCCATCTTCTCGAGCCGCTTCGGCTTTGCATCATATGGACCATAGCATTTGAGGTAGAGGTCGAGGCAGAGGTCTTGGCTTGCGTCTTGCTCATGGTATTGCGGCTCTGTTCTCGATGTGTCGCAACATCTTACATCTCTACAGATGTGCATGAGTTTGCTTGCCGCCAGCGGGAGACAGACGACAACATCCATCGTCAGCCAGTCTCCCCTGGTGTGCCTCTGCTACCTCGCTCCTAGGACGTTCCTCTGCATCAACCCTTTGAAGACATTGAGAAGTGGCACCAATATCATTATGGTGTCCCCTTCTCCACTCCTGAAGACGATGAAGATGATGCTGTTTGGGGACATGGTTAGTCTCTTCCACCTCCTTCGCGTCCAAATCAGCCTTTGTCCTCCCAAGCTCCTTTGCCTCCTCCTGGTCATGCTCCTTCAGATGATCAGGACTTCGCCACAGCCATCTACGACCAGATCTCACGCTGCCGCCTGGTGGTGATCACTATAGTGGGCTGTGAGCTATTTTTCTCTTGCCTTTTTGGTGCTTGGTGCCAAAAAGGGGGAGAGTTTGGGGAGTGAGTTGGGGATTTGGAGTTATTATCTTTATTTTCAGTTGGTTTATGTCTTTGAACATTTGACTTGTAATAAGTATGTCTTGAACTCTATGTGATGCAATGGATTTTATGTGATAGACTCTTCTTTGATATCATGTAATGATGGATATTCACTTGAGTTTCCATTTCTACTGTAATCCTTGATATCTATGCTATCATGATTGTTGAGTTATTTGTGTGCATAATATGTCATATGCATTTTGTTCATGGATATTTTTTGTGGCACGTGTGTGCACCCCTCGAACATATGTGTATGTGTGAACTTTTCACTTTATCTTCAAATGTGATGCAAATTGACATATTAGGTCAATTCAAAAGTTTATTCGATGCATACATTTAGGAGGAGTCATACAAACACAAATGTTCAAAAAGGATAGTGTTGATTCTTTCTATTATTTCCTATCGTTTTATTTGTTTTGGCATCAATCACCAAAAAGGGGAGATTGTAAATGTAATCAACCACTTGAGGGTTTTAGTATTAATGGAAAAAACAAATAAAAATATACTAATGAGTTTGCTCCTAGTGTATGTTAGTTTTAAATCATAACAGGATGCACAAGATAGAAATAAACGAACTAACAGGAAACCAAGTGTTCAAAGGATAAAGATCTACAGGTGGTTTCTGGCAGAGATCCCCAAGTATTTTTATTATTCTTGATTAGTAATAGGGATCTTCGTATGATTAGTTCCTTCACAAGGTAAGGATGGTATGCACCAACAATTTCTATCCACTTCAAAATTCTAGTTTTGAAAAGTTGTGAAGTCGCCATATGATTTCTCCCCCTTCCTTTCAAAATCTGTGTTTTTCCAGTGCAGGCCGGTTCAACTGGGTTCTAGGCCAGTTCAACTGAAAATGCATAAGTTCCTCTCTGGATTTTTTTGGTTCAACCAGGTTTAGGGCCGGTTCAATCAAGAATTGCGCAGCCACACAGAATCAGCTAGATCTAATTTGTGGGGGCTATAAAAACCTTTCCTCTCCTCGCCCAAACCCTAGAAATGATGAACCAAACCCTTGCGACAGTTGTCCTCCTCCGATTCAAAGCACTTCAACTCCAATCTCGCGCCCAAAGTCATCCCCCCTTCGATTGGTGGGAAGATTCTTCGATGTGAGATAAGTTTTCGATCTAAAGCGCGATTTTGATTCAAGTTCTTCATTCTCTTTCTCTAGTTGGTGTAAATCATTCTTACTTGTGTTGGCGCCTTTTTGGTCACCAAACACTATAATGAACTGATTGGCAGTACTTGGCACCTTTAGATAATGTAGGGTCGAATAAAGTGATTATCTTGAAGGTGGGGCAACACCTCTATGATGGTCACCACCTATTTGGGACCAAACAACAACGAATCCTAGGACCTTCTCGTGATGAGCAATACCTTGGCTTCGGCTCCACGAGGTGAACAGTGGCGGTGGTCTGAGACGGGTCGCCGGGTCACCTAGTGATGCTCGCTGCAGGGGCGCGGACTGTCTGCGGCTCTAGGCCGAACGGTCCGCGGCCTGGCGGCATAAGCGGCGCCTTTCCTGCGTGCAGTCCAGACAGTACGAGCTCTAGGCCGGACGGTCTGTGATGGCTCAGGGTTGTCTTCTTCTCCTCGTAGGACCTAGATCTCGCCCCTGGGGGAGAGACCTTAGGGTGCTCCAGGTCGGCAGGTCACCCGGGGCGTCTCTAGATGACGTAGAGTTGCCTAGAAATTAAGAGATCAATTCGAGGAAGAGATCTTGATTGAAGTAGTGTCACACCCGGGTTTTAGGGGTCCAAAACCCGGGCGCGAAATAATCACCAAGTGTGCTGGGATCAAGTCTCACACATATGATGACTCATGGTACAGAAATGAATGTCACGTCTTTACTATGTAATAGGAGTTCTGTACAAAATAAATAAACAATTACATCATACGAAGACATCGATCTAGCAACTATAGTTGAGGAGACGACAGCCTAGACTACTCACGAACTCATCACAACATCCTTCATGCTCCTCCTACTGTGGTACCTATTCTTGACCTAGGGAGATGTGAGTACAACAAGGGTGAGCTCACATACGTTCATCGCTCAACAAGTTGTGGGAAATAATGTGCATGAACTCATCAAAGGTGGGAGCCAATGTGAAGTGTAAGGCTTACAAAAGGAGATGGTTAAAGCTGATCATTGCTTTTAGAGTTGGTCAACATTTTATTAGCAGTTACTAAGTACAAGTAGATACCAACCCAAATAAATAATAGATCAAAATTAATAATAACACCCATAATGCAATGCATATGACAAATTAAGTTTAGTTCCATAAATTACTCATGTGAGGGTCCGAGCTGCTCATGACCGTGAGCATGGCTGATATACTAGTTTTACACTCTGTAGAGGTTGCATATCTTTACCCACAAGTCGTGTTACCCATTTGCCAAGGGATCACAACTTCCCATTCATCTCTGCCGAGGAGACGAGGCAGGGTACCACTACGAGGCCATTGCAAAGTTCCACTAGCTTCCAAAAACCCGCTATGGTTTCTTAGAAGGGCAATATAGGAATCCCTCGTCCGAAAAGCCATCGCAACATGATTGACCTGAGAACCTCCCTATACGCATGCTCCTCTACCACCCTTGCCCCTTTCGGGTAAGGTATTCTTCACTAGCTTTCCTAATTAGTCAGCTAAGGGCGTCCCATACCACCTTTGTGGTAGCACTATTTTCCCGGGTGGTCACTCTATGTTCCAATTAACACAATGATCTTGTCATGAAAACTAATTATAACAACAGTATAATTGGAACATGATCATATTGTAGCATTAATTTCCCAAAATCAGGTAGAGCAATAGCAAAACTACCCAATAGTGCTTCTGCTTGCAAAGTAGGGGAGACACAATGCTAGGGAAACCTATTGGGTCACATCAAATTAACTTGAGCATGTCACGGTGATTAACAGGAACATTATTAGGTAAAGAAAAGTGATCAAGAGCACAACTTGCCTTAAAATTGAGATTCACAGGTACTTCACCAAATTGATCTTTGGGTGACTCGTAACCTCGCTGCTACTCGTAACAATACATACAAATATATAAGGCGTACATAAAAATAACAGTACACCAAACATGAGAACAAACAACATAAGAATATTCTACACGCTGCTACGGGATCGTAGGTTCAAGAACCATTAAAATCGGAGTTAAAACGAAGAAGTTGAGGATAAAACAATATTTTTAGGCAAAATAAATCTAATAGATGGGATCTAACAGATATTGCATTTAAACTAAGCAGGTATGAAATTAAAATATTTGAGTTGGTATTAATCATTAACAATTATTTATAAAATACGTAGGTTAAAACTATAAATTATATTAACTAGATTATCTAGCTAATTAACATTAATTAATTAAAACTATGTTATTACTATGTACGCAAAAATTAATATGAACCTAACACAACTTGAACAGATTAAAACAAATTATTTGACCTGGAAGATATCAAATTTTTAATAAATTAGTAGGGCTGCATAGAAATAGGTGACATAACGGTAGGAAAGATTTGTTTACAAATGCATGACCTAGTTGTAGCCAACTTATCATGATTGTACCTATCGTTAAATTTGTGTTATATGGTAATCTTGCATGTAAAAGGGTATATGGTGGTTGTTATCTATCAGGTGGGAAGCGTTAAACTTATCAAGCGGGAAAGGCCCATAATTAACCACTAAGTTACCTTCTAATCAAGACCTTCAATCTCGTGTTGTTGTTGGTCATCTCGGTTTTTGACAATGAATCGGAGATCTGGTCGACGAACCAGAAGCACGATGAAGAAGCTTTCGGCGAGCTAGTCACGACGAGGTTCTAGGTTGCCCTGGAAGATGAACGAGAAATTCTTCGCCAGAGTTGTCGTTAGAGTTTGGGCGGGAGTCAAACTTCGATGAGCTGGTCATGGAGACTTAAGGCTAAGAGTTTAGCTGGTGGTGGGTTGTTGTGGCTTGCACGAGATGGCTAGACGAGGAGTAGAGGTGACCCATGCCATATATATATATATATATATATATATATATATATATATATATATATATATATATATATATATATAGGGACGAACTAATGGAAGCCCAGGGCTTCCATTAGTACGGGAAGCCCCAGCCAGATATACCTACGCGCAGGTAGGCGTGCATCCGATCGTGCATGGTTCTGGCTCAGACAGATTTTAGCGTAAATCGTGAACCAAATTAGCGTAAATTAGTACGAATTTTAGTATAAATCGGAGATCTGTTTCATAACGACGAATGGGCCCAAACATTACGATGTAAAAATCGCGCACTTCTGATCGTGCGTGGGTTCTGGATCGGGCTAATTTTTGCGTAAAACGTAAACCAAAACAGCGTAAATGGGTATGAATTTTAGCGTAAATCATAGATCTGTTTCATAATGACAAATGAGACCCAAAAAATACGGCGTAAAAATCACGCGCGTCCGATCGTGCGTGGGTTCTGGCTCGGAAGAATTTTTGCGTAAAACGTGAACCAAAACAACGTAAATGTGTATAAATTTTAGCGTAATTGTAAATTTGTTTTATAACGACGAATGTGGCCCAAAAATTACGCCGTAAAAATTGCGTGCGTCCGATCGTGCGTGGCTTATGGCTCGGGCGGATTTTTGCGTAAAATGTGATCCAAAATAGCGTAAATGGGTGTAAATTTTAGCATAAATCGTTGATCTGTTTCGTAACGAATTACAGAGTTTAAATCGCGCATGTTTAGCGTTAGTTTCCGTGCATGTCACATAGAAGTTTTTGAACGTAAAACACATCGACAGGACCATTTATTATGTAACAACTAAAAGGCAACACATGGTTCAGATCTCAAAAATAAGAAACCTGTCATTTCATATCCGTGAACCCATAAATGATATACAAAATACGATAATGAGCGACACAATGATGGTCAGGATGTTAAAAAGATCCATCATTCATGTCGCACACATCAATCAAGAACGATGTCATAAATATAACAAAGATGGCAGATGTCATGCCATAAATCATGTCAATATATGTGCATGCTGAACCAATAACAGAAAACACAATTGAAAAAACAAAATCATCAGAACACTTGGCTTCTGCTATAAAAATGCTTCTTTGTAGCCTATACATAGTTCCTCCATATGCTTTTATGATTCCTGAAAGAAATAGGATAAGTGAGATGAAAATGAAAGAATACAGTCCAAAACTTTAGTAACTTACTTCTTTATCCTCTAACATTTCTTTAGAACAATTATTATACATTTCTAGTACCACAATCGAGCCATACAAAAATTTTAAAGCCCAATGTTTTCCTGTTTACCCCATGAAAAGGAAGAACACGATGCCAAATAAGCGCGCACACACACACGATGGATAGAAACTTGACTGAGTTCAGCTACATGCATCTCCATGGATACCCTCAATTCCATTTCTGCTATAAATTGCAAAGTAAGTACCAAATGCCACACCAAGAAATACATAGAGGAAATAAAAGTGCATAGTAGCTGCTCAAGTATATAATAAACCATTATGTTGCTAGCATTTCAGACAGAAGATAAAAGAAAATATCTAATACCATGATAATGCAAACCATTACAATATGTTATATAATGCATGATGAGCAACGAAGAAGACTATTCCAGCTAGAACATATATAACAAACAAAAAATTAATAGATGTCGTACCTAGCAGAAAACACAATTCAAAAACTATATTCTTTGATACTGAGTATACTATCATTGTCAGCCATATAAAAAAAAGATAATCACCTATTCCTACAGCTGGCAGAATTGAATTTGAAGCAGCAGAACTTATTATCTGGAGGCAATCATTTTTATGACCAGTACGCCAATGCAGTGCCTGAGAAACAGCAATCAAGAGCCATCAATCTAAAATATAAGTTTGTATCAGCTGTCAGAAACGAATGGATGGACACTAAAGTTTGGCATACATACCTGATGTTTCTCAGAACAGTACCTTGCTTTAAGTGTGTTTAGTGTATAGATGGGTCCATAAATAGTGGATGGTAGAAAGATATGACAGAGCCACTGTCATTTAACATGGAAGAAAAGCCCCATATGCATTCCATTCTCTGAAAGATTTCTAAAGATCTCACAGAAAGAAATAAGGCCGTGAATCCATAACACCACCCGGCTGTATCCTTAGACTTGTCTGCAGTGGGAAAAATTAGAGCTAGTCATCAGAAAAAAAGCAAGATCATTCCACAAATAGGATTGCTATTCCAACCTAAGAACTGAAAATTGTCATGGTGTCATGGATGAAGAATACAGTAGTACAATCATTATTACTATATGCATGATATAGCAACAAACAGTGTCGTATAAATTGCAGTTATTTAATTTGCCAGAGATCACTTCACTCAAATGCAAAATGTAGAGATAGCAATGTATATGCGCACAAGCATAATGGAGACAAGGTTGTAACTACAACTGTATTTAATTTCACTATTTGTAATGCTACTTGTAAATATTATAAATTGAAAGTAGCGCAAACCAATTATGATTCAGTTCTAATAAATAGACTATAAAAACTTGATGGCTTGATATACTATTAAAATTAGAATAGGTAAGCGTAAATATTTTATTATGTCCTTGTTACTGAATTAACTTTGACACCCAATTTATATATGTAATGAAATAAAACTCGTGATCAAACCTTTTTCATCAGAATTGTAGGTCCTCCCTTCTTATATTATCACCGATGGACTCCTTACATAGTTGATCAGGTCATAAATTTTGCTTGCTGTAGAACATTCATGACTGGATAAGACCGTACTTTTAATATGTAGATAGAAATATGCTAGGGGAATGAACATAACAATTTCATAGATAACATTATGCATCCACATTTTAATTTTAATGATATTATAATGTTGTTACCGGGAACTGGGTAACACAAAGGCAAACCAGCAACCAGTCGACTTTCCACACCTGAAAGGTAGAATAGGTTGCCAAAAATTTATCAGATTTTCAGGTATAGCTTTTAGGTTGGCTGTCCATCAGCATGTTCTGAGATAATTGCCAGACTATATTTAAAAAAGAAATCAGGAAACATTGTTTGTGCCTTCGATTAGACCCTCTAAACCACGAAGTGGCATAAAAATTGGAACAGAAAAGATACCAATTAAGTTTTCAATTTGAGACAAGAACATGTCAAACATCCTTCTACCCTAAGTGTTTGTACTATTATAACCAAATAGATGTGTGACTGAGAACTAAGAGGACCACCAAAGTATCAACGATGGAGAACAAAAAGGAGACAACAGAAAAAATTTAGAACCTGTCGTGCACTTTCCAGCAGAAACATTTTATTTATGTGCTAGTTGAGTACCAGCATCCAATGTGACCTGCAAAAGGAAAGCTCAATTTCATTCCTTTTGTGTAATCTAATGACTAAGAGGAACATGTTTACACACCAATAATAATTCAAAGAAGATTACAATACTACTTTTGTAGAAGATTACAATACTACTTTTGTATCCTATAGTTTACGGAGTTCATAAAAAAATCTCCATCATATCAAGAAGCAATATGGCATAATTCAAAGCTAACTGAAAACAAAACCAATATGTACAGATAAGGATCTACAAACTTACTTGCATGCATAATACTATTTCTTATGCAATTTCCTGAAAACAAGAAAACATACTAAAATATGGCAGTAACCTCTTCAAGGGTTGCAAATGCCGAACAAGCATCCTCTTGCACTCTTTATTTAGTATCCAATATCCTTGTGAGCAATCCCATGAGAATCTTATCAAATTGTTTGCATCCATTTGGATGATCAAGGCTCTGCACCGAGACAAGAATACAGTTCCATAAGAACCATAATAATGTGTGGATTTAAAAATGCAGAAGTGACACTTTTTCCTAAAAATGATGTGTAAATGTCAATCCCACACGGAGCTGGTCCAGGTACCGTGCTAGCCTCCCATCCATCCTGGGTGGGGCGTTCGGCATGAGCATCTTGAGCGGCAAGTCGCCACCAACCTGCTGCTCCAGACGATGTGCACAGGGCAGTACCTAACCTCCATGGCGATCCTCAGCTCCATCTCGAACACCCCCTCTACTCGCTCTCTCGTGAGCTTCGATGCGTCGCCGGTGCCCCTGAGCAGCACCTCGCCGAGCGACGACGCGACTAGCAGACCAGACTCCCCACCCCACTACGCGACGCTGCTGCCCGGGTCTGCCAGACGGTCGCGTCGAAGGGCTGCCCCACGAAACGGAACTCGGCGTCGAGCGGCGCAGCGAGCTCCACCCACATCACCTCTGTTTGCGGTTGCGCATCTGCGAGGAAGATAGAGATGGGAGACGAAGAAACAACGGCGGCTGTGATCTGGAGCAGTGAAAATGGTTAGGGTAAAGAACGTGTGGATTTGGATAATGGGTTTTTAATGGGCTACATACGGTTGGGCGGGGAATAACTGGGCTGGTATGGCTGGACCATGAGATACAACTCGACTAGGGCTTTCTCTTGTTATTTACGCTAAATTAGTTTGGTTGCATAAACAGGAGAATGGAATAGCGTAAACATGTATTGACTAAGGAAGATATGATTGACCACGTGGAAAGTGGGCCTAAGCCGCGTTTTCTGGAACGAGGGCTCGCGGCTGTTACTCTGTTTACGCTAAAGTGGGTTTCTGTTTACGCTAAATCAGTTCGCTTGCATAAAAAGTGATCGGACGTGGGCTTAAATGGATTTGCAGATTTGATGGCTGGGGCTCTCCACAGTTATATAGAGCCCAGGGCTCTTAATAGATAAACTATATATATATATATATATATATATATATATATATATATATATATATATAACAGGAGCCCTGAGCTTTCAATAGTTAAAGGAAGCCCAGGCCGACCACCCGTACAAATTGGTTCAACCCAGCGCGCCCAACCAGCCTGTCGGGTGCGCCACCTGCCCCACGTCTGTTAGCGCAAAAAAAGGAATGCATGCATGAGTTAAACACGATCCAATACATGCGCGTAAATTTAGGAAAAATATGTGTGACGGTTTCTATTTTTAAATGCTTTATTTCCTCCATAAATTTAGGATCGCTGCAACAGCCATGCAGCTAGACACGTAAGGACCATTTTATGATATATACTGAGACTAAATATGCTACACTGTGTAGATAATTATGCAATTCGGTATACTGCGTAAAAATCTGTTATCAGCTGCATGCGCACGAATTTATGATGAAAATAATGTGCAATGAAAGAAAATGAATTGCATGCATAGAAACAAAAAAATCGTATTTAATGTTTAATTTGCTTCATAAATATAGTATCCCTCCAACAACCATGCAGCTAAACACATTAGAACTAGTTTATGATTTATACTTATACTAATTATACTAAACGATGTAGGTATTTATGCAATTCGATACACTGCATAAAAAATCTAGCATGTTGTTCACTGGTGGACGCATCTCCATGTTGGAGCGTAAAAACCTTAAGTTTTAAGCATAAAATCTCTCAATTATAAGCGTAAATACCTGGCCAATGTGAGAGGTTGATAGCTCTGGTAGGTTGTTATTACGATCCTATTTTTATGGCAGATTCGAAAAATATGGCAGCTGCTGCATGCAGTTTCTATTTTTATACAAATCCAAAAATTATGGCAAAATGCATGCATGAGTCAAACACGTTTCCTTACATGCGCGTAAATTTATGAAAGATATATGTGGCGTTTTCTATTTTAAATGCTTTATTTTCTCCATAAATTTAGGATCGCTGCAACAGACATGCAACTAAACTCATAATGACCATTTTATGATATATACCGATACTAAATATGCTACACTATGTAGATAATTATGCAATTTGGTATACTGCGTAAAAATCTGCTACCAGTTGCATGCACATGAATTTATGATGGAAAGAATATGCAATGAAAGGAAATGAATTGCATGTATAGAAACAAAAAATCGCATTTAATGTTTTATTTCCTTCTTAAATATAGGATCTCTCCCACAGCTATGCAGCTAAACGCATTAGAACTAGTTTATGATGTATACTGAAACAAATTATACTACACGGTGTAGGTATTTATGCAATTCCTTACACTGCGTAAAAAATCTAGTATGTTGTTCACTGGTGGACGCATCTCCTGGTGGAGCGTAAAAACCTTAAGTTTTGAGCATAAAATCACTCAATTATAAGCGTAAATACCGAGTCAATTAGAGGTTGATAGCTTTAGTAGGTTGTTATTATGATCCTATTTTTATGACAGATCCGAAAAATATGGCAGCCGCATGCATGCGGTTTATATTTTTATATAGATCCAAAATTTATGGCAAAATTGTGTGAGTTTCCATTGCATGCGCGCAAATTACGAACAGCATAAATCAAGGAATTGCCTTTCAAATGTGCATGCAGTAAACTGATATACGAACTCTGTGTTCAAGCATAAAATCGTACAGTTTTTAGCGTAAATAATACATGTGGTAGGCATAAAACACAATAATCGAAAAGAAAACTGCGCCGGATCGGAGGATGTCACGCGCGATCATCGCTGCGTGCATCTCGCGCCTTCTTGACGTCGCTCGCTCGAACATCGCGCCTCATGCGTCGTCGTCGCTACTCGCACGTCGACGGGCGTCGCTTGCTCGTCGGCCTTGGAAGTGCTGCCTCCTCGGGGCTTCGGGGACGCCGCCGCTTGCCCGCACAAGGGCCCCGCTGTCGCTCTCCCTCTGGATCGGGGAACCGCCGCCACTACTTCGGATCGAGGAACCTCCGCCACCGCGCGTCGAGGTAATGGAGTTGCGGCCACCGGTCTGGAACAACCTCCGCCTCCGCCACTCCATTTAAAAATTTGGGTGTTACAAGTAGACGAAGTAGATCTTGCCCCTCACGAGGGATAAAGATCATAGGGTCGTCCTGGGGTCGGCAGGCCACCCCAGGACGGATCTGGACGACGTAGAGTCAAATAGGGGTGGAGGTGGATATGCGGAAGGCTACAACTAGAACTAAGCTAACTCCTAGGACAGGAAAAGTAAATAAAGTAGATAGGTTCGATTGGAATGTGTTCGAGGGTTCTCAATCGGTCGTACCCCTTTATATTTATAGAGGAGGAGGTCTGGACCTATTCCTAAGAGATAGCCAACAACTCCCACGTGATTAGATGGATAACCACGCACGAGATAAGAATAATCATCCGAGTTAATCTAATCGCGGGGCACGCGGACTGTCCGGGCCCAAGGGCCGGACAGTCCACCACTTTTGGTGCTCAACATATGCCCCCTACCTTTTTGGTAGAGCTTAGCGAACCAAAAGCACTAGCGTACATCGAAAACAATAGGTCTCATGAGTTATTTTGTTCCTGAAGTAAGGAGTCAGCTCAATGCAAGTCATCGGCTCTTGCGATCAGATAATATAAATATTTAATGTACAAAGGCCATTTTGGATTGCATCTTCATCGGCCATGTCTGCCTGATCAACATGCCCATAGGCAAAACATGTGGTGCCCCCCAAGCCGCATAAGCAAACAGGTTGGGCGTGTAATACGGATTCATCACCGCACCAACCCACACTTGAGTAGGACAACACATCGGCGATGAATAAACTAGAAAGCACTGTGACATCCCTAGAGGAGGATGGTCAGGCGATCTTGGTTGCACCACTTTTTGGGTCGGTTTAATCGACTTTTGTTTTTGCATAGATCGCCTTTTTGACTTTGTTCGTTTAGTGGTCGATCGTGTGGAACGACCTTCTTCATATATTTAGCAAGCAACTGATTAAAGTAGGGCCAACTCTACTGAGCTGGCCAAACGTTCTAGAAATGTTTTGCTCACTAGTACTTATCTTAGGATGAAATGGTCTGACGGTCTATGATCGCTGCTACGTCTAGTTGTTCGTGGACCGTCCAGCCTTCGTGGTCGGACAGTCTGCGCCTACCCTAGACCGTTCGGCGTACATAGGATAGGTCACCATGATCGGGTATCTCATCATGCTTGCCCCCTGAGTGTACATCCTACCCTTTGGATGGGGACATAAACTTAGCACAATGATTAGAAAGGATTCATCGGCCATACCAGACACTAAGAGCAAAGATGTCTATTGAACCATAGAGCTTACTTGTAAAACCCTGAATTTGGGGTATAAAATTTCTTTTTAATTATCTACCAAATCCAGGTGTTACTCTAGTCTCTCTCTCTCTCTTTCTTTTAGCTAGAATTGAGTTAATTAGGTGATAGATTAATTATTTATTTTGTCAAAACAATTTGAGTTGTGAAATGTTGCATCATGTTGAGCTTAAATATTCTTTGAATTGTTGCACATGTTTGAATTAGTTTGAATTTGAAACTTGGTTTGGATTTGAATTAAAACCCTAGAGAAAATAAAATAGAAAATGCATTAGAAATTCCTAGAAAATGGAAAACCCCATTTTGGCCCAAGCCAGCCCATCAGGCCCAACCCCCCGCGCACCTACCGCCCCTGACAGGTGGACCCCGCCTGTTGGCACCATCCCGTCCGCACGCTCTCCTCTCTCTCTCGCCCATTCACTCGTCCGCCCTCGCTGACCAGTGGGTCCTGTCTATCGAACCCTTCCCCTCCGAACCGCCTGCTCACGACCTGCGCGTCGCCGTGGACTCTGCGCCCACGACGCACGCCGAGGCCGCGCCCGTCCCCACCTCGGCCTTTTTCTAGCTACCTAGCACCCGCTCGCCCTCCTCTTCCCTCATTCGGCACACTCGCAGCGCTTAGCACTCGCCTCGCACCGCGCGCATGCCCAGGGAGTTCCGCCACCGTTCGCCATGTCCGCGCGCCCGTTCCACCGCCACCGTTGGGCGCTCGCCGCGCCTGTTGCCTCGGTAAGCTCCGCCTTGTCACCCGCTACTCGGGACGCCCTTCGGTTCGCCCTCTCCCCCTCTTGTTTGCCTGGTCCACACTCACTCATTCACTATCGTAGCTCTGCGCCATTGACTCGTGCCCCGGATTTTGTTTGTGTGTTCCTGAGACTTCCCTCAAGGTAACCGTCCTAGCCCCGCCCTTATTTTCCCCTGTCTTGCATTTACTCGCCCACGATTGCTTGCTAAGGTGTTCCCCGGTCCGCCTAGGACTCCTCTCTGTCGTCCGGTCGCCTCAGTCCCCTTTACACAAACCCGACCTGCCATAGTGCTCGCCAAGTTCTCCCCAACCTCTCTAGCTATCCAGACCGACCTCTCGCGCCCCAGGAGCCCCGGTATACCTCGCCTCTAACGACGGCGCCACCGTGTCCGCGGGGAGCGCCGCCCCTGGCTACCCGACGAAGGTAAAGTCCCCTAGCGCGCATCCTGTCCGCCCGACTCTAATCGGACGACCGAATTTCAATTAAGCCAGAACTAATCCCAACCGCCCGACCCGGTTCTGACCACTTGGATCCACTCCCTCACCTGCGCCCTACAACTAGGCCCGGCCGATCAGGCCGCCTCGCCTCTCAGGTCGCTGACACCCCAAACCCACCTGTCAGCGCTCGCTCGTCCGTGCGCGCGCTCGTCTGCGTATCTGATCTCGATCGTTGATTTTAGATCTAACAGTTGAGCAGACCCGATACCCCGTCACATGTAAATTTGTTAAAGAAACCCTCGGCTTTGTTGTAATTAACGTGTCGTCCTGAAAACTCACGCGCAGGCCCCTGAGTTCTTATAAACAGACCCATGTCCTTTAAAATAATCACATAATTGGACCCAGTTTTATATTTCAAACTTCAAAACTTGTTTATTTCATATATTTTTCATATAAACTCCCAATTGAGTGATTCGAATTGCAAAATGTTCATAGGAATATTCTCTGTACAAATATATTATGTTCATCCACAGTCCGTGCACTCTAATTTTGTGTCTAAACTATAGGTTAGTGTATGTGTTGATTTATTCACTTAATAAAATAAATAAAAAGGAAACTATAGTGGTAAATATATGTTTAATATGGTGAAGATAATAATATGTGATATATGAACTTATACCTAGTTTAAATTTGATGTCTCATTAAAATAAGTGGAATTAGATTATGTAATCATGGAGGTAGACAACACTTAAAGAATAATTAACCACTAGATGGGATTAGTTCACCCTATAATTTAAACTCCCTTTTGAGTTTATACTTCTCCTTTTGAGATGTGTTCCATCGTTTGTACATGATTGATGTGATGTTCATTTGTCATTTACCAAATGTATTGAAATATATGATCGCTTTATTTAGACAACGAGCAGCTCGTGGTTCCTGAGTGTGTTGCTGAAGATCTTCCTAAGCAACAACCTGATGAAGGCAAGTGTCCTCTGACCTATTATGTCCTACATACTTTATAATTCACTGTCCCACATTACATTATTGAAACCAAAGGACTGAGTAGTCTGTATTTACCTTATCCTTGTTTACCTTTTGGGTTAATCATGGTTAGCTTTATGCTATTGCTTCAACTTAATCAACGAACATGATGCGAACATTTATGATATGATGATGTTATCCCGTTCATGATCTTGTGATACTTTAGGGGACTCGGGTCATTTTCCTGAGTACCTCTCCGTAAGGACCTATTCGTTGAGTGACCACTCGGGATAACAGTGCAACCATGAGGGTGGAATGGGATGCCCTTAGCTGATTAATTAGTTGAACCTGGGGGTGTAGTTGGCTTTGCATGTGGGCCATCAATGGGGGCCGAGACGTAGTGCTCGCTCTGCCAAGGGGGGTGCAGAGGTTCATTCGATTTGGTTTTGTTGGTCACCCACCTTAGGGAGGTGTACTGCGTTTGTACAACTGGCGAAACCTAACGAGCAACTATGCACTAGGGGAGTGTTTGTAAAGGCTACATAGTGTATCCCTGGCCATGCACCTCGGTAGTGAAGATCGGGTTTGTACAACCCAGGCTGGAAAGGGATCACGACTCGTGGGTAAAGTGTGCAACCTCTGTAGAGTGTAAATGGCCTTGGGATCCTCTTTGATTAGAAGAACTTTGGTTACTTTTATGATGATGGTTAATAATGGTTATAATTTTGATCTCTGGTATCCCCTCTTGGAGGGAGTACATTTGGGTAATAACTGGGCTTATTACTAAAACTTGGCTCTACTAATAGTAACAAATACTTGACCAACTAAAAGCAATTGCATAACCTTAACTCCACATACAGCTAGTCCAGTTTAACCAAACGGGACATTTGCTGAGTACATTGATGTGTACTCACCCTTGCTTTACAAACCACCCTCACCCTAGGTTGTCCCCACTGTATTATGTGCTTAGGAGGAGATGCTGACAACAAGGAGGACTTTAAGGAGTTTTAGGACTACAACGAGTTCTAGTTTTTCTTAGTGGCAAACCCCCAGTCAGCTACCTGTGTAGGCCTTATCTACTACGTTTCGTATTTCCGCACTTTGATGATATTAATGACTATGCTATGTATTAGACTCTGTGGATGTATTGGACATCTTATTGTAATAAAAGTATCGTTCTGCTATTTACTTTGAGCAATGTGTGATGATGTCTAATTATGTAATCGTTGTGTACGTGAGTTTCTGATCCTGGCACATACATGGTTCGCATCTGGTTTACCTTCCAAAACTGGTTGTGACATAAGTGGTATCAAAGCCCTTGCTGACTATAGGACTGCTAACCTAGACTAGAATGGTTGCCCTAAGGACTATAGACCTCTACTCTTACCTTGACCTTTAGTGTCATTTCAAAAGTTGGTCATCTTGACCAATTATATGTTATTACTCATCTTATAAAACTTTGTCTCACTTTTCTTTTTGTTTACTTGCTGGTCTTATATTTCTATTCTCACTCTTGTGCTTACGATGTCTTTTGTAGATGGCTCATATTAGATGCACGGCACGTAAGTCAGTGATCCCCTTTTTGCCCTCTCGCCTAGCAGAGTGCCCACTGTGCCGCACGGTGATAGATCAGTCTAGCCACCTGGACAGACTGCATCATCGCCTGCACGAGGAGCAGGAGCGCCAACGCCAGGAGCAGGAGCAGCAGGACTCTTCCCCCTTGCCTCAGTAGGAGGTGGAGTCTGGGAGGCAACCTTCCCCTGCACCTCAGCCAGAGATGCCCCCTGCACCACCACAGGGCATCCCAGCTGCTGGAGGAGACCCTGACGGAGACGACAACAACGACGTCAGTGGTAGTTCGAGCCACAACATGGAGCTCTCAGAGGAGCAGGACCCAGAAGGATGGATCGCTAGACCCATCACTCGTGACGCCACTCGCGGGTGTCACTTCCACGACGCTCTCGACACCTTGCTGCGTCGGGCTTTCGACCGACACACTTGGTCCATGGAGTACCATTGTGTAGTCTATCAGCATCGTCGTGGGTTATACCCGGACCAATGGGAGGCTACTTGCTTGGTGTGCCGTCCGGAGGATGATCTTCGGGGTGTAGAGGCCTTCTCAGAGCACTATTCTATTACTGAGAGGGATACTGTCAAGGTAGCCATGCAAGATGCTGCACGATGTGCACTTTCGCAGTATTGCTCGTTGTTCAGCGGGGTAGCTAACGGCCTCGACCTAAAGTACTACCCTCGTTGTTTGAAGGGCAGTGCTGGAGGTGTGATTGTCTCTCCCGTTGGTGAGGGCAATCCCAGGCTGAACAACATGGTCAACTTGGTCGCCGTGCTCAACACCGAGCTGGACCACGCCCTTGACGAGTTGGGCAAGGTTCGGGCGGAGGTTGCAGAATTGCGTGCTGAGCGCGCAGCGCGCCACCATCTAGATGGTGGTTCTCCTACCCCTGTTGGGATTCAGCACCCTTACCGTTCGCCGCCCCGTGGTCGCTTTGATTATGGTACCCCTGACTGCAGGACCAAGATAGATTTGGATCCATAGATCGACATAGTTGGAGTCCATAATAATGCTTAGTTCAGTGTCTTAGTCTTAGTTAGTCTTAGTTAGAGTTAGTTTGCTTGTCATATGTCTTGATGCTTGTCGTGATGAACTTGTAATGAAGTTGGATCTTTGCAATGATTGTCATCAAGGTGTGGGCATCCCCTACAACTTGGTGTAGTTACTAATAAAGTCGGTTATTTAGTTGGGCAATCCCTTTAATTTCACTTTCCTCTTTATCTGAAGAGCTGTGTTGGGAGTCAGTGAAGATGATCAATTGTTCAGTCCTATGAAGATTTCCATATATCTTTTCTTATGTTGAAAGACTGCAGAGTCAGATCTGATATGTGTGTGCTTTCTACAGATGTCAGAGAACAGGCACAGAGGTGCAAGGCATGCTCAGCAGGAGCAGCAGGCATCCTAGGAGGAGGCAGCCCAATAGCAGTTGCCACCGTCACCCCCAATGACCATTGAGCAAATGCTCCTGATGCAGACTCAACTAGTCCAAGCAATTGGTCAGACCTTAGCAGCAATGCAGTAGGTACAACAGCAGCCACCCCCACCTCAACCTCAGGTGCAAGTCCAGATGCCACAGGTGCCTAGAGACAAGTGGGCCGAATTCATGAGGGGCCATCCCCCTATCTCTACCCATTCTGTTGATCCCATGGATGCCAAAGATTGGTTGTGTACCGTGGAACGTGAGTTGCACACTGCTCACTGCAACGATCGTGAGAAAGTGTTGTATGGTCCCCGATAGCTAAGAGGAGTAGCACAGTCTTGGTGGGAGTCTTACCTCGCCACCCATGCTGACCCTAAAACCATCACCTAGGAGGAGTTCAGAGACAACTTCCGTCGTTACCATGTACCCGAGGGACTGATGATAGTAAGGAAGGAGGAGTTTCTAGCCTTGAAGCAAGGTCCCCTGTCTGTCAGTGAGTACAGGGACAAGTTTCTGTAGCTATCACGCTATGCGCCAGAAGATGTCAATACAGATGCTAAGAGGCAGTACCATTTCCTATAGGTTTGGTTGATCCCCTTCACTACCAGCTAATGAACCACACCTTCCCTACCTTCCAGCATTTGATCGACAGAGCCATTATGACTGAAAGGAAGCATCGAGAGATGGAAGACAGGAAACGCAAGATTGGTGGATCCTAGGCCGAGAGTAGCAACCGTCCCCGCTAATCAAGCAACCCACCTCAGCAATTCAAGCAAGGTCACCAGCACCAGCATCAGCGCCAGAACCAGCAACAGTAGTACCAGAGGCAGTTTCCTCAGCAGCAGCAGCAGCAGTACTGTTAGAACAACCAGTAGGGAGGAAATCATTATCAGCGTCAGAGCAACTAGGCACCTCGCCTTCCTGCCCCAGCAACCAACCAGAACAACCAAGCAGCTCCAGCGCAAGGAGGAGGTCGTGCATGTTTCCAATATGGGGAACAAAGCCATTGGGTGAATCGTTGCCCAAAGAAAGCAGCTCAGCAACCACCAGCTCCCAATGCCCTTACCAAGCAGAATGCAATGCAGCAAGGAGGCAACAACCGTGGGCAGCCTCGTGTCTAGTACGGAAAGGTGAACCACCTGGAGGCCGACACAGTCCAGGAGACCCCAGGAGTGGCACTAGGTACGTTTTCAGTCGAGTACCATTCTGCAAATGTGTTATTTGATACTGGAGCAACGCATCCTTTTGTGACTGCATCATGGGTAGAATCACACAATATACAAGTAGCACCCATGTATCCACCTATGAGGGTTAGTTCAATTGGTGGGAGAACCCAAACGGATAGATTTTGCCCTAGTGCAAGAGTTCAAATAGGGGGGATAGAGTTCCCCACTGATCTAATAATTATGAGTAACCAGGATGCAACTATAGATGTCATCCTAGGGATGAATTGGCTAACCAAATATCAAGCAAGTCTTAGCTATGACAACAGAACGGTGAAGTTAGTGTCCTTATCAAGAGAGGAAGTGTTAGTGGAGTTGGTCTTGTTTGGACCAAGAAAAGTAAGCTGTCACCAAGTCACCACTCATATTGAGGAAATCGAACCATCAGAAGCTATCAACGTAGTATCAGAATTCCCAGATGTGTTTCACGAGGAGTTACCAGGCATGCCCCTGAAAGGAAAGTTGAATTTGCCATAGAACTTATACCTGGCACCGCCCCTATTTCCAAGAGAGCCTATCGAGTGTCCGGACTAGAGTTGGTGGAACTCAAGAAGCAGATTGAAGAATTGTTAGAGAAAGGCTACATCAGACCAAGTACCTTGCCTTGGGCAGCCCAGTGCTATTTGTGGAGAAGAAAGATGGTACAAAGAGGATGTGCATTGACTATAGATCCTTGAATGAAGTCACTATCAAGAATAAGTACCCCCTGCCCAGAATTGAAGACCTATTCGATCAGTTAAGAGGAGCCAGTGTGTTCTCAAAGATAGATCTGAGGTTAGGTTACCATCAGCTCAGGATCCGACTTTCGGATATACGGAAGACAGCATTCATCACCAAGTATGGACTATATGAGTTCACGGTCATGTCATTCGGATTCACGAATGTGCCAGCTTACTTCATGTACCTGATGAACAGTGTGTTCATGGACTACCTCAACCAGTTTGTAGTGGTGTTCATTGATGATATCCTTGTATATTCCCAGAATGAGCAAGAGCATGAAGAGCATTTGAGGAAAGTACTACAGAGGCTACAAAATTGTCAACTATATGCCAAGCTTAGCAAGTGGGAGTTCTGGATCAGCGAAGTCCTGTTCTTGGGTCATATCATAAACCGAGATGGACTAGCAGTGGATCCAAAGAAAGTAGCAGCGATTTTGGACTGGAAAGCACCAAAAGACGTCCGAGGAATCAAGAGTTTCATTGGAATGGTCGATTACTATTGGCGTTTCATTGAAGATTTCTCCAAGATTTCTAGGTCAATGACAGCCTTGTTGGCAAAGAAAGTTGAGTTCAAGTGGACCCCGGCGTGCCAAGAGTCCTTTGAGACATTGAAGAAGAAGTTGACAACAGCGCTGGTATTGATTCTGCTAGATGTTCACAAGCCATTCTCGGTACATTGTGATGCTTCATACACCGGACTAGGATGTGTGTTGATACATGAAGGGAAAGTAGTGGCATACTCGTCCCGCCAGCTGAAGGTTAATGAGAAGAATTATCCAACTCATGATCTGGAGTCAGCAGCAGTGGTTCATACACTGAAGACTTGGAGGCACTATTTGTATGGGTAGAAGTGTGATATCTTGTCACACCCGGGTTTCAAGGCACCAAGACCCGGGCGCGAACATAATCACCAGGTGTGCTGGGACCAAGTCTCACACATATGATGAATCATGACACAGGATCGAATGTCACATCTTTACTAGGAGTTCTATACAAAATAAATAAATAATTACATTGTAAGGAGACAACGGTCCAACAACCCAAAGTTGACTGGGAGACGATGGCCTAGACCTCTCATGAACTCGTCACATCATCCTCCAAGCGCCTCATCCTGCGGTACCTGCTCTTGACCTGTGGGGGTGTGAGACAGCAAGAGTGAGTTCACATACGTTCATAGCTCAACAAGATGTGGGGAATAATGTGCATGAACTCGCCAAAGGTGGGAGCTCACGTGAAGTGTAAGGCTTACCAAAGAGGATGGCTAAAGCTGAGCATTGCTTTTAAAGTTGGTCAAAAAAATTTTAGCAATTACTAAGTATAAGTAAATACCAACCCAATTAAATAGTAGAACAAAAGTAATAACAACACCTACGATGCAATGCATATGGCAATTTGAGTTTAGTTCCATAAATTAATCATGTGAGTGTCCGAGCTGCTCATGACCGTGAGCACGGCTAGTATACCAGTTTTACACTCTGCAGAGGTTGCGCATCTTTACCCACAAGTCATGTTACCCATCTGCCAAGAGACGGCCAATCTCATACACCTCTACCGAGGAGGCGAGGCAGGGTAACACTACGAGGCCTTTACAAAGTTCCACTAGCTTCAGAAAACCCGCTACAGTTTATAGGAAGCTCCAATGAAGGAATCCCTCGTCTGACCGCCATCGCAGCAAAATCATCCCGAGGACCTCCCTACACTGACCACTCCCCTACTGCCCTTGCCCCTTTCGGGTAAGGTAGTCCTCCACTAGCTTTCCTTGTTAGTCAGCCAAGGGCGTCCCATTAAACCCTTGTGGTAGCACTATTTTTCTGGGTGGTTCTCCATGTTCCAATTAACATAATGATCTTATCATGAACAGTAAATAACAACTGATAATAAAAGTATAATCATGAATAATGTGTATCTCTATACCCAAAACCACATAAAGCAATAGCAGGTACTACCCAAAAATTCAGTGGTGAACAAGGTATAAAGATAGTCAAACTAGGGTAACCTATTAGGTCCCCATCAAAATTAACCTATGCAGATCATTATGATTAATTAGAATATGAGTGGGTAAAAAGAAGTGATCAAGGGCACAACTTGCCTAGGACTTGAGATTCCAAGTACCAGGATGATCTTCAGATGACACGTGTCCTCACTGCTAAACATAGCAATACAGACAAACATGGTATAGGCAAAATTAACATCACACCAAACATAATAATACATTGCATAATAATAATCTACGCGTCGCTACGAGATCGTGGGAACGTGAATTACTACATTCGGAGCTACGGTTAAGAAGTTATAGTTTTCCAAAGATCCACGTGGTTAAGTATATAATAGACTAAGTGCAACATTTTAACCTATATCTCATGACAAAACAAAGTTACCAGATTATAATAAATATTATTGTGAGACTAATGCAACTAGAATGGATTAAAACGGAGTTACGGATATTGAGTTATGAATTTCTGAAATTATTTAGCACCTAGAATAGATTAATTTAATTGAGCAATTTTAATTCAAGTTTCATGGTTACACAAAGGTACTAGGTGATAGACAATATTAAAACAAAATTATTGCAACTGAAACAGATTAAAAAGGAGTTAAAATGAAATTTCTATGAATTAAATAAGTTCTAGATATATTTTTATACACAAAAACCCTTTTCTAAATTATTTCCTGAATTTCCTAAGCTTCCGGACTAGGTGCAAATAACAGAGAGACACAGGGGTTATTACGCAAAAATTCATGAGACTCAGGATTCCCACAGACAGGACTGCGGGTTTATTTGAATTAAGCCGAGGGGCTCTTTAGAAAAGCTGCAGCCGCAAAGAGGTACGGTTAACTCTCGGCCGTCTGATCAAATATCGAAGGCCAGGATTAGATCTTGGCTCACTGAACCGGTACGCTACGTCCGCGCTTGGATCGCGATCCTGCGGTCCAGATTTTAATAACCCGCGGCAACCCAGGATCGCCCGATCCCATTCCAACCGCCCGGATTAAATCTTCATAACTCCGAACCGGTATTGAACCTAGGCCACTGGATCCAAACCTGACGGCCCAGATCAGATCCAAGGGCCAGGATCGAACGAATCAAAGGGAAAAGCACTGACCTATTCTAGTCCATCCAATGCTAGATCAACGGCCCACGCGGGATCGTCTCCCTTAGCTGGTTGTCCATGGCGGCGTAGGTGCCCGTGCTGCGGCGCCCTTGCCAGAGAATTCCCCAAACCGAGGCCATCGTGGACTGAAGATCTCCCACGTCGGCGAAAAACTTGTGCAATAGGAATGCGAGCGATCGGGATGCTGGGCGTGTCATCCCGGCGCTAGTGAGGAACAGGAGTGCGGACTACGCGCCTGGGTGCCCCGCCACAACCACGGCCCCGATCTGCGCAGCAGCCATGGCAAACGCCGCGCCGCACCCAACATACATAGGAAGAAGGGGGGTCAGAGACGCTGAGACCAGCCGAGTGGCACAGGCAGGGAGCGACGACGACGGCGGCTCCTTTTCCCCCGCTGGGCGAGCAGTCCATGGTGGGCGGACTGGGTTCCAGGGGATGCAACATCGACCATGGGTTGTGAGTCGAGGAGGGGCTGCGGTTTAGCTTTTATAGCCCAGCGAAGATCTCGGCCAGCTGAACTTTCCGGCAATCGTGGGTGAGCACGCAGCGGTCTTCGCAGTGTTCGTTGAGCCGGCCGCGTGAATCACGGATCGTGCAAGCCTTTTGCAAGGCGCAGGGAGGAGAGACACCAGAGAACAGGGGCAGCGGACACAGCCCGGGATCTCGGTGTGGCTTTCGGATTGAGTGGAACAACCCGGCAGCACAGGCGGCGCGATCCTATTTCTGGGCGCAGGCGCGACAGGATGGATCCGGAACGGGGAAAGAAGAAGCTTCTGACGTCCCGGGCCCGCATGTAAGTGGGAGGCGTACGCGCCAGAGAGACTGGGCCGGCAGCGAGCCAGGGTGCACGGCCAGCAGCGTGGAGGCCGAGCTGGGCCGAGGGTGAGAATTTGGCCCAAACCGTGGTCCGGTTTCTTTTTCCCTTTTCTATTTTTCTGTTTTTTTTTAATTCCTTTCCTCTATTTCATTTTATTATCAAGTTTCAATTTAAATTTTCAAACAAATTCAAATCTGAGTTTTGACAAACAAAATAATCCCAGCATGATGCAATAATATTTTATTATTTACTTTACTATTTTGAATAATATTGATGCTTAATTCATGAGAGAGAGCGAAGAAGAGAATAATTCTCTCATATCAGAAATTAGAACTCTTTATGTTTATTAAAAGATTTTAAATTTTTACTTTTAGTTTTGAGACCCAAATCTATCTTTGATAAAGAAAAATAATACTACTATTTACTTATTTCCAAGAAATAATTACTAAGCTAATAAATTCTTTATTCATGACCTTTTATTTAGACCTTAGAATAATCGTTTTTTTGTACATTCAAAATAGGAATTTGGGCGTTACAAATCCTACCCCCTTAACAGAAATCTCGTCCTCGAGATTTGTAAGAAAGGGATACATAAGGATTGGTTTGTAATTAAGCTTTTAGTCTATAATTGGTTCAAACTTCCAGAGTCTCATTTTTTTATAGTCAATAGTGGGTGATTAGGAGAGCATAGGTATCCGGCTACTTATTATATGGGATATAAGAGATGGATAGGTTAGGGAAAGAATAGCCAAATGTAAGAAAGTTTATGGTGAGGAAGAACTCCGTGTTGGGTGGTAATGCATCCGAAGATTGAGTTTGACTTCCCTCCGTCCTTGACGAGGTTGATCTTTTCTTCTCCGGTCTTGGTCTCATTGCTTCTGCCCGTGTTCTTCGCTCTGCTGAGCGGCCAGGCGTACGAATCTTGCCCTACCGCCTGTGGGAGATCTCTTCCCTGCACCTAGAGCTACCTAGTTCATGTGAGTTCCAAGAGGAGATGTGGTCTGGTTGAGGAGATATGGTGGCACCAAGTCTTGTCTGTCTGCACTGTGCAAACCGAGACAAAACCAGTGCCAACTCGTGTCAAACAGTTTTGGCTTGGGTTCAAACTTTTCCAGGGCATTCTAGGGTTAATTTGGCGCCATGTTGTCAATTGGGTCGACAGATTTTGAAAAGGGGATCAAGGTGAACATGTGGAGTCTTTGCTCAAAGGTTAGATTCTATACTTAGGCAAAATCTGAATTCCTCCTTGTGTTCAACCTTTGGTGATCTTTTTAGGACTTTTCTGAAAACTTTTTGGGGGTACTTCCTTACTATTAATTGTAGGTTATTAAGTATATTACAACTTTTATATTTGGCCCAACCCATGATCATGATGTTTACATGATCTTTTGATCATGGCTTCAATTAGGGTTCTTATTGCCTATGGAGGTTTTTGCTCTAGGGTTTTGGAGGAGTCCTACTTAGATGTGCATGACAAGCTAGGGCATGATATCCAAGGTAGTTTGCACTTGATTAGGACTTTGAATTCCAAGGTTGTAGTACTTTGCCCATAAATCTTTATGTAACAATGGGTTAAAAAGGGGTAACCCTGGGGTAGACACCCTGAGTAACACCCAGGGTGTTACAGCCCTCCCCCCTTAAAGGAATCTCGTCCCGAGATTTCAGGTAGAGTCCCTTGGAGGGATGCTTGAAGGTGTGTTGGTGCTACTCTCCCCTTATACTCAAGTTTCACTTTCTTAACTGTTCTTCGAATGTCATCCTCTTTGCAACTTCAGAAGGAAGCCCTTCTTAAGTCAAATTCACAACTTAGACTATCCTTGTTATCTAAGTTTTTCTTATAATTGACTTCAAAGGGCAGGCGGGGGCGGGGTTTTGGGGTTACATACCGACTCCTTTGGGCAGAAAGTCGGGGAAGCAAGAGCGTAGAAAATCCTCCGTCTCCCATGTAGCTTCTTCTGCTGAGTGATGACTCCACTGAATCTTATACATTTTGATTGATCTTGCCCGAGTTGATCTTTCCTTTTGATCCAATACCTTGACGGGGTACTCTTGGTAGGACAAGTCTGGTTCTATCTCAATGTCCGGTTCCGGTAGCACTTCAGTGGGTAGACGAACACATTTCCGCAGCTGAGATACATGGAACACATTGTGAACTGCTGACATGCGGGGTGGCAATTCCAATTGGTAAGCTACGGGTCCACAACTTGCCTTGATCTTATAGGGTCCAATGTAACGAGGGGCCAATTTGCCCTTGATCCCGAATCTCTGGACACCCTTGGTTGGTGATATCTTAAGATAGACATGATCTCCCACCTCAAACTGTAGAGGCTTCCGCCTCTTGTCATGATAACTCTTTTGCCTGGCCTGAGCAGCTTCTAAGTTCTTTTTGATAATCCTAACCTTTGCCTCTGCTTCAAGCACCAAATCTGGTCCAAAAATTTCCCTCTCTCCTACTTGAGACCAATTTAGTGGGGTTCTACACCTTCTCCCATATAATGCCTCAAAAGGTGCCATCTTCAGACTAGACTGATAGCTGTTATTGTAAGAAAATTCTGCCAAGGAAAGGCACTTGTCCCAATCCTTTCCATAGTGTAGTGCACATGCTCGCAACATGTCTTCCAAAATCTGATTTACCCTTTCTGTCTGACCATCTGTTTGGGGGTGGTATGCTGAGCTTCGTATGACCTGGGTTCCAAGTGATTCCTGTAATTGCTCCTAAAATCGTGCCACAAAAGGTCCTCCTCGGTCGGAGACTATAGTCCTTGGTATCCCATGCAGACGAACTATCTGGTCAATGTAGATCTCTGCATACTTCTCTGTCCGGTGGGTGGTGTGCACTGGCAAGAAATGAGCAGTCTTGGTCAATCTGTCCACAATAACCCATATAGAATCATGGTGCCTGGAGGTATTGGGTAATCCTACTATGAAGTCCATGCAAATGTCCTCCCATTTCCAAGATGGTATGGGAAGGGGTTGCAAAGGGCCTGCTGCTTTCAAATGACTAGCTTTTACCCTCTGGCAAGTGTCACACTCGGAGATGTACTTGGCAATTTCCCTCTTCATTCTGGTCCACCAATATAACGATCTGAGGTCCCGGTACATCTTGTTGCTACCCGGGTGCATGGAGAACTTGGAAAGGTGAGCTTCATCCAATATCTTCTTTCTGAGCTCTGGGTCCTTGGGGACAACCAATCGATCTCCAAACCATAAAGTCCCCTTGCTGTCTTGACGGAAACACTTGTACTTTTCTGCCTTTTGCTTGATCATTCCTTTGATAACCTGGACTCCCTTGTCCCCAATCTGTGCCCGGACTATCTGTTCTTGCAATGTGGGCTCCACTGAAATATAACTCAATTCACCGGAAGGAACCACTTCTAGGTTCAGCTTGCACAACTCATCACACAAGGTGGTAATTCTCACATCCATGCTCAAACAGTTGCACTGGGCCTTTCTGCTCAAGGCATCTGCCACAACATTGGCCTTCCCTGGGTGGTAATGCACCTCCAAATCATAGTCCTTGATCAACTCTAACCATCTCCTTTGCCTCATGTTCAGATCAGCCTGAGTAAAAATGTATTTCAAACTCTTGTGATCAGTGTAGATGTTGCAGTGGGCTCCCATCAAGTAGTGTCTCCATATCTTGAGGGCATGAACTACGGCTGCCAATTCCAGATCATGTGTCGGGTAATTCTGCTCATGGGGTCTGAGAGCTTGGGAAGCATACGCAATCACTCTATTCTCTTGCATCAAGACACATCCCAATCCGGTACCTGAAGCATCACAATAAACTTCAAATGGTTTGGTATTATCTGGCTGAGCTAGCACTGGAGCTGTTGTCAAATGTTGCCTCAAGGTATGAAAAGCATCTTCACACTTTTGGCTCCACTCAAATTTGACTCCCTTCTTCAACAGTTCAGTCATTGGCTTGGCAATTCTGGAGAAATCCGGAATAAATCGTCGGTAGTACCCTGCCAATCCCAGAAAACTCCGAATCAGTCTCACTGTAGCCAGGGGTTTCCAATCCATCACCTCCTATACCTTTTCAGGGTCAACCGATATCCTATCCTGAGAAATTGTGTGACCCAAGAATTTAATGTCCTTCAGCCAAAATTCACACTTAGACAACTTAGCATAAAGACGGTGATCGCGCAGTCGCTGAAGTACGATGTGCAGATGCTCAGTATGCTCGTCTTCATTATTGGAATAGACCAGAATATCATCAATGAAAACGACCACGAACTTGTCCAACTCTGGCATAAACACTGAGTTCATCAAGTACATAAAATAAGCCGGGGCATTGGTCAGCCCAAAAGACATCACCAGAAACTCATACAGTCCATATCTGGTAGAGAAAGCCGTCTTGGGAATATCGCTGGCACGGATCTTGATCTGATGGTATCCTGAGCGAAGGTCTATCTTGGAGAATACCTTGGCTCCCACCAACTGATCGAACAGAACATCAATGCGGGGTAATGGGTATTTGTTCTTGATAGTCACCGCATTGAGAGGGCGGTAGTCAACACACATCCTCAGACTCTCATCCTTTTTCTTCACGAATAAGGCGGGACATCCCCATGGTGAAGTACTTGGACGAATAAACCCCTTGTCCAACAATTCTTGCAATTGTTTCTTCAATTCTGCCAATTCCGCGGGAGGCATCCTATAGGGTCTCTTGGAGATAGGAGCAGTCCCGGGTTGCAATTCGATGGCGAACTCAATATCTCGGTCAGGTGGCATCCCTGGCAATTCATCCGGAAAAACATCCGGATAGTCACAGACCACTGGGATCTTTTCCACTGGGGATTCTACCATAACAAAGGCACAAGATCGGGTACAACCCTGGTTGGGTAAATATAGGGTGATCTCACCACAGGTGGGTGAGTGCACTTCGATGGTCCTAGCTGCAATGTCAATCACTACCTGATGCTTGGTCAACCAATCAGTTCCCAATATGATATCCACACTATCCAATCACAAGATAAGAAGGTTGGTTTTAATTATCAAACTACCAAGCTTTAGAGGCACATTCTTGTTGATTTGATAAGTGGCAACTCTGCCTCCGGGTGTTGAAATTGTAATGCCCCCATCGGTATGATGAAAGGGCAACTGGCATTTGGCACTAAACTTGGCACTGATAAAACTATGTGAAGCACCGGAATCAAAAAGAACGATAGCGGGAAAATTCAAAACTGTAAAGATACCAGTCATGACGGGTGCTCCCTCTGGAATGTCAGCCATGGTAGTGAAGTTCAGCTTGCCCTGCCTCACTTGCACCTTCTGTCTCTTGCCTTGGTTCTGATTGACATTCTGCCCCTGCCTCTGTTGGTTTCTGGGGCAATTCTTGGCATAATGCCCAGTGCTGCCACAAGTGAAGCACCTGTTGTCATTGACCTGGCGGTACTGCTGCTGCTGATTGTTCCTCTGAGCTGGAAACTGGGTGCGGTTGGGTGCCTGCTGCTGCTGCGGTGGTCTGATCACCCATCTCCCTTGCTGCTGCTGAGGTCCCTTGTTCTGCGTGTCAGACACAATCCTGAAGCGCTGTGGCTGAGCTGAGGGTCCTGCCACAGGGGTCTTCCTTTTCTTCTCTGCCTGTCGAGCTAAAATGCAGTCCTCCTGGGAGATAGCCATGTTGACCAACTCATTGTAGCTGTTGGCCTGACGGTGTTGAGACGATCTCGTAGCTTGGTGCTGAGCCCCCTTCTGAACTTGTCTCGCTTCTTCTCATCCGTGTCTGCATGGTATCCAGCATAATGGCACAAGTCATTAAAGGCCTGGGCATACTGCAACACTGTCCTGTTGCCCTGAGTGAGTGCCAGAAACTCATTGAGCTTCCGGTCCATGATGCCAGCGGGGATGTGGTGTCCCCTGAAAGCTGCCTTGAACTCCCTCCATTCCACCTCTCTACCTTCTGGCTGCATGGCAAGAAAATGGTCCCACCAAGTCCTGGCGGGTCCGCGAAGCTGCTGGGTGGCGAACCTGACCTTGGTGACCTCTGAGCAAGCTCCATGGAGTAGTGGGAATTTGGATTCCACCACCCTCAACCACACATCTGCATCAAGCGGGTCCTCTGCCCTTGTGAACAATGGAGGCTGGGTGCTGAGGAACTCCTGGTAGGTAGCAGCGACGGGGTGACGCTGATGGTCTCCACCGAAATGCTGAGGTGGTGGCTGACGCTGAGCTAACTGCCTCAGGATCTCATTCTGCTGGGCCATGAGCTCCTGCAGAGTGGGAGGCGGTGGCGGTGGAGGAACGTGCTCATTCTGACCACGACGCGCTCTCCCAGCCATCTGAAAAATCACATGGTTGCTTAATAACACATCTCCAATTTAAGGTTTAAACACGGTAGGGGAGTTATAGCAATTTAATAGGTCCCAACATAAACCAAAAGCATAAACTTTCCGTTCAAATTTAAACTGCCATTAATCATCCCCAAACCTCCAAAAGAGTTTAACATGGTTACATCAATGATCCAAAAGACTCAACTCTACCTAGCCTAGTACCCTAAGGGTGCAAAAGCTAAGCTAGTGGCGAGGAGTCCAACTATCATCAACCTCTAAGATTAGCCTGGCATCTAATGAGCGAACGAGGCAACGCTGGACTCGGGGGAAGGGGGTCTCTCTGAGCCAGCGGTGTCTACACTGGAAGCAGGCTCCTCCCCTCCCTCGATGTCAACGTCCTCGTCAGCCTCCTCACCATGGATCTCTTGGTGATGCATGTCTAGGTGCTCGTTTGCCTCGGCTAGCTGCTGCTGAGTGTTGAGGAGCTGATCTTCGAGAACCTCGATGGTGTTCTCCCTGGTGCCCACTAGCTCCTCCAACTCATGAATCTCATTAGACAGCTGCTCCACTTGCAAATCTTTCTCCACTAGCTCCTGGGACAAGTCCACCATGAGCTCCTCCCTGTTATCTAGGGTGATCTTGGTGGCCTCCAGCAATGCCATCAGATGAGACATTGCCTCCCCACGCATGACTTGCAGACGATACAGAGTGTTCATGCATCGTACTGACAAGTGAGCGGTGTGGCCTGGGTAGAGAGCCCAGATGTCCTTGGCATGCTCCACCCGATCCTTCCACATCGGGTCATCCTCCTTTTCTGCGGGGAACAACCCAATGGGGTGGGTAGCCAGCTCCAAGGGATGGAATCCGCAGAAAGTAGTCAAGCCATGCAGAGCGATTGCCTCAATCGTATCCTCCGCTCGGTATCCGAAAGACTCGGAGTCCAAGGAGCGCCAGCCTGGCTGCAGGGGATGAGGCTCCAAAGTCATCCTCACCCTACAGCGAGGTACCCGGTGCTTCTCGAACTGCTGCACCTCGTACTGAGGGGGTGTCAAGTACCCTGCCCCCTGGAGTACCTCCCACAAGATGCGGGGAAAGCCCTCTCGTGCAAGCCCGTCAGTGTGGGTCAGTGCATTTCCGTCATCGGAGGATCCGTGGGAAGTCATCTGTGTACGGTTAAGCGTAAGTAAAAGAAAAGAATTACAAAAAGAACAAGGAAAATAAAACTCAGCCTGTCTCTAGTTAAAAGAAAAAGGCACTAGGGACCTAGTTGGTTGTTATCTTGTTTTTATGTCTCTTTTACTCAGTTACCCATTTGCTTAATTATGAATGCATGCATGCTCGTCCTGAACGACCTCTCCAAAAGATAAAAGGAATAGGGAAGAACTCCCATCCTGAAAAAAAAGTGGCCTGTAGGGCCTAGTCACTTAGCCACCTAGCTACCCTTCTATTATCCTAAGGCTTCACGTCCTAGGTCTATCCTGCTCGTCCTACGATCTATCCAACATTGTTTCTACCAAATTTTACTTTAGAAAAGAGATGGCATTTATGGTTTATTGATTCCTCTGTGGTGGTACAAGCTCCGATACCTGCAGTGGCGGAACTGCCCGAATTATTCCAACTTAAGTGCCTAAGCCCTGCCTTAGAGGCTAGACCACACTTAAATGGGAATAACCCGTCAATCCCTCGGATCTAGTCCGACACGGCCACTGACAGGATCAAGTACCACAGTCTCACTCGATGGTGAGTCACAGAGCAAATACAATAAAGCATAAAACCATGCATGGAAGAGTGTTAAATTATTACATCATCATTGTCATCATCGGAGTTTTTGCAAAAGTGACCATCATTGTTTTGGAGTGCAGCGGAAATAAACTAACGGTAAATAAATAGAGGGATGGGGAAGCCTGTCCCATCACTCCTCATGCTCCTCCTCAGCCGAGGCGGGGTCCCACTCGACAGTCCAACCCGGTGGCAGGGTGGATGGCCAAGTCACTCCAGCAGCCATTTCCTCCAGAGAACCTGTAAAAAATTGTGCCACAAGCAAGGCTGAGTATACTAATACTCAGCTAGACTTACCCGGTGTGAGGAGTCTATACTCCTCTACCTCTAGACATGCAGTTGTTTGGCTGTGGGGTTTGGTTGCCAAAAGCACTAGCTGAGTTTCTAAATCAAGATTTTAACTTTGTCAAAATTAAGTGTGACTCTCTTAAGGCTAAAAGTGTACTATCTACTCATACATAGTAGCAAGCATTTTTAGCAATCAACAGCTTGTATCATCTCAACACAGTTCCACTTGTTACTCAATGTAGCAGCATGGATCAAGCAGTCTCATTAGCTGCGAGAAGCAGACGATTCGAATCGAGTTTTATCCTTGCAAGGTAAACCTAAACACACGACATGTAGGGGCACTCCGTCCCCACACATATCAACCGTCCTCGTCGATTCCCCGTCAGCAGATCAGGGCTCACCGCCTTGGCATACAATGCCTCACTGACCCCGACTGGCCGTCGTGCAGTGACCGCACTTGTACCCACCATAACCGGAATGGGAGACTACGTCTCAGGTCGCGTGAGGGGATATGTCCACTGCCAGGTTCACTCAGGTACTAGGCTTACCGATTTACCATATTTCTCGGTATGTGTTTAGTACGTTCAAACGCTTGACTCACGGTACCACACCTTAATCCTTACTCAAATTTTTATCCCGTAGACAACCAATCCCCATGGATTGTTGCCCACAAACCAACCTCGTTATGATATGAAAGTGAGTACAACCAATTCCTAACCTCGCGCGAGTGCTAGAAAAATCACTCGACTTCTACCGAGATCCTATTTAATAAAGCAGCTACTCGACCTAGCATACTAGTATTCATCTCAAAAGGATTACCTGAGATCATGCAACTAGGGTTTCAAACAATTCCTACACCTAAGTGCACAATCAATCCTACAATCATTAAGTGAAGTAAAATAGCATAGATAACAGGTTATGCATAAAACCGGGGCTTGCCTTCCAAAGCAGTGGCAGGCAGGTCCTCTGGTGCAGGCTCTGGTGCTGGATCTGGGGCAACCTCCTGGGCAGCTCCTTGCTCCGGCACGAGGATGTACTCTCCGTCAGCAAGATTACAGTCTATCGAGATGCAATGAACATGTATGTCATGATTATGTAAGATTTAAGAACATTAAACTACAGAAATTAAGTCAAGAATTAACTTAGGGTTCCTTGGCTATGTGGGTCTTCTAGTGGTATATATACATAGACCTGTTCCCTTTTAGGTTTAGGTTTTCTTTTAGGATAACATAGGGGATTTGCATTGTTTTTATCGATTTCAGTGGACAATTTACAAAGGTCTTAGGAGGACATAAATTTCCATTATCTATTTTCCTTTCTTTAATTTCTATTTAGGGTTTTTAGTGTAGGTTTGAACTACAACAGTATTTGAAAAATTTTCAAGAATTCTATAAAAATTACAGTGGGTTGTCACTTGCTATTCTAGCTGGTTTTAAGAAGTTGAGGCTCAAAGTACAAAAGCTAGGCTTTAAACAAAAATAACAATAGTTAGGCAAAATGGGCCACTTTGCACTACACCTCTTAGTTAGGGGTAGGTTCTGTCCTAAAGGTTATTTTTGTTGGCCTCTATTAGTGATACTAAGCTCTTGTACCAAAAATGGCAGAGAGCAACATGATGGTTATTTAATGGTGGATTTCTGAAGTTTGGTGCAAAAAGGGTGTTTAGAACTAACTTGTCATTTGAAAAATATCAAATAACAGATTTCAGATTTTTCCTAAGTTTTTATTATCAAAACATTAGTTATCCTAAGGTTTGAGGAGTTTTCACCTTAGGGTTATTTTTGTAGGGTTTTTCTAAGTTATGCTTATTTTATTAATTTAAAAGGTATCCTTCTTATTTTACACTACAACAGGGTATGATATATTTTTCCAGTGAACTACATTGACTAAGTATCTCAACAAAAATAGGGGTGCCCTCTGGTTCATTATTTATGTCACCTTTTCTATTTTTCTTAACCTTAAGCATATTATGGAATAAGGGGTAAAAACTAACCTAATGTAGTGGACAGAGGGATTTAACATTTTTAACTAGGTCAGTAGGTAGATATAAACTTCTCCAAATTTTTCTAACCCTAGTTAAATAGTACAACCATTTTCCTTGCTATTATTAAGCTTTTGGTCAAAACTAAAATTAAATCAGAACCTTATATTTTTCTCTAGTACTTATGGGGTTTTATATTTTTCTTAGATAGGTTACATTATTTAGAGTCTGGCAAAGTTAGTTTGACCAAATTTGGATAAACCAAACAGAAGTTATGGGTTTTTAAAGTTTCTGTTTAAATTTAAATCAGGTTTTAATAAAGTTTTTCTGAAAAAGCAGTTTGCGCCGAGGTCCCTGGGTTTAAACCGAATCAAACCTCACAGATCTACCCTCGCGCCACTATTCCCTTGAGTCTCTGACAGTTCACTTAACCCCCTGGCTTTCTCTCCCTCTCACCCGCAGTCCTTCCCCCAACTGAAACAGTAGCCGCGGGAAAGAAAAGGACGGCGCGGCTTACCGGCGGCGAGGGAGGTCCGGCGAGGTGGTCAGTGACGTTCAGGAGGTCGCGACGGTCACGTCGATGTGCGGGTCGTCACCGGAGGTGGTCGGAGTCACCCTGGCCACGAGCACAGGCGGCGGGGGTCGACGGCGGCGCCTGCTCCGGCCAAACCACGGCGGTAGAGTTCAATTAGGGTGCACGAGGAGCTTCACGGGATGACACAGAGGCCATGCGCGCAACGAATTGGAAAATGGTGAAGGGGTTTACCCGGTCCACGTGCGCCGGCGGGTTCTTGAACTCCGGTGAGCACGATTTGGCTACTCCGGTGACGCGGGTCCTCGGGTCAAGCTTGAGCACGTGCCACGGCCTCACCAGGAAGCTATCTAGGGGCTTGGATCGAACGGAGGAGGACGGGAGAGGGGTTGGCCACGGTGGTTGCTCTCGGGCGGCACTGGCGGGTCGCGGGGAGGTCGCCGGAGGCAATGGCTGGCTCGGGCGAGTCCGGCGAGGTACGGAGGAAGCAATGGGGAAGGCAGCCGAGCACTGGGGCGGGTTTTATAGGCGCGGGCGCGGCCGGGGCGCCGGCTCGACCGTTTGGCGCGACGCGGGCACGCGGGGCGCGCGCGGGCGTGCTCTGGCGAGCTCAGAGCGCGTCGAACACGTGGCGCGTTGCTTCTGCCCGTGTTCTTCGCTCTGCTGAGCGGCCAGGCGTACGAATCTTGCCCTACTGCCTGTGGGAGATCTCTTCCCTGCACCTAGAGCTACCTAGTTCATGTGAGTTCCAAGAGGAGATGTGGTCTGGTTGAGGAGATATGGTGGCGCCAAGTCTTGTCTGTCTGCACTGTGCAAACCGAGACAAAACCAGTGCCAACTCGTGTCAAACAGTTTTGGCTTGGGTTCAAACTTTTCCAGGGCATTCTAGGGTTAATTTGGCGCCATGTTGTCAATTGGGTCGACAGATTTTGAAAAGGGGATCAAGGTGAACATGTGGAGTCTTTGCTCAAAGGTTAGATTCTATACTTAGGCAAAATCTGAATTCCTCCTTGTGTGGAACAACCCGGCAGCACAGGCGGCGCGATCCTATTTCTGGGCGCAGGCGCGACAGGATGGATCCGGAACGGGGAAAGAAGAAGCTTCTGACGTCCCGGGCCCGCATGTAAGTGGGAGGCGTACGCGCCAGAGAGACTGGGCCGGCAGCGAGCCAGGGTGCACGGCCAGCAGCGTGGAGGCCGAGCTGGGCCGAGGGTGAGAATTTGGCCCAAACCGTGGTCCGGTTTCTTTTTCCCTTTTCTATTTTTCTGTTTTTTTTAATTCCTTTCCTCTATTTCATTTTATTATCAAGTTTCAATTTAAATTTTCAAACAAATTCAAATCTGAGTTTTGACAAACAAAATAATCCCAGCATGATGCAATAATATTTTATTATTTACTTTACTATTTTGAATAATATTGATGCTTAATTCATGAGAGAGAGCGAAGAAGAGAATAATTCTCTCATATCAGAAATTAGAACTCTTTATGTTTATTAAAAGATTTTAAATTTTTACTTTTAGTTTTGAGACCCAAATCTATCTTTGATAAAGAAAAATAATACTACTATTTACTTATTTCCAAGAAATAATTACTAAGCTAATAAATTCTTTATTCATGACCTTTTATTTAGACCTTAGAATAATCGTTTTTTTGTACATTCAAAATAGGAATTTGGGCGTTACAAATCCTACCCCCTTAACAGAAATCTCGTCCTCGAGATTTGTAAGAAAGGGATACATAAGGATTGGTTTGTAATTAAGCTTTTAGTCTATAATTGGTTCAAACTTCCAGAGTCTCATTTTTTTATAGTCAATAGTGGGTGATTAGGAGAGCATAGGTATCCGGCTACTTATTATATGGGATATAAGAGATGGATAGGTTAGGGAAAGAATAGCCAAATGTAAGAAAGTTTATGGTGAGGAAGAACTCCGTGTTGGGTGGTAATGCATCCGAAGATTGAGTTTGACTTCCCTCCCTCCTTGACGAGGTTGATCTTTTCTTCTCCGGTCTTGGTCTCATTGCTTCTGCCCGTGTTCTTCGCTCTGCTGAGCGGCCAGGCGTACGAATCTTGCCCTACCGCCTGTGGGAGATCTCTTCCCTGCACCTAGAGCTACCTAGTTCATGTGAGTTCCAAGAGGAGATGTGGTCTGGTTGAGGAGATATGGTGGCGCCAAGTCTTGTCTGTCTGCACTGTGCAAACCGAGACAAAACCAGTGCCAACTCGTGTCAAACAGTTTTGGCTTGGGTTCAAACTTTTCCAGGGCATTCTAGGGTTAATTTGGCGCCATGTTGTCAATTGGGTCGACAGATTTTGAAAAGGGGATCAAGGTGAACATGTGGAGTCTTTGCTCAAAGGTTAGATTCTATACTTAGGCAAAATCTGAATTCCTCCTTGTGTTCAACCTTTGGTGATCTTTTTAGGACTTTTCTGAAAACTTTTTGGGGGTACTTCCTTACTATTAATTGTAGGTTATTAAGTATATTACAACTTTTATATTTGGCCCAACCCATGATCATGATGTTTACATGATCTTTTGATCATGGCTTCAATTAGGGTTCTTATTGCCTATGGAGGTTTTTGCTCTAGGGTTTTGGAGGAGTCCTACTTAGATGTGCATGACAAGCTAGGGCATGATATCCAAGGTAGTTTGCACTTGATTAGGACTTTGAATTCCAAGGTTGTAGTACTTTGCCCATAAATCTTTATGTAACAATGGGTTAAAAAGGGGTAACCCTGGGGTAGACACCCTGAGTAACACCCAGGGTGTTACAGCGAGTTGGGGGGATATGGTTAAGATAGATATGGTAAGATAGACTACATGATATAGGTCAAAAGTTTGTTTGATGTTAGGTGGGGATAAACAGATTATGCAATCTATTATGACTCTATTAATTGGGTTAGGTCTTCTGCTCATGGTTGAATTGATTTAATGCACTAGTTTAGGTTTAAGTGCATGAGGGGAGAACAAGGTTTATAGGAGTAGGATCCAATTTATTTCACTAGTGTTAACTTGTTAAGTGACTATCCTTAGGTTAGCTCAACTTAAGGTTAGACTTTGTTAGATTAGATTAACTTATTAGATTGGATCAGATCTAGATAAATTTTGGATTAGCTCCTGGTCGTTACTTTTGGATGATCAAAATGGTTAGGATAGGGTGAATCTTTTGAGATAAGAGAGAATATTTTAAGATATGATGGATCCATTAGGCTTGATAGAATCTTTTAAGATGAGATGGATATTGTTAGGCTAGATACTTTAATGAGGGATAATCTAGTTTGGTTAGTTATTTTATAAATATTATCCTTTATGCCTACATGTATATGTAGATGTAATTGTGGACATTACTCCACAACACATCACACTCAATCAAAGATCCAAATCAGACAAGTATCATAAGAACAAACACTCAAGCATATAGATACCTATAAAAATAGCTTTGGTTTTGTTCCTAAGATTAGGTCTCCTATTCCTAAAAGTCACTTTAAGCTTAGGATTTCAAAGTGTGAAATCCAAGTTTGTCTTTAAAAGGAAAAAGGTAAGAGTAATCAGAGTAAAGCGGAAATAGATGAGAAAAGATTAAGAAAAGTTTAGAAAGAATCAGAGTGGCAAAGGTAAGTAATGGTTGTCCAGTTCTGTCTAGGTTTCGTCCTACAGTCAACATTCATCTGATATCACTTCTGTCACACCCGGGTTTCGGGGCACCAAGACCCGGGCATGAACATAATCACCAGGTGTGCTGGGAACAAGTCTCACACATATGATGAATCATGGCATAGGATCGAATGTCACATCTTTACTAGGAGTTCTATACAAAATAAATAAATAATTACATTGTAAGGAGACAACGGTCCAGCAACCCAAAGTTGACTGGGAGACGACGGCCTAGACCTCTCATGAACTCGTCACATCATCCTCCAAGCGCCTCATCCTGTGGTACCTGCTCTTGACCTATGGGGGGTGTGAGACAGCAAGAGTGAGCTCACATACGTTCATAGCTCAACAAGTTGTGGGGAATAATGTGCATGAACTCGCCAAAGGTGGGAGCTCACGTGAAGTGTAAGGCTTACAAAAGAGAATGGCTGAAGCTGAGCATTGCTTTTAAAGTTGGTCAAAATTTTATTAGCAATTACTAAGTATAAGTAAATACCAACCCAATTAAATAGTAGAACAAAAGTAATAACAACACCTGCGATGCAATGCATATGGCAATTTGAGTTTAGTTCCACAAATTAATCATGTGAGTGTCCGAGCTGCTCATGACCGTGAGCACGGCTAGTATACCAGTTTTACACTCTGCAGAGGTTGCGCATCTTTACCCACAAGTCATGTTACCCATCTGCCAAGAGACGACCAATCTCATACACCTCTACCGAGGAGGCAAGGCAGGGTAACACTACGAGGCCTTTACAAAGTTCCACTAGCTTCAGAAAACCCGCTACAGTTTTGTCGGCGTTTCGGACCCGGGGGGTCCCTGGACCGACCAGTAAATTTGTCGCTGCGTGTCCCTGCCCAGATGGGTTGGTGCCGGATGGAACACAAGAGGGGAAATGAGCCTTGTATTATCCTGCACCAGGGTGCTCGTAGTAGGGGTTACAAGCGTTGCGAGAGAGCGAGAGCGGAAGAGCGAGTAGGAGAGAGCGAGAGAGAGAGAGGGTCTGGCCCTGCCCGTCTTCTCCCATCCCTTTGTCGTGCGTCTCCCCCTCCCGTCCTCCCCTCCCCCCTTTTCTTCCTAGACATCCCCTTTTATAGACACAAGGAGATTCCCAACTGTACAATGGGGGTGTAGCTTGGAGCTAACGTGGCTGGCAGGGAAGTGCCCTGAGCCCTGTACAGGTAATAACGTGGCTGTCGGGTGGAGCGCTTTGAGCCCTATAGAGGTAGTAACGTGGCCATAGGAGAAGTGCCTTGAGCCCTATAGAAGCACAGTTGTTGGCGCTGCATGGATCTGCTGACATCTCCTTGCTTTCGTAGGGGGCTTGAGAACCACCGACGTCATGGACGCATGCGGGGAACCATCATTGCCTATTACCGGGGTAAGCTAGATGGGACGCCGGTCTTGTTCCTTCATAGCCTGAGCTAGCTAGGAGTAGGGTGATGATGTATCCTTGTGGCGTGGTCGATCCGAGCTTGAGGTCAGGCGAGGCGGCGGCTCCTCCGAGGCCGAGGCCCAGGGTCGGGCGAGGACGTGACTCTCCCCGAGGCCAAGGCTGAGGCCGAGCCTTGGGCTCGGGCGAGGCGAAGATCACCTCCCGAGGCCGAGGCCGAGGCCGAGGCTGAGGCCTAAGGTCGGGCGAGGCGGAGCTTCCTATTGCGCCCGAGGCTGAACTTGGTTGTTGTCGGTTTCGCCCGGGTGGTTGGCATGGCAGTCGGAGCGGGGCGGGCGGCGCTGTTTTCCTGTCAGATCGGTCAGTGAAAGGGCGAAGTGACTGCGGTCACTTCGACTTTGTCGACTGAAGCACGTGTGCCAGGATAAGGTGTCAGGCGATCCCAGCATTAAATGCGCATGCACTTCGGTCGGCTGGTCAGGCGATTTGGCCAAGGTCGCTTGCACGACAAGGCTTGCCTTTGGCTGAGCCGAGGGAGTGCTCACTGCCTGAGGAGACCCTCGGGCGAGACGTGAATTCGTCCGAGACCACTGTTCCCGCACGTGGCCGGGCTCGAACGAGGCGAGATCGCGTCCCTTGGTAGACGAAGCTTTGACTTTGAACCGAACTGTCAGTCTTCTCGGATTGCTTTAAAGGTGTTTACCAGCCGTGTTTAGGAGTGTTGGGGGTACCCCTAATTATGGTACCCGACAGTAGCCCCCGAGCCTCGAAGGGAGTGTAGACACTCGCTTGGAGGTTCTGCCGGATTTTTGCGAGGGGACCAGGCTTTCTTGGTTATGTTTCGTTCCAGTGGGTGCGCGCGAGCGCACCCGCCGGGTGTAGCCCCCGAGGCCTCGGAGGAGTGGTTTGACTCCTCTGAGGTCTTAATTCTTGCTGTGATGCCTCGGTCGGCCTGGTTGTTCCCTCATGCGGCCTGGCCGCGGCCCGGGTGCATGGTCAGGCTCCGAGTTTTTGAGCCAGTTTGTTGACGCTGTCAACAGTTTTGGCCGCAGCCAGGTGCGAGGGTAGCCCCCGAGCCCCTGCACGGAGCGAGAGGACGATCAAGGACTATCTCGACTTTTGTTATACGCCCCTTCGTCGCCTTTTCGCAAGGAGGAAGGGGGGGAAAGCGCCATGTTACCCTCAGAGGGTACCGATCATGGTGTTTCTGGTGAGTTGCTAACGGGTGATCCAAGTGGACGCCCGTGCCCCGTTCTTTAAGGGTCGGCTAGTGGCCCAGAGGCGCGCTCCAAAAGTACTTGCAGGGGATTTGATGGACCTGGGCCCATTTCGATAGGGCCCAAGGGCTCGGTGCCTCCCTCCGGTGGGATTCCATTACCTATCGTTCCCGCTGGTCTCGGAAATGTCATAGGGTACCTCGGGAGCGTAGCCCGAGCCTCGGCCATGTAACAGACGTACCCAGGGTCATCCCTCACTCTACGTGCTCTGGGGCGGCTGTCGAACCCTTCCGAGGGGCCAGCCTTCGAACCCCTGATCAGTAATGGGCGCGGAGCTCGAGTGCTCTGGGGCGGCTGTCGAACCCTTTTGAGGGGCCAGCCTTCGAGCCCCTGATCAGTAATGAGCGCGGAGCCCGAGTGCTCTGGGGCGGCTATCGAACCCTTCCGAGGGGCTAGCCTTCGAACCTCTGATTAGTAACGGGTGCGGTGCCCGTTTCCTTCGTGGAGAAGGATCCTTTTCAAAATATCCCTTTCCCGGTCCCTGTGGCAAGAGAGAGAGAGGGGAAATGGAAAAGGATATGAATTTAATTAATCGTGGTGCACCTTTTTTGACGTGGTCATCATGACGGAGGTGAAACGTCGCCTGCTTCGCCTGCCAAAGGTGTCGCTTGCTCTGCCAAGGAGTTAATGTGATGGGACGGGCGATTCGCGGGGCGTCCGTTGCGCGTGCACGGACCGTTCGAGGAACGGAGCACGGGCGCGTTGTCTTTACGTCGTGGGCGAGGGCTCCCCTGCCGCTTCAGGAAGAGACGCGAGCCTGGGGGTGATTTCACCGCTGCTTCCGCTCGTCTGCTGCAGCAGTTATTGTCGGTCCGCTTTTGGCCATATCAACTGCCGCGCCTACCCCCGCGGCTGACTGACCCGTGATCTCTGCACTTAATTGGTACTGTTGGGTCACGCGCGGGGCTGCCTCGAGTCGCAGCACTGGTTCCGCAGTCGAGAAGACGCAGCATTGGCGCAGGTGGCGGTGCGGTTTCCTTACACGTAGTGACCATAGCGCCAGTTACATGATATGTGGGACCGGGCCTCCGCGTTGGTCCACCGTATGTGTCGAAGCCGAATGGGTGCATAACCGCGGCGCGGTTGTATGCTCCCCGCGCGGTGGCTCGCCCTTTCGTCCGCTGGTTTCGGTGAGGATGAGGGAACGCTTATAACCGCAGGGCAGTTACATGCGTGCGGCGGTTTGCCTCCTTCGCGTTTCGGGTCAGCTCTCATGATGTGTGGGACCCAGCCCCCGTGTCGTGGGGTGGGAACCCTGGAGCACATCGGTGGAAACTTTGCCCGTGACGCTTGGAGGTGCGAGTGAGGAGATCTGCCTATAAAAGTAGATCGATCCCCCGGGCAGTAGCCATGCCCTCGCACTCCTTTCTTGTATCGCTCCCTTCCACCTTTCGAGCCCCCAAATGGGGTGTAGCTGTGTGGCTTTCTTCTCACTGCTGTTTGAGAAGCGCGACCTCATGGGGGTTGGTGCTCTTCAGTCATCGCTCGGCTTCAAGGATTTTCATCGTGCAGCCTGGCTGCATTCCCTCACCAATGGTCATCCACAGGGATGATCATCAGCCTGGTGGTGGGGAGAAGCAAGCTGGGCTGCGGCCTCTGCCCCGCCCTCAGCCTCAAGGATGTTCATCATCCGGGCTGAGGGGGAGGGTGCACCGAGTCAGGGGCCGCCTCCGGCGTGTTCCGGTGACCCGCTTCTTCCTCCAATATTCTGGGGAGAAGGGCATCCTCTAGCCCTGCGGAGGCGTCCTCCAGCCATGCGGGGGAAGGCGAACTGATGTTGTCTGGCCAGGGTGCAGCTGTCTGTCCTCCACCTGGGCGATGGTTGCGCCGCACGCAGGTGGTCGCTGTCACCGGTGCTAGAGTGGGGGCTGCCGCTGGTGAGGCTCCCCACCGCAGCGGTTGCCTCTGCCGATGAGACCGTCGGTGCCAGCTGCGCTCAGGACCTCCGGCTCTTTGGCTTTAATGTCTGGTTTTCGTCCCCCATGATGGGACGTGAACAAAGGCCTCTTAGCAGCAGCGTTCGCCCTGAGGTCATCGCTGCTATTGTTTAGGCGCCCGAGGCGGAGGTCGTTGTCGCGCTGCTGGTGCAGTGGTCGCCGGCGAGCTGGTCGGAGCTCGTTATCCCACAGGCTTTCTGGTGTGGAGGTTGTTCATTCCTGCGGGGATGGACCCGGAGTCCTGTTTGTAATGGTACCCTCTTGAGGGCGAGATGTAATAGCTTCGAGTACTAAGACATCCGCCATAGGTTGGGACACCCGCCGAGGGCGCCGCCGACGTCCAAGTCTAGGTACCATTGTTATCCCATGTATGTGTGTTTGTTCTTTGTGGCTGCTGAGGCCTGAACATTGGCGTATAAAGCCGTGTTTTCTTTCCTCTTGTTTCGAGCATCAAGACTTTGTTCGTCGATAGCAGAATCACCTCTTTGAGCGTGAGCCGCCTTTCCAGGAAGGTGACGAGTGAGGTATCTGTATCCCGGAGGCGTAGGAGTCCCTCGGCTTGGTCGGCCTTGCCGTTCAAGGTCTCATCGCTCGTTTTTGGGACTCCGCCACTGACATAGTCGAGGTGCACGAGAGTTGTTTTGGTGGAGAAACTTCTCCGAGGAAAGTTTCGGCGCAGAGGATGCTCCTTCTTTCCGGACCCCGAGGCATCCGCTCGGGCCGAGACCCTTGCAGAGGGTCTGGCCGTGGTCGTCGGGTCTGCTTGGTCCGCCCAAGCTAGGGTGTCCAGGCCGAAGGGGTGTTTTCCCCGCTTTGAGACTTTGTTTTTGTCTCCATTCTTCTCCTTGCGTATGAAGAATGTTGTCCTGCTGTCTGCAGGGTTCAAGACGGCTCTTGACGAGTCCGTCAAGAACTGCGAGGCGCTTGCCGGGGCGGCTGGGCGGAAGAAGACCGAGCGTGGGGCCATGTCCGAGGTTGTCTCGGCTTTCTTCTGGGTCTTTGGTCTCGATGACGTCCCCTCGGGTAGCTTCCCTCAGAGACTCCTGCGGGCCTTGGGTAGCCATGTGCGCAGCAGACTCCGTGGGGCGCCGATGAAGAAGAGGTTGCCTTAGCCGAGGTCTAGAGACTTGACGCAGCTGACGAGGGCCCAAGCGTGGCGCTGGCTTTCTCCTTCGAGGTGGAGGTCCTTCCACCCGTGTCGCTGCCCGAGGTTGGGCCAGATTCTGCCGAGGGTGGAAATGACGCTGAGCGTGCTGTTCCTCCCCCTACCGATGTCTGAGCCTACAGAAACAGCTTGCTTGAAGTATGCGCATGTTTTTTGCGGCTGCTGAGGCCTAAACATATTTAGCGTTTGGATTATAAAGCTGCGTTTTCTTTCCTCTCGTTCCGAGCATCAGGACTTGTTCATCGGTAGCAGAATCGCTTTATCCGAGCGAGAGTTACTTTTCGCGGAAGGTGAGGAGTGAGGTATCCGTATCCCAGAGGCGTAGGAATCCCTCGGCTCGGTTGGCCTTGCCGTTTACGTGCTCTCTCGCTCGTCTTTAGGATCCTGCTATCGATATAGCCGAAAATGCATGAAAGTCGTTTTCTACCCGAGTGTTAGGACTTGTTCGGTAGCAGGATCGCTTATCCAGGCGTGAGTTACTTTTCGCGGAAGGTGACGAGTGAGGTATCCATATCCCAGAGGCGTAGGAGTCCCTCGGCTCGGTCGGCCTTGCCGTTTATGTGCTCTCTCACCCGTTCGTAGGATCCTGCTACCGATGTAGCCGAACGCACGAAAGTCGTTTTCTACCTGAGCATTAGGACTTGTTTGATAGCAGAACCGCTTATCCGAGCGTGATTTACTTTTCGCAGAAGGTGATGAGTGAGGTATCCGTATCCCGGAGGCGTAGGAGTCCCTCCGCTCGGTCGGCTTTGCCGTTCAAGGTCTCTCGCGCTCGTTTTCAGGGTTCCGTTATCGATATAGTCGGAAAGCACGAAAGTCGTTTTGGTAGAAAACTTTTCTTGGTAGAAAACTTTTCCGAGGAAAATTTGGACGCAGAGGGGGTTCCCCCCTTCTAGCCCTCGAGGGAGGGTCGGGCTTTGCGGAGGCAAGGCCGATCCTTCCTTGATGGTTAGACTCTATTTGTGTACGTAAAGGAAGCGAGATACATGAACGACTTGAAACATTTTAAGGGTAAAAGCGACGTAGCTGTTTGATGTTCCAAGCGTTGCTATAGACCTCGCCTTGATCGTTGGCTAGCTTGTATGTCCCGGGCTTCAGAACTTTGGCGATGATGAATGGCCCCTCCCAGGGAGGACTAAGGTTGTGGCGTCCTCGGGCGTCTTGTCGCAGCCAAAGTACCAAGTCCCCTACTTGGAGGTCTCGGGGCCGAACCCTTCGAGCGTGGTAGCGTCGCAGAGACTGCTGATACCGTGCTGAGTGTAGTAAGGCCACGTCCCAAGCCTCTTCCAGCTGGTCCAAGGAATCTTCTCGACTGGTCTGATCGCCTCGATCGTCGTACGCCTTTGTCCTCAGGGAACCGTATTCCAAGTCCGTGGGCAAGATGGCCTCGGCCCCGTAGACTAGGAAAAACGGCGTGAAGCCCGTGGCCCAGCTTGGCGTCGTCCTCAGACTCCAGACCACCGAGGGTAGCTCTTTTATCCACCGTTTGCCAAACTTGTTGAGGTCGTTGTAGATCCTCGGTTTTAGTCCCTGCAAAATCATACCGTTGGCGCGCTCCACCTGCCCATTTGTCATCGGGTGCGCTACGGCGGCCCAGTCCACACGGATGTGGTGGTCCTTGCAGAAGTCCAGGAACTTTTCCGGGTGAACTGCGTGCCATTGTCGGTGATGATGGAATTTGGGACTCCAAAGCGATGGATGATATTTGTGAAGAACGCCACTACCTGCTCGGACCTGATGTTGGTTAAGGGTCAGACCTCGATCCACTTGGAGAATTTGTCGATGGTGACCAGCAGGTGCGTGAAGCCCCCGGGTGCCTTCTACAAGGGACCGACGAGGTCCAGACCCCAAATGGCAAACAACCAAGTGATGGGTATTGTCTGCAGGGCCTAAGCGGGCAGGTGCGTCTGACGCGCGTAGAATTGACACCCCCGGCAGGAGCATACAATCCTAGTGGCGTCGGTCACTGCGGTTGGCCAGTAGAAACCTTGTCGGAAAGCGTTTCCCACGAGGGCTCGAGGTGCTGCATGGTGACCACAAGCCCCCGAGTGTATTTCTTGTAACAGCTCTTGTCCTTGGGCAATGGATATGCATCGTTGGAGAACGTCCGAGAGTCTGCGGTGGTACAGCTCCTTTTCACCACCCAGTAAAACGAACGACTTGGCGCGCCGAGCCAGTCACCGAGCTTTGGCCTTATCGAGGGGCAGTTCTCCTCGGAGGAGATATTTCAGGTATGGGGTCTGCCAGTTTGGGACCGGCGTGACCCCGTTCCGCTCCTCCTCGACACGCATGGCCTCACCCTCGGCGGTCGCGGGTACCTCGGGCTGGGCCAAGGCCTCCTCGGGCTCGGGCGCGTCGTTGACTTTGACGGATGGCTGATATATATCCTTAGAGAAGACGTTCAGGGGAACCGTCGTTCGCCCCGAGGCTATTTTTGCTAGCTCGTCTGTGGTTTCGTTGTACCGTCGAGCAACATGGTTGAGTTCCAGCCCATAGAACTTATCTTCCATGCACCAAACTTCATCACAGTAGGCCTCCATTTTTCGATCGCGGCAGTGGGAGTTCTTTATGACCTGGTCAATGACGAGCTGTGAGTCGCCATGAGCGTCGATGCGCCAAACCCCTAGCTCGACGATGATGCACAGGCCATTAACCAAGGCTTCGTACTCCGCCACATTGTTTGACGCCGGGAAATGAAGGCGCAGCACGTAGCGAACATGTTCTCTGAGGGGTGAGATGAAGAGCAAGCCCACGCCTGCTCCGGTTTTCATCAACGACCCATCGAAGTACATGGTCCAAAGTTCGGGTTGGATCGGGGCCGTCGGTAACTGAGTGTCAGTTCATTCAGCCAGGAAGTCGGCCAAGACTTGGGACTTTATGGCCTTCCGAGGGGCGAATGAAAGTGCTTCACCCATGAGTTCCACTGCCCATTTTGCTACCCTATCCGAGGCTTCTCGGGACTGGATGATCTCTCCCAGGGGGAAGGATGACACCACAGTCACCGGATGAGACTCGAAGTAGTGTCGCAACTTTCGTCGTGTCAGAATCACTACGTAGAGCAACTTCTAGATCTGCGGGTAGCGGACTTTGGTCTCGGATAGCACTTCGCTGATGAAGTAGACTGGCCTCTGGACGAGCAGTGCGTGCCCTTCTTCTTGTCTCTCGACTACGACCGCGGTGCTGACCACCTGAGTGGTTGCGGCAACGTAAATAAAGAGGGCTTCTCCCGGAGCGGGGGGCACCAAGATGGGCGCATTGGCAAGGAGTGCCTTTAAGTTTCTGTGGGCTTCCTTGGCCTCGGGGGTCCAAGTGAAGCGCTCGGACTTCCTTAAGAGGCGGTATAGGGGCAACCCTTTTTCGCCAAGGCATGAGATGAAGCGGCTCAGAGCCACAAGGCATCCCATGACCCTCTGTACTCCTTTTAAATCTTTGATTGGTCCCATGTTGGTGATGGCCGTGATTTTATCCGGGTTGGCCTCTATTCCCCGCTCGGAGACGATGAATCCCAGGAGCATGCCTCGGGGGACTCCGAAGACACACTTCTCGGGATTGAGTTTCACGCCTTTCGCTCTCAGACACTTGAATGTCGTCTCAAGGTCAGAGAGGAGGTCGGAGGCTTTCTTTGTCTTGACAACAATGTCATCGACGTAAGCCTCGACCGTTCTGCCGATGTGCTCTCTGAACACATGGTTCATGCACCTCTGGTAGGTGGCACCTGCATTCCTCAAGCCAAATGGCATTGTAGTATAACAATACATGCCAAAAGGTGTGATAAGAGAAGTCACGAGCTGGTCGAACTCTTTCATCTTGATTTGGTGATAGCCTGAGTAGGCATCGAGGAAAGACAGGATTTCGCATCCAGCGGTGGAGTCCACAATTTGATCGATACGGGGCAGAGGGTAGGGAACCTTCGGACATGCTTTGTTTAGACCAGTGTAGTCTACGCACATCCTCCATTTCCCACCCTTTTTCTTTACAAGAACAGGGTTAGCTAACCATTCGGGATGGAATACCTCTTTGATGAACCCTACAGCCAGGAGCTTGTGGACCTCCTCGCCTATGGCCCTACGCTTTTCTTCATCAAAATGGCGCAGGGACTGCTTCACGGGTCGGGCTCCAGTTCTGATGTCCAGTGAGTGCTCGGCGACCTCCCTTGGTATGCCTGGCATGTCCGAGGGACTCCACGCAAAAACTTCGGCGGCGGAGAAAGTCGACGAGCACTGCTTCCTATTTGGGGTCAAGCTCAGAGCCGATCCGGACTTTCTTGCTGGCATCGTTGCTGGGGTCGAGAGGGACGGACTTAACCACCTCAGCTGGTTCGAAGTTGCCGATGTGGCGCTTCGCATCGGGCGCCTCCTTGGAGAGGCGTTCCAAGTCAGCGATGAGGGCCTCGGACTCAGCGAGGGCCTTAGCGTACTCCACGCATTCCACATCGCATTCATACGTGTGGCGGTACGTGGAGCCGACGGTGATGATCCCGTTGGGACCTGGCATCTTAAGCCTGAGGTACGTGTAGTTGGGGACGGCCATGAACTTGGCGTAGCACAGTATTCCCAACACCGCGTGGTAGGTCCCTCGGAACCCAACTACCTCGAAGGTGAGGGTTTCTTTTCAGAAGTTGGAGGGAATTCCAAAGCAGACGGATAGGTCAATCTGCCCGAGGGGTAGGATACACTTCCCGGGTGCGATCCCGTGGAAGGGTGCTGCACCGGCCCGAACCTCGGATCGATCAACCTCTAAGAGTTCCAGGGTCTCGGCGTAGATGATGTTGAGGCTACTACCTCTGTCCATGAGGACCTTGGAGAGTCTAACGTTGCCGATGATTGGATTGACGATGAGCGGGTACCTCCCTGGGCTTGGCACGAAGTCGGGGTGGTCGCCTCGGTCGAAGGTGATAGGCTTGTTGGACCAGTCTAGGTAGACTGGCACTGCCACCTTCACCGAACAGACCTCCCGGCGCTCCTGCTTGCGGTGCCGAGCTGAGGCGTTTGCCACCTGCCGCCGTAGATCATGAAGCAGTTGTGGACCTCCGGGAACTACTCTTCCTTGTCGCCCTCCATCTTGTTGTTGCCTTGGCCCTTGCCATCTTCCGCCGGTGGCTCGGCCTTATGGAAGTAGCGCCGGAGCATGACATATTCTTCAAGGGTGTGCTTGACGGGACCCTGGTGATAGGGGCACGGCTCCTTGAGCATCTTGTCGAACGCGCCGGCCCCTCCAGAAGGCTTCCGAGGGTTCCTGTGCTCGGCAGCAGCGACGAGATTCGCGTCAGCGGCGTTGCGCTTCGCTTGCGCCTTCTTCCTGGTCTTCTTCTTCGTGCCACGCTAGGCGGATGCCTCGGGGGCGTCCTCCTTCGGCTCTCCCTGAGGCTGCTTGTCCTTCTGGAAGGTGGCTTCGACCGCCTCCTGACCCGAGGCAAACTTGGTGGCGACGTCCATCAATTCGCTCGCCTTGGTGGGAGTCTTGCGCCCCAGTTTGCTCACCAGGTCTCGGCAAGTGGTGCCGGCGAGGAAAGCTTCGATGACATTTGAGTCGGTAATGTTGGGAAGCTCGGTACGCTGCTTCGAAAACCGCCGGATGTACTCTCGGAGGGATTCCCCGGGCTGCTGGCGGCAGCTTCAGAGATCCCATGAGTTCCCAGGGCGCACGTACGTGCCTTGGAAATTTCCTGTGAAAGCCTTGACCAGGTCATCCCAGTCGAAAATCTGCGCAGGAGGCAGATGCTCCAGCCAGGCCCGGACAGTGTCGGAAAGGAAAAGGGGAAGATTGCGGATGATGAGGTTGTCGTCGTCTGCCCATCCCAACTGGCACGCCAGCCGGTAATCCGCAAGCCACAACTCTGGCCTCATCTCCCCCGAGTACTTGGTGATGGTAGTCGGGGCTCGGAACCGGGCGGGGAACGGCGCTCGTCGTATGGCCCGGCTGAAGACTCGCGGACCGGGCAGCTCGGGTAAGGGACTCCGATCCTCCTCACTGTCGCAGCGTCCCCCGCGCCTGGGGTGGTAGCCTCGGCGCACCTTCTCCTTGAGGCAGGCTCGACGGTCGCGACGGTGTTGCTCGTCGCCGAGGCGATCCTGGGAGGCAGGTGCCTCGTCCCGCGTGCACTCGGGGTGGACCGAGGCCTCTCGCATGCGTTGAGAGGATGTCGCGTGATGCTCTAAGGGGTCAGCTCGCCTTCGGGAGGTAGAGCTCTCGGCTCGTCGAACTGCGGCACCTTCCACGAGATTCTTGAGTTCGCCCTGGATACGCCGCCCCTCGGTGGTGGATGGCTCCGGCATGGTTCGAAGTAGCATCGCCGCTGCAGCTAGGTCCTGGCCGGACCCGCTGACGGTCGGGGGCAGTGCTACCCTGGCATTGTCGACAAGACGGCGCTGGACGTCCCAGGCCCGATGACGGGCTCCTCCGGCGAGTGTTCGGCCTACCCACTTCTGCTCGATGTTCTTTTGGAGCTGCACAAGTCGCCCTGCTTCCTCATCGACCTTGGCCTACATCTCGCGGATTTGCTCGAGCTGTGTGTTCTGACCCCCTGCAGGGACTAGGACCACAGCTAGCTCCCGCGGGATGTCAACGCGAGATGCGGGCCCAGGGGGATCGCCAACCTTCGTCATGCCGAGGTGGTTGCCTTCGTCGTGATCTCCCTGAACGACATGGAAACATTCGTGACTCGGGCCATAACCCTCGTCGTCAGGGCTGTGGCTATCGTCAGAGCAACCGGAGAGGCAGTGGTCACATGCGGACATGAAGTCCCGCATGGCACCGGGATCACCGAGGCCAGAGAAATCCCAACCGAAGTCGGGGTCGTCTTCTTCCTCGGAACCCGCTAGTCCGGAGGTTGAGATGGCTGTCAGCCGGTCCCAGTTTGACCACATATGGTACCCCAGAAGGTCTGGATACGCCCTTGCGAAAGCGCTCACCGAAGCGGGGTCGCTAAGTGGATCGAAACTAAATCGAAAGGGAACAGGGTGGAATACGGACGGTACCTCTAGGTCGATGGATGGTGATGAAGTCACGTTGGGGACGGAACGCACCGTCATCCCAGGTACGAGGGTGACGCCTAGCAGGTCCTTTGCGAGGGTGCTGGTGTCATCAGTCCGCTTGGGGCTGGCACATTGTGGGGAAGCGACGCTCGTCGTTGTCTCAAGCGCGAGGACAGCACCCGACATGCCCCTCGGAGGAGTGCCGGCGTCGTCGACTTGCTCCGAGGAGGCGAGGCAGGGTAACACTACGAGGCCTTTACAAAGTTCCACTAGCTTCAGAAAACACGCTACAGTTTTGTTGGCGTTTCGGACCCGGGCGGTCCCTGGACCGACTAGTAAATTTGTCGTTGCGTGTCCCTGCCCAGATGGGTTGGTGCCGGATGGAACACAAGAGGGGAAAATGAGCCTTGTATTATCCTGCACCAGGGTGCTCGTAGTAGGGTTTACAAGCGTTGTGAGAGAGCGAGAGCGGGAGAGCGAGTAGGAGAGAGCGAGAGAGAGAGAGGGTCTGGCCCTGCCCGTCTTCTCCCGTCCCTTTGTCGTGCGTCTCCCCCTCCCGTCCTCCCCCCCCCCCCCTTTTCTTCCTGGACATCCCCTTTTATAGACACAAGAAGATGCCCAGCTGTACAATGGGGGTGTAGCTTGGAGCTAACGTGGCTGGTAGGGAAGTGCCCTGAGCCCTGTACAGGCAATAACGTGGCTGTCGGGGGAGCGCTTTGAGCCCTGTATAGGTAGTAACGTGGCCGTCGGAGAAGTGCCTTGAGCCCTATAGAAGCACAGCTGTTGGCGCTGCATGGATCTGCTGACGTCTCCTTGCTTTCGTAAGGGGCTTGAGAACCACCGACGTCATGGACGCATGCGGGGAACCATCATTGCCTATTACCGGGGTAAGCTAGATGGGACGCCGGTCTTGTTCCTTCGTAGCCTGAGCTAGCTAGGAGTAGGGTGATGATGTATCCTTGTGGCGCGGTCGATCCGAGCTTGAGGTCGGGCGAGGCGGCGGCTCCTCCGAGGCCGAGGCCCAGGGTCGAGCGAGGACGTGACTCTCCCCGAGGCCGAGGCTGAGGCCGAGCCCTGGGCTCAGGCGAGGCGGAGATCTCCTCCCAAGGTCGAGGCCGAGGCTGAGGCCTAAGGTCGGGTGAGGCAGAGCTTCCTGTTGCGCCCGAGGCTGAACTTGGCGGTTGTCGGTTTCGCCCGGGTGGTTGGCACGGCAGCCGGAGCGGGGCGGGCGGCGATGTTTTCCTATCAGATCGGTCAGTGAAAGGGCGAAGTGACTGCGGTCACTTCGACTTTGTCGACTGAAGCACGTGTGTCAGGATAAGGTGTCAGGCGATCCCAGCATTAAATGTGCATGCACTTCGGTCGGCTGGTCAGGCGATTTGGCCAAGGTCGCTTGCACGACAAGGCTTGCCTTTGGCTGAGCCGAGGGAGTGCTCACTGCCTGAGGAGACCCTCGGGCGAGACGTGAATTCGTCCGAGACCACTGTTCCCGCCCGTGGCCGGGCTCGAACGAGGCGAGATCGCGTTCCTTAGTAGACGAAGCTTTGACTTTGCCCCGAACTGTCAGTCTTCTCGGTTTGCTTTAAAGGTGTTTACCAGCCGTGTTTAGGAGTGTTGGGGTACCCCTAATTATGGTACCCGACAAGTTTATAGGAAGCTCCAATGCAGGAATCCCTCGTCTGACCGTCATCGCAGCAAAATCAATTCGAGAACCTCCCTACACTGACCACTCCCCTACTGCCCTTGCCCCTTTCGGGTAAGGTAGTCCTCCACTAGCTTTCCTAGTTAGTCAGCCAAGGGCGTCCCATTAAACCCTTGTGGTAGCACTGTTTTCCCGGGTGGTTATCCATGTTCCAATTAACTTAATGATCTTATCATGAACAGTAAATAACAACTGATAACAAAGTATAATCATGAATAATGTGTATCTCTATACCCAAAACCACATAAAGCAATAGCAGGTACTACCGAAAAATTCATTGGTGAACAAGGTATAAAGATAGTCAAACTAGGGTAACCTATTGGGTCCCCATCAAAATTAACCTATACAGATCATTATGATAAATTAGAACATGAGTGGGTAAAAAGAAGTGATCAAGGGCACAACTTGCCTGGGACTTGACTTTCCAGGTACCAGGATGATCTACAGATGACACGTGTCCTCACTGCTAAACGTAGCAATACAGACAAACATGGAATGGGCAAAATTAACATCACACCAAACATAATAATACATTGCATAATAATAATCTACGCGTCGCTACGAGATCGTGGGAACCTGAATTACTACATTCGGAGCTACGGTTAAGAAGTTATAGTTTTCCAAAGATCCACGTGGTTAAGTATATAATAGACTAAGTGCAACATTTTAACCTATATCTCATGACAAAACAAAGTTACCAGATTATAATAAATACTATTGTGAGACTAATGCAACTAGAATGGATTAAAACGGAGTTACGGATATTGAGTTATGAATTTCTGAAATTATTTAGCACCTAGAATAGATTAATTTAATTGAGCAATTTTAATTCAAGTTTCATGGTTAAACAAAGGTACTAGGTGATAGACAATATTAAAACAAATTTATTGCAACTGAAACGGATTAAAAAGGAGTTAAAATGAAATTTCTATGAATTAAATAAGTTCTGGATATATTTTTATACACAAAAACTCTTTTCTAAATTATTTCCTGAATTTCCTAAGCTTCCAAAATGGGCACAAATAACAAAGAGACACAGGGGTTATTACGCAAAAATTCATGAGACTCAGGATTCCCACATACAGGACTGCGTGTTTATTTGAATTAAGCCGAGGGGCGCTTTAGAAAAGCTGCAGCCGCGAAGAGGTACGGTTAACTCTCGGTCGTCCGATCAAATATCGAAGGCCAGGATTAGATCTTGGCTCACTGAACTGGTACGCTACGCCCGCGCTTGGATCGCGATCCTGCGGTCTAGATTTTAATAACCCGCGGCAACCCAGGATCGCCCGATCCCATTCCAACCGCCCGGATTAAATCTTCATAACTCCGAACCGGTATTGAACCCAGGCCACTGGATCCAAACCTGACGGCCCAGATCAGATCATTACCTTACCGAATCGGTATGAAATCCTGGTCATCGGATCATGATCCAAGGGCCAGGATCAAACGAATCAAAGCGAAAAGCACTGACCTATTCTAGTCCATCCAATGCTAGATCAACGGCCCACGCGGGATCATCTCCCTCAGCTGGTTGTCCACAGCGGCGCAGGTGCCCGTGCTGCGGCGCCCTTGCCGGAAAATTCCCCAAACCAAGGCCATCATGGACTGAAGATCTCCCATGTCGGCGATGAACTTGTGCAACAGGAATGTGAGCGATCGGGATGTCGGGCGCGTCATCCCGGCGCCGGTGAGGAACAGGAGCGCGGACTGCACGCCTTGTTGCCCCGCCACAACCATGGCCCCGATCTGTGCAGCAGCCATGGCAAACGTCGTGCCGCACCCAACCAACAGAGGAAGAAGGGGGGTCAGAGACGCTGAGACCGGCCGAGTGGCATAGGTAGGGAGCGACAACGACGGCGGCTCCTTTTCCCCCGCTGGGCGAGCAGTCCACGGTGGGCGGACTGGGTTCTAGGGGGCGCAACATCGACCATGTGTTGTGAGTCGAGGAGGGGCTGCGGCTTTAGCTTTTATAGCTCAGCGAAGATCTCGGCCAACCGAACTCCCTGGCAATCGCGGGTGAGCGCGCAGCGGTCTTCGCGGTGTTCCTTAAGCCGGCCGCGTGAATCACGGATCGTGCAAGCCTTTTGCAAGGTGCAGGGAGGAGAGACACCAGAGAACAGGGGCGGCGGACGCAGCCCAGGATCTCGGTGTGGCTTTTGGATTGAGTGGAACAACCCGGGAGCACAGGCGGCGCGATCCTATTTCTGGGCGCAGGCGCGACACGATGGATTCGGAACGGGGAAACAAGAAGCTTCTGACGTCCCAGGCCCGCATGTAAGTGGGAGGCGTACGCGCCAGAGAGACTGGGCTGGCAGCGAGCCAGGGCGCACGGCCAGCAGCGTGGAGGCTGAGCTGGGCCGAGGGCGAGAATTTGGCCCAAACCATTGTCCGGTTTCTTTTTCCCTTTTCTATTTTTCTGTTTTTTTTCAATTCCTTTCCTTTATTTCATTTTATTATCAAGTTTCAATTTAAATTTTCAAACAAATTCAAATTTGAGTTTTGACAAACAAAATAATCCTAGCATGATGCAATAATATTTTATTATTTACTTTATTATTTTGAATAATATTGATGCTTAATTCATGAGAGAGAGCGAAGAAGAGAATAATTCTCTCATATCAGAAATTAGAACTCTTTACGTTTATTAAAAGATTTTCAATTTTTACTTTTAGTTTTGAGACCCAAATCTATCTTTGATAAAGAAAAATAATACTACTATTTACTTATTTCCAAGAAATAATTACTAAGCTAATAAATTCTTTATTCATGACCTTTTATTTAGACCTTAGAATAATCGTTTTTTGTACATTCAAAATAGGAATTTGGGCGTTACATATCTACATGGACCACAAGAGTCTCAAGTACATATTCACTCAGTTAGAATTGAACATGAGGCAGCAAAGATGGCTAGAGCTAATCAAAGACTATGAGCTAGAAATACATTATCACCCAGGCAAAGCAAACGTGGTTGCAGATGCTCTGAGCAGAAAGAGTGAGAGCACCTAGAGGGGGGGTGAATAGGTGATCCTGTAAAAACTTCAAACTTAAGCCACAAAAACTTGTTATGTGTTAGCACGATTATTGCCAAGTGGCTAAGGTGAAGTCTCAACAAAACACAATACCACAAGAGATCAAGACAGAGGTGACACGGTGGTTTATCCCGTGGTTCGGCCAAGCCAATGCTTGCCTACTTCCACGTTGTGGCGTCCCAACGGACGAGGGTTGCAATCAACCCCTCTCAAGCGGTCCAAAGACCCACTTGAATACCACGGTGTTTTGCTTTTCCTTTCACTATCCCGTTTGCAAGGAATCTCCACAAATTGGAGTCTCTTGCCCTTACAAGTATATGATCACAAAGAAAGCACAGAGTAAGGGAGGGAAGCAACACACACAAATCCACAACAAAAGCGCACACACACAGCCAAGAATCGAGCTCACAAGACTATCTCAGAGTTCTCACTTAGAACAGAGCTCGAATCACTTAGAAACACAAACGAATGCGCAGAGACTTAGTGTGGATGATCAAGAATGCTCAAAGGTTGCTTGTGTGTCTCCTCCATGCGCCTAGGGGCTCCTTTTATAGCCCCAAGGCAGCTAGGAGCCGTTGAGAGCAAATCCGGAAGGCCATCCTTGCCTTCTGTCGTCGGGGGCACCGGACAGTCCGGTGCACACCGGACACTGTCCGGTGCCCGATTTGTTTCCTTATCTGGCGCTGCCGACCGTTGCAGCCCGTTGGAGATCTGCGAGCCGTTGGCGCACCGGACAGTCCGGTGCACACCGGACAGTCCGGTGCCGTCTTCCGACCATTGGCTCGGCCACGTGTCTCGCGCGGATTGCGCGGCCGACCGTTGGCCCTGGCCGACCGTTGGCTCACCGGACAGTCCGGTGCACACCGGACAGTCCGGTGAATTTTAGCCGTACGCCGTCGGCGAATTCCCGAGAGCGGCCAGTTCGAGCCGAGGCAGCCTGGCGCACCGGACACTGTCCGGTGCACACCGGACAGTCCGGTGCTCCAGACCGAGCTAGGTCTTGGCTGCTCCTCTTCTCTTTTCTTCTGTCTGTTTCTAACACTTAGACAATTATGTTAGTCCACAAAACCAATGTACTAAGGCTTAGAAACATACCTTTATCTCATGATTTGCACCTTGTTCATCCATGAATATAACTTCACAATTAAACACATGTGTTGGCACTCAATCACCAAAATACTTAGAAATGGCCCAAGGGCACATTTCCCTTTCAATCTCCCCCTTTTTGGTGATTTATGCCAACACAACATAAAGCAACTAGAACAAGTGCAAACTCACTTCAAATAAAATAGATTTAAGTTTTATTCAATTTTGGCATATATGGATCATCCTTTGCCACCACTTGGTTTGTTTTTGCAAATCAAACTCAAATCTCTATCTCTAAGTTAAACACACATGTTTAAGCAAAAAGAGAGTCATTCCAAAAAGGATTGATCAAAGATGTCAAAAACTCCCCCTTTTTCCCATAATTACTACTTCTCCCAAAAGAAGCCAACTTTGATAAGAGAGATAACACAACGAGTTTTGACAAACCAAAAACTCTACTCTACTATTTTCAAATTTCTCAAGTGGTAGCTGATCCATTTATTGCTTTGGCCTTTATTTTCTCCCCCTTTGGCATCAAGCACCAAAACGGGATCAATCTTGGCCCTTTAACCCCATTGCCTCACCAAAATCGTCAATTAAGAGCAAATGGCAATAAGAGTTAATGAGATGAACTTGGAATAAGTTACCCCTCATCGGAGTGCAGTGGAAGTCTTTCATGGTCCAAGTCCACCTTTTCCCTTTCAATTCTCCTTTGTGACTAACACAAGCAAACTCAAACATATGGTTAGTCTCAAAGGGTCAAGTTGTAACACATCTCCCCCTAAACATGTGCATCACATTGCAACGGACTTGTGAGGTCCAGGGAGTGTTTGTACAACTTGAGCACCATAATAAGCAACAAAAATGCAGAAAGGAACATGATCAAAATCATGAATACATGTATGCTACAATTCAATCCAAGTTCCGCGAATCTAAGACATTTAGCTCACTACGCAGCCTGCAAAAGGTCTTCTCATCTAAAGGCTTGGTAAAGATATCGGCTAGCTGGTTCTCGGTGCTAACATAAAACACTTCGATATCTCCCTTTTGCTGGTGGTCTCTCAAAAAGTGATGCCGGATGTCAATGTGCTTTGTGCGGCTGTGCTCAACAGGATTTTCCGCTATTCGGATAGCACTCTCATTGTCACATAGGAGTGGGACTTTGCTCAGATTGTAGCCAAAGTCCCGGAGGGTTTGCCTCATCCAAAGTAGTTGCGCGCAACACTGTCCTGCGGCAACATACTCGGCCTCAGCGGTGGATAGGGCAACGGAGGTTTGTTTCTTAGAGTTCCATGACACCAGGGACCTTCCTAAGAATTGGCACGTCCCCGATGTACTCTTCCTATCGACCTTACATCCAGCATAGTCAGAATCTGAGTACCCAATCAAGTCAAAGTTAGACCCCTTTGGATACCAGATCCCGAAGCAAGGCGTAGCGACTAAATATCTAAGAATTCGCTTCACCGCCACCAAGTGACACTCCTTAGGATCGGATTGAAATCTAGCACACATGCATACGCTAAGCATAATATCCGGTCTACTAGCACATAAATAAAGTAAAGACCCTATCATTGACCGGTATGCTTTTTGATCAACGGACTTACCTCCTTTGTTGAGGTCGGTGTGTCCGTCGGTTCCCATCGGCGTCTTTGCGGGCTTTGCGTCCTTCATCCCAAACCGCTTTAGCAGATCTTGCGTGTACTTCGTTTGGGAGATGAAGGTGCCGTCCTTGAGTTGCTTCACTTGGAACCCAAGGAAGTAGTTCAACTCGCCCATCATCGACATCTCGAATTTCTGCGTCATCACCCTGCTAAACTCTTCACAAGACTTTTGATTAGTAGAACCAAATATTATGTCATCGACATAAATTTGGCATACAAACAAATCACCATCACATGTCTTTGTAAAAAGAGTTGGATCGGCTTTCCCAACCTTGAAAGCATTAGCAAGTAAGAAATCTCTAAGGCATTCATACCATGCTCTTGGGGCTTGTTTAAGTCCATAGAGCGCCTTAGAGAGCTTACACACATGGTCGGGGTACCGCTCATCCTCGAAGCCAGGGGGTTGCTCCACGTACACCTCCTCCTTTATTGGCCCGTTGAGGAAAGCGCTCTTCACATCCATTTGGTACAACCTGAAAGAATGGTGAGCGGCATATGCTAGCAAGATACGAATGGACTCTAGCCTAGCCACAGGAGCAAAAGTCTCCTCAAAGTCCAAACCTGCGACTTGGGCATAACCTTTTGCCACAAGTCGAGCCTTGTTCCTTGTCACCACTCCGTGCTCGTCTTGTTTGTTGCGGAACACCCACTTGGTTCCCACAACATTTTGCTTGGGACGAGGCACCAGCGTCCAAACTTCATTGCGCTTGAAGTTGTTAAGTTCCTCCTGCATGGCCAACACCCAGTCCGGATCTAGCAAGGCCTCCTCTACCCTGAAAGGCTCAATAGAGGAGACAAAAGAGTAATGTTCACAAAAATTAACTAATCGAGACCGAGTAGTTACTCCCTTGCTAATGTCACCTAGAATTTGGTCGATGGGATGATCCCTTTGGATCATCGCTCGAACTTGGGTTGGAGGTGCCGGTTGCGCTTCTTCCTCCATCACATGATCATCTTGTGCTCCCCCTTGATCACACGCCTCCTTTTGATGAACCTGTTCATCATTTTGAGTTGGGGGATGCACCGTCGTTGAGGAAGAAGGTTGATCTCGTTCATCTTGTTCCTGTGGCCGAACGTCTCCAATCGCCATGGTTCGTATAGCGGCCGTTGGAACATCTTCTTCATCGGTTAGCAGCTCATATGACGTCTTCTTGAGGAGGCGGTGAAGGTAGACCCTGTTGATGGCGTGGCAAGCCGTGTTCACGGCTTCCGACCAAAAGCACTCGGGGGTCTTGAACTCTCCAAGCATCGTCCTTGCCATATCGATTAGCGTCCTGTTCTTCCTCTCTACCACACCATTTTGTTGTGGTGTGTAGGGAGCGGAGAACTCGTGCTTGATCCCTTCCTCCTCAAGAAACTCCTCCACTTGAAGGTTCTTGAACTCGGACCCGTTGTCGCTCCTTATCTTCTTCACCTTGAGCTCAAACTCATTTTGAGCTCTCCTGAGGAAGCGCTTGATGGTCCCTTGGGTTTCAGACTTATCCTACAAAAAGAACACCCAAGTGAAGCGGGAAAAGTCATCAACAATAACTAAACCATACTTACTTCCTCCTATGCTTAGATAGGCGACGGGTCCGAAGAGGTCCATATGCAGCAGCTCCAGAGGTCTTGACGTGGTCATCACATTCTTGCTGTGATGTGCTCCTCCCACTTGTTTTCCTGCCTGACAAGCTACACAAGGTCTATCTTTTTCGAAATAAACATTTGTTAGACCAATCACGTGTTCTCCCTTTAGAAGCTTGTGGAGGTTCTTCATCCCCACATGTGCTAAGCGGCGATGCCACAGCCAGCCCATGCAAGTCTTAGCCATTAAGCATGCATCTAGACCGGCCTCTTCTTTTGCAAAGTCAACTAAATAAAGCTTGCCGTCTAGTACACCCTTAAAAGCTAGTGAACCATCACATCTTCTAAAGACAGACACATCTACATTTGTAAATAAACAATTATATCCCATTTGACATAATTGACTAACAGATAGCAAATTATATCCAAGACTCTCCACTAAGAATACATTTGAGATAGAATGCTCATTAGAAATTGCAATTTTACCTAACCCTTTTACCTTGCCTTGATTCCCATCACCGAATATAATTGAATCTTGGGAATCCTTATTCTTGACGTAGGAGGTGAACATCTTCTTCTCCCCCGTCATATGGTTTGTGCATCCGCTGTCGATAATCCAGCTTGAACCCCCGGATGCATAAACCTGCAAGGCAAATTTAGGCTTGGGTCTTAGGTACCCAACTCATGTTGGGTCCTGCAAGGTTAGCACAAATATCTTTAGGGACCCAAATGCAAGATTTATCTCCCTTGCATCTAGCCCCTAATTTCCTAGCAACAACCTTCTTACCCTTTCTACAAATAGCAAAGGAAGAATTACAAGCATAATAAATGGTAGAAGGTTCATTCACTACTTTCCTAGGAGCATGAATAACATTCTTTCTAGGTACATGAGCAATATCTCTCCTAGGCATATGTACAACATTTCTCCTATCATGCTTATAAGAAGAACTAGAAGCAAACATGGCATGAGAATCATAAACATGTGAATCAAAATCATTATAAGCATTTCCAGCATTTCTCTTATCATAATACATAAAAGCATGGTTCCTTTTAGCACTACTAGCCATAGGGGCCTTCCCTTTCTCCTTGACGAAGATGGGAGCCTTATGGCTTGTTAAGTTCTTGGCCTCTCTCTTGAAGCCAAGACCATCCTTAATTGAGGGGTGTCTACCAACCGTGTAGGCATCCCTTGCAAATTTTATCTTATCAACTTCACTTTTGCTAGTCTTAAGTTGAGCATTAAGACTAGCCACTTCATCTTTTAGTTTTGAAATTGAAACTAAGTGTTTGCTACAAGTGTTAACATCAAAATCCTTACACCTAGTGCAAATTGTAACATTTTCAACACAAGACTTAGATTTATTTGTTACTTCTAATTTAGCATTTAAATCATGGTTAACACTTCGTAAAGTAGCAATGGTTTCATGACAAGAAGATATTTCACTAGAAAGCACTTCATTTCTTTTCACTTCTAAAGCATATGATTTTTGTGCCTCTACAAACTTATCATGTTCATCATACAATAAATCCTCTTGCTTTTCTAAAAGCCTATCCTTTTCATTCAAAGCATCAATCAATTCATTGATTTTATCTATCTTAGATCTATCTAAGCCCTTGAACAAGCATGAGTAATCTATGTCATCATCACTAGACTCACTATCACTAGAAGAAGCATAAGTGGAGTCTTGAGTACTTACCTTCTTCTCCCTTGCCATAAGGCAAGTGAGACGCTCGTTGGGGAAGAGAGCTGATTTGTTGAAGGCAGTGGCGGCGAGTCCTTCGTTGTCGGAGTCGGAGGAGGAGCAATCCGAGTCCCACTCCTTTCCTAGATGCGCCTCGCCTTTTGCCTTCTTGTATTGCTTCTTCTTCTCTCTTTTGTTCCCCTTTTCCTGGTCACTTTCATTATCGGGACAGTTAGCGATAAAATGACCAAGCTTACCGCATTTGAAGCATGAGCGCTTCCCCTTGGTCTTGGTCTTGCTTGGCTGCCCCTTGCGACCATTTAGCGCCGTCTTGAATCTCTTGATGATGAGAGCCATCTCTTCATCATTGAGCCCGGCCGCCTCGACTTGCGCCACCTTGCTAGGTAGCGACTCCTTGCTCCTCGTTGCTTTTAGAGCAATGGGTTGAGGCTCGTGGAGTGGTCCGTTCAACGCGTCGTCGACGTATCTTGCCTCCTTGATCATCATCCGCCCGCTCACGAATTTTCCAAGTACTTCCTTGGGCGTCATCATCGTGTACCTGGGATTCTCACGAATATTGTTCACGAGATGAGGATCAAGTACGGTAAAGGACCTGAGCATTAGACGGACGACGTCGTGGTCCGTCCATCGCGTGCTCCCGTAGCTCCTTATCTTGTTGATAAGGGTCTTGAGCCGGTTGTATGTTTGCGTCGGCTCCTCGCCCCTTATCATTGCGAACCGTCCAAGCTCGCCCTCCACCAACTCCATCTTGGTGAGTAAGGTGACGTCGTTCCCCTCATGAGAAATCTTGAGGGTGTCCCAGATTTGCTTGGCGTTATCCAAGCCGCTCACCTTATGGTATTCATCCCTGCACAAGGAAGCTAGAAGAACAGTAGTAGCTTGTGCATTCTTATGAATTTGTTCATTAATGAACATGGGACTATCCGAACTATCAAAATGCATTCCACTCTCTACAATCTCCCAAATACTAGGATGGAGAGAGAATAGGTGACTACGCATTTTGTGACTCCAAAATCCGTAGTCCTCTCCATCAAAGTGTGGGGGCTTGCCGAGTGGAATGGAGAGCAAATGAGAATGTGAACTTTGCGGAATACGAGAGTAATCAAAAGAAAAGTTCGAATTAACCGGTTTTCTCCTCTCGTAGTCGTTGTGGTCCTCGTCCTTTTGGGAAGAAGTAGACTCGTCGCTGTCGTAGTAGACGATCTCCTTGATGCGCCTGGTCTTCTTCTTCTTCCCCTCCTTTCGTCTTTGGCCCGAGCCGGAGTCGGTAGGCTTATCGTCCTTCGGCTCGTTGACGAAGGATTCCTTCTCTTTGTCGTTGATCACTATACCCTTCCCCTTAGGATCCATCTATTCGGGCGGTTAGTCCCTTTGTGAATAGAACGGCTCTGATACCAATTGAGAGCACCTAGAGGGGGGGTGAATAGGTGATCCTGTAAAAACTTCAAACTTAAGCCACAAAAACTTGTTATGTGTTAGCACGATTATTGCCAAGTGGCTAAGGTGAAGTCTCAAGAAAACACAATACCACAAGAGATCAAGACAGAGGTGACACGGTGGTTTATCCCGTGGTTCGGCCAAGCCAATGCTTGCCTACTTCCACGTTGTGGCGTCCCAACGGACGAGGGTTGCAATCAACCCCTCTCAAGCGGTCCAAAGACCCACTTGAATACCACGGTGTTTTGCTTTTCCTTTCACTATCCCGTTTGCAAGGAATCTCCACAAATTGGAGTCTCTTGCCCTTACAAGTATATGATCACAAAGAAAGCACAGAGTAAGGGAGGGAAGCAACACACACAAATCCACAACAAAAGCGCACACACACGGCCAAGAATCGAGCTCACAAGACTATCTCAGAGTTCTCACTTAGAACAGAGCTCGAATCACTTAGAAACACAAACGAATGCGCAGAGACTTAGTGTGGATGATCAAGAATGCTCAAAGGTTGCTTGTGTGTCTCCTCCATGCGCCTAGGGGCTCCTTTTATAGCCCCAAGGCAGCTAGGAGCCGTTGAGAGCAAATCCGGAAGGCCATCCTTGCCTTCTGTCGTCGGGGGCACCGGACAGTCCGGTGCACACCGGACACTGTCCGGTGCCCGATTTGTTTCCTTATCTGGCGCTGCCGACCGTTGCAGCCCGTTGGAGATCTGCGAGCCGTTGGCGCACCGGACAGTCCGGTGCACACCGGACAGTCCGGTGCCGTCTTCCGACCGTTGGCTCGGCCACGTGTCTCGCGCGGATTGCGCGGCCGACCGTTGGCCCTGGCCGACCGTTGGCTCACCGGACAGTCCGGTGCACACCGGACAGTCCGGTGAATTTTAGCCGTACGCCGTCGGCGAATTCCCGAGAGCGGCCAGTTCGAGCCGAGGCAGCCTGGCGCACCGGACACTGTCCGGTGCTCCAGACCGAGCTGGGTCTTGGCTGCTCCTCTTCTCTTTTCTTCTGTCTGTTTCTAACACTTAGACAATTATGTTAGTCCACAAAACCAATGTACTAAGGCTTAGAAACATACCTTTATCTCATGATTTGCACCTTGTTCATCCATGAATATAACTTCACAATTAAACACATGTGTTGGCACTCAATCACCAAAATACTTAGAAATGGCCCAAGGGCACATTTCCCTTTCAAAGAGTCAAGTCAATATTTGGCCGCTCACCCGATGCCATATGAGCTAGTAAAGGAATTCGACAGGTTGAGTCTCGGATTTCTGAACAACACTCAAGGAGTGATAGTCGAGCTAGAACCCACCCTAGAGCAAGATATCAGGAAGGGCCAGAAAGATGATGAGAAGATCAACGAGATCCGGTAGCTGATCATAGATGGAAAAGGCAAGGATTTCCGTGAAGACGCAGAAGGAGTGGTATGGTCCAAGGATAGACTGTGTGTTCCCGACATCAAATCGATCCAGGAACTAATTCCCAAGGAAGCTCATGAAACAGCGTATTCTATACACCCTGGTAGTGAGAAGATGTACCAAGACCTAAAGAAAATATTCTGGTGGTATGGAATAAAAAGGGAGATAGCAGAGTATGTGGCTGTACGCGACAGTTGTCAGAGAATAAAGGTAGAGCATCAGAGGCCCGCTGGTTTGTTGCAGTCGTTGCAGATTCCTCGGTGGAAATGGGATGAGATTGGGATGGACTTTATAGTTGGTCTGCCCCGCACTTGTGCTGGTTAAGACTCCATCTGGGTAGTAGTGGACCGTTTGACAAAGGCGGCCCATTTCATACCAGTCAAGACCACCTACAATAGTGCAATGTTGGCAGAGCTATATATGTCTCGGATTATGTGCTTGCATGGCGTCCCAAAGAAGATAGTATTAGACAAAGGCACCCAGTTCACTTCTCATTTTTGGCATCAACTGCATGAAGCTTTGGGCACACACTTGAGGTTCAGTTCAGCTTACCACCCATAGACAGATGGTTAGAAAGAGAGAACCAACCAGATTCTTGAAGACATGTTGAGGGCTTGTGCTTTGCAGGACAAGTTAGCTTAGGACAAGAGGCTACCGTATGCAGAATTCTCCTACAACAACAGATATCAGGCTAGTCTGAAGATGTCACCATTCCAAGCACTCTATGGGAGGAATTGCAGAACTCCGTTGCATTGGGACCAACCCAGTGAAAGGCAGCTATTCGGTCTAGATATTCTGCTTGAAGCTGAAGAGAACATCAGAATGGTTCAAAAAATCTGAAGACAGCACAGTCAAGATAGCGAAGCTATGCTGACACCCAAAGAAGAGAACTGAGTTTTGAAGTGGGAGATTATGTCTACTTGAAGGTGTCACCGATCAGAGGAATCAAAAGGTTCGGAGTCAAAGGCAAGCTAGCGCCTCGATACATCAGACCGTACCAGATTCAAGCAAGACGTGGAGAAGTGGCATATCAACTCAGCCTACCAAAAAGTCTTCTAGTTGTGCACGATGTGTTCCATGTGTCTCAGCTAAAGAAATGCTTGAAAGAGCCAGAAGAGCAGTTGCCAACAGAGGACCTTGAAGTTCAAGAAGATCTGACATATATTGAGAAGCCAACTCAGATTTTGGAGATAGCAGATCGGGTTACTCGGAGAAGCACCATCAGGATGTGCAAAGTCAAATGGGGTCATCACTTAGAAGAAGAAGCAACCTGGGAAAGAGAAGATGATTTGAAAGCCAAGTACCCTAAACTCTTTGCTAGCCAACCCTGAATCTCGAGGGCGAGATTCTTTTTAAGGAGGATAGGTCTGTAACACCCTGAATTTGGGGGTATAAAATTTCTTTCTAATTATCTACCAAATCTAGGTGTTACCTTTGTCTCTCTCTCTAGTCTATCTCTCTTTCTTTTAGCTAGAATTGAGTTAATTAGGTGATAGATTAATTATTTATTTTGTCAAAACAATATGAGTCATGAAATGTTGCATCATGCTGAGCTTAAATATTCTTTGAATTGTTACACATGTTTGAATTAGTTTGAATTTGAATTAAAAACCCTAGACAAAATAAAATATAAAAGGCAAAAATTTCCTGAAAAGGGAAAACCCCATTTCGGCCCAAGCCAGCCCATCAGGCCTAGCCCCGCGTGCGCCTGCCGCCCCTAACAGGTGGACCCCGCCTGTCGGCGCCAACCCGTCCACGCGCTCTCCTCTCTCTCTCGCCCGCTGTCCAGTGGGGCCGACTTGTCAACGCCGACCTCACCCGCGCTCGCGCAACTTCTCTCGATGTCCCATGGGTCCCGCTTGCCAGCCCGGCCGCCTGTTCACTCGTCTGCCCTCGTTGACTGGTGGGTCCCGTCTGTCAGACCCTTTCCCTCCGAACCGCCCGCGCATGACCTGCGTCGCCGTGGACTCCGCGCCCACGACGCACGCCGAGGCCGCGCCCGTCCCCACCCCGGCCTTTTTCTAGCTGCCTAGCACCCGCTCGCCCTCCTCTTCCCTCATTCACGCACTCGCAGCCCTCAGCACTCGCCTCACACCGCGCGCACGCCTAGGGAGTTTCGCCGCCGTTCGTCGTGTCCACGCGCCCGTTCCACCAACACTGTTGGGCGCCTGCCGCGCCTGTTGCCTCGGTAAGCTCCACCTTGTCACCCGCTGCTCGGGACGCCCTTCGGTTCGCCCTCTCCCCCTCTGGTTCGCCTGGTCCACGCTCACCGGTTCACTGCCGTAGCTCCGCCGCCATCAACCCGTGTCCTCACCGTGCCCCGGATGTCGTTTGTGTGTTCCTGAGACTTCCCTCAAGGTAACCGTCCTAGCCCTGCCCTTATTTTCCCTAGTCTTGCATTTACTCGCCCGCGATTGCTCGCCGGAGTGTTCCTCGGTCCGCCGAGGACTCCCCTCCGCCGTTCGGTCGCCTTAGTCCCCTTTACACAAACCTGATCCCGCCACCGTGTCCACGGGGAGCGCCGCCCCTGGCTACCCGACGAAGGTAAAGTCCCCTAGCGTGCATCCTGTCCGCCCGACTCTAATCGGACGGCCCGATTTCAATTAAGCCAAACCTAATCCCAACCGCCCGACCCGGTTCTGACCGCTCGGATCCACTCTCTCACCCGCTCCCTGTAGCTGGGCTCGGCCGGTCAGGCCGCCGTGCCTCTCAGGTCGCTGACACCCCAAACCCACCTATCAGTGCTTGCCTGTCCGCATGCGCGTGCATTCGTTCGCGGATCTGATCTCGACCGTTGATTTTATATCTAATGGTTGAGCAGACCCGATACCCCTTCGCATGTAAATTTGTTAAAGAAACCCTTGACTTTGTTGTAATTATCCCGTCGTCCTGAAAACTCACGCGCAGGCCCCTGAGTTCTTATAAACAGACCCCTGCCCTTTTAAATAATCATAGAATTGGACCCAGTTTTATATTTCAAACTTCAAAACTTGTTTATTTCATATCTTTTTCATATAAAGTCCAAATTGAGTGATTTAAATTGCAAAATGTTCATAGGAATATTCTCTATTCAAATAAATTATGTTCATCCATAGTCTGTGCACTCTAATTTTGTGTCTAAACTATAGGTTAGTGTATGTGTTGATTTATTCACTTAATAAAATAAATAAAAGGAAACCATAGTGGTAAATAGATGTTTAATATTGTGAAGATAATAATATGTGATATATGAACTTATCCCTGGTTTAAATTTGATGTCTCATTAAAATAAGTGGAATTAGATTATGTAATCATGAAGGTAGACAACACTTAAAGAATAATCAACCACTAGATGGGATTAGTTCACCCTATAATTTAAACTCCCTTTTGAGTTTATACTTCTCCTTTTGAGATGTGTTCCATTATTTGTACATGATTGATGTGATGTTCATTTGTCATTTACCAAATGTATTGAATGTATGATCGCTTTATTTAGACAACGAGCAGCCCGTGGTTCCTGAGTGTGTTGTTGAAGATCTTCCTGAGCAACAACCTAGTGAAGGCAAGTGTCCTCTGACCTATTATGTCCTACATACTTTATAATTCACTGTCCTGCATTACATTATTGAAACCTAAGGACTGACTAGTCTGTATTTACCTTATCCTTGTTTACCTTTTGGGTTAATCATGGTTAGCTTTATGTTATTGCTTCAACTTAATCAACGAACATGATGTGAACATTTATGATACGATGATGTTATCCTAATGATGATCTTGTGATACTTTATGGGACTCGGGCCATTTTCCTGAGTACCTCTCCGTAAGGACCTGTTCGTTGAGTGACCACTCAGGATAACAGCGCAACCACGAGGGTGGAATGGGACGTGCTTAGCTGATTAATTAGATGAACCTAGGGGTGTAGATGGCTTTGCCTGAGGGTCGTCAATGGGGGCTAGGCCGTAGTACTCGCTCTGCCAAGGGGGGGTGCAGAGGTTTATTCGATTTGGTTTTGTTAGTCACCCACCTTGGGGAGGTGTACTGCGTTTGTACGACTGGCGAAACCTAACGAGCAACTATGCACCAAGGGAGTCTTTGTAAAGGCTATGTAGTGTATCTCTGGACATTCACCTCTAGTGAAGATGGGGTCTGTACAACCCAGGCTGGAAAGGGATCACGACTCGTGGGTAAAGTGTGCAACCTCTGCAGAGTGTTAGAAACTGGTATATCAACCGAGTTCACGGTTAAGAGCGGCCTTGGGATCCTCTTTGATTAGAAGAAATTTGGTTACTTTTATGATGATGGTTAATAATGGTTATAATTTTGATCTCTGGTATCCCCTCTTGGAGGGAGTACATTTGGGTAATAACTGGGCTTATCACTAAAACTTGGCTCTACTAATAGTAATAAATACTTGACCAACTAAAAGCAACTGCTTAACCTTAACTCCACATACAGCTAGTCCACTTTAGACAAACGAGACATTTGCTGAGTACATTGATGTGTACTCACCCTTGCTTTACAAACCACCCCCACCCCAGGTTGTCCCCACTGTATTCAGTGCTCAGGAGGAGATGCTGGCAACATGGAGGACTTTGAGGAGTTTCAGGACTACGACGAGTTCTAGTTTTTCTTAGTGGCAAACCCCAAGACATCTGTCTGTGTAGGCCTTATCTACCAGGTTTCGTATTTCCACACTTTGATGATATTAATGACTATGCTATGTATTAGACTCTGTGGATGTCTTAGACATCTTATTGTAATAAAAGTACCTTTCCGCTATTTACTTTGAGCAATGTGTGATGATGTCTAATTATGTAATCGTTGTGTACGTGAGTTTCTGATCCTGGCACGTACATGGTTCGCATCTGGTTTACCTTCCAAAACTGGGTGTGACATTGCTCCCATGAAAGAACACAATAATAGCTAGCTCAATGATGCATAAGTTCGAGTATTGGTTGTACTAAAAAATGAATCATTTACTTGAAACTATTCGGCAATATTGATTATGTAGTTTGCAATTAAACAATAATCGAATAGTGATAAGCAAATAATATAAGCATGTTCATCCCTGTTGGGGGCCTTCGTCCTCTGAAGGTCCTCAAAAACACGATTTAACAATGTTTTCCATGTGTAACATGTGGACAGGTATCTTTGGACATAGATTAAAATCATACATGACATAAGAAACATGGTCAAGACGAAGGATGATGCTGCTCCGAAGCTACGGGCGGTGGAGCTTCGACTTAACAACGAAAAAAGGAACCGACTTAAAGAGGAAAAGGCCATACAGTCCTTGTTGAGTTGTCCATAATTCAGTAGTAAATATGAAGGACATAAATGTAATTGTACACAGGATGCGCCTTGTGCCTATAAATAGATGAACAGTACTCCCATACTATTCACGTTGACTTGTACTCGCTTGTGCGTCACGCTTGTGCCTTTACCTTCTGTCAAGCCGAAGGTACAAATGTAATTCAATATTGTTTTTATTCATTCATAATCATATAGTAAGAATTACATTGATGATATCATACAATTATCCATGTTATTTCTCATGTTTCATACACTTCGTCTTTCATTGTTGTAAGCTGTGATGATGAAGGTACGTCCTTCATGACCTTTGTCCGAAGATCATTATATCCTTAGGGAGATAATGCTTCGAAGGACGAAGGGCGTTAATTATTAACCCATTTTTGTGTTGCCTTGTTCTTAATTCATAGCATTTGAGAACAAGTCCCCAACAATCCCTTAAATAAACATGACCGAAGCAAATTGTAGCAAGAATCATTACTACCAACAACTGAAATACTTTGGCTTCATGTAAGTAGCAGCATATCGCAACTATCCATGTGCATAATAGTTCGGTTGCACTCCTCCATAATATGAAGATGCATATGGAGCAAAATGATGCCATAAAGGATAACCAAAAATACCTTGGGACGATGTATATGGCATAGATGAAAAATATGGACGATGCAATGACCAATAGCTTTGTTGAGCTGGGACAAACCTTTCACCCAAACGTCTTATACTTGCTTTCTTCCTTCTATTTGCCTTTACTCCACTTCTTCCAAAAGCATCATTCTTACTGAGAGCACCTGGAGGGGGGTGAATAGGTGATCCTGTAAAATTCAACAACTAATAGCCACAAAACTTGGTTAAGTGTTAGTATGGCTAAGTAGCAAGCTCTTGCGAACACACAAGTAATCATAGAAAAGCAATCACAAGAGACACAGTGTTTTATCCCGTGGTTCGATCAAGTATAACACTTGCCTACCTCCACGTTGTGGCGTCCCAATGGACGAGGGTTGCACTCAACCCCTTTCAAGTGATCCAATGATCAACTTGAATACCACGACTTTTCTTTGCTTATCTCTTTTTCCCGTTTGCGAGGAATCTCCACAAGTTGGAGTCTCTCGTCCTTACAACAAAGATCACAGTGAAAGCACAAGAGTAAGGGTGGGAAGCAACACACACAAATCTGCAGCCACACACGCACACAAGCCAAGACTTGAGCTCAAAATGAAGCACAACGAGTTCACAACTAGAACGGAGCTCAAATCACTAACACAGTAGATCAAGTGCGTGGAGACGGAGTGTGGAAGACTTAGAATGCTTAGAGTATGCTTGGGTGTCTCCTCCATGCGCCTAGGGGTCCCTTTTATAGCCCTAAGGTAGCTAGGAGCCGTTGGAGGCAATCTTGGAAGGCTCATCTTGCCTTCTGTCGGGTGGCGCACCGAACAGTCCGGTGCGCCACCGGACAGTTACTGTAGACAGTCCGGTGCGGATCTCCTTCCTATTTTGGCGCAGTCGACCGTTGCAGATTCGTGGCAGTTGGCACACCGGACACTGTCCTGTGCACACCGGACACTGTTCGGTGCCCCCTGCCGACCGTTGGAGCGGGCCACGCGTCGCCCGCGGATTGCGCGGCCGACCGTTGCCCAGTCGACCGTTGGCTCACCGGATAGTCCGGTGCACCACCGGACAGTCCGGTGAATTTTAACCGTACGCCGTTGAACTTTTCCCGAGAGCGACAACTTCGCCGCGGACGACTCACCGGACAGTGCGGTGCACCACCGGACAGTCGGGTGATTTATAGTCGTACGCCGTCGTCGAGTCCCGAGAGCAGCCTGTTCACCGAGACTGGTCCTGGCACACCGGACACTGTCCGGTGCACCACCGGACAGTCCGGTGCACTCAGACCGAGCAGCAGTTGGTTGTACACAGCCAGCTCTTTTCCAATCCATTTTCTCCTGTTTCTAGCACTTAGACACAATACATTAGTACCCAAATCAATGTACTAAGTCTAGAAACGTACCTTGTTACATGATTTGCACTTCTTTAATCTTTAGCACAGATTAACACTTAGAGAATAATTGTTGGGCACAGATTAACACTTAGAGAATAATTGCTTTGGCCTTAATTTCTCCCCTTTGGCATTAAGCACCAAAACGGGATCATTCTTGGCCCTTTAACCCCATTGCCTCACCAAAATTGTCAATTAAGAGCAAAAAGGCAATAAGAGCATAGATATGAACTTGGAGTTATTACCGGAGTGCAGTGGAAGTCTTTTCATGGTCCAAGTTCACCTTTCCCTTTCAATTAACTTTTGAGACTGAATCAAGTAAACTCAAACACAAAGGTTAGTCTCAAAAGGGTCAAGTCATAGCATGCCTCCCCCTAAATAAGTGCATCACTTGCAAATGGACTTGTGAGGTCCGGGGATCATGTGTACAACTTGAGCACCACAAATGAACAAAAATAGATTGAAATGCATAAATTAACATGATCAAAGGCATAAAACACATGTATGCTATAGATCAATCCAAGTTACGCGAATCTAAGACATTTAGCTCACTACGTAACCTACAAAACCTTTTCTCATCTAAAGGCTTGGTGAAGATATCGGCTAGCTGGTTCTCGGTGTTAATATGGTACACCTCGATATCCCCCTTTTGCTGGTGATCTCTCAGGAAGTGATGCCGGATGTCTATGTACTTAGTGCGGCTGTGTTCAACAGGATTATCCGCCATGCGGATTGCACTCTCATTGTCACATAGGAGTGGGACTTTGCTCAGATTGTAGCCAAAGTCCCGGAGGGTTCGCCTCATCCAAAGTAGTTGCGCGCAACACTGTCCTGCGGCAACATACTCGGTCTCAGCGATGGATAGGGCAACGGAAGTTTGTTTCTTTGAACTCCATGACACCAGGGACCTTCCTAGGAATTGGCATGTCCCTGAGGTACTCTTCCTATCAACCTTGCACCCGACATAATCGGAGTCTAAATATCCAATCAAGTCAAAGGTAGACCCCTTTGGATACCAGATCCTGAAGCAAGGCGTAGCAACTAAATATCTAAGAATCCACTTAACGGCCACAAGGTGACATTCCCTTGGGTCGGATTGATATCTAGCACACATGCATACGCTAAGCATAATATCCGGTCTACTAGCACACAAATAAAGTAAGGAACCTATCATAGACCGGTATGCCTTTTGATCAATGGACTTACCTCCTTTGTTGAGGTCGACATGTCCGTTGGTTCCCATTGGTGTCTTCACGGGCTTGGCGTCCTTCATCCCAAACCGCTTGAGCAGATCTTGCGTGTACTTCGTTTGGGAGATGAAGGTGCCATCCTTGAGTTGCTTCACTTGGAACCCAAGGAAGTAGTTCAACTCGCCCATCATTGACATCTCAAATTTCTGTGTCATCACCCTGCTAAACTCCTCACAAGACTTTTGGTTAGTATAACCAAATATTATGTCATCGACATAAATTTGGCACACAAATAGGTCACCATCACAAGTCTTAGGAAAAGAGTTGGATCGGCTTTCCCAACCTTGAAATCATTAGCAATTAGGAAATCTCTAAGGCATTCATACCATGCTCTTGGAGCTTGCTTAAGTCCATAGAGCGCCTTAGAGAGCTTACACACATGGTCGGGGTACCGTTCATCCTCAAAGCCAGGGGGTTGCTCCACGTACACCTCCTCCTTAATTGGCCCATTGAGGAAAGCACTCTTCACATCCATTTGGAACAACCTGAAAGAGTAGTGAGCGGCATAGGCTAATAGAATGCGAATAAACTCTAGCCTAGCCACAGGAGCAAAAGTCTCCTCGAAATCCAAACCTGCGACTTGGGCATAACCTTTTGCCACAAGTCGAGCCATGTTTCGTGTCACCACCCCGTACTCGTCTTGCTTGTTGCGGAACACCCACTTGGTTCCCACAACGTTTTGCTTGGGACGTGGCACTAGGCTCCAAACTTCATTCCTCTTGAAGTTGTTGAGCTCTTCCTGCATGGCCAACACCCAGTCCGGATCTTGCAAGGCCTCTTCTACCCTGAAAGGCTCAATAGAAGAGACAAATGAGTAATGCTCACAAAAGTTAGCTAGTCTTGAGCGAGTAGTTACTCCCTTGCTTATATCAGCCAGAATCTGGTCGATGGGATGATTCCTTTGAATCGTCGCTCGGACTTGAGTTGGAGGGGCTCGTGGTGCTTCTTCCTCCAAAGCTGGTTCTTCCTGTGCTCCCCCTTGATCACGCGCCTCTTCTTGAGGAACCTGTTCATCATCTTGAGTTGGGGGATGCACCATCGTTGAGAAAGAAGGTTGATCTTGCTCTTGGTGTTCCTTTGGTTGCACATCTCCAATTGCCATAGTGCGCATTCCGGCCGTTGGAACATCATCTTCATCTACATCATCAAGATCAACTTGCTCTCTTGGAGAGCCATTAGTTTCATCAAATACAACGTTGCTAGAGACTTCAACCAAACCCGATGATTTGTTGAAGACTCTATACGCCTTTGTATTTGAGTCATAACCTAGCAAAAACCCTTCTACAGCTTTGGGAGCAAATTTGGAATTTCTACCTTTCTTTACTAGAATATAACATTTACTCCCAAATACATGAAAGTATGAAACGTTGGGTTTGTTACCGGTTAGAAGTTCATACGAGGTCTTCTTGAGGAGGCGATGAAGGTAGACCCGGTTTATGGCGTGGCAAGCTGTGTTCACAGCTTCCGACCAAAACCGCTTGGGCATCTTGAATTCTCCAAGCATCGTCCTCACCATGTCGATAAGCGTCATGTTCTTCCTCTCTACCACACTGTTTTGTTGTGGTGTGTAGGGAGCGGAGAACTCGTGCTTGATTCCTTCCTCCTCAAGGTACCCCTCCACTTGTAAGTTCTTGAACTTGGACCCGTTGTCGCTTCTTATCTTTTTCACCTTGAGCTCAAATTCGTTTTGAGCTCTCCTTAGAAAGCGCTTTAGGGTCCCTTGGGTTTCTAATTTATCTTGCAAAAAGAATACCCAAGTGAAGTGGGAAAAATCGTCAACAATAACAAGACCATACTTACTTCCCCCGATGCTTAGGTAGGCGATGGGTCCGAAGAGGTCCATATGAAGTAGCTCCAGAGGTCTTGATGTGGTCAACACATTCTTGCTGTGATGAGTGCTTCCCACCTGTTTACCTGCTTGACAAGCTGCACAAGGTCTATCTTTTTTGAAAACTACATTGGTTAGACCTAACACATGTTCTCCCTTTAGAAGTATATGAAGGTTCTTCATCCCAACATGTGCTAGACGGCGATGCCACAGCCAGCCCATGCTAGTCTTAGCAATTAAGCATGCATCTAGATCGGCCTCCTCTTTCGAAAAATCAACTAAGTAGAGTATGCCGTCTAGTACACCCTTAAAAGCTAATGAACCATCACTCCTTCTAAAGATAGACACATCTACATTGGTAAATAGACAATTATAACCCATATTACATAGTTGACTAACTGACAATAAGTTGTATCCGAGCGATTCAACTAAGAACACATTGGATATGGAATGCTCGGATGAAATGGCTATCTTTCCTAGTCCTTTAACCTTGCCTTGGTTCCCATCTCCAAAGATGATCGAATCTTGGGAATCTTTGTTCTTGACGTAGGAGGTGAACATCTTCTCCCCCGTCATGTGGTTTGTGCATCCGCTGTCGATAATCCAGCTTGAGCCCCCAGATGTATAAACCTGCAAGGCAAATTAGGCTTGTGTTTTAGGTACCCAACTCTTGTTGGGTCCTACAAGGTTAGTTACAATAGCCTTTGGGACCCAAATACAAGTCTTGTCTCCCTTGCATTTGGACCCCAACTTTCTAGCAACCACTTTTTCATTTTTACATGAAAGTACATACGTAGTGTTACAAGCATGAAAAATGGTGGTAGGTTTATTACACATTTTCTTAGGAGCATGAGACATAAAATTTCTCCTAGGCCTACCATTAAAATTAGAACTTGAAGCAATCATAGCATGTGAATCAAAAGCATTATAACTCCTATTATAATGAGAATTTCTAGAAAATTTTCTATCATTATACATGAAAGCATGATTCTTTTGATTACTACTAGCCATAGGGGCCTTCCCTTTCTTCTTGTTGGAAATGGGAGCCCTTTGGCTTGTTAAGTTCTTGGCTTCCTTTCGAAAGCCAAGTCCATCCTTAATTGAGAGATGTCTTCCAATGGTGTAGGCATCCCTAGCAAATTTTGACTTATCAAAATCTATCTTGCAAGTCATAAGTTGAGCATTAAGACTTGCCACCTCATTATTTAATTTAGTAATTGATGTAAGGTGTTCAACACAAGCATCAACATCAAAATCCTTACACCTATTACAAATGGCAACATGTTCTACACAAGATCTAGTTTTATTGGCTACTTCTATCTTAGCATTTAAATCATCATTAACACTCTTTAAGCTAGACACAGTTTCATGACAAGCAGATAATTTAGAAGAAAGCATTTCATTCCTTTTAACCTCTAAAGCAAGTGATTTTTGCACACTAACAAACTTGTCATGCTCTTCATACAAAATATCTTCTTGCTTCTCTAACAATCTATCTTTTTCATTCAAAGCATCAATTAACTCATTAATTTTATCTACTTTTGCTCTATCTAAACCCTTAAATAATTCAGTATAATCTACTTCATCATCACTAGAATCATCATCGCTTGAAGTAGTATACTTGGCGGTTTCTCAAGCGCTTACCTTTTTCTCCTTTGCCATGAGGCAAGTGTGGCGCTCGTTGGGGAAGGGTGACGATTTGTTGAAGGCTGAGGCAGCGAGTCCTTCGTCGTCAGAGTCGGAAGAAGAGCAATCCGAATCCCATTCTTTGCCAAGGTGCACCTCGCCTTTCGCCTTCTTGTAGGCCTTCTTCTTCTCCCTCTTCCCGCTCTTTCCTTGTTCCTGGTCATTAGCATTATCGGGACAATTTGCTATAAAATGACTAGTCTTACCGCATTTAAAACAGGAGTGCTTTCCCTTTGCTTTGCTCTTGTTGGGATGCTCCTTGCGTCCTTTTAGCGCGGTCTTGAAGCGCTTGATGATGAGGGCCATCTCATCTTCATTTAGCCCAGCAGCCTCAACTTGTGCCACCTTGCTAGGTAGCGCCTCTCTGCTGCTGCTTGTTGCCTTGAGTGCAACGGGTTGGGGCTCATAGATGGGCACTGGGCCGTTCAATGCATCATCAACATATCTTGCTTCCTTGACCATCATACGCCCGCTCACAAACTTTCTGAGTATCTCCTCGGGCATCATCTTTGTGTACCTGGGATTTTCACGGATGAGGTTCACAAGATGAGGGTCAATAACAGTGAAGGACCTGAGCATAAGTCGGACGACGTCGTGGTCCGTCCATCTCGTGCTTCCATAGCTCCTGATCTTGTTGACTAGGGTCTTGAGCCTGTTATACGTTTGCGTTGGCTCCTCTCCCCTGATCATTGCGAACCTTCCCAGTTCGCCTTCCACCAACTCCATTTTGGTGATCATGGTGGCGTCGTTCCCCTCATGTGATATTTTGAGGGTGTCCCATATTTGCTTGGCGTTGTCCAAGCCACTCACCTTATTGTACTCGTCCATGCACAACGATGCTAGCAAAACAGTGGTAGCTTGTGCATTCTTATGGATTTGCTCATTGATAAACACAGGGTTATTGGTACTATCGAATTGCATTCCATTTTCTACTATCTCCCATATACTAGGATGGAGAGAAAATAAGTGACTACGCATTTTGTGACTCCAAAAAGCGTAGACCTCTCCATCAAAGTGTGGAGGTTTACCAAGAGGAATTGAAAGCAAATGAGCATTGGAATTAAAAGGTATACGAGAATAATCAAATGAAAAATTTGAATTAACCGGTTTCTTTTTCTCGTCGTCGTCGTCTCTTGGGGAAGAAGAAGACTCGTCGCTGTCATAGTAGACGATCTTCTTGATGCGCCTCTTCTTCTTCCCGTCCTTCTTCTTGTGACTCGAGCCAGAGTCAGTGGGCTTGTCGTCCCTTGGCTCGTTGAAGATGGACTCCTTCTCCTTATCATTGACCACCATCCCCTTTCCCTTAGGATCCATCTCTTCGGGCGATTAGTCCCTCACGTGAAGAGAACGGCTCTGATACCAATTGAGAGCACCTAGAGGGGGGTGAATAGGTGATTCTGTAAAATTCAACAACTAATAGCCACAAAACTTGGTTAAGTGTTAGTATGGCTAAGTAGCGAGCTCTTGCGAACACACACGTAATCACAGAAAAGCAATCACAAGAGACACAGTGTTTTATCCCATGGTTCGGTCAAGTATAACACTTGCCTACCTCCACGTTGTGGCGTCCCAATGGACGAGGGTTGCACTCAACCCCTTTCAAGTGATCCAATAATCAACTTGAATACCACGACTTTTCTTTGCTTATCTCTTTTTCCTGTTTGCGAGGAATCTCCACAAGTTGGAGTCTCTCGCCCTTACAACAAAGATCACAGTGAAAGCACAAGAGTAAGGGTGGGAAGCAACACACACAAATCCATAGCAACACACACGCACACAAGCCAAGACTTGAGCTCAAAATGAAGCACAACGAATTCACAACTAGAACGGAGCTCAAATCACTAACACAATCGATCAAGTGCGCGGATACAGAGTGTAGAAGACTTAGAATGCTTAGAGTATGCTTGGGTGCCTCCTCCATGCGCCTAGGGGTCCCTTTTATAGCCCCAAGGCAGCTAGGAGCCGTTGGAGGCAATCTTGGAAGGCTAATCTTGCCTTCTGTCGGGTGGCGCAATGGACAATCCGGTGTGCCACCGGACAGTTACTGTAGACAGTCCGGTGTGGATCTCCTTCCTATTTTGGCGCAGTCGACCATTGCAGATTCGTGGAAGTTGGCACACCGGACACTGTCCGGTGCCCCCTGCCGACCGTTGGAGCGGGCCACGTGTCGCCCGCGGATTGCGCGGCCGACCGTTGCCCAGTCGACCGTTGGCTCACCGGACAGTCTGGTGCATCACCGGACAGTCCGATGAATTTTAACCATACGCCGTTGAACTTTTCCCGAGAGCGACGACTTCGCCGCGGACGACTCACCGGACAGTCCGATGCACCACCGGACAGTCCAGTGATTTATAGCCGTACGCCGCCGTCGAGTCCCGAGAGCGGTCTGTTCACCGAGACTGGACCTGGCACAACGGACACTGTCCGGTGCACCACCGGACAGTCCGATGCACTCAGACCGAGCAGCAGTTGGCTATACACAGCCAACTCTTTTCCAATCCATTTTCTCCTGTTTCTAGCACTTAGACACAATACATTAGTACCCAAATCAATGTACTAAGTCTAGAAACGTACCTTGTTACATAATTTGCACTTCTTTAATCTTTGGCACAGATTAGCACTTAGAGAATATGTGTTGGGCACTTAATCACCAAAATACTTTAGAAATGGCCCAAGGGCACATTTTCCTTTCACTTACCTGGTTCTTGAGAACTCCCATTAGGGGTCCATGTCATGCCTCTCTCCTTCAGCTCTTGTGCACTTAGTTTTTATAGCCTCTTGTGCCATATTGATAATCCGAGTGGGCTTCTCGGTTGTTTGGGCACATTAGGCTTCTTAAGTTCAGATTTAGTACCTGCACTATCACTAGATACATTTTCTATTGTTTGGGTACTGCTAGCCGAAGTATCTAACACTTCCTCCGGCTCTGTAATGCAAGAATTCAGATCTGAACTTTTGGCTTTTCTATTATCCTTCTTCACTACATAAACTTGCTTGATCATTCGATTCTTATTTTGAGCTCTAGACTGGTTCTTAGAAATAAAACGATCTTTGTCATATGATCGTTTCTCAAAATCAGAATCGAAATGAGCTGAATATTCTATGTTATGTGGTCTAAAATATGAAGAAGAATAAGCATTTGAATCATACCAGCCCCAAGATGGATAAAGATGAAAGTACAAAGGAGCTGAGCCATATTGCATTGGCATTGGTGGCCCAAAATAAGGATATGTTTGAAAGGGAAATCGAGTTAACCATTTCCTATAATTAATTTTGGTGGTTGATGATCAACACAAACACATGGACTAACTAGTTTGTCTAGATATTATCTATTATAGGTGCATAAGGTTCAACACACACCAAGAAAGAAATCAAGTTAGGGACACAATCAAAAATGGAGCAAAGAACTTGAGTGTGCTGAAAAATGGCGCACTGGACTGTCCGGTGTGCCACCGGACAGTGTCCGGTGTGCCAAGGCCGTACAGATGTGAACCAGCCACTCTCAGGAAAATAGAGGCGCGCTCCACTATAATTCATCGGACTGTCCGGTGTGCCACCGGACTGTCCGGTGAACCAGTGGAGCAACGGCTCCCTGGCGCCAACGGTCGACTCTGCGAAAAGCAACATTGATGAACAGTGTTGCGCAAAAGTCAGAGCAGCAAAGTCAGAAGGCACCGGACTGTCCAGTGTGGCACCGGACTATCCGATGCAGCTAGAAGACAAACATCTCCAACGGTCAACTGCTCCAAACCCTAACGGATACGCTGACGTGGCGTGCAACGGACAGTGCACAGTGCCTGTCCGGTGGTGCACCGGACTGTCCGGTGCGCCCATCGACAGCAGAAGTCAGCCAACGGCTTGAAGTGGTTGGGAGGCTATAAATACCCCCAACCACCTCATTCACTCCTATCTAAGCATTTCTGAGTTCTCATTCATTGCAAGAGCAAATTCCAACACTCCAAGACACAATCAAAGCAATCAATCCACTCAAAGCCCCAAAACAAATCATCATGTTCACTCGCCTTGATTCTTGTTTAATTTGTTTTCCCCTCTCTAACGTTTCCTTGCTAGTGAGAATTTGAGTTGGCTCCCATACGTCATCCACAATCCTTGAGCAACTCCTAGCAAGAGAGATATTCTTTCGACTTGAATTTAATTCTAACGCTAACCCCGACCTTAAGTGTGTTTAAAGTTTATAAATTTCAAGTTTCGCCTATTCACCCCCTCTAGGTGACTTTCAATTGGTATCAGAGCCAGTGCTTCATTAAGAGCCTAACCAACTCAAAGTGATGTCTGGAGATCACACCAAGAGGGAGATCGTGACCGGCGAGAAGGCCACGGGCTCGAGGAGAACTCTATCAAAAGAGTCCTGCAACAAGTATAAGGAGGAATCCTCTTCCTCCATCAAGTCACATCGGAGAGGTGACAAGAAGAAGAAGAAGATGAAGAAGGTGGTCTACTACGAGACTGACTCTTCGTCACCCTCCACATCCGGCACCGAGTCATCGACTACTTCTAAGCGCCATGAGCGCAAGAAGTATAGTAAGATGACCATACGCTATCCCCGTATTCCAAAGCGCGCTCCATTACTTTCTGTACCCCTAGGCAAATCACCATATTTTGATGGTGAAGATTATTGTATGTGGAGTGATAAAATGAGGCACCATCTAACCTCATTCCACGAAAGTATTTGGGATATTGTTGAGTTTGGAGCGCAGGCACCAAAGGTGGGGGACAAGGACTACGACTCGGACGAGGCCGCCCAAATTAGGCACTTTAACTCCCAAGCCACTTCTATACTCCTCGCCTCCTTGTGTCGAGAGGAGTATAATAAGGTGCAAGGGTTAAAGAAGCCAAAGAAATTTGGGATGTCCTTAAAACCGCACACGAAGGGGACAAGGTGACAAAGATCACCAAGCGGGATACGATCGAGGGAGAGCTCGGCCGATTCGTCCTCAACAAAGGAGAAGAGCCGCAAGACATGTACAACCGGCTCAAAACAATGGTGAACCAAGTGCGCAACCTCGGGAGCACCAAATGGGGTGACCATGAAATGGTCAAGGTTATTCTAAGATCCCTTGTTTTTCGTAATCCTACTCAAGTACAATTAATACGTGGGGATCCTAGATACAAGCTAATGTCTTCCGAGGAGATAATTGGCAAGTTTGTGAGCTTTGAACTTATGATCAAAGACTCCAAACACATTATCAACTTGGAGCAAGGCGCCACCTCAACACCCGAGGTGCAACCCATCGCATTCAAAGCGACGGAAGAAAAGAAGGAGGAGTCTACATCAAGTAGGCTCCTAATCGATGCCTCCAAGCTCGACAACAAGGAGATGGCGCTCATCATCAAGAGCTTCCGCCAAATCCTTAAACAAAGGAGGGGGAAAGATTATAAGTCCCGCTCCAAGAGGGTGTGCTACCGGTGTGGTAAGTCCGGTCACTTTATTGCTAAATGTCCAATTTCTAGTGAAAGTGACAGGGACGAAGATAAGAAGGGGAAGAAGAAGGAGAAGAAGAGGTACTACAAGAAGAAGGGCGGCGATGCGCACATGTGTCGGGAATGGGACTCTGACGAGAGCTCCTCCGACTCCTCCTCCGACGAGGACGCCGCCAACATCGCCGTCAACAAGGGCCTCCTCTTCCCCAACATCGGCCACAAATGTCTCATGGCTAATGACGACAAAAAGAAGAAGGTACACTCTAGAGCCACCCCCAAATATACAACATCTAGTGATGAGGGTAGCTCTAGCGATAATGAAGATGATTTACTTGCTCTTTTTGCCAACCTTAACATGGAACAAAAGAAAAAATTAAATAAACTAATTGAGACCATTAATGAGAAGGATGATCTCTTGGAAAGCCAAGAGGATTTCCTCGTTAAAGAAAACAAAAAAATTGTTAAATTGAAAAATGCTTATGCTCTAGAAGTAGAGAAGAATGAAAATCTGTCTAAAGAGCTAAGCATGTGTAATGATTCAATTTCTAGTCTTAGAACTGAGAATGATAATTTAGTTTCTAAGATTGAAAAATTGAATGTTTGCAATGATTCTATTTTCTGTCTTAGAAATGAAAATGCTATGTTAAATGCTAAGATAGAAGAATTAAATACTTGCAAATCTTCTACATCTACTGTTGAGCATGTTTCCATTTGCACTAGATGTAGAGATGTTAATGTTGAAGCTATGGATGATCACCTTGCAATGATTAAACAACAAAATGATCATATAGCTAAATTAACTGCTAAAATTGCTGAGCATGAGCTCGAAAATGAAAATTTTAAATTTGCTTGTAGCATGCTTTATAATGGGAGACGCCCTGGCATTATGGCATTGGGTTCCAACAAGGGAACCAATCCAATGTCAAGCTTAATGCCCCTAAGAAATTATCTAACTTTGTGAAGGGCAAGGCTCCCATGGTTCAAGATAGTGAGGGTTATATTTTATATCCTGCAAACTATCCCGAACACAAAATTAGGAAGATTCATGCTAGGAAACCTCACAATGTTTCTCATCATGCATTCATGTATAAAAATGAGGCTTCTAGTTCTAGGCATACCGCTCACATTAAATTGCCTAAAATGGAAATTCCTAATGCATCAAATGAGCATAACATTTCATTTAAGACTTTTGATGCTTCTTATATTTTAACTAACAAATCAGGCAAAGTAGTTGCCAAATATGTTGGGGGCAAACACAAGAGTCCCAAGACTTGTGTTTGGGTACCCAAGGTGCTTGTTTCTAATGTAAAAGGACCTAAGACCGTTTGGGTACCTAAGAACAAGGCCTAAACTTGTTTTGTAGGTTTATGCATCCGGGGGATCAAGTTGGATAATCGATAGTGGGTGCACAAACCATATGACGGGGGAGAAAATAATGTTATCCTCATATGAGAAAAATAAAAATCCCCAACGAGCTATCACATTTGGGGATGGAAATCAAGGTTTGGTCAAAGGTTTGAGTAAAATTACTATATCTCCTGACCATTCCATTTCTAATGTTTTTCTCGTAGATTCTTTAGGTTACAATTTGCTTTCTGTTTCTCAATTGTGTAAAATGGGCTACAACTGTCTATTTACTGATATAGGTGTTACTGTCTTTAGAAGAAGTGATGATTCAATAGCATTTAAAGGAGTGTTAGATGGTCAGCTATATTTAGTTGATTTTAATGATAACAAAGCTAAACTAGACACTTGTTTAATTGCTAAGACTAACTAGTATATGGGGCGTGCCCTTGGGCGCGCTTGAGCTAGTTTGTAAGTCTTTTGAATGATAGTAAATATATTTGTTGTAATAAATTGTATCATTAACTTGTGCTCAAAGTAATGGAAGCATTACCTGTTTGAACTATTTAAAGTTGGGTGTATAGTTCATTTTAATCAATAATAGATATATCAATTCTAACATTCTCACATGAAAAAGGTTGTTTTAAGCAACTATGGATCATTAGCTGCAGGGATGGACCTAGGTATAGTGGAGTGAGGGCACAGACCCTCGCTCATTTATTTGGTGCAGTAGTAGAGACTAGATTTTCACTATAAGGTCCCCTGCTTAGTTCAACTTAGATGCCCTTGCTCTGGTGTTTTAATGCTTGTCTTCATAAGTGTGCCCTCACTCTCATTTCGCTCTGGGTCCGCCCCTGATTAGCTGTAGCTTCCATACTAAAACAATCAGAAATTGTTAAACGATGATGCCTTAATAGGAAAAAACATATGATTTTTAGTCGCAAGGCCTTACATTCTAAGCATGCCAACACATGTCAAAATGGACATCATTTTTCTTGCCTATATATTCTGCCTGTGGTTGTTGAACTTATAGGTTCTTCAGACCATAACACTGAGTAAATATGTTGTTCAACTTGCGTAAGTGTTTGTTCAGTTTGAGGATATGTGCAGTGTTTGGCTAAAGCAAGACTAATGTTGCATTCATTTGTGTATTCATCGCTTACTAACACGTGGGGAAATTGAGCTCCAACTGAAATCCCTCAATGCAACAAATTCTAACTGAGATCCTTTGATAGTGTTTGGATGGAGGGACGAGGAAGGATAAAGAGGGATGGTATGAGATTATTCTAACTTGACCCACGTTTGGTTTGGAGGTCCAGAGTCAAGGTTAAGGAATATTCTTTAAAAAATGGTGGATGAGGCCATCCCTCAAAAAATAAGGGACGGGATCAGCCCGGGTTGATCCCGTCCCATCCCTCGTTGACACCGAACCAAACACTACCAAAAGTTACGGGCTGGAACCTGAAAAGAAGCACTATGATTGTGTTGTTGATTTGTTAGACAAAGCTGTTAAGTTTTCAGTGTCTGTAGGCTCATAATAAGTCACTAAACCAATAGAATTTAAATAGACCTCCCCTCTTCTAACTTAATTTACGGAGCTAAAACGGTTCGCCATATCTGTGGTCAGTTAGATTTAGAATCTGAAGTGGAGCTAAACTTGTTGGGGGCTTGTTCTCAAATGCTAAGAATTAAGAACAAGGCAACATAGAAAATGTTAAGTGTTAAAGTCCTTCGTCCTCTAAAACCTTATATTCCTTCGGGATATAAAGAATTTCGGACGAAGGTTGCGAAGGACGTACCTTCGTGAGCATAATAACAAGGGATGAAGGATTCATACAAATCATGAAGTATAAAATAAACATTTAAATATTATCATAAAATTATCTCCGTTTTATTATCATGAATGAATATAAGCGACTTCAAATTACAAATGTACCTTCGGTCTTGAGGAAGGCAAAAAGTGCAAGCGTGATGCGAAAGCAAAATGCCAAGTTCGCGTGAACAGTACAGGGGTACTATTCATCTATTTATAGACACAGGACGCAGCCTGTGACGAATTACAATTATGCCCCTTACAAAAGTTTACAACATTAACTTAGACCTCTATGGATAAAAAGGTCATTCTATCTCTATGTCGGTTTGTAACGCCGAAGCTCCATAAAAAGGAACCTTCGGCCATCCCCTGGGAACAACTTCGGCCGAAGCTGCTTCTTCGTGTAAGACCTTCGGCGCAACGAAGCATGGCCCCAACAGTAGCCCCTTTCACGGCGCTAGATCGTTTTTCGTAACGAGCTTGATCCGTGAAAAATGCCTCTTAAGCTTCGGGAAGCCGAAGGTCCAAAAAACACCTTCCCTGAGCTCGTTGCCGAGAAATGATTCAATTCCCGAGCTCGTGTCGGTCCCACCTTGCAGAGTTACTGTTTGGTCTTTGCGGTCCACTGCGCAGCGAGTTCAAGTGACTGCCCGCCTGGTGTAAAAATCCTGCCGCTTCGCCTTCTTACCTGCAGCACTATATAAACAGACGAGTAGGTGTGAAGTTACCACAGCATTCATTGCTATTTGCACTGTTTTGCTGCCAAAATTTTTAACTATAGCCGAAGCTTGATTCTCAGAATCGAACGAAGGTCCATCTCGAAGCCTGCTTCGTCAGGAAGAAAAGCTTCGGGAGAAAAGGAAAAAGAAAAAAGTATCTAACTTCCCCAAACTCAGAATCAAATGGCCAGAGTGCGATCTACTGCCAGAGTTGAACGTGAAGGAGACGAAGCCGAAGGTTCGAATACTGTGCCCATCTCCGAAGCGATGCAGCGTTCCGGACTGGTGACTGCGGAAGAAATGCCCGCTGCTGAAGCAGACCCTACACCTGCCGAAGAAGAAGAGAACATTGAAGAAACTGACCCCGAAGATGACTACCGCATTGCTATGCCCAGCAAGCCCAGCCACCTAGACTTCGGGAAGTCGACTGTTTCAAAGGCTGATCTTTCCAAGATGGTGAAAGCAGGTTATTTCAGTGAAAATCAGAAGAAGCTACTTCGCTTCGGGGGAGAAGAAACTACCCCGAAGCCAGAGAAGGACGAGATTGTCATTTTCAAGAGTTTCTTAAAGGCTGGGCTAAGATTCCCTCTTCATGGAATCATTGCAGATGTACTGAAAAAATTTGGTATTTACTTTCATCAATTGACTCCTAACGCTATCGTTAGGCTTAATGTTTATATCTGGGCCCTCCGAAGCCAAGCAGTGGAGCCATTTGCCGACAGTTTCTGTCGAGTTCATGAGTTACATTATCAAACGAAGGCCAGAAAAGACGGATTACATGACAACTTCGGCTGCTACAATTTTGCCTACCGGAAGACAACAAAGTCTCCTGTTATCAGCTACCGAAGCAAATGGCCAGCAGGCTGGAAATCTGAGTGGTTTTATGTAAAGGTTGACGAAGATGAAGAGAAGTTGGTACAAAGCCCACTTGACTTAATCTTCGGAGAGACAAGGCCGCGGTGCCACATGAAATTGGAGGGTCCCACCTGGGCTGCACTGGGTGAGTTTGAAATTATTTCAGAGCATATCGGTACCAGGGATCTGGTCCAAGAATTCTTGGCGTTCAGAGTCTTCCCTACTCTGAAAGAATGGGAAATGCCTAAGCTAGAGGGAGAGAAGAAGAAGGGGGAACTTGTCCGGCTTCCTTACCACTTCAAATTCAAGAAATACTTTAAGAAGCCCTGCCAAGAATGGCTGGACACAGTTGAGGTGATGTGCAATGAAATTCTTGGGAATTATTCCAAAAAAGAAGATCAACTGATGACCGCGGCCTTCGGCACTCGTCCGAAGCGAAGGCTGAACCGAGTGCTTGATGCCCTGGGCTTCGAGTACCCTGACTATGAGCGGCTGAACAAAGGTGCTGAGGGCCAAAAAAGGAAAAGAGTGGCCGAAACCTTGAACAAGGATGAAGAAAAACCACCAACAGAGAAGAAAATTCCCAAGAAGAGAAAAATATCAACTCCAAAGCGAAAATTATCCGATGAAGAGGGGTCCCCCGCACCACCTTCTACCAGCGACGTGGAGGAAATTTTAAAGGTAATGACTGAACCCGTGCCCACAAAGCTAAGTCCATTAGGGCCTCAACTGACGAAGCTTTTTCGAAAGGTGGAAGAGCCGGAACAAACGAAGATAACCAAACCAAAGCGGCAAAGAATTATTGCAGTAACCGAAGTTATCGACAAGACGCCGCCGAGGGCGTCAATTCAGAAAACACCAGCTGTTGAGGGCACAACAAACGTCGAAGTCGCACCTTCGGAGGTCGCGGCTACCGAAGCCGCTACAGCCGAAGATGTGAACTTAGAAACTACCATTGAGGACATCAACAAAATTTTGCAAGACATGGCTGCAGAAGAAGCTGCTACCGCTGCTGAAGAAACCATGGCCACAGTGCCTGGGAAGGGGAAAGAAATAGCCGAAGACACTTCGGACGACGAAGCCTACACATTTCAAAACTTAGTTGGGCAAAAATTGTCGAAGGCCGAAATAGAAGAGCTCAAGGAATATGCCAAATCTTGCGGATACAAGCCAGGAGCTCTTCTATTTGGAGGCATTGATGATGAAAAATTGGGCTGCATTCGTGATCAGGCTGGGGCTAAGGTCATCGGTACTTTATCAAAGAGTATCGGTTTTCCGAAGCTAGAAACAGACATCAGCCGCTACCGACGACAACATATCGTCGGCAGCTTATTTTATTCCAATTTCAAGGTAAACAACTTTTCTCTGACTTCTATTGTTTTTAATAATGGAAATATTCCTAACAAAGGTTGTTTATTTGCAGAGCATGCTTCTGAGCAAAGCTCTGAAGATGCAGCAAGATTTGGAGGACAAAAAACACGAAGCTATAATTGAAAATTTAGAGAGCAAGATAAAAGAACAATCAGCTATCATTGAAAAGAAAGACTTCGAGCTCCAGTCAACCGAAGGCTTGCTGGCAGAGACTGAAGCTAAAGTATCAGAATTGAATTCGAAGCTTATCGGTCAATCAAAACAATTTGAACAGGAGAAGCTAGAGCTTAATTCGAAACTTGAAGCCGAAGTCCAGACCAACTCAGACTTGAAGAAATCATTAACAAGCCTTCAAGACAAGTGCTTGAAATTTAGCAACAACTGTATCCAACAATTAAAGAAGATCTTTCACTCAGTTGGAGCTAGCAGCGGGAAGTTTAACCCTTCAGCTGAAAATTTACCAAAAGCCTTCGATCATATTGAAGCTGAAATTGAAGAACTTGACGAAGTTATAGCCGGGCACGGTGACTTCTGTGCCTGGGTAGCTTCTCGGGGTACCGCTGCAGCGTTCCTGAAGGCCGGCTGCGAGCATGGAAAAATCGTCAACAGGCCCAACTTCACCCTGTCTCCATCAATCCTGGACGATATTCCTGACCTCGTCCGAAGCATCTCAAATAGATTTATAAAAATGATATGGACAAAAGGCGGGCGGGAGAAGGCTGGAGACGAAGCTCGAAGTCATCTTGAACCAGTAAGAAATGATACTTCGTACTTACCTTCTCCTTCACACTTGATTTTTACCCATGATACCTTGATTCATGTAGGATGACGAAGCTGAAGGTGATACTTAAAGAATACGCCGCCGAAGCGGAAACCTGACGAAGATTAGTAGGAGTAGACTAGAAAAAACTCAGGAGAATTTGTAACGACTTTTTGTAAATACAATTAAACTGTTCTCAAGGAACTTTGTACATACCTTGCAATATATTCTTACCCTTCTATTGAGGCGCTTTGATGTGGACGAAATTAGTATTTTGAGCCGAAGGCGAAAAAACACCTTCCCTTCTTTTCGTACACAACGAAGCATAAAAGACCAGTTCTTTTTGCCGAGGCTTTTTCCTTTTTTGTACACAACGAAGCATAAAAGACCAGTTCTTTTTGCCGAGGCTCTTCTTTTTTGTACACAACGAAGCATAAAAGACCACTTCTTCTTTTTGCCGAGGCTCTTCTTTTTTGTACACAACGAAGCATAAAAGACCACTTCTTCTTTTTGCCGAAGCAACCACTTAGGAACACAAATGCTATGAATGAATGCTTATGAATGCAAATGCTATGATGTAATGTAATGTGCGAATGAATGTCCAAAGCATATGTCCAAAGCCACACTCTCAGCCATTATTTCCTTAGAAACAACCACACATCAGCTCTGCATTCCCTTAGGAACGACTTTGGAGCTTCTTCGCCTTTTACTTAGACGGTATAAGCTCTGCATTCCCTTAGGAACGTCTTTGGAGCTTCTTCGCCTTTTACTTAGGCGGTATAAGCTCTGCATTCCCTTAGGAACGTCTTTGGAGCTTCTTCGCCTTTTACTTTCGGCGGAATCAGCGTTGACTTTTCGCTATGAGCTCTGCATCCCCTTAGGGACGTCTTTGGAGCTTTTTCCTTTTTTTTCAGTTTCGGCACTCGATGGTGCGTTCTCAGCTTTTACATTTACATTCTTTGGGGGATTTTGCTCTTATAAAACTAAAAAGGAAATTACATATGATGGCCCCATTAAAAACCTTTCTCCCCCTTTAGAAAGGAAAAGGGTGCCATGAAAAAGAAAAGAAAAAACATAAAAAGTTACATCAAGTTATACATAATATCGCCGAAGCTCATCCGCATTCCAAGACCTTGGAATTTCGTTGCCATCCATGTCCTTCAATCTGTACGAACCAGGCCTTGACGAAGATGCTACTAAGAAAGGCCCTTCCCATTTCAACTGTAGCTTGCCCACTGTGTCTGGGTTGGCTACTCTCCGAAGCACCAAGTGTCCCGGCTCAATATTTTTTAGCCGGACCTTTCTATCTCGCCACTTGACTGTTTCAGCTTGGTATTTATTGATATTCTCCACGGCCTGAAGCCTGATCCCTTCTAAGGCATCTTTTTCCACAAGGCAAGCATCTTCAGGACCTGATTCTGCCGAAGCTACTACCCTTATTGATCCAGCTTTAGCTTCTTCCGGAGTTATTGCTTCGTCACCGAATAATAACTTAAATGGGGTAAAGCCTGTAGACCTTGATGTTGTTGTATTGTGGCTCCGCACCACTTTGGTCAACTGATCTGGCCACTTTCCCCTGGGTTGATTGAAGATTAACTTCATTATTCCTGTCATTATAATGTCCGTTGGCCCTTTCAACGAGCCCATTCGACTCTGGATGCCTGACTGATGCAAAATGGATCTTCGTTCCAATTTGATCACAGAAATTTCTGAAAGCTTCGGAGTCGAACTGCGTTCCATTATCTACAGTGATGGCCTTCGGTACCCCGAAGCGACAGACAATATTCTGCCAGAAAAACTTTTGGACAGTGGCCGAAGTTATTGTGGCTAATGGCTTCGCCTCAATCCACTTGGAAAAATACTCCACGGCCACTATAACATACTTTAGATTTCCTTGAGTCGGTGGTAATGGACCCAACAAGTCAAGGCCCCACCTTTGAAATGGCCAGATGGGTTGTATCAGCTGTGTCAAAGACGAAGGTTGCTTTTGGTCTCTTGCACATTTCTGACAACCTTCGCATTTTTGAACTAACTCCGCTGCATCCGAAGCTGCCTTCGGCCAATAAAACCCTTGGCGGAAAACTTTTCCAAGTAACGGCCTAGATCCGATGTGGGATCCACACAGGCCTGCATGTATTTCTTTCATTAATTCTATACCTTCGGCCCTAGACAAGCATTTGAGCAGCGGGGCACAAACTCCATGCTTGTATAATTCCCCTTCTATCATGACATACGGACGAGCTCTTGCCTCTATTCTTTTATTGTAAGCTTCGTCATCTGAAAGGAACTTACCCTGAAGGTAAGAGATTATTTCAGTTCTCCAATCTTCGCTGTAAACAGGAGATATGTTGAGGACTGCTCTTTCGAGAAGCTCCACTGAAGGTGCCTTTATTGTTTCGAAGAACACATCCGAAGGTAACGGCAGCCCCTGTGCTGCAGACTTGGCTAGCAAATCAGCATGCTCATTTTGTCCTCGAGGAATATTCTTGACAGAAAATCCTTCGAAGGAGGTTTCGATCCTTCGGACCGTGTCTAGATATTTTTCAAGCTTCGGATCTTTGGCCTTGCAACTTTTGTCAATATGACCCGAAACAACCTGGGAATCAGTTTTAAGAATCGCCCTTCTGATTCCCATTGCCTTTAATTTCCGAAGGCCCAGGAGCAGGGCTTCGTACTCAGTAATATTGATTGTACAGCTGAAGTCAAGTCTTGCTGCATAACAAGTTTTAACCTTGGATGGTGAGACCAACACAGCAGCTGCACCTGCTCCGAAGGTTCCCCAAGAGCCATCACAAAACACTGTCCACACTTCGGCATCTTTATTTGCTTCTTCATCCTGAGCCCCTGGCGTCCAGTCGGCAATGAAATCTGCCAATGCTTGAGACTGGATCAAGGATCTATGCACATAATCAATGTAAAATTCATTGAGCTCTGCAGCCCATTTTCCAATCCGTCCAGTAGCTTCTCTATTTCTCATGATATCCTTCAACGGCTGCGAAGAAGGAACAATAATATTGTATGCCTGGAAATAATGCCGAAGCTTCCTGGATGCCATTAAAACGGCATATAATACCTTCTCCAGCTCTGTATAATTTTTCTTTGATATACTAAGGACTTCAGATACAAAATATATTGGGACCTGCTTCTTGACTTGGCCATCAAACATCTCCTGGACAAGCGCCGCACTTACTGCTGAGTGCGAAGCTGCCACATATAACAACAGAGGAGCCCCTGGCGTTGGTGGAGTTAATGTTGTTAAATCTATTAAGTATTGCTTCAGCTCTTCGAAGGCTTTTTGCTGACTTGGGCCCCATTGAAAGACTTCAGCTGACTTCAGCACCTCGAAGAATGGTAAATTTCTTTCTGCTGACCTGGATATAAATCTGTTGAGTGATGCCAGCCTTCCTGTCAATCTTTGGGCCCCCTTTCTTGTGGTTGGTGGCTCCATTCGAAGTATAGCTTCGATTTTATTTGGATTAGCTTCGATTCCCTTTGTTGAAACCAAGCATCCGAGAAATTTCCCCTTCTTCACTCCGAAGACACATTTTTCTGGATTCAGCTTCAGACCAGCTTGTCTGAAACTAGCGAAGGTCTCCTGCAGATCAGCAATATGATTTTCCTGCTTCGTGCTTTTTACAATGATGTCATCGACATAAGTCAACACATTTCTGCCTATCTGAGACTGGAGGACCTTCGCTGTCATTCTGCTGAAACTTCCTCCAGCATTTTTGAGCCCCTCAGGCATCCGAAGATAGCAATATGTGCCACTTGGGGTTATGAAGCTACTCTTCGGCTCATCTTCCTTCTTCATCCAAATTTGATGATAGCCTGAGTAGCAGTCCAGGAGACTCATGAGCTCTGAAGAAGCTGCTGCATCGACTAAAGAGTCTATCCTTGGCAGCGGGAATTCATCCTTCGGACAAGCCTTGTTGAGATCTGTGAAATTGATACACATTCTCCACTTGCCATTGGCCTTCTTCACCATAACAGTGTTAGCTAGCCACTCTGGATACTTTACTTCTCTGATAACTCCTGCACTGAGGAGTCTTTTTACTTCATTGCGAGCCCCTTCGGCCTTGTCATCCGACATCTTCCGAAGCCTCTGCTTTCGGGGTCTGAAGGATGGGTCAACATTGAGCGAGTGTTCAATAACATCCCGATTTACTCCACAGAGATCATTAGCTGACCATGCAAAAACATCTTTGTTGTTGAATAAAAACCTTATCAAGGTTTTCTCCTGGTCTTCAGATAGTTGCGAGCCCAACAGCACCTTCTGCTCTGCTATGTCCTCACACAATAGCATAGGCTTCGGCTGATCTGCTGAAGCTGCTTTCTCCCTTCTGAATTTGTACTGTTCACAAGCTTCAGCTCCATCTATGTTATGGATTGCTTTGGAGTCAGTCCAGCTTCCTTCGGCCCTTCTAGCAGCTTCCTGACTTCCATGAATAGCGATGGGTCCTTGGTCCGAAGGTATCTTCATGCAGAGATAAGCTGGGTGAAGAATTGCTTCGAAGGCATTAAGAGTACCTCGACCAATGATAGCATTGTAAGGATACTCCATGTCAACAATATCAAACACAATTTGCTCAGTCCTTGTGTTGTTAACAAATCCGAAGGTTACCGGCATGGTAATCTTCCCAAGTGCTACAATCTGCCGCCCTCCGAAGCCACAAAGAGGGTGCGTAGCATCATGAATCTTGTCTTCAGGCTCTTGCATTTGTCTGAAGGCTTTAGCAAATATAATATCAGCTGCACTGCCTGTATCAACTAAGACATTGTGGACCAGAAATCCTTTGATCACACAAGAGATAACCATGGCATCATTGTGGGGATAATCCTTAAGCTGAAGGTCTTCCTGAGAGAAAGTAATTGGAATGTGGGACCATTTTGACTTGATGAAGGGTCCCTGCACTCCAACATGCTGCACCCTTCTCTGGGCCTCCTTCTTCTGCTTCTTGTTAGCCGGCTCTGAGCAAGAACCGCCTGTTATCGGGAGCACCAGCTTCGAAGCCGAAGCAGCTCCAGCTTGATTGTTGAACGAAGCCATCAGCTCAGAAAAGTGGAAGTGAGTTCACCGGAGGTGGGCGCCAATGTTGGGGGCTTGTTCTCAAATGCTAAGAATTAAGAACAAGGCAACATAGAAAATGTTAAGTGTTAAAGTCCTTCGTCCTCTAAAACCTTATATTCCTTCGGGATATAAAGAATTTCGGACGAAGGTTGCGAAGGACGTACCTTCGTGAGCATAATAACAAGGGATGAAGGATTCATACAAATCATGAAGTATAAAATAAACATTTAAATATTATCATAAAATTATCTCCGTTTTATTATCATGAATGAATATAAGCGACTTCAAATTACAAATGTACCTTCGGTCTTGAGGAAGGCAAAAAGTGCAAGCGTGATGCGAAAGCAAAATGCCAAGTTCGCGTGAACAGTACAGGGGTACTGTTCATCTATTTATAGACACAGGACGCAGCCTGTGACGAATTACAATTATGCCCCTTACAAAAGTTTACAACATTAACTTAGACCTCTATGGATAAAAAGGTCATTCTATCTCTATGTCGGTTTGTAACGCCGAAGCTCCATAAAAAGGAACCTTCGGCCATCCCCTGGGAACAACTTCGGCCGAAGCTGCTTCTTCGTGTAAGACCTTCGGCGCAACGAAGCATGGCCCCAACAAAACTATTAACTGAGTAATCTCGGAAGGAGCACTTACTGGAAGGGAGACATTTACATCGGGGCCTTGCTATGATGCAATATCCATCAGAGGAGAACATAAGGTTTGTTCATCTTATTTCTTTTGCGCTACTTCTTTGTGGGAAGTCTGTATGTGATCTGTGTGCAGGTCATGATAAGATGCCTGCAACATTTAACATTCAAAAATCTAGGACGTCCTGATGAGTTTCAGTCCAATCAAGTATTCTAAAAAAATCCTGTCCGAAACAAACTAAAATATATGTGGCCGCTATATGTTGAATAGTGCCCAATTTAATATTACGTCAAATTTGTATTTCAATATTATTTTTGGTGGTAAGAATGTATCACAGTTCTAGTTTTATGTGTACCTGTAGCATTTGGATTAGCTCCATAGTCTAGAAGAAGCTTGACACATTGTTCGTCCTCTCTGGAAGCAGCTATATGCTGAAAATAATGAAATTAGCACTTAAATTTCTTGCTTGATAGAAATCTGTATGCACACACATATGCTTCATCGTATATGCATACCAGTGTTGTATGTACATTGTTATCTGATTCTTTTGGTATTAACAGCATTAACAAGGACTTCAACACCCAAAGAGAGATCCACACTATTCTGTCCTCAAATAGTTCAGAATTCCATAGAGATCAAACCGTAGGTACAGAGTTCTCATGTTCCTGTCATAGCACCTTATGGCCCTACAAATCTAGCCTAACCAGGTTAAATGGAGAGGCTATCAGTTGTCATGCCAAGTACATCATATTCATGCGGCAGTTAAAAAAAGAAAATCAAAGGCGGCTACCTTAGTGGTTGTACATGAAGCGTAATAGAAACCACTGCAATCCAGTTTATCTGACCACCTGGTAAAATATTCACTTGCAGCCATAGCTAAATCTGGTTCAAAGCAACGACCCAAAGCTACTACCTTGGCAAAATAATCTATCGTCTCAAGAAAAAATAGTGAGATGTTATATATTTTTTCATATGTGGACTGATTAGTATTTGTATCTTTTTTCACAAATGGTGCATTATATGAAGACAGGAAGAACTTGACCAGAATCGTAAGAGCAAGTTTTGATCATTGCTAGTTTGGTTTTATTGAACACCAACTTTAAAACTGCCCTTCATGAATTTCACATTTGTTAACAATTGTATTATAGATTATTGTTAAAACCAATCAAAGTAGAACATGAGATGTTGCCTGTGAGGTTTGTTGAATCCTTGAATTAGAGCATTATGCTGGAAAGTTTATTTTGATACTCGTCATCTTCACCTTTTGTAGCCACCGTACAACTGCCATTCAATGATTTCCCGGCATCCTGGTGTGGTCAGAATATATATATATATATATATATATATATATATATATATATATATATATATATATATATATATATATATATATATATATATATATATATATATAGTTTATATATTAGGAGCCCTGGGCTTCCAATAACTAGAGGAAGCCCAGGTCGGACGGTGCAATCCGGTCGAGTCGGACCACATCCGGACGTCTATAAAACAGGACCCGGAGTGCTAGGGTTCAGTTTTTTACGCTCCACCCGATTCATTAGCGACGCCGCGTGCGACGACGGCGGTTGCCCCAGAGCGTGCGCGACGGTGGACCCCCAGCCGGTGGACGCAACTCCATGACCTCGATGCGCGGTGGCGGAGGTTCCTCGATCTGGAGTAGTGGCGGCGGTTCCCAGGTCGGTGGCGGCGGCTCCCCGATCCAGAGGGCGAGAGACAGCGGGGCCCTTGTGCGGGCAAGCGGCGGCGTCCCCGGGGTCCCGAGGAGGCGGCACTTCCAAGGCCGGCGAGCAAGCGACGCCCGTCGACGTGCGAGTAGCGACGGCGACGCATGAGGCACGATCTTCGAGCGAGCGGCGTCACGGAAGGCCCGAGATACGCGCAGCAATGATCGCGCGTGACATCCTCCGATCCGGCGCAGTTTTCTTTTTTGATTATTGTGTTTTATGCCTACCACATGTATTATTTACGCCAAAACTGTACAATTTTATGCTTAAACACGGAGTTCGTATATCAGTTTACTGCATGCACATTGGAAAGATAATTCCTTGATTTATGCTGTTCATAATTTGCGCGCATGCAATGGAAACTCCCACGATTTTTGCCATAATTTTTGGATCTGTATAAAAATAGAAACCGCATGCATGCGGCTGCCATATTTTCGGATCTGTCATAAAAATAGGATAGTAATAACAACCTACTAGAGCTATCAACCTCTCACATTGATTCGGTATTTACGCTTATAATTGAGGGATTTTATGCTCAAAACTTAAGGTTTTTACGCTCCACCCGGGGATGCGTCCACCAATGAACAACATGCCAGATTTTTTACGCAGTATGACGAATTGCATAAATACCTACACAGTGTGGCATATTTAGTATGAGTATATACCATAAAATGGTCATAACGAGTCTAGCTGCATGGCTGTTGCAGCGATCCTAAATTTATGGAGGAAATAAAGCATTTAAACTAGAAACCGCCACACATATCTTTCCTAAATTTGCGCGCATGCAAGGGAACGTGTTTGACTCATGCATGCATTTTGCCATAATTTTTGGATCTGTATAACCGCATGCATGCGACTGTCATGTTTTTCGGATCTACCATAAAAATAGGATCGTAATAACAACCTACTAGAGCTATCAACCTCTCACATTGGCTCGGTATTTACGCTTATAATTGAAGGATTTTATGCTCAAAACTTAAGGTTATTACGCTCCAACTCGGAGATGCGTCCACCAGTGAACAACATGCCAGATTTTTTACGCAGTATAACAAATTGCATAAATAGCTACACCATGTAGTATAATTTGTATCAATATATATCATAAACTAGATCTAATGTGTTTAGTTGCATGGCTGTTGGAGGGATCATATATTTATGAAGAAAATAAAACATTAAATACGATTTTTTTGTTTCTATACGTGCAATTCATTTCCTTTCATTGCACATTATTTTCATTATAAATTCGTGTGCATGCAGCTGGTAACAGATTTTTACGCAGTATACTGAATTGCATAATTATCTACACAGGATAGCATATTTAGTAGCAGTATATATCATAAAATGGTTCTTACGAGTCTAGTTGCATGACTGTTGCAGCGATCCTAAATTTATGGAGGAAATAAAGCATTTAAAAATAGAAATCGTCAAATATATCTTTCCTAAATTTATGCGCATGCAAGGGGACGTGTTTGACTCATGCATGCATTCCTTTTTTGCGCGCAGAGACGTGGGCGAGGGTGGTGCAACCGACAGTCTGGTCCAGTCGGTGCGCTGGGTTGAACCAGGTTGCATGGGCGATCGACCTGGGCTTCCTTTAACTATTGGAAGCACAGGGCTCCCGTTATATATATATATATATATATATATATATATATATATATATATATATATATATATATATATATATATATATATATATATATATATATATATATATATATATATATATATAGACACACTACGAAGGTGGTAATGTAATTGTAATGAGATGTATCAACATTTTTACCTATTTGATGGTTGTTTCTCGCCGTCTTTAACAATAATGGGCCACGCAACCAGATAATGTAAGATAGTGTCTTATTTTCTCATATTTTGTTCTGTCGAACACAAAAGGAGTGGGTTTTGATAAAAAAAATCTGTTGATTATTGAAAAGTTCCAACAAATTTATTCTCAACCAAGTGCAAAACAAAACGTATTAATTAACAGCATTAACAAGGACTTCAACACCCAAAGAGAGATCCACATTGTCCTAGCTTGAAATAGTTCAGAATTCTACAGAGAAGATCAAACCGCAGGTACAGAGTTCCCATGTTCCTATCATAGCAGCTCATGGCCCTACAAATATAGGATAACCAGGTTAAATGGAGAGGCTATCAGTTGTCATGCCAAATACAACAAGGCTAAGTACACCATATTCATGCGACAGTTAAAAAAAGAAAATCAAAGGCGGTTACCATAGTGATTGTTCATGAAGTGTAATAGAGACCACTGCAATCCAGTTTGTGTGAACACCAGGTAAAATATTCACTTGCAGCCATAGCTAAATCTGATTCAAAGCAACGGCCTACAGCTACTACCTTGGTAGAATAATCTATCGCCTCAGGTTTCAGATTTACAGGACAACAAGAGTTATAAACAAAACAATGGATTTTGTGGACCAATTTTAATTGCATGGTAAGCATAACGGCATCCCTCCTGAATACCTCAATGACCTTTTAAAAATAGCAAAGAACATTGTCTCGCTATCAAGATCTAGCATTGCTAAATGCTGCATGGATGCATAGACTATTAAACATTGTGTCATGGAACAATTATCAGAAATAGCCTAGTAAATAATGGTAGGCATCTTTCACAAATTAACTATGCGTGTAGTGTGATACTGGACTTACCAGAATCACTATGTTAAACAAACCAAGTGAAATCAAAGTAATATTGATTTAGTATTGTCAAAAGAGAGCTAACAACCTGTATCATATGTATTCTGTACCGTCTTTAGATACCCACTTGTACCTGTTGCCATCGAGTTAGTTGTTTCTTTCTTATGTTCTTCTGTTAGTATGGCCATGATAAGTTGCAATTTGGTACATTCGGATTCGGCGAATCCAAAATTCTGATCCATGTTGTTTCTCCCCAACAGAACACTCTTGTGTATAGAAGCAGTGGAAGATGATGCCCTACCAATCAGAAGATGAAACATGTAATCTAGGTCGAAGCAAGCGGGCATTAGTTGAGCATATATATTATGCACTATGTTCTCTGTCCTTTCTGAAAGTAGAAGTTGACTGCATGCACAAGACAATATGTGTATCATGTTTATTCATATTTAAGATCTTTATGAGTTGCTAACCTAGTACCCAAAAACAATCCATGTTTATTATTATTCAATCTTTATGTAGATATGTAGGCAGGGCACAATATCTTTAGAAAGCAGAATGAATAAAAGTTGGTTTCGTACCACTATGACATAATACTTTTGACAGTGTAGCAGTTTTGAACTTTTATGTTAAGACTTCAAGGTGAGTTCCCAACATGTATTAATCCGACGGGCATAATTCAAAGTTTGGTTAACGGTGGGTCTAATGATACTTACTAAATATGGTAGGTATAAATATTTTTTCTTTTCCTTGCAGAATTCATCGGAGTATGAATCGTTTGCCTAAACACTGCTAGACAGCTCAATCTTTTTCTCGGACCGAGGTATCAAATTAGTGTATACACAGTTCTTATGTGACGATGTGTATATTCCATTCGAAAAATTCACTTTTTTGTGTGACAATCTTGTGTTCCCAGCATTAGAAAAACAAATCCTAAACGTCATTTGTGACAAGCAGGTATCAGTTATGATTATGTTAGCATTGTGCAAAATATGCTTTAAATGCTCCTGAGCCCTAAATAGGATAGCTAAATAGTACCTGCCCACCTTCTCCGATCCAGCATCTAAGTGTATTCTCTACTCAAACAAAGGGATAGCAATAAACATTGTGTCAGAGTAGGAGCAAATATAAACAGCTAGTGAACTAGGCAACCGCTTGAATGCACCACCGGGGCATATTATTATTATTGCAAGTGAGGGTAGAGAGGAAATATTTTGGATGACCTAAACATAAATAGTTTGTTGCAATTGAACCGGCAAAGAAGAAGAAGGGGGGAGACATCTCACATGACCTGCAAGCTAGACACGTCGGTGGAAAGTGTCACGAAGGGGGACTTGGAGACGCCGAAGCCATTGTGCGTGGAGGGGCGAGGAATGACGTCATGAGAGTGGCACACGAGGCCCACTCGAACACGACGAGGGACGGGAAGGACAAGGATGACGAAGCATAACTGGAGCCCAAGGGGAGGCGACGCCAGAGCATGAGGAGGTGGCGGAGGCGGTGGAGCGAGCGGCAGTGATGGGGCGGTGGAAAGCAGCTCGATTTCGAACCGTGAAGCAAAATCCGAAATCACATCGGGGGACATGGATCTTTAACTCTCTAGTAGCTTGACCTCCGCCTTGCGCTTGACGGGGTTCCGCCAGCCTCGGTGCCAATGTTGAGCTCTCGTTCAACGGACACGAGGTCATCCGTTGTCGCCTCAGCCAACACCACTGGCTACGACCGTGCGCTTTCAGCGTCTCCTCCGGCTTCTCCGGCGTCGGGATCAGCTTCACGTCCGTCACTGGCTCCTCTATGGGCTTCTTCGGCGTCCGAATTTCATCCAAAAGAGCAGCAACCTCCCTCGTCCTGTGCCACAACGTTGTGGCCATTCTTGTAATGGCCTTCTTGAGCGGTGGGGTGGCGACCAGCTCGTTCTTGAGAAGGGGTGGCTCACGGCATTGTCACCGTTCTGGCCTTGGGAAGTCAAAGAACAGAGGAGCAGATTGGACGGAGGATGGAAGGATCCGGTGAAGAGGAGAATGGGTCGTAGCTAGAGCCTGGGATAAAGACGCATAGTTTTCCCTTCTTTACCGCACTTTCGGCTTCATCTCGAAGCATCGCGGAGGTCTATTAGTAGTGCAGGCAGGGAGGTTTCACCAAACCGTTGAAGCGCGATCTGACGGCTGATGAATCAAAGGGCGACGTGGATAGTCTCATCGAGGCCATTTTGAACCACGTTTCATATATAGGAAATATGGGTTGGCTCTGGCATCGCCGACTTGCCCATGTTGGGATGAAGAATCTTCACAAGCTTCTAAAGGGAGAGCACATTTTAAGACTAACAAATGTTCATTTTGAGAAAGATAGGATTTGTAGCGCATGCCAAGCAGGGAAGCAAGTTGGAGTCCATCATCCACACAAGAACATAATGACGACGGATAGGCCGCTTGAGCTACTCCACATGGATCTATTCGGCCTGATAGCTTACATAAGCATCAACGGAAGTAAGTACTATCTAGTTATTGTGGATGATTATTCTCGCTTCACTTGGGAATTCTTTTTGCAGGATAAATCACAAACCCAAGAGACATTGAAGGGATTCTTAAGATGGGCTCAAAATGAGTTTGGATTGAGAATAAAAAAGATTAGAAGCGATAATAGGACGGAGTGCAAGAATTCACAAATAGAAGGATTTCTTGAGGAATAGGGCATCAAGCATGAGTTCTCTTCTCCCTACACACCTCAACAAAATGGTGTAGTGGAGAGGAAGAATAGAACTCTACTGGACATGGTAAGGACCATGCTTGATGAATACAAGACACCGAACCGGTTTTGGGCCGAGGCGATTAACACTGCCTGCTACTCCATCAACTGGTTATATCTTCACTGAATCCTCAAGAAGACATCATATGAACTCCTTACTAGTAAAAAGCCCAATGTTTCATATTTTAGAGTTTTTGGGAGCAAATGCTTTATTCTTATTAAGAGAGGTAGAAAATCTAAATTTGCTCCTAAAGCTGTATGTTGGGGACTTGTTCTCAAATGCTAAGAATTAAGAACAAGGCAACATAAAAAGTGTTAAATGTTAAACTCCTTCGTCCTTAAAAACATTATGTCCCTTCGGATATAATGAATCTTGGACGAAGGTTGCAAAAGAAAAGACCTTCGTATGATTGATAGATGGTAAAAAGGAGCACACATATATAAAACACGAGTAATGATACGAGTATTATCATCAACTTATTTTTATTACTAGATTCATAAAAACAAATTACAAATGTACCTTCAGATAGATGGAAAGTAAAGGTATAGTCGTGATGCAAAAAAGCGTATGCCAAGTTAGCGTGAACAGTACGGGAGTACTGTTCACCTATTTATAGGCACGGGACGCAGCCCGTGTAAAATTACATTGATGCCCTTTACATTTATCAATAACTTTATAGTAATTCTTCAAGGTCCAATCTGGCTTTTCATCTTTAAGTCGGTTCCTCTTTTCTGTCGTTATGCCGAAGCTTTTCTGCACATAGCTTCGTGATCGTCTTATCCTTCGTCATGATCGTTTTTCATTCCAGTCAAGCTTCGTCTTAACCGTGCTCTTGTATATCCACGACCTGACTCCGAAGGTGCCTGTTCACATATTACACTTGGAAAACATTGTCAAACTAAGTTTTTGAGGACCTTCGGGAGCCGAAGGCCCCCAACAGTAGCCCCTCGCAATATTAATTTACTGTAATGATAAATTCATATTGCGACATGGACGAAGGCTTTAAGCCGAAGGTCCGAAAAAACACCTTCCTTTTGCTAGAATAGCAACAGTCATTGACAAGCGGGGCCCTCCAGCTTTCGACACACTGGGTGTATAAATACGAGCTCACCACGAGTTTATTTGGCACACTCTTTTGCCATCTGCTTTTTACTCACCCAGCATTTCAGCCTGCGCGCGACAGCATTTGCTCAGTTTTAAATTTTTAAGCTTCGGTTTCAAGTCTGGTTTGCCAGCATTCACGAAGATGTCTGAGGACAAGAAAGTTGCCGGTGCTTCGAAGCTAAGCCTTTCTGAGGAAATGCACCTGGGTTTTCTTGAATCAATGTCGAAGACCAATACGGAGAAGATTGTCAAGGAGACTTTGGAGGGTCTATCTGAAGATACTGACGACAGTGATAGTTATGATGTGTATAGTGGTGGGGAGGATTCTGAAGATCGCCCGTGGCGGCCCAGTCACTCAAATTTCGGAAAATCAACTATAAAGCAGAGTCACCTTGAAAATATGAGGGGGAGATATTTCCGAGATATATCCATCATGAGGGCAGATGACGGAGAGAAAACTACGCCGACTCCCGAAGATAATGAAGTCGTGATCTTCCGAAGCTTTTTAAAAGCTGGGCTACGATTCCCTCTAAGCAGATTTGTGGTAGAAGTTCTGAAAATATATCAAGTTTACCTTCATCAACTTACTCCTGAAGCAGTGATAAGACTGGGAGTCTTCGTCTGGGCCGTGAAGAGCCAGGGCCTGGAGCCAAGTGCAGAAAGCTTTTGCAATATACACGAGTTAGTGTACGAGACGAAGCCTTGGGGTAAGGAGCAATATCATAATAATTTTGGCTGCTATAGCTTCGGTGCCCGCTCTGGGTCAAGCTGTCCTGTGCCAACCTTTCGGAAGAGATGGCCCGGGGAATGGATGAAGGAATAGTTCTATGTGAAGAACGATTTGAAGGTTCGAGAAGATATTAAAGATATCATCATGTGCCCTATCTAGCAGCGCTTCGGACTCCGGAAACCAAAGGTAGAAATGGACGAAGCAGCTGAAGAATGCTAGAGAGCCTTCGGCGTAGTCTGCTCTTTTATTAGGACCGGGGATTTAATGCAAGAGCACATTGCCTTCAGAGTGTGGCCACTTGCAGATAACTGGGAAATGTCGAAGGAGACCGTTAAAGAAACTGACGAGGGTGGGCTAATCAGGCTGAAATATACATTTAAGTATGGAGATAAGTTCATTGAACCAGATGATGATTGGCTAAAAAGCATTGAGAATGTAAGTGATGAATTGCTTGGGGCATACTCAAAGGCCGAAAATACTGCATTATCAGCGGCTTTCGGAGGCCGAAAGAAGAAAAGACTGAACCGAGTATTTGATGCAATTGGGTTTATCTACCCCGACTACTATTATCCAATGCGAGGCCAAAAAAGGAAAAATACTTCTCCTGCAAAGGAAATTGCTTCGGCTGCTCCTAGGGAGCCAGCGTCGAAGAGGAAGAAGGTAAAAGTGCTCACACACCCTCCACGCTGTATTGAGCCGGCCACAGTGCCTGAGTTTATTGGTGAGGCTTCTTCGGCCACCGAAGCCAGAGAACCAACTCTAGTGCCAAAATCCGAAGAAATGGCCGAAGCACCAGCAATAGAGAAAACGGAAGAACCGAGAACTGAAGAAGGAAAAACATTGGACATTTTAAGTCCTTCATCAAAAGTTGAGGCAGCTAAAAGCCAAAAGGGGCCAGCAGCGACCCCGAAAAGAAAAAGGATGGTTAATGTGCTGGATGTTTTGGAGACAATTAAATCTTCAAGCATAACTCCAAAGAAAACTGTTGAAACTTCTGAAGTGCCTACTGAAGCCTTTGTTGCTGAAACTTCAAAGCAACAATTTGAAACTGAAGCTGGGCCTTCAGAGCCCACCAAGATACAACCTTTGGAAGCCGAAGAAACAAAAATGTCAGAGGCAAGTTTAGAAGCTAAAAAAACAAAAACAATAGAGCCGATTTTGATTGAGGAAATCGACACTGCCACCCCCCAAGCATCTTCCATAATACGTGATTATATTGTGCGACATGCTTCGGGGAAGAAACTATCTGAAGAGATTTTTGAAGCCAATCACTATGCCCGAGAACTGAAGTATCCGAGGGGGCCGTAGTGTTCAATGGGACAAACGGAGATGATTTCCTATACTGTCTCTCAGACAATAAAGAATTATCCGTGTGCCGGGAGATGGCTAGAAGCATGGGGTTCCCGAAACTCGAAGCTGGCCTTTGCGCCATGACGAAGGACGATCTTGCGGATAGCCTGGCATACAATAGTCTGAAGGTACAAAAAATTGTGAATTTTGAAGTTTATGAATTTTGAATTAGTCTTTTGTTCTTATGTTAACTCATTCATTCTTTTGAATAGGGCTTAATACTCAGCAATGCCTTAAGGGCACAGAAGAATGCCGAAGATGAGAGCTGCACCATTGCTCTTAACAACCTTCGAACAGAGGTTATCAGGCTAAGAAACGAAGCCTTGGAGAAGGACAAAATTCTGCTTACGTTGGTGGAAAAAATGAAGGAAAACGAAGCTAACTCTAAAACTCAAGCCGAAGCTCAGAAGCGCGAAATCGAAGATCTTCGGAAACAACTAGCCCGAGCTAAAGAAGAACGCATTCTTGAAGAAACAAAACGAGAATTAAGTGATCAATGGGCAAATCATTTGGAAGTAAATGTCGAAGAGCTTCGTGCTTCGAAGAAAAGGTGTTATGATAAATCCATAGAGTGTGTTAAAAAGATAAAATCCAGCTTTGCCAGCGTCGGCGCATTTTCTAGTGAAGAAAATTTCACAAGAGGGAATCCAGAAGGCCCGATTGAATGGATCAGTCGCGAAGCTGAGGCCTTCGAGGAAATCTTGAATAGTCACGGGGACATTTGTGCTTTTTCAGGCACCAGAGGAATTATTACTATTTTGGAAAAGAAAGGATGCAAACATGTGAAATCTTTAGCACAGTCTGGAACTGCTTTATCCTCTGAAGATATCAAAGACCCTTCAGCCGAAGCAAGCCAGGTCGGTGGAAGATTTTTCACAGACATTTGGGACAATGGCGGCCGAGAAATGGCTCAAGAAATTATTCAGAGAAGCGAAAAAGGCATCCATGATGCTAGAAAGGTAGCGGAGGCTGCTGAAGAAGGCACAGGGCCCGAAGGGCAAATAGGTATTAGTTAGTGGTTTTTATTCTGTTGTGATTTTTGATTTTAAACTTTGCTCGCGATTCTGTAATAGTAATATAGTCGTATCCTCTCCTCCCTCAGAATCTGCTAAGGCAGCTCCAGACCCCCCCCCCCCCCGAAGGGGGACGACGAAATTAGACGAATGGCCGAAGCCATTATGGACAAAGTTGTCAATCAGCTATTAAATGAAGCTGCAGAAGTAGTTCTTAGGGAATATTAAGTGTTAATGTAAAAAACACTTGGAACATGTCATGTGTAAAACTTTGCAACTTTGAATGTAATATATAATCTACTTACGGCTCAATTCTTTACGATGCATGAAATTTTACATACATACCGCTTTTGAGCCTTCGGCGAAAAAAAAACACCTTCCCTTCTTTTCATGCTTCGTGAAGAAAAATCTTTTATGTATCATAATAATTTTCATACTTCTCTTGATGAAGAATATCCAAGCTTCGCGCAAACATTCTTCGAAGCTATAAAAAAGTTTTATGTTGCCTCTCTGACGAAGCTATACTTCTTCTTAATACATTCTTCAAAACATTCTTCGAAGATTAATACTATATCCCCTTCTCGTTTTCATGCAATATGATGTATGATGCTTATGTTATGCAAAATGGTGGGATGATGTTATGCTATGCAAAATGATATTTATGCTGAAGATACACACATCTCTGCAATAGAGCACATAATCTTTTTATCTCAGCGCTGACTTTTCGCTGCAAGCCTCCCTTAGGAGCTTCTTCGCCTTTTACTTTCAGCGGAATCAGCGTTTATTTTTCGCTGTAAGCCTCCCTTAGGAGCTTCTTCGCCTTTTACTTTCAGCGGAATTAGCGTTTATTTTTCGCTGTAAGCTCTGCATTCCCTTCGGAACGACTTTTGAGCAGAAAACTTACACTACGCTCCCTTAGGAACGACTTTTTTACTACTTTGAAGAAATTGCACTGCGTTCCTTAGAACAATTTTTTGATAATTCGAAGGTTCTCCGTGCCACCATAGATTCTTATGCTTCGGCAACTCGAGCCTATGGAGAAGACATATTTTCATTATGATAATAAGCTAAACTGTTACAAGAATTTGAAAATGACAAAAAACACTTAAACTTCCCATAATTGTTCTTTACTACGAAGAAAGTAAAACTGAACGCGAAAGTGCAAAAAGCTGGTGTCGAGATAGGATATTTTGTCAGTAAATGTGCTTCGATTCTGGCACAGTGCTACTGACTGTGCGAGCTTCGGATTCTTCTCTGAAGTCCCTCTGGGGGTGAGAGTGCTGGCTCCCTTCTGGCTACAGAGCTCGTTGTATTGGTGGTGGTGGTGGAAGCTGTTGCCAGGAAGCTTGGGGTTGGCTTGCCGAAGCAACAGAGGCTGCAGGGTGATTGCCTACATATTCTGGAATGTAAGGCGAATGGTACGAAGCGGTATGCATAACCTGCTTCGGCTGGCTCTGTTGCGCTGCAGCCTCTACTAGTTCCTTTTGCTTTTGAATGGTAATATGGCACATTCTGGTGGTATGGCCCTTGCCTTCACCGCAGAATAAGCAGTAAATTTTTCTTGGTTGATCTCCAAATCTTCCTCCGAAGCCCCTGGCGCCTCTGCCTCTTGGCGCTGGCGGCCGAAAAGAGCTTTTTGTTGCCCCGAAGCTTGCGAAGAACACTGTGGCCTTTGCTGCTGACTCCCTTTGTCATCATTTTGAGTAGAATTGTGAATTGACCTGACATGCCTCGGATAAAACCTTCCTCCGAAGCCCCTGGTCGTTTCAGAGAACCTGAGAGCTTCCTCCCTTCTTTGGCGAAAATCATTGTCAGCTCGAATATACTCGTCCATCTTCTGGAGCAGCTTCTCCAAAGTTTGAGGAGGCTTCCTGGCGAAGTACTGAGCCGAAGGTCCTGGCCGAAGCCCCTTGATCATGGCCTCAATGACAATTTCATTGGGCACTGTTGGTGCCTGTGCCCTCAGACGTAGGAACCTTCGGACATATGCCTGAAGATATTCTTCGTGATCCTGGGTGCACTGGAATAAGGCTTGAGCAGTGACCGGCTTCGTCTGAAAGCCTTGGAAGCTGGTTATCAACATATCCTTCAGCTTTTGCCATGAGGTGATTGTTCCTGGCCTAAGGGAGGAGTACCAGGTTTGTGCCACGCTCCTGACAGCCATGACAAAGGACTTTGCCATGACCGTCGTGTTGCCGCCATACGAAGATATAGTTGCTTCATAGCTCATCAAGAATTGCTTCGGGTCTGAATGACCATCGTACATGGGGAGCTGAGGTGGTTTATAAGACTGTGGCCAAGGTGTAGCCTGCAGTTTTGTTGACAGAGGAGAAGTATCATCAAAAGCAAAATTTCCATGATGGAAATCTTCATACCAGTCGTCCTCGTTGTAGAAACCCTCTTGATGAAGCTCTCTGCGCGGGGGCCTTTGATTCTGGTCATCTTGAGCGAGGTGTCGAAGCTCTTCAGAGGCTTCATCTATCTGCCTTTGAAGATCAGCTAGACGAGCCATCTTCTCCTTCTTACGTTGGACCTGTTGATGGAGCACCTCCATTTTTTGGATTTCTTGGTCCAAGTCGTCTTCCGGAGGCGTTGGACTAGTGGCTTTCCTCTTCTGGCTTCGGGCCTCCCTAAGAGAAACGACATCCTGATTGGGGTCCAGCGGCTGCAGAGTGGCAGCCCCTGTCGCTGAAGCTTTTTTCGGCGGCATGACGAAGGTGATGCTTGCCGAAGGTTTTCAAAACTCAAAAAGTGGAAGTGAGTTCACCGGAGGTGGGCGCCAATGTTGGGGACTTGTTCTCAAATGCTAAGAATTAAGAACAAGGCAACATAAAAAGTGTTAAATGTTAAACTCCTTCGTCCTTAAAAACATTATGTTCCTTCGGATATAATGAATCTTGGACGAAGGTTGCAAAAGAAAAGACATTCGTATGATTGATAGATGGTAAAAAGGAGCACACATATATAAAACACGAGTAATGATACGAGTATTATCATCAACTTATTTTTATTACCAGATTCATAAAAACAAATTACAAATGTACCTTCAGATAGATGGAAAGTAAAGGTATAGTTGTGATGCAAAAAAGCGTATGCCAAGTCAGCGTGAACAGTACGGGAGTACTGTTCACCTATATATAGGCATGGGACGCAGCCCGTGTAAAATTACATTGATGCCCTTTACATTTATCAATAACTTTATAGTAATTCTTCAAGGTCCAATCTGGCTTTTCATCTTTAAGTCGGTTCCTCTTTTCTGTCGTTATGCCGAAGCTTTTTTGCACATAGCTTCGTGATCGTCTTATCCTTCGTCATGATCGTTTTTCATTCCAGTCAAGCTTCGTCTTAACCGTGCTCTTGTATATCCACGACCTGACTCCGAAGGTGCCTGTTCACATATTACACTTGGAAAACATTGTCAAACTAAGTTTTTGAGGACCTTCGGGAGCTGAAACAATAAAATGGCGTGACAGAAAGGTTCGGTTGAAGAACATTAAGCCAGGACATTTGGTGCTTCGGAGAGTGGCCAACCCAGACACAGTAGGCAAACTACAGCTGAAGTGGGAAGGCCCTTTCTTGGTAGTATCTTCGTCAAGACCCAGTTCCTACAGATTAAAGGATATGGACGGCAATGACATCCCTAGATCGTGGAACGCGGATGAGCTTCGGCGATATTATGTTTAGCTTGATGTAGTTTTTTCTATTCCTTTTTTTGGCACCCTTTTCCTTTCCAAAGGGGGAGAAAGGTTTTTAATGGGGCCACAACATGTAATTTTCCTTATTTCAATTCTATAAGAATGATATCCCCCAAAAATGTAAATGTAAATGCAAAGGAAAAAAGAAAAGAAAACAGGGAAAAGCTCAAAAGTCGTTCCTAAGGGAATGCAGAGCTTACAGCGAAAAGTCAACGCTGATTCCGCCGAAAGTAAAAGGCGAAGAAGCTCCTAAGGGAGGCTTACAGCGAAAAATAAACGCTGATTCCGCTGAAAGTAAAAGGTGAAGAAGCTCCCAAGGGAGGCTTACAACGAAAAGTCAACGCTGATACACCGGAAAGTAAACGGTGAAGCCGAAAAGTAAACGGCAAAAAGATTCAAATCGTTCCTAACGGGATGAAAGGGCTGTGATCATGATTTTTGAACATGTGTCTCAATATTCATTTGCACAATACATTCTATCATGTCATTTGCATTCATAAACATTCATTTAGACATCTATAGAATCATCATCATACCACACGAAAAAGACAGGTGCTTCGGCAATGAGAAAAGACTTCGAAGGAAAAAATTTTTATGCTTCGTTGTGTACGAAAAGAAGGGAAGGTGTTTTTCGCCTTCGGCTCAAAAGAGGAGTTTCGTCCACAGCAAAGCAGATTGGATGAAGATAACGGAAACAAAATATATTACAAGGTATGTACAAATTTACATGAGTTGTTCCATAATTATATTACAAAAGTCTCTCCAGAATTTTTGCAGGAAAATATGGTGAAGCAACTATCAAGCTTCAGGCTATATTTCGTCAAAACTTCAGCTTCGTCATACTTCAGCTTCGTCATCCTGCGTATATCAAAGATCAGAATAAGAAAGGTGCAAATTTCAAGGAGAAGGTAAAAGTAACAAATATAAGTTTCTTACCGGCTTAAGATGACTTCGAGCTTCGTCACCTGCCATTTTTCGCCCCCCATTTACCCAGATCTGGGTCATGAATCTATTTCCAATGCTTCGGGCCAGGCTTGGGATATCTATCAGATCTGACGCTGATAAGCTGAAGTTTGGTCTATTCACAATATTTCCATGCATACAGCCGGCCTTCAGAAAAGCGGCAGCTGTGCCCCGAGAAGCTACCATGGCGCAGAAGTCGGCGTGCCCACCAATAACTTCGTCAAGAGCATCAACCTCGCCTTCAATATATTCTAATGTGCTGGGCAGGTTTGCAGTCGAAGGTGAAAATTTTTCAGAGCTGGCTCCGATAGAATGAAACACATCCTTCAGCCGCTGCACGCATCGACTGCCGAAGCTTAGGCATTTCTCTTGAAGTTCTTTCAAGGATGTTTGCAGATTTGAATTTTTGTCCATCTCAGTTTTCAGACTTGTTTCAAGGTGTTTCTTTTCCTGCTCAAATTTTTCTGATTGTTTAAGCAATTCATTCTTTAAGCTATCATTCTCGGCTTGGACTTCAGCCAGGGAGCCTTCCATAGACTGAATAACAAAGTCCTTCTTTTCCAATGCACCTTCGTGCTCTTTAGCCATGATTTCAAAATCTTGGATGGCGAAGTCCTTCTTTTTCAGAGTAGCTTCGTAATTTTCAACTTTTTCTTCCAAATCTTTGATGATAATCTTGTTCTTCTCCTCTTCGAGATCTTGTTGCATTTTTAGAACCTTACTTAATAGTATACTCTGTCAAAACAGTCTTCATTAGAAAATGACCTAAAAAATTAATAATAATAATAAAATGGTAATAATGTTTTTTACCTTAAAATTAGCATAAAGCAAGCTTCCAGCGATATGGTGTCGCTGGTAGCGGCAGAGGTCCGCTTCTAGCTTCGGCAGGCCAATGCTTTTCGAGAGGGTTTTAGTAATTTTAGCCTCGCTGCGGTTTCGAAGACATCTCAGTTTCCCTTCGTTAACTCCACCAAATAGCATAGCCCCAGGCTTATATCCACAGGATACAGCATATTTTTTAAGCTCTTCTTTTTCAGCATCTGTTAATTCTTGTCCAAGTAAATCTTGAAATTTAAAATCTCCTTCTTCCAAAACGTCTTCAACTTGCTTTTTCTCCTTTTCAGTAGCTGCGCTTGCCGCGACCGCAGCAGCTTCTTCTTCAGCCATTTTTAGGAGTATATTATCAATAACTTCAAGTGTGTCTTCCAGGTTCGGATCTTCTGTGGCCCCAGCTTCGGCCCCGGCAGTTTCGGCTCCGCCGGTTTCAGCTTCGGGGGTTTCCACTCTGGTGGCTTCGGCTGCGGCATCTTTGGCGGTTTCGGCAGTCTTGGCAACAACAATTTTTGATACCGATGTCGGTGACGGTGTCCCATGGATCACATCTGTCACTTGAATGATTCTTCGTTTTTTCAGCTTCGCAGGACTTTCTACTACCGAAGTCTCTTTGTCCTTCTGAAAAAACATTGTCAGTTCTGATGCCAGCGGACTTAGCTTGACAGGCAAAGATTCAGTCATTACCTTCAAAATTGCCTCCACTTCGGCAGCAGAAGGTGCCACAGACACTTCTTCATCTCGGGCCAATATCTCTGGTTCTGGAGATGCTGGCTTCGGTGATGCAGGCTTCGGAGACGCAGCTTTTCTCTTTCTTGGAGCAATTACTTTCGGCTCAAGTTTTTCTTTCTTCTTTTCTGGTTGATCTTCGTCGTCTTTAGTTAAAACGCTGGCCACTCGTTTTCTTTTTTGCCCTTCGGCACCCTTGTCTAGCCGCTCATAGTCAGGGTATTCAAAACCTATAGCATCAAGCACTCTATTTAGCCTTCGTTTCGGCCGGGTGCCGAAGGCTGCTGTCATCAATTGATCTTCTTTTTTAGAATAATTTCCAAGAATTTCAGTACTCATTACTTCAATTGTTTCGAACCATTTTTGGCAGGGTTCTTTAAAATATTTCTTGAACTTGTAATGGTAGGGCAGGCGGACAAGTTCTCCTTCTTTCTTCTCTTTTTTGAGCTTCGGCATAGCCCATTCCTTCATAGTTGGAAATATTTTGAACGACAGAAATTCCTGCACAAGATCTCTAGTGCCAATGTGCTCAGCAATAATCCTGAATTCAGCCAACGAGATTTGAGTTGGACCTTCTGGTGTCATATTGCAGTGGGGTCTGGTCTCTCCGAATATCAATTCAAGCGGGCTCTGTACTAGCTTCTCCTTGTCATCGTCAACTTTGATGTAGAACCATTCTGACTTCCAGCCCGCCGGCCACTTGCTTCGATAGCTGATTACAGGAAACTTCGTAGTCTTCCGATAGGCAAAATTATAACAACCAAAATTTTCATGTAACCCATCTTTTCTGGCCTTAGTTTGATAATGTAGCTCGTGTACCCGGCAGAAACCTTCGTCAAATGGCTCCACCCCCTGGCTTCGGAGAGCCCAAATATAAACACTAAGCCTAACAATAGCATTAGGAGTTAATTGATGAAAATAGATACCAAACTTTTTTAGCACATCGGCAATCATCCTATTCAAAGGAAATCTCAAACCAGCTTTGAGGAAACTCTTGAAAATCACTATTTCATCCTTCTCTGGCTTCGGGGTAGTTTCCTCTCCTCCGAAGCGAATCAGCTTCTTCTCATCTTCGCTAAAATAGTCCGATTTTACCATCTTCGGGAAATCAGCCTTGGAGATTGTTGACTTTCCGAAGTCCAGGTGGCTAGGCTTGCTTGGTATTGCGATAGTGTGATCATCTTCAGAATCAGTTTCTTCAATATCTGCTTGTTCTGCTTTGGCAGCAGGGGCGATCTCCGATGTCACCAATCCACTTCGCCTCATCGCTTCCGAGATAGGGATAGTTTCCGCAGCTTCGGCTTCGTCTCCTTCGCGCTCAGCCCTAGCAGTAGAGCGCACTCTGGCCATTTGAGTATCTTGAAAATTGCTCAGAAATTAATAACCTCTTTCCCGAAGCCCTTCTTCTGACGAAGCAGACGCCAAACTAGAGCTTCGTTCGAATGCGAAAGTCAAGCTTCGGCTATGGTTAAAAATTTTGGCAGCAAAACAGTGCAGTAGCAATGAATGCTGTGGTAACTTCACACCTACCCGTCTGTTTATATAGTCTTGCAGGAAGGAAGGTGAATCATCAGGATTTTTACACCAAGCAAACGATTGCTCGCACCCGCTGAACGGTGGACCGCAAAAACCAGAATAGTGAACCCGCATGGTGGAATCACTACGCGCTCGAAAATTGTATCGTTTCTCGACAACGAGCTCAGGGAAGGTGTTTTTCAGACCTTCGGCTTCCTGAAGCCTAAGAGACTTTTTTCACGGATCAATCTCGTTACGAAAAATGATCTAGCACCGTGAAGGGGCTACTGTTGGGACCACGCTTCGTCGCCGAAGGTCCTGCAGAAAGAAACAGCTTCGGCTGAAGCTGCTTGTACGTGACGCCGAAGGCATCATTCATGAAGTTTCGGTATTATAACATATCCGAAGATGAAGGGTCGTACCGACTTAAAGATGGAATGACCTTTTAGCTCATAGGGGTCTGAGTCATTGTTGTAAACTTTTATGAGGGGCATGATTGTAATTCTTCACAGGTTGTGTCCTGTGCCTATAAATAGTGAACAATATTCCTTTACGGTTCATGGATTCCTGTAATTGCAATCAGATCACTCGGAAATTGTCATTTGTCAAGGCAGAGGTATAAATGTATTTAAATATTATGTTCAAACATCTAAGATTTACAAAATGTATAAATGATGTCATTTATTTTCAATTTATTTATCTTTAATACTTTATATCCTGTGTTATCTCGTATTACTTTTAAGAGTTTAATTACGAAGGTAGTACCTTCGTAATTCTATCATTATAACCTTCGTCTGAAGTTCATTAAATCCTTGGGGAAATAATGCTTCAGCGGACGAAGGACATCGATATTTAACATTTTATGTTGCCTTGTTCTTAATTCATAGCATTTGAGAACAAGTCCCCAACATTTAGAAGGTTTTTTACTTGGTTATGACTCAAACACAAGGGAATATAGAGTATTCAACAAATCCACTGGATTAGTTGAGGTTTCTTGTGACATTGTGTTTGATGAGACTAATAGCTCCCAAGTGGAGCAAGTTGATCTTGATGAATTAGATGACGAAGAGGCTCCATGCGTCGTGCTAAGGAACATGTCCATTGGGGATGTGTGTCCTAAGAAATCTGAAGAGCCTCCACAAGCACAAGATCAACCATCATCTTCCATGCAAGCATCTCCACCAACTCAAGACGAGGATCAGGCTCAAGATGATGAAGATGAAGATCAAGAAGATGAGCCACCTCAAGAGGAGGACAATGATCAAGGGGGAGATTAAAATGATCAAGATAAGGAAGATGATCAAGAAATTAGGGATCAAAGGCCGCCACACCCAAGAGTCCACCAAGCAATTCAAAGAGATCACCCCGTCAACTCCATTCTTGGTGACATTCATAAAGGGGTAACCACTAGATCTCGAGTTGCACATTTTTGTGAACATACTCTTTTGTGTCCTCTATTGAGCCACACAGGACAGAGGATGCACTAAGAGATCCGGATTGGGTGGTGGCAATGCAAGAGGAACTCAACAACTTCACGAGGAATGAGGTATGGCATCTAGTTCCACGTCCTAATCAAAATGTTGTAGTTACCAAATGGGTATTCCGCAACAAGCAAGATGAGCATGGTGTGGTGACAAGAAACAAAGCCCGACTTGTAGCCAAAGGGTATTCACAAGTCGAAGGTTTGGACTTTTATGAAACTTATGCACCCGTAGCTAGGCTTGAGTCAATTCGTATATTACTTGCCTATGCTACTTACCATGGCTTCAAGCTTTATCAAATGGACGTGAAGAGTGCCTTCCTCAGTGGACCTATCAAGGAAGAGGTCTATGTTGAGCAACCTCCTGGCTTTGAAGATAGTGAGTACCCTAACCATGTGTATAAACTCTCAAAGGCGCTTTATGGGCTCAAGCAAGCCCCAAGAGCATGGTATGAATGCCTGCGAGATTTCCTCATCACTAATGGCTTCAAAGTCAGAAAAGCCGATCCTACTCTCTTCACTAAAACTATTGCAAAAGACTTGTTTATATGCCAAATTTACGTTGATGATATTATATTTGGGTCTACTAACAAGTCATCGTGTGAAGAGTTTAGTAGAATCATGATCCAAAAATTCGAGATGTCTATGATGGGGGAGTTGAAGTATTTCCTTGGATTTCAAATCAAGCAACTCCAAGATGGCACCTTCATCAGCCAATCTAAGTACATTCAAGACATACTTAAGAAGTTTGGAATGAAGGATGACAAACCCATCAAGACACCCATGGGAACTAATGGGCATCTCGACCTCGACACGGGAGGTAAATCCGTAGATCAAAAGGTATACCGGTCGATGATAGGATCTTTACTCTACTTATGTGCATCTTGACCGGATATTATGCTTTCTGTATGCATGTGTGCAAGGTTCCAGGCAAATCCTAAGGAAGTTCACCTTAGGGCCATGAAAAGAATCATGCGATATTTAGTTTACACTCCTAAGTTTGGGCTTTGGTACCCTAGGGGATCCACATTTGATTTAATTGGATATTCCGATGCCGATTATGCAGGGTGTAAAATTGATAAAAAGAGCACATCACAGACTTGTCAATTTTTGGGGAGATCCCTGGTGTCTTGGGCTTCTAAGAAACAAAACTCCGTAGCTCTTTCCACTGCTGAAGCCGAGTACATTGTCGCATGCCATTATTGTGCTCAATTACTTTGGATGAGGCAAACCCTTAGGGACTATGGCTACAAATTGAGCAAAGTCCCTCTCCTATGTGACAATGAGAGTGCAATCCGCATGGCGGATAATCCTATTAAACACAGTCGCACTAAGCACATAGATATTCGGTATCACTCTCTGAGATATCACCAGCAAAAGGGGGGTATCGAGATTGCTTATGTTAATACCCACAACCAATTAGCCGATATCTTTACCAAGCCACTAGATGAGAAAACCTTTAGCAAACTTAGGAATGAACTAAATATTCTTGATTCTCGGAATTTTGATTGAAACATTGCACACATAGCTTATTTATATACCTTTGATCATGTCTATTTCATTTGGTACAAATGCATATTTCTTATTCTGCTTGTGCCAAGGCTAAGACTAATGTGCTTTCAAGTATATCTCTATGATTAGTCTTAGATTGAAAGGGAAATGGAGTATTCGGCAAAGACAAGGCTTCCACTCCAAACTCTGACATATCATTTACCCTTTGCAATTACTCCGCAATCTCTCACATTGGTATGATTCTTCACTCACATTTATATTACCATTGAGAGAAGGTATTAGACCCCAAAGGTGGAGAAAAGTATTGCAATAGGGCTCTCAAATTCTCTGTTTTTGGCGCTTAATGCCAAAGGGGGAGAAAATATTAAGCCCAAAGCAAAAGGACCGCACCACCATTTCTAAATTTTTGAAATAAATTTTTTCAATTGGTACCTAATTTTCAATTGATTTGTGAAAGTAAAATTTCAAATTGGTATCTATTTCAAAACCCTCTTGAAAGCTAAGAGGAGAATTTCATCCAGGGGAGCTTTTATTTAGTCGAAGGAAAAGCATTTGAAACAAGGGGAGAAATTTCAAATCTGAAAAATGCTTCTTGCAATCATATTCTTATACCTTTGACTACTTGCAAAAAAAGACTTTGAAAAGATTTTCCAAAAGATTTGCAAAACCAAATAAGTGGTGCAAATGTGGTCCAAAATGTTAAATAAAAGAAAAGCAAACTATTGGGGACTTGTTCTCAAATGCTATGAGTTAAGAACAAGGAAACACAAAATATTAAAGATTAATGCCTTCGTCCTTCGAAACATTATTTCCCTTAAGATATAATGATCTTCAGACGAAGGTCATAAAGGACGAACCTTCATCATTGCAGTATATGGTAATAGAAAAAGAAGCATACAGAATATAGAAGACAACATAAGCAATCATATAACATTATTAATTCATTCTCATTATATTATTACGGAAAGACAGAAACAATATTGAATTACAAATGTACCTTCGGCTTGATGGAAGACAAAAGTACAAGTGTGACGCACAAATGAATACAAGTCAGCGTGAATAGTATGGGGGTACTATTCATCTATTTATAGGCACAGGGCGTAGCCTGTGCAAAATTACATTCATGTCCTTCATGTTTACTATTGATATTAGGACAATCTATCGAGGACTAAAAGGCATTTTCCTCTTTAAGTCGGTTCCTTTTCTGCTACTGAGCCGAAGCTTCCTTGCGCATAGCTTCGGAACTGGTTCGACCTTCGTCCTAACCATGCTTTTCATATTGTGGACAGCTTCATTCCGATTCTGAAGGCTCCTGTACATATATTACACTTGGGAAAACATTGTTAATCATGTTTTTGAGGACCTTCGGAAGACGAAGGCCCCCAACAGTAGCCCCTCGTAGTATTACTTTGTTAAGATGATGAATTTAGACTGTGATATGGACGAAGGCTTTTGAGCCGAAGGTCCGAAAAAACACCTTCCCTTTGCTAGAATAGCAACAATCAATGACAGATGGGGCCCTCAATTTGCATCGCACCGGGTGTATAAATAGGGGCTCACACCAGCTGTATTTGATACGCTGTTTCTACCACTTGCATTATTTTCTCAATCTTATAGCTCTTGCTCACTAGCGCTTGCTAGATTTTCAGTCTCTCTAAGCTTTGGTTTAAAAGGCGCGTTTTCACCACGTCTGAAGAAAAAATGTCTCAGGAAAAGAAAATTGTTGCGGAGACGAAGCTAACTGAAGAGGCGAAGTGGTTTGAGGAGAAGAGGGTTGTAGATCCCTATATTGCTGGATTTGTTGAATCAATGGTGAAAACAAACACAGAAAAAATTACTAAAGAGATACTGGAAGGTTTATCTGAAGATACTGGTGACAGCGATAGCTATGATGTGGAAAGCGAAGGTGAAGATTCTGAAGATCGGCCCTGGCGACCAAGTCATACAATCTTCAAAAAATCAACCATCAAACATAGTCATCTTGAAAATATGAGAGGAAGGTACTTTCGGGATATGTCTATTGTTAGGGCTGGCAGTGACAACAACGTCCCTGCTCCTGAGGAGAATGAAGTTGTGATTTTCTGAAGCTTCTTCAAGGCTAGGCTTTGGTTCCCTTTAAGTAAGTTTGTAGTTGAAGTGCTGAAGACCTACCAAATCTTCCTTCATCAGATCACCCCCGAAGCCATAATAAGGATGGGGATTTTTGTCTGGGTAGTAAGGAGCCAAGGGCTAGAGCCAAGTGTGAAGTGCTTCTGCAGTATGCACAAACTTCTGTATGAGACGAAGGCCACGAGTAAAGAATAGTACCACAACAACTTTGGTTATTATGGATTTATCGCTCGCCCCAACGCAAGCCACCTAGTGCCAACATTTTAGAAGAGATGGCCCGAGGCTTGGATGGAAGAATGGTTCTATGTGAAGAAAGATTTGTCAGCGAGGGAAGATATTAAGGAAGTCATTATGCGCCCCATTTGGTCCCGCTTCGGCCTCCGAAGGCCGAAGGTCGAAATTGATGACGCCGCCGAAGCGTGTCAGAAGGCCTTCAGTACTGTCAGCTCCTTCATCGGCACAAGAGATTTAATTCAAGAGCATATAGCATTCAGAGTGTGGCCGCTTGTAGAAAGCTGGGAACTGCCGAAGGAGACCATCACTAAGTCTAGCGAAGGTGATTTGGTCCGGCTGATGTATACATTCAGGTTTGGGGATAAATTTGATGAACCAAACGATGACTGGCTGAAGTGCATCGAAGCTACAAGTGATGATTTGCTTGGAGCTTATTCCAAGGCAGAAGACAATGCCTTGTCCGCAGCCTTCGGGGGTCGGAATAAGAAAAGGTTGAACAGGTTATTCGATGCTATTGGCTTCGTATACCCTGACTATTGCTACCCTCTACAAGGGCATGGGGTAAAAAGAAAGATCACTGCTTCTGGAAAGGTTGCCGCTTCGACCATCACAGCTGACCCGAAAGGCAAGAAGATGAAGGTTCTGACTCACCGGCCGTGTTTCATCGAACCGGCCGTGATACCTAAATTTGGCAAAGGGGCCTCTTCGGCTGTCAAAGCAAAAGAAATCGCCCGTCCTGCGCAGAGGATTGAAGAGCCGGCTAAAATGCCGAAGGAGCTTTCAGTTAGGCTAGTTGAAACGAAGGCTGATAAGGCTGAAGGGTCAGAAATTAAAGAAATGACGAAAATGCTAGAGACTTTGAACCCTTCAACAGAGGCAACAGTGTCGAAGACACAAAAGAGTTCTACCACAACTCCCAAGAGGAGAAGGATGGCAAATGTGCTAGATGTTTTGTTAGAAACAGCAAAAGCCTTGAGTCCTATTCCTTCAAGAAAAATTGCCGAAGCTTCCAAAGTGCACCCCCAAGCTGAAACAAGACAGGCAGAAGTCGAGGCTGCAACAATTGAAATTGAAACCGAAGCTGGCCCTTCAGAGCCCATCGAGACGGAACCTGCCATAGTTGAAGAAAAAGCGGCAAAGGAGATTGCGTCTGAAGAGGTTGAAGCTGCTGCTACCGAAGCTTCAAAGGAAAGCATTGATTACATCGTCACGCTTCGGGAAAAGAACTTTCTTTAGAAGAAAAGCTAGAAGCACTACATTATGGTCAACAATTGAAATATCCGAAGGGGGCGTTAGTGTTTAATGGTAGTGGGGAAGAAGATTTTTTGTATTGTCTCCCGGATAATAAAGAGATATCTGTTTGCCGAGAGATAGGTAGAAGCATCGGATTCCCGAAGCAAGAAGATGGTCTTTCGATCTTGTTGAAGGATGAGCTTGCTGATAGCTTAGCATATAATAGCATAAAGGTATAAAAGCTAATTTTGTATTTGAAAAATGAAATATTTTATTTACTTTACTTAATTCTGTCTTCCTCTTATAGGGCTTAATTCTTAGTAATACACTAAGGGCTCAGAAAAACATTGAAGATGAAGGATACACAATGGCTCTGAACAACCTTCGTTTAGAGGTAATTGAATTAAGGAACGAGGGTCTTGAAAAAGATAAAATTTTGATTTCATTAATAAACAAAGTGAAAGAATATGAAGCTAGTTTCAAGGCTCAGGCCAAAATCCAAAAGAATGAAATTGAAGACCTTCGGAAACAGTTGGCATAAGCTAAAGAAAAATGCGCTGTCGCAGAAGCTAACCGAGAGAGCAGCGAATATTGGAAAAATTATTTAGAGAAAACAGTTGAAGAACTTCGTGCATCCAAGGAAAGATGCTTTGAAAAATCTTTGGGCTGCGTGGAGAAAATAAAGGCTAGCTTCGCCAATGTGGGCACTTATTCTAACGAAGATAACTTCATACAAGGCGACCTTGAAGGTGTTATCGAATGGATAAGTGGAGAAGCCGAAGCTTTCGAAGAGATTTTAAGTGATCACGGGGATGTCTGTGCGTTCTCCGGTGCAAGGAGAATTTCAGCCATCCTGGAGAAGGCGGGATGCGACCATGTCAAGACCCTGGCCCAGGTCGAAGTTGTCTTCTCCGTGGATGACACAAAGGATCCCTCAGCTGAAGCAAGCTTAATGGGTGGGAAATTTTACAACGACATCTGGGTAAATGGTGGCTGAGAGATGGCTCACGAAATCATGAAGAAAAGTGAGAAAGACATCCATGACGCCCGAGTACAAGCAAAATAGGCTGAAGAAGCTGCAGAGCGAGAGACACATAGGTATTGCTTAGCGGCATCTAGCTTCGGTATTTGTTTTTGTAGCTTCAGACTAATTAATTTTTACTATAGGTGAATTATCTCTGCCACCGGAACAGTTCGACCCCCTGGCTGACCCAGAGATGAAGGAAGCACTGGAGATCATCAATATAGCCGAATCTATCGTTGACGAAGTCGTCAATAAATGGCTGAATGAGGTTGCGGAGAAGGTCCTGAAGGAAGACTAGTTGTTATTGAAAAAACATTTTTAGATGGTCAATGTAGCTTTGCTGTAAAAAGACTGTAATATTCAATATGTATATCTTTGAATCTATTATGTAAATTATTTATAATTCACTTCTTTGTGATGCATGAAACTTTTATGTACATACCGTTTTGAGCCTTCGGCAAAAAAAACACCTTCCCTTCTTTTCATGCTTCGTAAAGAAAAAAATCCATGCTTCGTGATAATATCCATGCTTCGTAAGTACATCCACGCTTCGTAAAGACAAGGGATCCCTTCTTTTGCAATAGAGCTGATGAAGCTGTATACTTTGTGCCTTAGCATATTTTCACTTTTATAAAGCATTCTCCGAAGATCGACTTCGTATTCAATTCGTGTCATTGGTGCGATATGATGTATGATGTGATGCTATGCGAGATGATGTGATGATATGATGCAAAGAATGATGCTAATGCCGAAGACACACACTCACACACCCACGCTGAAACACACAATCTCTGCATCCCCTTAGGAACGATCTCTTTGCCGTTTATTTTTCGGCTTCACCGCTTATTTTTCGGTGTAAGTTCTGCATCCCCTTAGGAACGTCTTTTGAACTTCTTCGCCTTCTATTTCGGTGGTATAAGTTCTACATCCCCTTAGGAACGTCTTTTGAACTTCTTCGCCTTATATTTCGACGGTATTTGGCTCTGCATTCTCTTTGGAACGACTTTTGAGCAGAAAACTTACACTGCGCTCCCTTAGGAACGACTTTTCGTATCTTCGGCAGAACTTACGCTGCGCTCCCTTAGGAACGACTTTTTGTAATTTCGGCAATTCTTAGCTCTGCATTCCCTTAGGAACAATTTTTGAGCTTCGGCACTTTTTGAGCTTCGTAAGTCTGTGAGAAAGATATATTTCATTCTGATAAAAGCGAAACTATTACAGAGAATTAAAACTAGATTTACATTGCTTGTTTCTTGTTAAAAAACAAAATGCCATAAACCATAAAAGTATTTTGGGGGTAGGATATCGCTCAATAAATGTGCTTTGATTCTGGCACAGTACTGTTGACTGTGCGAGCTTCGGATTCCTCCCTGAACTCCCGTTGCTGTTGGGTGTGCTGGCGCCCTTCTGGCTGCTGGCTTCGGGAGTAGGTCGGTTGTAGTGGTGGTGGGGGTGGGAGTTGTGGCCAGGAAGCCTGTGAATGGCTAGCCGAAGCGACAGAAGCTGCAAGATGATTGCCCACATACTCTGGTATGTAAGGAGAGTGGCATGAAGCAGTGTGCAAGACCTGCTTCGGCTGATTCTGCCGAGCTTTGGCTTCTACGATTTCCTTTTGCTTCTGAATAGTGATTTGGCACATTCTTGTAGTATGACCCTTGTCCTCACCACAGAATAAACAGTAAATCTTCCTCGACTGATCCCCATATCTTGCTCCGAAGCCCCTGGCGCCTCTGCCCCTTGGAGCTGGCGGCCTGAAAGAGCTTTACTGTTGCCCCGAAGGTTGTGAGGTGTACTATGACCTCTGAGGCTGACTTCCCTTGTCATCGCTCTGGCTGGAGCTGTGGATCGACCTGACATGCCTTGGGTGAATTCATCCTCCGAAGCCCCTGGTCATCTCAGAGAATCTGTAAGCTTCCTCCCTTCTTTGGTGGAAGTCGTTGTCAGACCAGATGTACTCATCCATCTTCTGAAGCAGCTTCTCCAGAGTCTGTGGGGGCTTTCTTGCGAAATATTGAGCAGTAGGTCCTGGCCGAAGACCCTTGATCATGGCCTCAATGACAATTTCATTGGGCACTGTAGGTGCTTGTGCCCTCAGTCGCAAGAACCTTCGGACATATGCCTGAAGGTACTCTTCGTGGTCTTGCGTGCATTGGAACAGGGCCTGAGTTGTGACTGGCTTCGTTTGAAAGCCTTAGAAACTGGTAACCAGCATGTCTTTGAGCTTCTGCCATGATATGATAGTTCCTGGTTGAAGAGAAGAATACCATGTCTAGGCTACATTCCGGACTACCATGACGAAAGACTTCGCCATGACTCAGTGTTGCCCCCTTACGAAGATATAGTTGCTTCGTAACTCATTAGAAACTGTTTCGGATCTGAATGCCCATCATACATGGGAAGCTGGGGTGGCTTGTATGATGGGGGCCATGGAGTAGCCTGTAGTTCTGCTGCCAAGGAAGAAGCATCATCAAAAGTAAAAGTATCATGACTAAAATCATCATACCATCCATCTTCTTTGAATAGGCCCTCTTGACGAAGCTCCTTGTGCTAAGGCCTTCGATCTTGTTCATCTTGGACAAGATGACACACTTCTTCAGTAGCTTCGTCAATCTTCCCTTGAAGATCGGCCAGTCGGGCCATCTTCTCCTTCTTCCTTTGCACTTGTTGACGGATGATTTCCATGTCCCTGATCTCTTGGTCTAATTCCTCCTCCTGGAGTGTTGGACTAGTGGCCTTTCTTTTCTGGCTTCGGGCCTCTCGGAGAGAGAGAGTCTCCTGGTTTGGGTCCAGTGGCTACAGTGCAGCAGCCCCTGTCGCTGTTAGCTTCTTCGGTGGCATGACAAAGGTCTGTGCTTGCCAAAGGTTGTGGAAGTGAGTACACCGGAGGTGGGCGCCAATGCTATGAGTTAAGAACAAGGCAACACAAAATGTTAAAGGTTAATGCCCTTTGTCCTTTGAAGCATTATTTCCCTTAGGATATAATGATCTTCAGACGAAGGTCATAAAGGACGAACCTTCATCACTACAGTATATGGTAACAGAAAAAGAAGCATACAGAATATAGAAGGCAATATAAGCAATCATATAACATTATTAATTCATTCTCATTATATTATTACGGAAAGACAGAAACAATATTGAATTACAAATTTACCTTCGGCTTGATGGAAGACAAAAGTACAAGTGTGACGCACAAATGAATACAAGTCAGCGTGAACAATACGGGGGTACTATTCATCTATTTATAGGCACAGGGCGTAGCCTGTGCAAAATTACATTCATGCCCTTCATGTTTACTATTGACATTAGGACAATCTATCGAGGACTAAAAAGTCTTTTCCTCTTTAAGTCGGTTCCTTTTCTGCTACTGAGTCGAAGCTTCCTTGCGCATAGCTTTGGAACTGGTTCGACCTTCGTCCCAACCATGTTTTTCATATTGTGGACAACTTCATTCTGATTACGAAGGCTCCTGTACATATATTACACTTGGGAAAACATTGTTAATCATGTTTTTTAGGACCTTCGGAAGACGAAGGCCCCCAACACAAACCATTCATTCTTAGTAATATTTTCAATTGGTTTAACTCCAAGTAACCTATGCACATTCTAAATGCAAGCTAGTTACATTTCTGCTCTTTATATTTACTTTGGTTTGTGTTGGAATCAATCACCAAAAAGGGGGAGACTGAAAGGGAAATCGGGTTAACCATTTCCTATAATTAATTTTGGTGGTTGATGATCAACACAAACATATGGACTAACTAGTTTGTCTAGATATTATCTATTATAGGTGCATAAGGTTCAACACAAACCGAGAAAGAAATCAAGTTAGGGACACAATAAAAAATGGAGCAAAGAACTTGAGTGTGCTGAAAAATGGCGCACCGGACTGTCCGGCGTGCCATTGGACAGTGTCCGGTGTACCAGGGCTGTACAGATGTGAACCAGCCACTCTCAGAAAAATAGAGGCACGCTCTGCTATAATTCACTGGACTGTCTGGTGAACCAGTGGAGCAACGGCTCCCTGGCGCCAACGGTCGACTCTACGAAAAGCAACAGTGATGAACAGTGCCGCGCAGAAGTCAAAGCAGCAAAGTCAGAAGGCACCGGACTGTTCGGTGTGGCACCAGACTGTTCGGTGTAGCTAGAAGACAAATGTCTCCAATGGTCAACTGCTCCAAACCCTAATGGATACGCTGATGTGGCGTGCACCGGACAGTGCACAGTGCCTGTCCGGTGCGCCCATCGATAGCAGAAGTCAGCCAACGGCTTGAAGTGGTTGGGAGGCTATAAATACCCCCAACCACCTCATTCACTCCTATCCAAGCATTTCTGAGTTCTTGTTCATTGCAAGAGCAAAGTCCAACACTCCAAGACACAATCAAAGCAATCAATCCACTCAAAGCCCCAAAATCAACTCTAGTGCATTAGGGCTTGTGACAGGATCACTTGTGTTCTTTTGTTGCTCTTGTCACTTGGTTTGACCTTTTTCTTTTTTCCCTTCTTATTCTCAAGAGACTTGTAATCGAAGCAAGAGACACCTAAGTGTGTGGTGGTCCTTGCGGGGTCTAAGTGACCCGTGAGATTAAGGAAAAGGCTCACTCGGTCTAAGTGACCGTTTGAGAGAGGGAAAGGGTTGAAATAGACTCGGTTTTTGTGACCTCCTCAACGAGGACTAGGTTCTTTGGAACCAAACCTCGATAAAACAAACCATCGTGTTCACTCGCCTTGATTCTTGTTTGATTTGTTTTCCCCTCTCTAACGTTTCCTTGCTAGTGAGAATTTGAGTTGGCTCCTGTACGTCATCCGTAATCCTTGAGCAACTCCTAGCAAGAGAGATATTCTTTCGACTTGAATTTAATCTTAACGCTAACCCCGGCCTTAAGTGTGTTTAAAGTTTATAAATTTCAGGTTTCACCTATTCACCCCCTCTAGGCGACTTTCAATGTTGCTGATGCATGAAACTCTTCTCGCCAATCCTGATTTCTAGATTTACGCTTCGAAGGTGATTTTGATGGCTTCAAAGGTGCTCTAGATGGCTTATAAATGCCAGTTTGATCAATATCGTTTGCCTTAATTTGCTTATGATATTTAGCTAGAAGTTGCTCAAAAGTAACCTTCGACCTTTTACCCTTTTGTTTATCACAACCTTCACCTCCAAAACATTTACATTTGGGCATACCTGGTAGACCATGCCCCCTGGCACCTCCGGTCTTATTAGCCTTTCTTTTATCCGGAGCCTTCCGAGTAACTACCCCATGTGTTAGATTTGGTGCACGAGGGTCACCAATGATAATATTTTTCCTTTGCCTTTATCGGTCGAATATGGCTGAACCAAGACTTTCTTGTCCACTGGTCCTAATGTGTCGACAGGGACAAATTGTTTGTCAATCTTTATTTTTTGAAATCTCAATCGGCCTTCACCTACAGCCGATTGTATTTGTTGACAGAAGATATTACAATCATTGGTGTTATGAAGAAAGGAACCATGCCATTTACAATATACACACTTTTTCAATTCCTCTATCGGAGGAATTGTGTGTGACAATTTAATGTTGCCATTCTTAAGTAGTTCACCAAATATTTTATCACACTTAGCAACATTAAATGTGAACTTATCTTTTCCTTTTTGTGCCGAATGCAAGGGAGAGCGAGCAGCAGATTTGGCCTTAGCAGGCCAAACAAGCTCAGCGACATGTATTTTTTTCGGCTTTGCACGGGCCAAAAGGCATTCGGCTTCATGCGCAGGTGATGGCATGTTGCGACTATGGTGCACTGCAGGTGTGGTGGAACGTGAAGATTGTGTCTGACGTGAAGTGTCCTAGTTTGCGTATGCAAACCCGGACAATCCGATCTTGGTGATCGGGCGGTCCACAGAGGGACTGGACGATCTGGTATTGTATCGGGACCGTCCGGTCATGTAGGGCTTTGCCTGCGAAACTTGTGACAGGCTCGGTGCGACTCCGGACTATTCGATGTAAGGTGCCGGACGGTCCGTTGGAGGGGCAGACGGTCTGTGATCGTGCACGGACTATCCAGCCGTGCCTAGAGCCGATCTACTATGCAGTGAGGATGGTGACAGCATTTTCCCCGAACATGAGTCAATCGACATACCATAATATGGTTGGGACTGAGAAGCCCCATTTGTCGTTGATGTTATTGACGCAGTTATTTTAGTGCCCAATTTATGTGACAAAAAATCAGGTGTATGAGTATTTTCTAATACATGCATCATATTCTTTATATCCTCCATTATAATTTTAATCCGATTATCAAAAGAAATTTTAACAGATTGAATATCGGCTAATGTCGTGGTGTTACTTACAATGGGGAGCTGATGCAGCAAGACTAGCAGTGAATCGTACTTTACTTCCCTCTTCTTAACGACTTTCTGGTGTTGATCTACCTTGAAATGCGAGAGGTACCACTTTTCCGCCACCTTGCTTATCTTAGCCTGTTGTCGTTGGAATTCCTCGTCCAGCCTTTTCATGTGGCCTTCTAATTTCTCATCCTCATCACCAGCGAGTTAGTCAACCTTGTGTTAATGTTTAGGACAACGTTGTTGTGATCTTTGGGATAGGCCATTGTGACCGATCTAATAGGTCTAATTTAATAGATCTGATCTAATGGATCGAATTTGATAGATCCGATTTTTCGTCTCCAACGGAGTCGCCAAAAAGTGTGTTGATGCCTTTTTGGTCACCAAACACTATAATGAACCGACTGTCGGTACTTGTCACCTTTAGATGATGTAGGGTCGAATAACGTGGTTATCCTGAAGGTGGGGCAACACCTCTATGATGGTCACCACCTATTTGGGACCAGACAACAACGAACCCTAGGGCCTTCTCGGGATGAGAAATACCTTGGGTTCGGCTCCGCGAGGTGAACAGTGGCAACGGTCTGCGACGAGTCGCCTAGCGATGCTTGCTGCGAGGGTGCGGACTGGCCGTGGCTCTAGGCCAAACGGTCCGCGACTTGGCGGCAGAAGCGACGCTTTTCCTGCGTGTTGTCCGGACGGTCCGGGCTCTGGGCCGGATGGTCCATGATGGCGCAGGGTCGTTTTCTTCTCCTTGTAGGACCTAGATCTCGCCCCTAGGGGAGAGACCTTATGGTGCTCTGGGTTGGTAGGTCACCCGAGGCGTCTTCAGACAACGTAGAGTCGCCTAGAAATTAAGAGATCAATTCGAGGAAGAGATCTTGATTGAAGTAGACAAAATAGATCTTGCCCCTCAGGAGAGGTAAAGGTCATAGGGTCGTCCTGGGTACGGCAGGCCACCCTAGGACGGATCTAGACGACGTATAGTTGAATAGGGGTGGATGTGGATATGCGGAAGGCTACAAATAGAACCACGTTACATCTACTCTTAGGACAGAAAAGGTAAATAAAGTAGATAGATTCGATTGGAATGTGTTTGGGGTTCTCCATCGGCCATATACCCCTTTATATTTATAGGGGAGGAGGTCTAGACCTGTTCCTAAGAGATAGCCATCAACTCCTACGTGATTAGATGGATAACCATGCACGAGATAAAGATAATCATCCGAGTTAATTTAATCGCGGGGCACGCGGACTGTCTGGTCCCAAGGGCCGGACCGTCCGCCACCTTTGGTGCTCAACAACTTGCAATCTTATTCTTCTTGGAACGTGTCATTCCTTGTGTGCTTGTAATCTTGCCTTGAGAGTCTCTAAATTGGTAGACGACCCCAAGAACGTTTTGTATCACCAGCTCTTTGTGGGCAAAATTGAGTAAGGGATCGCCTTGACCTGTATGGTCAGCATTGAGGAACGGGGTTGAGAAATACCCGGACCTTTGTGGGTACCTCAACGAGGAGTAGGACACCTTGGTGGTGTGACCGAACCTCGGTAAAAATCATGTGAGTGTGTTTCATTGTGATTCATAGTTATTGAATGAATGTATATTTACTCAAACGAATTCTATTTTGAAGGGAGTACATCATCTAAATCTTATGTGTTCGAAATGGCGAAGCATTCCTCTCCCAGTTCCAAAACAAGGAAGGATTCGTGTGCCTCCCCTAAAAAGAAAGAAAACTAATGCAACTCAGTTTTCTGAACCAGGTTCGTAAAAAAAAATCTAAAATCTGAATTAAATGGATATAATAACATAACAGATTTTTAAAAATCTAAAGATTATTTTAGTTCAATTTAGAGTTACTTTGACCCTAAAACTTTCATAATCCTATCGTCAATATTACCAAACTATCATACTTTTAAAGAATTCACAGTTGTTATTTCAACTAAATATATTTTAGATTTCGGACACTCCTAACTTGCAACAGAATTTTTATAGTTCATAGCTAAAATCAGATTTTTGTGAAAGTTTCTCGACTTAGGGTCTGTTTGGTTGGGCTGTGTCTGTAAAAAAAGCTGCTGTGGGCTGTGAGCTGTGGAAAAAGCTGTTGTGGGCTGTAAACTATTAAATAGCTAAAAACCGCTTGATGGAAACCACTAAAAGCCGTTAAAAGTTCTTCGATATGTGTTTTCATAGTTCTACCCGAAAGCCACTAAAAATAGGTCTAAGGATGTTTTTAGTTTGTTAACTTTAAGCTACTTTCTAGATCCAGTATTTTGGTTTGGTTTTTAGCCTATAGGGAGTAAAATGTAAAGTTAAAAGCTAAACCAAACACACTCTTAATAACACGGTTAAAACGAGGTATATAACGGATACGCGACCTGCGGCCCACCTCAGTAACAAAACGGGCCGAAGATAATGATCCACGGACCACGGACCGGCCCATCTCGTCCTAGCGGCGGCGGCGTCGGCGGCGGCGTCCTTCACCGCTCCAGGTCCAGGTGGGCGGCCGCGACCAGAGTCGTGCCCGAGCCCGATTCGAGCCGACGAGGAGAGAGCTCAGGAGGCGGCGGAGAGAAGGGAGAAAATCCCCGGGAGGGAGGGGGGAAGGAAGCCAAAGGCCCAAAGGTCTCGGCGCTGCCGTAGTACCGGCTGAGGCAAGATGGTGAAGGCACGAATGACGACGACGGACGTGGCGGCGGAGGTGAAGTGCCTCCGCCGCCTCATCGGCATGCGCCTAGCCAACGTCTACGACATCACCCCCAAGGTTAATCGGGTCCCCGTCCCCTGCCTTCCCTGCCCCGCCTGCCGCGAACCCTAGTCACTGCCCCGCTTGGGCGCAGGTTGGATGGGAAGGGGCCATTCCTTGACACCCCCGCGCCGCCGCCCGCGATCGGTAGAGGCGTGGCGCACGAGGCGAATCTGTAATTCTGTACTGGATTTCGGTCTGCTCGACCAGTGGTGCTGCCACCTAGCAGACTTTAGCGTGAGCCCAGGGCATAGAGAACTTCGTAGTTTGATGTCCCGTATGCTATGGGATTTTGCTTGTGTTGTTTTTCAGTAGCTGATGTAGCCTGTGCTTACATGTAAAATTCGACATAATCAATAGATAACACTATGAACTGGCTCGCTGAGGCTGTCGATGCACATTTTAGGTGCAGTTTTGTGGGATACAAGATCCTTGTGTTTCGCTTCAATAGTATGTTGTCAGGATCAACCAGGTGGTTCTTGCCTTTTGATCTGTTCTGAGTTCTGAGCAAGGCTTAGCTGCCTGAATTCTTTGGGTCATTAATAAAAAGTATTGTATTACCAGTACATCATACAAACAGATCATGTTGTTCTTGGGCTCTTGGCAGTCTTATGTCGTAATTGTGTTTTACTATATACATGATGATACTTGTACAGAACTACAGATGTAATTTCAGTAGCATCTTTCTGCATTTGGACAGACATACCTTTTCAAGCTGATGAACAGCAGTGGGATTACTGAATCAGGGGAAAGCGAGAAGGTCTTGTTGCTCATGGAGAGTGGTGTCAGGTTCCACACCACCCAATACGTTCGGTGAGCTTCAGATTCTACTCACTGCCCTGATTGATGTTTGCTTCATCACCCTGTTCTGTAACATTAATGTCTAGACCCTTGTGTGTATGCATTTCTGCAGTGACAAGAGTACCACCCCTTCAGGTTTCACTCTGAAACTAAGAAAGCACATTCGTAACAAGAGACTTGAAGATGTCCGTATGCTCGGATATGACAGGGTATTGTTCCAGTTTTGCTTTCTCTCAGATAAGCATTTCATGTCAGCAGCTTTGTATTGTTGTTCGTTGGCCATTTAATTGTGCCCATTTTTTTGTTTGTGCAGATTATCCTTTTCCAATTTGGGCTTGGCAGTAATGCACATTTCATAATTTTAGAGCTCTATGCACAAGGAAACATTCTTCTCACGGATTCAGAATACACAGTATTGACACTACTCCGTTCTCACAGGTTGTTGCCTGATTGATAAATTTTCTTAGCATGTACTACCATTGCTGCAGCAGTATTGACTAATGAGGACAAGAAAATATCAGAGTTAACGTGCAATGCTAGGATGCTCTTTACTTCTCTTTCATATATACTGTGTTTGTTGTGTTTATTTTCTATTTTGTGGATCCACAGAGATGACAACAAAGGATTGGCCATCATGTCACGTCATCGCTATCCAGTAGAAGCTTGCCGTGTTTTTGGCAGGACTGACTTTGCAAAGTTAAAGGACATGTTGACGAAGCCTGATAAGCCTGATGATAAAGAGGAAATTACGTCTGGATCAACCGATGCTCAGGAAACTTCTCAATCCACCAATGATGAAGTGTTGGTAACTGAAATATCTGAAAAATCACTGAGTAAAAAAGAAAAGAAGGCTGCTGCAAAAGCTAAGCAGTTTGGTTCAAATGCAAAAGTAAACAATGGTGCTCAATCCAATAAAGCTACTCTGAAGACAATTCTTGGTGAGGCACTGGCTTATGGCCCTGCACTAGCAGAGCATATCATATTGGATGCTGGTTTGGTTCCAAGTACAAAGGTTGGGAAAGACCCAGAGAGCACTATCAATGACAGCACTGTTCAGTCTCTAATGGAATCTATTACAAGGTTTGAGGACTGGCTTGTAGATATTATATCCGGCCAAAGGATTCCTGAGGGTTATATTCTCATGCAAAATAAGATGACCGCAAAGAAGAACATCTCACCCTTGGAAGAGGCTTCGATTAATCATAAGGTCTGAATGATTTGTGCCTTGCTTGGTTTATTACTGTTGAGGAATTGAGTGATCATATATACATTTTTGTTTTATGCACAAGTAATGTTTGTTACCCACAATATCATATATGAAGGGCAGGCCTGGTGCAGTGGTGATGGTTGTCTCACTGAGTCACCAGGTCGTGGGTTCAAAACAGCTTCTCTGCATTTGTGGGGGAAGGCTTGCCTCGTTTTATCAGTGGAAGTCTCCGACACTGGGTCTGCCCTGCCCACAATATCATATATGCTTGTTTATTGTTGGGCACTGGCACTTGCATATTACCATCTGATTGATTTAATGTCTTGATAGTTAACTGTTTTGAGTTCCTGTATGCAGATATATGATGAATATTGCCCTGTTCTGCTGAATCAATTCAAGTCAAGGGAATATAATGAATTTGCGACATTTGATGCTGCACTAGACGAGTTCTACAGCAAAATAGAAAGTCAAAAGGTGAATCAACAGCAGAAAGCAAAAGAGGAATCTGCAGCTCAGAGGCTGAACAAAATAAAATTGGATCAGGTATCTCACCTCACTTTTAATGCACATATGCAATTCAGCTATTGCATTCCTCATTATTTCTTTTCCCATTGGAAGTTATTATTACTTGTTTGGTGCAACGGTGCATATATTCGGAGATGTGATAGTCCATTCCTCTGTTCTGCCATGCAGGAGAATCGTGTGCATACATTGAGGAAGGAAGTGGACCATTGTGTCAAAATGGCAGAATTAATTGAATACAATTTAGAGGATGTAGATGCAGCAATTTTGGCTGTGCGTGTTTCTCTTGCAAATGAAATGAGTTGGGAAGCTCTTACTCGCATGATTAAAGAGGAAAGAAAGGCTGGAAACCCAGTAGCAGGACTTATCGACAAACTAAATTTTGAAAGAAATTGTATCACTCTACTCTTGAGCAATAATCTTGATGACATGGATGAGGATGAAAAAACTGCACCTGTGGAGAAGGTATGGTACACAGATGCATAGGTTTCTTCCAAGGTCTAGCATGGAAACCTATATTACCTATTCTATTTGTCAACCATATGGAATTGTGTTGGCACTTTCTAGTTTATGGTTTTTTGGATCTGATGTTCCTGGGAAGAGATTTAGTCATGTGTTATGCATACTGTGTGTAACTATTTGTGTTTATTTCCCTTATTACATTCTGCTTTGGCGAGTCAGAACTTATTTTTTTACATTTTTATTTTAAAGACAGGCATGCAAAGTACTTGATCAAGCCCACCCCTACAGTGGGATGTTATATGTTGCATATGCAACTGGAACTCATCTTATTGTGCACCTATGCCGAGATCCTAACATTTTTCTTCTGCTGTTGCTGGAACATTTTTTTTGTGGAACAATTTTTTCTTTGATGGAACAAAAGGATAAAAGTTGTTCCAGTTGGGGAAAAAAATTTATTCCACCGAGAAGGGAAAAGGAAATGTTGCATTATTAGAAGAAGAAATGTTATATTTGGGTAGGGAAAATGTTTGACAAAGAAGGGAAATATGGTTAACAATCCAGTGCCAAAGGGTCCCACATGAGTGGGGTTTGGAGAAGGGATAAACCGAGGCAAGCTCCCCCCTCACGAACTCGTGACCTGGTTGAAAAGAAGTGTTTGGACCAGATTTTTTTTGGATCTCACATATGCGTCAAACAATTTTCCATGGTCCTAGACAATTAAACCCGTGTTCAATAAGATAACTATGACTTCTAGTTACTTATGCCGATATGCGTCATATAATATTTCCTGGTACATCCACATGCCACATGGCCACATCTCCATGGTCCTAGACTAGAGTACTTCACTACTTTTAATGATTTTATTTATGCTGACCCATAAACTAATGATACATTTTTTTTGTCTTTTTACATGTACATACTATATTTCAATAGTTAACTTACAATGCAATATCATTATTGTCACATTCTTCTCCTATCAACTTGAACCTTTTTTAATTCCTGTAGGTAGAGGTTGATTTAGCACTTTCTGCACATGCAAATGCAAGACGGTGGTATGAAATGAAGAAGAAACAGGAAAGTAAACAAGAGAAGACTATCACAGCTCATGATAAGGCGTTTAAAGCAGCTGAGAAGAAGACACGCCTTCAGCTTGCTCAGGTACTTTTTTATAACATAGAAGTACACTTGTGTTGCAACACAAAAATTGATTGTTGATATTTGGTTCCTGTTAAGTTTCAGACTTTTATGGGCCTTGCACAAAAAACCTTACCCTATACTCCCTCCGTCCCAGTATATAAGGCGTAACCATCTCTGATTTAAAGATCAAAAAATTTATTTAATTCTCTATCAACACTAGTACTACTGTATCAATGTACGTGCGTCTAGAGAGAGTACGCATTATATTATGAGACAAGAACAAAAAGTGGTTACGCCTTATATTATCGGACGGAGGGAGTATGTTAGACTGTCTTCGATGGTGGATCGTGTAAAATAAGGGACGTGGAATTGTAGATGACACTGTTTGCAGATTGTAGTTTGAAATAGGGGATCTGCTGTAGCTGGCCTTATTGTTGGAAAAACCCTAGAATATTCAGTTGGTTTTCATCCCAGATAGCAGACGCATAGTTCATAAGAATGGCTGATAATTAAATGAAAGTCATACCTGCCTTTGAAGCAATTATTTTGTCTTTTGGTTTGTTTGGATGGTGACATAACTTCTATACCTGGACACCTGTAGGAAAAAACAGTAGCTGCAATCACTCATATGCGCAAAGTTCACTGGTTTGAGAAATTCAATTGGTTCATCAGCAGTGAAAACTACTTGATAATCAGTGGTCGAGATGCTCAACAAAACGAGTTGATTGTGAAGCGCTATATGTCCAAAGGAGATCTGTAAGTACCCTTATTCCTGTTTAGAATGCGTCCAGTTTATTTTCAATCTTAATATGTGAACGCACATACAAATACTTATATATTTGCAAATTAAAACTATGCCGGTATGTCCTTCAATGTTATTGACAAGATGTGCTAACATATATATATTATAAGCATGAAGTCAAGAGTATAATATTAAAAAATGACTTTTAACTTTGACCATTACAACAAGTCTCTTAGTTCTAAGTAAGTTGGGTTAGGCTAGAATTGAAACCTAATATAAAGGCACATGGATAGTTATTTTCCATGCACTCATTCAAGGCTAAATCTTTGGGTTTATTCCATCCTTTTCAAGTCTCCTTCCTGGCTTCCCTGCCTCTTTCCATGTCAACTTCGACCTTCCTATGTCTCTCTTCCCATTGCTATCACGCCTTAGGATCATACTATGCATTGGTGCCTCTAGAGGTCTCTGTTGGACATATCCAAATCATCTCAACCTGTGTTGGACAAACTTTTTTTTCTGATTGATGCTACCCCTAGCTTATCATGTACATCATCGTTTTGGACTTGATCGCTTCTTGTATGGCTGCAAATCTAACGCAATATACACATTTTCGCGGCTAAATGTTTTTGTAGGCCAACATTCTGCACCATACAACATAGCATGTCTAATTGTTGTCCTATATTTGGCTTTTAGCTTATGTGGTACATTGTTATCAAGGTGTCGCCTAGGCGCGCCATGGCCTTGCCCCTCACCTAATTGAAGCTAGGCGGCCACCTGCCACTCCAGGCGTCTAGGCGTGGACGCCTAGGCGAGCGCCTAGGGTTAGAACTGTGCTACTATATAATCAGGCGTTGAATCCAGTCGCCTATTCCTCGCCTGCTCAACTCTGCTTGATCGTCGGATGCCACGCTGAAGTGCCAGTAACCCATCTCTCCCATCCTTACTGCCCTTCCTGCGCTGCGTGTCGCCGCACGTCGCCGTAGTGTTGGCCCGTCGCGCTTTGTCCACGCCTCGCTGCTGCTCTGCTGGTCGCCACTATGCTGCTGCGTGCCACGTTGCTCTGTACATTTATTCCTGAACTAGTTGGTCGCCTAACTATCGCCTAGGCGAGCACCAAGACGTCTAGGCACCCGAAGGCGCCTCACCGAGGTGTCGTGATAATCATGATGTGGTACCATTTTATCACATAGAACGCCAGATGTTTGATGCCACTTCATCCACCCTGCTTCGGTTATATGGCTAACATCTTTATCAGTATCCCCGTCTCTGTAGCATTGATCACAAATATCGAAAGGTATCCTTCTTAGGTACTACTTGACTTCCAAACTAACTTCTCCATAGTCCTTCCTCATGTGTAGTAGTGCCGAAGTCACATCTCATATATTCGGTTTTAGTTCTATTGGGTCTAAAATCTTTGGACTCGAGTCTTCTGTCATAACTCTAGTTTTCTATTTACTTGTGCTCGATTTTCATCAACTAGCATTGCATCGTCTGCAAAAAGCATACATGTGATATCTCCTTGTATGTCCCATATGATCCCATCCATCACCATTGCAAAAAGTTAAGAGATCAAAGTTGACCCTTGATGTAGTCCTATTTTAATCGGGAAGACATTTGTGCCTCAATCACTTGTTCGAACACCTGTATATGTCCTTAATGAGTTCAATGTACTTCGTTGGAACTTTATGTTCGGCCAAAACCTATCATATATCATTCCTTGGTATTGTCTAAGTCTTCTCCAAATCAATGAAAACCATATTTAGGTCCTTCTGCTCTCTATACTGCTCCACTTGTCTTATTAAGAAAATAGTTTTCATGGTTGACCTTTCGAGCATGAAACTAAATTGGTCCATAGAGATCCTTGTTATTTCTCTTAGATGATGCTTGATAACTCTCTCCTATAGCTCCGTAGTATGGCTCATCAACTTAATTCCCCGGGTAATTACTACAACTTTGAATATCTCTCTTTCTCTTGTAGATCTGTACCAATATACTTTTCACTCATTAGGCATCTCGTTCGATTGGAAGATATTGTCGAACAACTTGGTTAGCCATACTATAGTTGTCCTGAGTAGTGAGGCATCTCCATGCCTGAATTGGGATACCATCAGGGGCCCATCGTCTTACTCCTTTCATCCTTTTCAATGTCTCTCTAACCTTAGATTCTTGGATTCTACGCACAAAGTGCCTATTGGTGTCATCAAAAGAGTCATCTAATTGAAGGTTGTGTCTCTATTATCCCCATTGAACAATTTGTCCAAATACCATCGCCATCTATGCCTGGTCTCATTCTCCTTCATCAAGAGGTGTTCCATTTCATCCTTAATGCACTTAACTTGGTTGAAGTCCCTTATCTTCCTCTCATGGACCTTAGCCATCCTACATATGTCCTTCTCTTCTTCCTTCGTACTCAAACATCTGTAAAGATCCTCGTATGCCCTTTCCTTTGCCACACTTATAGCCCACTTTGCGGCTTTCTTTGCTACCTTGTACTTTTCTATGTTGTCCACACTCTTGTCATGATACAAACGACTATATCATTCTTTCTTCTTAATAGCCATTTGAACGTCCTCTTTTCTCCACCAAGTATCTTTAGCTTCAATTACACTCCCTTTGGTTGCTCTACGCACCTTTGAGGCCACCTTCAGAATGCAGGCTGCCATCTTCTCTCATATGTTGTTTGCGTCATCTTCCTTTCAAGTGCCCGCCTCCTTTAAGGGTTGTGACATCTCGCCTTTCAATTTCTACCACTTTATTCTCGCAATCTTGGCTTATTTATCCCTACAGGCGCACACTTGAGAATGAAAGACCGTCATCACAAGCTTATGTTGATAGACAACACTCTCCATGTATCACCCTACAATCCAAGCATGCTCGCTTATCCTCCCTTCCTGTGAGGAGTAAGACAATTTTACTACTTACTAGAGTGTTGGCACTACTATAGGTCATTAAATGAGATTCTCTCTTCCTAAATAAAGCGTTGGTTATCAATAGGTCAAAAGCTACGTCAAAGTCCCAAGACTTCCTCTCCCTTCTAATTCCTACTACCATACTCAACCTCCACGAACCGCCTCGAAACCTGCATTTTTTGTACCTACATTGGTTACATGCCCATTGAGATCTCCTATGAAGAGCTTCTCACTAATAAGTATAGCTCTAACCATGCCATGGAAGTTCGTTAGCACTCCCATCGTGGTCTACTTGGGGCAATACACTGTAATTTCGTTCAAGACCAAGTCACCCATGACAAGCTTGACAAAGATAATTCTAATTCCTTGCTTTCTCACATCCACCACAACGTTCTTGAGGCTTTTATCAATCAAAACTTGTACTCTATTTCTATTTGTAGCTTCCCCTATGTGCCATGCTTGAAGCCAGAGTTGTTCACCTCCTTTGCCTTCTAACCAAGTCTTCTACTCTATTTCCATTTAGTCTCTTGGACGCATAAGATATTTGCATGCCTCCTAGTCGTTTGTTGTCTCAACAAACAACCTTAATTTACCTGTAAGTGACCCTACACTCCAACTATCTAAATAGATCCTAGTTGGTTCGATTAGCTCCCTTACCCTTCACACCCATCGTTGATGTAAAGATCCTTGCACATTTTCACTGCATTCGGGCGCCACTGTAGCGCGCTACTAAGGAAGTAACGACCCGATCCTTGCTCACTTGACATTGTGTCTAGATCGTGACATGGGCTTCACTAAGGGGGTGTTGATCTGGCCCTTTCCCATTTAACACCATACTCGGGTTCTGATATGACGCGTCACTAAGAGGGTTATGCGTTCCCCAACCGATTCCTTTTGGGTTTCATCTTCATTGGAATCTAGGTTTAACATTGGCTTGCCACGACTATCACAACCCTCTTCCTTTATGAGGGCTTGGGACCTGCTATGTTGAGACAACATAAGCAGAATTTTAACTTTGGCTATTCATTAAGAAAGAAAATATTTGGATTCATCATATAGAGTAGTATCTCTGGATTCATTGTAAAATCTTCCGACGGCGGCGGAAGGAAAGGCCGTGGGCCGCGACGGCGGCTAGAATGTTTGAGAAACCCTAATCGTAACCTCCTCTGTTACCATGTTACTAACTTTGGGATTAACAATAGATAATAAGTTCCTAAGGACTATATGATATATATAGGCAGTATGCCTGGGCCTAATGGGCCTAAACAGATGTTAATGCATTTGTTTTTCACAATCTGTCATTTTACTATTTTTATCATAAAAAAATATAACTTCCACTGTAATGCCTCATAAGTTTTGTGTTGCTGTGATATGTTCATTCTGTTCCATGAATTTGTCATAGAAGCAACTGATTGATTTTGAATCTTGAACAGGTATGTGCATGCCGAGTTGCATGGAGCTTCCAGTACTATAATCAAGAATCACAAACCTGACACTCCTATTCCACCATTAACATTAAACCAAGCAGGATGCTTCACTGTGAGTTAAAGATTTTTTCTAAACATTTAGGATAATACCTTTAAAAAGTCAGTGCTCATATGATCATAGCCTTCTTGCTTCAGGTTTGCCACAGCAAAGCATGGGATTCAAAAATTGTTACAAGTGCTTGGTGGGTGTATCCACATCAAGTTAGCAAGACAGCTCCTACTGGCGAGTACCTTACTGTTGGTAGTTTTATGATCCGTGGCAAGAAAAATTTTCTTCCACCTCACCCCCTTGTTATGGGCTTTGGTATACTCTTCCGTTTGGACGAGAGCTCCCTAGCATCTCATCTGAATGAAAGGAGGGTTAGGGGTGAAGATGAGGCCCTCCATGAAATGGAAGCAGAGTCTCGCAAGAAGCAAAGTAACCCTGAATCTGATGAAGATATTGGTAGTGAAGGTGCAAATAAGGAAACTCATGAAGATGAATCAAACGGGCAAACTACAAACATTCAAGAAAACAATGATCTTGAGCTTCCTGATCTGTCTAGCAACATTGGTACTGCCAACTCATCTGAACTCCTTCCTGAAATCCAAGCTGAGGAAACCTTGGACAATGGAAGTTCCATTCTTAAGGAAGAAACAATCGAAGCTTCTGTTTCATCTCAACTTGATGATCTGCTAGATAAGACTCTTTGCCTTGGCCCTGCAAAGGTGTCAGGTAAAAGCTCTCTGCTTACCAGCATCCCTTCAAGTTTAGCAGAAGATGATGATGATCTTGAAGTGAAAAGGCCGACTATAAGAGACAAACCATACATGTCGAAAGCAGAGAGAAGAAAATTGAAGAAGGGCCAAGTTAATGATGAAACTGCTACTGATTCTCAAAATGGTGAAGCTGTAGAAACACCAGGTACATCAAAGCAAGAAAAGGGAAAGGCAGAGACAAAGGCTACTGATTCTAAAGCAAGTCAGCCAGATACTTCACAGCAAGAAAAAGGAAAGGCAAACACAAAGGCTACTGGTTCTAAATTAAGCCAGCCAGGTAATTCACAACAAGAAAAAGGCAAGGGAAGCACTCACGCTGGTAATGCTAAAGTAAGCCGTGGACAGAAAGGGAAGCTTAAGAAGATTAAAGAGAAATATGCAGAGCAGGATGAAGAAGAAAGAGAGATCCGTATGGCATTGCTCGCGGTAATAACATCATTTGTCTTCTTTCCTATTTTATTGTCCTTTCCCTTTTGTGCTGCAAGTTTTAACATTTTCCATGGTACCTGTCATGCTAGTCATCTGGGAAAGCATTGCGGAAGGATAAACCTTCACAAGATGTAGAAGAAACCTCTGTTAAAGAATCAAAACCATCAGCTGGTACTTTGACATTTTCCTCTCATTTTCAGGCTTTTTATTTGTGATATGTGGTAGCTCCTTGCGTGGATAGTTGATTACTGCCTCTTTTTTTTTTTCTTCCTGTTCTGTACAATAGCAATTTTGCCAGAATGTTCTGATGATCAGTCTTTTGGTAGTTGACTTAATTTTATTAGAAATAGTAATAATGTTAGTTTGCTGAATATTACCCTCCCATATTGAACTGGAAAATGGAAGTTTTAGTGTGAAGTACATTTTTTTTTCATGTTTGACAGTTTGAAACATTTACACCCTGTACTCTTCCAGGTGAAGATGATTCGTCAAAAATATGTTATAAATGCAAAAAGGCTGGACATCTTTCTCGCGATTGCCCAGAAAGCACATCTGAGGTGGACCGAAATGATGGCAGTACCGATACTGCTCCTGCTGGTGGCAACAGTCCTATGGACGAAGACGATGTTCAAGAAATTGGTGATGAAGAGAAAGAAAAGTTGATTGACTTGGACTACTTAACTGGAAACCCACTACCAAATGATATTTTGCTATATGCTGTACCTGTGTGTGCCCCTTACAACGCATTGCAGACATACAAATATCGTGTAAAGATTACCCCAGGCACTGCAAAGAAAGGGAAAGGTATGTTTCTTTTATCATTTTCTCCCTTGGTATAACATTTGTCCTGATGCTCAAGTATGTTGGTTTCAGCTGCAAAAACCGCGATGAGCTTGTTCCTGCACACACATGATGCTACCAACCGTGAGAAGGAGCTCATGAAGGCATGCACAGACCCTGAGCTGGTTGCTGCAATTGTCGGGAATGCCAAGATCACAGCGCCTGGCCTCACTCAACTGAAGCAGAAACAGAAGCAGAAGGGGAAGAAGTCTGCAAAACAGAACTAGTGTGAAACTGGTGGGTCCAAAGAACTGATCTATCCCCGATTCGCAGGAAGTGAAGCTTTGCCTTTGCAGAAAGTCTGTAGATGTCGTGGTTTGTCAGTTGTCGCTCGAGGCGCATTTGGGGGTATATGCAGCCTGGCAGGGAGTACACCTTTGGCGTCATACTGGTGAGGCCAGAGCGACAGGCACGCAGTAGGGGACCCAAGCTGCACGTCTATGATGCAATGGCGATATACAGCTCATAATAAAAGAAGTATTGATTTCATATGCAACTGATTGGTTCTATATTTTATTTGTGATACCTTGAAATGAATTCCGCGCATACATTTCATGTGCAATTCCTACGAGGCATGATGAGAACAGATTAAGGCTTTGCAACATTTGCAAACAAGGTAAACGTGATATGAACATTTCTGCCGATACAAAAGGTTATGAACAAAGGCGTGCACCGGCTATAAAAAAATCGGCTCTCTACAATTGACAAACCATTGCAATATTTACAGCGTGTTTGGTTTGGTTTGAGGAATGTAGTAGTCCATCACCTTTGCACTCATTTTTTGTTTGGTTTGGTGAAACGGAATGAGTTGATCTATTGTTATTTTATTTTCATAGGCTAATAATTAGTAATAATATGAGGAATGAGTTTATTTCATTAAATTTGTAGAATGAACTCATGATGTACCACCTATCGGTGTTTATGTCCTGACTGCACATTATAGGGTAATCTATGCAGTGCTTTTGGAAAGGACGACGTCGTTGATCGTGACTCGATGGTATTTGCAGGAGCACGTCGGAACACAAGAAAATTATACAGGTTCTAGCCGCCTGAATGCGTAATACCGTACGCCATGTTTGGTGCTGAGTATTGAGTTTGCTGGTGGTGCACATATAATAGATGAGTTGCAGGCGGTGATGGATGAGATCTTATGTCAGTCTAATGGTAGTGTGGTTGCCAAGAGAGGGATGTCGAGAGGGTTTTGTAAGGGTACCCCTTCAGTCTTATATAACCAGCTGGTGAAATATCCTTTTACAGATCGTGAGAGTTTATCTAGATTATCTACTTTCGCTATTATTGCATGCCGACTCTTCCAGTGGTTATTCCCTCCGAGCTTGACGCAAGTAATCTGCTATCCGGTCGTACGCAAGGCGAGCAGAATCTTGTTGGCTCCTCTGCGATATATGTGCATAGATAACGCTTTGATGCCGTGCTCTCCGGAATCCTTCTGGCTGAGCGTGTTATTATCACGGTAGCACCTGTTTCTTCTGAGAGTCGGTCCAATAGCGTAGTTTGACGACGACTTATTGGGGGTCTGTTCAAGTTGCCCATGAAACATGTCCATGTGACGATGATCCATAATATATCTATCTCCCACATCACTTTATCAAAAATAGATTGATTCCTTAAACCAAATACCCTCTTAGCTACGTCGTCTTGATGACCCTGAAGGAGTCCATGAGTCGGGGTACTGCTTGAGAACCTTCTCCATAGCCTGCAGCCTCCTCTGGACGCTCGTGTACTTGCACGACGAAGGTGACGATATCTTGACCGATATGGACATGTTCTCATCTTGGACAAAGGGGTCTCTGAAGAATACGTCCGTGCTAGCTCCCGTACCTGGATCCAGCTCTTGGGGTGCAGGAAGTTAGGGCTGAAAAATAAGCTTGAGAATCGCGAGCCTCGACCCCTCGACCGAGCCTGATTTTTGGGCTCATCGGTGAAGCTAATTGAGCCGTTCTGGCTCGAGAGCTGTATTAACTGTGCTGAGTTAGTCAATTTATAGAAGTATAATGAATTATCGGTTCATTTCTTAGTCTTTAATTATTGATATATAACAATTCAAATTTTAAATTGCTCATGCTATTAAATAATGATTCTATATTTCATATTTAAATATTATTAATTTAATATATAATGTAATCATATTTACCAAGGTGTGGCTCGCGAGTCAAGCCAGCTCACGAGCCAACTTCAAACCGAGCCGAGCTTGATCATCCATCGAGCCACACCGAGCTGAGCTCGGCTCGTTTCCCGCCTACAGGAAGGTGTGGTGTAGCCATCAAATGCGTCCATGTACTCCCCGAATAATGCGCCGCCCATTGCTGTCTGTGCTAAGGTGAACCGAGAGCAGGATCTTCCAAGTGGAGATCATTGATTTGTCGATAGCACATTTGTCCTGGGAACTGCAGCAGAAATCTTAGGTACTGTTTGGTTCGGTAAAATGTGACTTACATTTATCGTGTTGGCTTAAGCCACAACGTTATCTGTTATCCTGTTGTAACCGATTACGGACTTATAGAAAATGGAGCGTTTTCTTGTGTAAACAAGTAATACCAAGCAACGGTAGGGCTTGCGGAATTTTTTCTATATGGAACTGTGATAAAATTTGTACAGAAACTGTTGGATAACTAAATCCTGCTGTTAGGTAGTGATGCACCAAACAGACAAGTGTCTACATTTTTTTTTGGGACCAGTGCAGGGCATCCTGACTTGTGAATGATCCACAGAACAGATGTGATCCACTGTCTGTCAACATGGAAGGCTTGGAATGACCACAGTTATTTGCGCTAGACGTGTCAGCCAGAACTCCTTGTTTCATAGGCCAGGCCAGGCCAGCCAGATGGGCTTTAGTAACTAACTAGCAGTTTTTTCTGCGTCCTTGTACCCTATAAAAATAAATAAATAAAAAAACTACAGCATTTTCCCTTTTCTTTAACAAGCATGACACTATGAGAAAATTTATAGAACGAATTGGTTGCAATCGTCACTTTTTTTTTTCTAACTGCATCAACGTTTCAAATCAATCATTTCAGCGCGCGTATACTGGGTCAACAATCCAAAACAATTTTCTCTTGAAGTTGCCGACATTACAACTGTTTCCGGAAATCTGACGTGATGCCTGAAGAAGAACCAAGCGTAGTATTGACTGAACTGCAAGTCCGGTCAGTACTCAGTAGTCAAGTGAGGTTGCTGTTCAGACTTTTCAGAGCGCATCCTTTTCATCCACACACGCACACTGAGCGAGGGCCCCTAAATTTAGGAGCAGGTACTCTTGTCTCTAAATCTAATAGTATTCTGTCTCTTTCCCTCTAAAACTTCTTATATTCTAACTATGAATGAAACACATAATTAAATATGTATTTATCATTTTAGACTATAACAAATACACGCCTAAAAAAATAATAATCTAATTTAAAAATAATCTAATTTTAAATGGTACTTATCTTATCTCATTCCTTATCACACCTCTCTATCTAAAACTCTACTATGCAAACAACTTTATCTACATGGCAAATCAGACACATGCTTAGAGGGATAAGCAATCGCCAGCAGCTCTTCTACCGCATTCTCTATCGTGTTTTTCATTTTAAACTCTACTCCGCGTTCAAATAGAACAGTGTTTTGCATGATTTATTGGAGACGCCTTCGATGACGAACCTCACCTTCTCATCTTCTGCACCTCCCCACCAATTTCAACAAGGACCTGCGGATCATGCATGTAAATCCAGCATGACTTGCAATGGTACCACGACTTGGAAGACGTTCCGTCACTACAAATTTGAGACCGGAAACTTGCGCACAAAATATCCCATCAATCAATATTTTTTAGAAATCCGACGTAAGTGAGCTTGCTTTTCAGACTTTGAGAGCGCCGGGTCTTTTCTTTTTCCTGCTATATTCCACACGTTGACTGCTGGAACTCGTAGAGTGAAAAAAAAAATTGTGAGGCAAGCTTTGACAATATGCGCTTGCAACCAAAACCAGGCTCTTGTCACGATATCACATAATATCTAGGGTCTAAAAGAATAATTACAAAAGAATAATTACAGGACAACATGATTAATTTCTCGGTGGTGTTTCGTATACTTCGTCAAGGAGGGAGAAGATGGCGCGTGGGTCTTTTATCCGTGTTATTGATAAGCAAGATATATCATTACATAAAGAAATAGTTTTAAGGCAAATAGCAATTAAAGAGAAAAAAAATCAATATGCCGTAAAATATAATAAGTTTCAGGTGTGAAAGAGTAGTGAAAGGCGTATAACAATAGAGACAAGATCTTCAGAAGTAGAATTATACCTTCGAAAGCTCTCGGCCGACTCGAGATGACGCCACTAAAAAAACCACGAATGGTTGACCACTCCGACCCTCACATTGTCTATCCATTTATAAGGGTCGAGCTCCTATGCAATCATATGTGTAACTACATTTTACCCCCCTCCCTCTTAAAAAGGGACACTGGGATGCACATTTTTTTTTATTTTCACTATACAGACATGTCATGCATGTCTTCTCTCGGCCGAGGCTTCTTTTGGATGTCACTCTTGAATGAATGTCATCATATTCCTTTCATCGCCGAAGCTTTGCTTCTCAACATCTTCGAAGTTATCTTCTTTTAATTCTCTCATGACTAGACAAAGTAATATGATGAAGCTGACTGACGGAGGTCAGGGGACAAAGGTCATAGTCTTTTGAGCCATGTCAATTAAATTGTCCTAAAACAATAGCTAAAATTTATTTTTATTATCCGAGGCCTTCGGTCAGAGATCTTCTCTCCAACAATAGCCTGTCACGGGATAAGCTCATTTTCAATAACAATCTCAAACCATGTTTTCAGTTCTAGGGCTTCGAATCGAAGGCCCGAAAAACACCCCATTTGATTTTGTTATTAAAAGCGGATACATAAAACTAAAATATGTAGTTACCAACAAAGACATATCTACATTTTATGCAAGAATGGTAGTAGGTGCTTTTTACACTCAACCCTCGATTGACGACCTATTCCGGCTATATAGAAGGGGAAGAATGTCGAGTTGCCCATAATATTTATCCCTTATGCCTACAAGTTGTTGTATTGAGCTCCTTTGAAGACTTTTCTACTTGCTTTGAACTCAAATGCTTCGTTGCTTAATTCTGATTAAGAGTTTTTTTTGAGATGGCACGTGTTCTCAACATGATGGAACCCCATCAAGCCAATCCTCTCAAACCGAGGAATGTATACACCGAAGCTATGGTCCTTTTTTCCAGACTTCCCCTCTAAATAATGTTCACAGGGAAAAGGACCCACTAGATGCCAACCATTGGAGCTGCACCATTGACCAAAAGTTCACTCTAATACTAATGCACTAAGGAAGAAAAGATCAATCATGTGGCACATCAACTTCAAGATGCCTCTCGTGCATGTTGGCACTAGACTAAGGTGGACGGAAATCAAGCAGGCTTTCCATGCTTTCTTTGTTCTAGCTAGTGCTAGAGGCTATCTCTAGCAAAGTGTGCATATGAGCATGCAAAACACTGTTTTGAACTGTAGACGACATTGTTTGCAGAGTGGAGTTTGAAATATGGAGTGAGATAAGATGTGGGATAGGGAGGCTGCTGGAGGTAGCGAGGTGAAGGCGATAGATGAATTTCACAAGCTTACTCAAGGCATATGCTCTATGCTTGACCATGACAATAACTTCAACTATCTATATCAGTATACTTCCTTAGATATTCTTATAGAACTGGTGAAATGTTTGAAGTTCAAGAATGACCTCTCTTTTCTATGATGCAAGTCAAGGTTTTAATCACTCCTTACAAGAATTCAATGGGCTGGTAAGCTTGGTGATCATGGCATAGCATAGCAGGGCTGGTCCTATAGGGTGGGCAAGGGAGCAACCACCCTAGCCCCCCAAACTTATGGGGCCCCACCCAAAACTATCAAATATGTATCAAGTATCCGTATACTATATATTTGAGGTTTAGAAACGAATCGATATAGACCTAATAAAAAATTGACATCCTCGTGCCCTCGCTGGACGCTGCCCCAATTCTGTGTCGCCACATGCTACGATGTCCCTCGCTATGGACACATTCACCAAGAGACTAAACCAATTCATAATTTTTAAATTTTCCTAACACTTGGACACATGGTTCATGATCTGAGCTACTTGCATTACACGAGCACATGTCATGTCACCACATTCGTGGAGGCGCTGTATGGGGTGGGTGGCCTAATCCTAAGAATCAAATTTCTCTTAAAGAAGTTGGAGAGCTAGAGCTCAAATCCACTGCTCTAATATAGGTTCTAAAGTCTAATTTTTTGTCCCAAACTCCTATCTTATCTGACACTAAGTGATATCAAGTGCAAAATGTTACAAAACTTTTTAGCTCGATATCAAGTGCAAGTAAGTGTTTGACTATAATTTATATTTGTCATTTTATAAACATTAAAGAATTTTATTGCATCCAATATAAGTTATTTTTGTGCATCGAATGATAATTTCTTTAATTATGTGTTCGTAAGACTTTTTATATAGAGAGATGAGATATGCCTCTATATTAGTTTTCGCCTAGGGCCTCTAAAATGTTAGGACCGTCTCTAACAATTAGAAGAACGCCCTAGGAGCTGACACACAAAAGAGAAAATTTTAATTACTTACTGACGATATGGAGGCCATCTCTCTACATGCTAGTTTATATGGGCAAATAACTGAAAGGGCGATAGTCTTTACCATTTTCTCTAAATTGATTTTGATGATTGATGACCATCACAACCTAATGGACTAACTAGTTTGCCTAGTTGATTAATTCTTAGGTGCATAAGTCCAACCATATCAATTCTAAGTCGATTGTTCAAAATACCGTAGATTATTCCTGACAGGAGAAGCGTTTTGGAGAAATCACTTGTGCACGGACCATCCGGGCCCTTCTGACAGACCGTCTGCGACACCTCGGTAAGCCTCAGATACAAACTATGCAAAACTAACATTTCTACTATAGACTGACCGAAGGAGAGCAGAACACCGTCCGAGACCAAGCTCGGATCGTCCGACCATTGGAAACCAAAGAAACCTGAAGGTGCCAAGTTTGGTAAAAAGGAATTATAGCATCCTCATGGCCTGTTCGGGGTGCACAGTCGAACCATCTGTGACTGCTTTACCTGACATCTGATGATACATTTAATAATGCACTTATATCCGTTGATATATCCGTTACTATTGACCGTTGCGATTTCTGCCGTTGATGTGCAGGGGCAGACCGTTTGGACCAGGAGCGCGGACTATCCGCGGTTGACAGAAAGTGGGCAATTCTTAGGAAGTGGTTGGTGGCTATAAATACAACTCCAACCACCTCCATTTATTTCATCCAAGCATTCCATTCATCCTCATTCAATACAAGAGCAAGCATTTCATCCCAAGACACATCCAAAGCTCCCAAGCTCTTCTAAGTGCCATAATTGTGACTAGCGATCATTAGTGATTACTTCCCTAGAAAGTCTAGAGAGAGTTTGATCTTGTGTTTTTATTGTTGCTCTTGTTGCTTGGCTTTCTTAATCGTGCTTTCTTTATCTCCTTCTAAACTCTCAAGTGACTTGTAAAGCTAGCAAGAGACACCTAATCGTGTGGTGATCCTTGCGGGGTCTAAGTGACCCTCGAGATTAAGAAGAAGCACTCAACCGGTCTAAGTGACCGTTTGAGAGAGGGAAAGGGTTGAAAGAGACCCAACCTATGTGGCCTCCTCAACGGGAAGTAGGTTCTTTGGAACCGAGCCTCAGGAAACAAATCGGCTGTGTCTTTGTGCTAATCTTGTATTGCGATTTGATTCTTCCTCTCCTCTCTCCCTAAAGTTCTCTTGCTTGCAATCTCTTTGAGTTAGCTCCCAAAGTTATCCACATTAATTGAACAACTCATAGCAAGAAGAACTCTCTTCCGCACTCCGATTTCATTATTACTCATTCTAACTCTAACCTCGGGCAAAGTTCATGTTCAAAGTTTATAATTTTCAGGTTTCGCCTATCCACCCCCTCTAGGCAACTTTCATTAATATTGCCATTGAAAATAGTAGCAACACTACGTTTTTGCCATTTTGTTGGTGTGACACACCACAACACCATGCCACCGTGGATACTGGCCTATTTTGAATAGAGACATGTGAAATGTCAGTTTTACCATTGCCCCTATTTCTTTACTAGTCACTAACAGTGAGGCCTATCTATCTGCACCTTCTTCCTCCCTCCTCTAGCGCTATCACGACCTCCTCTAGGGCGTGGACATGAACGACTAGGTGGTGTTGGTAGGTGCCATGGACATACTTGCCTCCACCATATCAAAGCTCGAGATAGAAAAGGTTTCACCTCATTTATAACATCAATACCAGTCCCAAAAATTAATATGTCATCAACATATAAGGATATATCACTTCTCTGTCTCCACCATGTAGGTAGTATACACATTAATTTGCTAGTTTTATTAACAACAAAGAATGTACATCTTAGAGTATTATAAAATTTCTCATGACACTACTTTGGTTCTTGCTTCAACCCATAAAAAGACTTTAATAACTTACACACTTTTCTCATGACACTTTGCTCTCTTCATCTAACTTTCCATTGAGGAAAGCTACATTCATGTCGAATTAATAGATTAGAAGATCATATGAGGCAACCAAGATAAAAGTTCCTACGTTATAGTCATTTTAGCAACACAAGAGTAAGTATCAATGTAGTCCTGGCCTTCTTTCTATTATACTCTTTAGCCACAAGCCTAGCATTGTACTTCTCAAAGGTACCATCAGACCTAAGCTCCTTGCACACCCACTTGCATTCAATTGTTTTACAACCATATGGATGGTTGATGGTTTTTAAAGTTGCATTAACCATGATGGAATTCATCTCACTGCTAATAACATCTTTTAAATTGTCTACATCAGGTGATGCATATGCTTTTGGAATTAGCTTAGGTGTACTATCTACAAGTTACATATTGAAATCATCATCTCATGACCTTGGAACCCTTTGTCTCTTGCTCTTTCTTAAAGCTATTTTACTATACTCATCCTCTTATTATTGTTCAATACTTTAAGATGGTAAAAATTCCTCAAAAGTTGGCTCGATTTCCTGATTAGAAGTATTATGTGTATCTTTGATATGAAATATATTTTCAAAACTATAACATCTCTAGATTCAATTACTGTATTAACAAACATATCAGGTCATTTGGATCTAAAAACTATAAATCTATAGGTAGTGCTATGACAAGCCTAACCCCAAAAACATCATTAAAATTTTTCGATCCAAGTTTGCATTTTTTAATTATTGATCTATTGACTTTTACAAAACAACTCCATGTACAAAAATATGAAAGAGATGTTTTAATCTTCTACACTTCATATGGAGTTATCTCACTATTCTTCATGCGAAGTTTATTCAATACATGATTCATTGTTATAACAACATCCCCCATCATGCCTTAGACAAACCCACAATATCCAACATAGCATTAGCAAGATGGGGAATAATATAGTTCTTCCTTTCTATAACTCCGTTTGATTTGGGAGAATAGGATGACACAAATTGGAGATAGATTATTTGAGAAATACTCCTCACCATGATCAAACCTCAATATTTTATTTTTTCTTTAATTGATTTTTTACGTTACTCTTATATATTGTAAACTAATATAATACTTCATAATTTATTTTTATTAAGTACACATGACAATATCTAGTTCCATCTTTAATGGAAGTCATCATTGCTACTTTCCCTTTTTAGTCAGCACATCATTTATTTCATAAAGATTAGAATATACGAGTTATAAAAGTGTTGAACCCTATTCATTTACATCAATGTGAAATTTTCTTAGTTGCTTAGGTCGCACACAAGCTTGATACTTCAAACTTTTGACCACTAACAATTAAGAAATTAAACACAATGTAGAAAGCTGAGAGACACTTTAAAAATTGACATGGCATAAGTGAAAGTGCCACACATGGATCCCATCACCATTAGGCAAATGCTTAACATGGTTCACAACCAAATTATTAAAATCTAAAAGGAAAAAGCGAAATAAACCCCCACTATCATAGTCTTTACAATAAATAGCCTAAAGTGAGACTCGACTACTTTATTAGACTAAAAAATCAACATGAAATCATCTCACTATAGCAAGGAACCTTTAAAGAGATTCTTCTTTATTGCTGACGCATGTTGCATGTTTTGTAGTCGCACAATCTTTCCCCATTCTTCATTGGAATAACATCTTTCTCAACTTACCCCCAATAACTCGCAAACAAATATTAAAATATGCAACAACAGAGAAAATTACTTCTAATATGAAGGCAATTTTAATATGAATCTAACGCAACTTGAACGGAGTGAATCGGATTTAAAACGCAAAAGTTATCGCAGTTTTAATTTAAACTAAATTCCTGCGTACGGATTAAATTAAATAGGGACTAAATTGCAAAATGACCATCTTCTTCCTCCGCTTCCTTCTCCTTCCTCTCCACCATGGGAGGGGGAGGGGGAGGGGGAGGGGAGAGGAGGGGGCTGCGCAGGGGGCCGAGCGGGGCCGACCGGGCGGCCACAGCCGCCGGCGGGGGGCAGGGGCGGGGGAGGGGAAGGGGAAGCACTAGGGGGAAGGGGGGGACGGGGAGGGACGCCGTCGCCGGGGAAGGTGAGGGGAGGGAGAGGGAGGCCCTGCACGGATGGAAAAACGGAGAAACGAAGAAACCCTAGGTACAACAATGGTGGAGGCCCACTGGAGAAGATGACCCTCGCCGAAGCCTCATCGATTGGGGACGAACCATTGGTCGGATCGATGAATTGAAGGCATGTAAAGCCCTAAAATTCATATAAGGTAAAATAATAAAATAAATAAATACATGTATTTTTCATGAAAGTGTTTTTGAAATTATTTTATTTTCTTTTTGTGCATACTCACTTGAAGTAAAGTAGTCAAATAACAAATAAATAAATATAGAAAAATGCATATCATGCTGGAATTCTTGTATTGGTGCAATCGTACTCAAATTTTGAGACAAGTTTAAGTCCGAAAAGTAGAATTTGTAACACCCATTAGAAATCACTTTAAAATAAGGAGGCGTGTATTGAGTATTTGGAACAAATGCCTAAATAAATAAATAAGATATATTGTTGCATACCATGCTAGATACCTTTATCTATTTCATTTAAATTCGAATTGAAAACTTGAAATCAGTTTGGATTTTGAAGTATGAAATAGAACAAGGAATTGAAAAGGATAATAGAAAAAAATAGCAGCTCGGGCCGCTTCTATCTTGGCCCATCCTCCCTTGAATCCCGCACAGCCCAGCACTTCAGCCGCGGTGCCAACACACGGGCCCACTGACCGGCCTCCCACTGCGTGCGTTGCTTGCTGCTGGCTGGCTGTCATGTGGGTCCACGCGGCCAGCTTCGTCTCCTCCCCTGTAACAGAAATCGCCGTGTTTTCCTGGGCGAATCGCGGGTGGCCGGTGCGACCCCGCCGAAATAGCCGGACGGTTGAAACAACCCGGACCGGACTCCTCGTCCCTGAGCATAAAACCCGCCGCGAAACCCCGTTCGTTGCGTAGCCAAAATCGAGATCTTCTTCTCCCCCGTGACGAATCGCACGTCCGCCTCTCCCCGACCCAGCTGACCGCCGCAACAGCATATCGCATCGGGAGCTGAGGAATCAAACAGGTGATGGCGTCAGCGCTGTCCTCCCTGCGTTTCGGCGACAACCTTTCTGTGGTGGGCATCTCCGCCGTGGCGGTCGTGCTCTGCGAGGCCCACTCCTGGCTTCTCATCTACCGCATCGACGCTAGCTGTGATCCAAAGCCTGAAGGAAATCGCGCCAGTCATGGTAAGGTTGCCCTTGTGTGTTTCTTCGTTGTCTAAACTGCGATCAACGCTTCGATCTCGTCCGTTCTTGAAATCGCCTGCTGGAATGACCGGGACCGTCGCTCGCCGGGGCCGTGGCACCGCCATGGGAATGCTGGCGCCGCCGCTGTCTGCGGCCGGTGGGGGCATGTGGTGAGGGATTGCACGGTGGCTGTTGGATTCAATTCGACGGCTGATATTGAACTTGCATACCACTTCGGTGCGACCGATACCGGCCCTTGGATCATGATCGAGCGGATCTGAAGGGATCTCAGTTATTTAAAATTAACACCGTCGGATCCAGATCCAAGGGATCGCAAGTCATACAGGTTCAATTAGGCCCGAATCTAATCTGATCCGTTGGGATCGGATCGGACGGCTGAGAATAATTGATACCTGTTCGGTTTGAGACAATTGCAAAAGAGACCCTAGGTTTTCTCACATTCAACCCGCCGTCCCCGCGGGAGTAGGCTGTGTCTGGTAGATTTTACAAGTTAGACCCCGACCTTCTCTGTATTAGTGTGCCCAGTCCAGAAGCTTAGGAAATTCAGAAAAATAATTTGGGAAATGGTTTTTATGTATAAAAATATATCCAGAACTTATTTAATTCATAGAAATTCCATTTTTACTCCTTTTTAATCCATTCCAGTTGCAATAATTCTGTATTAATATTGTCTATCAACTAATAACACTGTTTAGCCATGAAACTTGAGTTAAAATTGTTCATTAGGATTAGTCTATTCTAAGCACTAAATAATTTCGAAAATTCATAACTTAATAACTATAGCTCCGAATTTAGTGGTTCTTGTTTCTACGATCTCGTTATGGCACGTAGATTATTATTATGCAATGTATTCTTATGTTTGGTGTAATGTTAATTTTGCCTATACACTGTTTGTTTGTAATGCTACGACTAGCGTGAGGACACGTGTCATCTGAAGATCATCCTGGTACCTGGAAATCTCAAGTCCCAGCACTACAAAAATACCCCCCTATTGCAACGCATTCATGCGTTGCTAGAAGTTGAAATAAGTGTTGCTAAGGCTTATACCAACGCATAATTATGTGTTGCCTATGCTGGCGTTGCAAGGGTCTACTGCAACACTTATATATATGTTGGTAAGCCATGACTATAAGCGTTGCTCGGCCGCAACGGCTATTTATTCCCTACTGCAACGGTTACATGTGTTTGTACCGGCAAAGACGGGCTGACCCGTATTGGATTTGGCAACATTTTGCTTAGATTTATGGCAGCACATTTATGTATTGCAATGTTGTTGAACCGTATAACAATGGCAACATTTAGATAAGATTTGTGAGAGCACATATATTGTTACAAGAAATAAACCATTTATTGAATAGAAATTGATATACAACAACATTTGCCATTAATAAAATGAGAAGGTCCAATTCATCCTAGGCATAAACACGATTGCAATGGACAAACCATTTCTCATTGAAATAAAATAGTCAATATACAGAGTAGCACAACTTAAAATAATCACCACTTCATGCGTGTACAAATATTTCTGGAGACAGATATAAACATATGACTAATCCTAAACTATACTAATCTGCATCATAGGTAAACTAGGAAAGCTTTTTTTGGTAGCATAGTCTTCAAATTCTGCAGAAATCTTGCAGCTCTGAAACTAAAATCTGGCAGCCCTGAAACTTCATCCTAGGTACTGAATCTGATGAACAATAAGAAAACATTTCAGAAAAAAATATATGTGCAAAAGAATACAATATGCGATAGGAGAGCACAGGAATGAACAAACTAAGAAATGAAGATCAAAGGAGAGCGCAAGTATGAACGAGCCTACCAAGAAATGCACGACCAAGAATAGGAGCCAGTGATGGCTGCTATTGTTGCTAGTAATATAGTGATCAAAGGCGACCAATCACCCTCTCAAACATTTCCGCTGGACTGCAAAATTGAGGATAAAAGTTCAGACTAGAAATCATAGTAGCCAAATACTGATAGCTTTTATTTGGTCAATGCCCCTCAACTTCAAATTTACAGATAACATAAGTTACAAAAGTCAAATATCATGAGATTTGTTGATACTCACAGGGAAGTGAAAATATATACCGCTAGTTTTGACATTAAAGCTTAGGATAATCCACAGTAAGTAACACAGTATAGATGATAACATGATGCCAAGAAAATTAACACTGCTAGAAATGTTTTAGTAATAAAAAGTTGTGCAACCTGACAAAGGAATCTAGATGCTACTATAGACATGTGTTTTCATACCAGGTAAAGATCTTGCCTAATCTCCTCAAGAGTCTTTTCCTTATTTCCTATATAACCTGCATAATGGTTTATGTGAGAATAGCCTAAAAGACAAACAACGAACTTAAATAGAAAGATGGGCAGCTTGCAAAATTAATTACCAAAAATCTAACAGGTGGTCTGATATAACTTAGCTCATGCCAAGATGTACCCACACATTGAAAAGAACATAAACTTGTGAAGACAGATGTTAGTAGTGTTAATCACATCATAAATTGAGTGGGAATCAATCGTATAATAGTAGTGTTAATCACATCATAAATTGAGTGGGAATTCATAAAGGAAAATAAGGTAGATGCATTATAAAAATAAAACTAGATGTTCGTAAATATAATTGAAAATGCAGCCTTACCAAAGTCCTCAAACTAAAACACGCCAAGCTCCATTACCAGAGGCCAGCTGTTTTGACCACCATGGAGTAGAGGGCTTATCTAAAATCAGTGGCAATTCATAAAGGGAAATAAGGTAGATGCATTACAAAAAACCAGACGTTCATAAATTACTTCTAGTTAAAAGATACACGGTTTTGCTTAAGTTTCCTTGCTATTGTTAGCACTTAGCAGGAGGCTGTAGCCTGGCATACGCTAGAGGATTTCCTGCGCCAGTGGGGTGGTGATGGAGGGGAACATGGCACTGGCCTGTCACATATTTGCCACCTGCAAATGGCTGATTCTGATTTAATCACAAGGAAATAATATGGGTTGTCAGTATTTGGATTATGTCTTAATGTCCTGTACATGCTGGATCAAGTTGACCTTGATCCCTATGGGTCACTAGCTGCATTCCTTGATTCCATGGTTCAATGTGTAGCAGATGGGGGTACGCTAATGTGCTCAGCTATAGACATGATAGTGCTTGCTGGTGGAAATGCAGATGGGACAATGCTACGTGAAGGCTTTTCATCAGCATCCGAACTTCCGAAAGAAAAGGATAACCTATAATTTGTGACACTGTACCCCCTATTGTACTATGAAACTTACCAATGAACCAGAACACAACTGCAGCGAGAAGGATGGATGTCAATATAAGAGTTGTCTCCCTCCACATATTCTAACAATATCTTCTCTACCATACCTGGGCAGAAGTAAAGCCACTTATATATAACTAATGGCAAGTCAGAAATAAAGAAAAGCAGCAAACAAAAAAATATCCAACACCAAACACAACAAAAAAGAAATTCAGAATAGGGCCTGTCTCATTAAGTCATATATGTACAGCAGATAGTGTGTATCTTCTCTAGCATACCTAGGCAAAAGTAAATCCACTTATATATAACTGATGGCAAGCCAACAAAAAATAAAAGCAGCAAACACAAAAATATCCAACACCAAACTCAACAGTCAACAGAAAAGAAATTCAGAATAGGGTATATGCACAATACTTGATCATTTCATCAGGAAGTGGTCTCGACCTCCAGTCTGCATTTTGATACCTACAAGAAAAAGGCATGCCTTAATCAGAGAAAAGAAAGTCCCATTGTAGATACAAGGGAGGTCAGAGTGGATCTTTGTAAATTATTTATTGGATAGAGCCTTACCCCTTCTTTATTGTTACTCCACAAAAATGAAGCAATAGGTGCTCAAGGCTGTTTCTCTCCATCTGTAAGACCCTTGAAGCCTGATTGTCGTTAGAAAGAAAAGCAATCTTCAGTCTATTAAACATTAAATAGGAGGGTTTCCAGGAAGAATAAAGAAATAAGAAAATTGGGTGGCAGAATCAGGATCATGGTATTATTGACCCTAATTTACACATACCTATCCTGTGTCAAAAAGATTGCACACATAGATGTGGAAGTCCCGCTGGAGCCACATTATATCACGATCCGCACCATGCATTACCTATTTGACCAAGAACGAATGAAAACCAGAAATTCGAGTACATAGAGGCATTATTTTGTATTTTTTAAAAACCTTTCTCTTTGTTGGATCTTTGAAAGGCTCTTGCAAATAGAGACCAATGTATATGCGTAGCTTAAGAGTGTCCACAATAAAGTCTTCTGTTCTTGTTGAAATCTGCATCAAGCAGGTCAAGCCCTGAAATGACCTATATTGATTATGCTCCAGATCTACCTGAAAATGGAGCAAAAAAATTATAGAGGCAATCATTAAATTGCTAGTATCATGAAGTCCATGGAATTTATTCTTTTGCATGTCAGATAGCCTAGAACATAAAAGGGCGTAAAACTCATTCTATAAGATGAAGAAACAAAACATAGGAGGTATCTTGTTTATATAACAATATAACAACCAAAGTTGCACTATATTGTTCATGTCAAACAGTCACAAAAGTAATCTAGCTTAAGAACTTTTCAATAGTGCTAGTATAAAGACTGTCAGGTCCAATGCACATTCCACAACCACTAACATATAGCAGTATTATACATGTAACTAAAACATTTTTCGAGAACTGTGGTGATATGTGTGCATGAAATATGCCTCGCAAGGGCAAAAACCTGTAGGGAAGGCATGCTGACAGTTCTTTCAGTTAAAAAATGTATGCAACACAGGGAAAAAAAATACTTGACAGATGAACTTCAGTATTCAGTATCAACATAAGAGGCATCTAAGTATCATAGATTCATTTGATAAAACAAAAACATTAGTTACAAATGCTTACAACAAATTTAGTTATGTTCTTCAATTTCTTAGCTAATTCTGTTAAGCCTTTGTGATCTTGAACCAGCGTAAATGGTGTATCCTCTAAATCAGCTGGCTTCACTGGTTCTCTGTCAGGAACATTTCTGTCAACAAACTGTTCAACAGGCAGGTTTTCCTGCAACAAAAAACAAGTTAAAACTCATAAATGGATACAGATGCAAGGAAATCATGACACTGACAAAAATATACAGAAGATAAACACTAGACTTAGAGCAGGCCTATGTTTTTAAAAAGAAAAACACCACACTGATCTTATTTTCACCTGTTAGTATGGTACATATCGTTGTGCATGAAAAGACTACCTTCAACTTTGAAAATACCAACATGCATACTAATTCTCCCATATCAACATGCCTATGATTCACTGTTGTTTGTCAAAAGCAGGTAATATCCTTGCAAAAATGTGTTACACATTTCCTCTTCCATTTATACACACGATCACATGCTATCCTAAAACCATCTTCCGCTGTTCTGTTTAAATTTTACCCCCGTATATACAGCAATCAGATTATTTGCACTCATTCCGTGTCTCATAAACTTTGGGCACCATCTGCCCAACACATCCAGTCTAAACACACCAAACGATGGGGAACAACAACAGTAGTATTTGATTCAACAAGTGTTACTATTTTACCCAAGCCATTTCCATGTCTTACACATCGATCAATGAGTTTATAGCTCCTTTATTCCGTTAGAACTCACCAAAACATAGAGAAGTAGCAACAGGATAGTGTATCACTGACCAGCGGGTGAACATGTCGGGTGCCGTCTTCGCTGTGCTCTAGCCAGACATGCTCGAATGGCTTGTAGTTATCCACTCTGATTTTGTACACGTCTTGCGGTCGGGGAATGCTTGGATCGTGGAAAGGCACCTTGGCCTTGGCCCCCGGCGCCGGCGCGACTCCCTTCTCCCTGGTCAACGCTCGCACTAGCCCGGCGCCAGCGCCAGAGCCAGCAGTCCTGCAGTCCTGGCCGCTGGACACCCTCTTCTTCTTCTTGCCATGGATCACGAGCTGGAACCCATCCCCGGCCTCCTCGGCGCCGCCAGCCTCGCGGCGCGACGCCGCATCCTCCCTGCCCCTCACTTTCTCGGGCTCGTCCATGGCGGAACAGCCGCGGCGCGCGAGCGCACGGCGGCCTCCGGTGCTTGGAGGTTGGTGGGTGGGTGGGTGGGGAGCTAGGGTTTTGGCGTTTGGGCACGGGCGCCCCGCGGCCTCGCCGCGGGGTGTGGAATTGAGGTGGGGGCGGACCGGGGGCGGGGAGGAGGATGGGAAGGAACGTCTGGCGATTTCAACGACCCTCCTGCAGCTGTCGCTTATATTGACGGCAGTGGAGGTTTGATGTGATGGTGTCCGGCTGTCCGCGGCTCCGCTGCTCAGGCGGTACTCGTGATGAAACTATGAAAGTTGAGTGGCCGTGTTCATCGGCTGCTTGTGCCGTCGTGCGTCGGTGGGCCAAAGCCTCTGGATCGGCGTCGGGAGGCAGCTGCTTGTTTTACTTCGTCACCCTCTTCTGCGATGGCTTGGGGTTAGGGTTTGAGGTGGGTAGGTAGTTCAGGAGATTTTGGCGCACTGACGAAGAGTCTGCGGCTAGGCGTGCAGAGGCCGCCGACGGGATTGGGGACTTTTGCGAAGGCGACTGGGCCATGGCAGGTGGCCAGCGGCGGCGTGGGTAGGTGGTTCAGGCCGTGCGCTTGTGTCTCCCTGTGTGATAGGGTTTTTGGTAGATCGAAATCTAAAAGGACAATATTTGGTTTAATTATTGTACTTCAAATCATTCAAATTGAGTGTTTTTCTGAATTTAAATATTAAATGTTACTAGCAAGAAATATTAATGGTTGTCACATACTAGTTAATCAATACATTCAGCTAGCAACACATATTAAATGTTTCCGTATCCTATTTAACACAACGGATGGTACGCATAAAGCGTTGCCATAACTCTAATAACTTAACGGATGATGCTTGCAACACATATTAAACGTTGCCCGCTAATTTCTTACAATGCATAAAATCATGTGTTGTTGCGGATGCGTTGCAATAGGGGGGTTTATGTTGTGGTGCAGGCAAGTTGTGCCCTTGATCACTTCTTTTTACCCACTCATGTTCTAATTAATCATAATGATCTGCATAGGTTAATTTTGATGGGACCTAATAGGTTACCCTAGTTTGTCTATCTTTATGCCTTGTTTACCACTAAACTTTCTGGGTAGTACTTGCTAGTGCTATATGTGGATTTGGGCATTGAGATACATATTATTCATACTTTTGTTATCAATTGTTATTTACTGTTCATGATAAGATCATTATGTTAATTGGAACATGGAGCGACCACCCGGGAAAACAGTGCTACCACAAGGGTTTAATGGGACGCCCTTGGCCGATTAATTAGGAAAGCTAGTGGAAGACTACCTTACCCGAAAGGGGCAAGGGCAGTAGGGGAGTGGTCAGTGTAGGGAGGCCCTCGGGAGGATTTTGCTGCGATGGCAGTCCTGCAAGGGATTCCTGCTAGGGAGGCCCTCGGGAGGATTTTGCTGCGATGACGGTCCTGCAAGGGATTCCTGCATTGGAACTTCCTATAAACTGTAGCGGGTTTTCTGAAGCTAGTGGAACTTTGTAAAGGCCTTGTAGTGTTGCCCTGCCTCACCTCCTCGGTAGAGGTGTATGGGATTGGCCGTCTCTTGGCAGATGGGTAACACGACTTGTGGGTAAAGATGCGCAACCTCTGCAGAGTGTAAAACTGGTATACTAGCCGTGCTCACGGTCATGAGCAGCTCGGACCCTCACATGATTAAATTATGGAACTAAATTCAATTTGTCATATGCATTGCATTGCAGGTGAGGTTGTTACTTTTGTTCTACTAATTAATTGGGTTGGTATTTACTTATACTTAGTAACTGCTAATAAAATTTTGACCAACTTTAAAAGCAATGCTCAGTTCTAACCATCCTCTTTGGTAAGCCTTACACTTCACGTGAGCTCCCACCTTTGGCGAGTTCATGCACATTATTCCCCACAACTTGTTGAGCGATGAACGTATGTGAGCTCACTCTTGCTGTCTCACACCACCCCATAGGTCAAGAACAGGTACCGCAGGATGATGCGCTCGGAGGATGCTGTGAAGTGTTCGTGAGAGATCTAGGCCGTCGTCTCCCAGTCAACTTTGGGTTGCTGGACCGTTGTCTCCTTATAATGTAATTATTTATTTTGTATAGAACTCCTGTTACATAGTAAAGATGTGACATTCGATCCTGTGCCATGAATCATCATATGTGTGAGACTTGGTCCCAGCACACCTGGTGATTATGTTCGCGCCCGGGTCTTGGTGCCCCAAAACCCGGGTGTGACAGAAGTGGTATCAGAGGAATGTTGACTGTAGGACGAAACCTAGATAGAACTGGACAACCATTATCTACTTACCTTTGCTACTCTGATTCTTTCTAAACTTTTCTTAATCTTTTCTCATCTATTTCCGCCTTACTCTGATTACTCTTACATTTTTCCTTCTAAGGACAAATGTGGATTTCACACTTCGAAATCCTGTGCCTAAAGTGACTTTTAGGATAGGAGACCTAATCTTAGGAACAAAAACAAAACTATTTTTTTCATATCTATGCACTTGAATGTTTGTTATTATGATACTTGCCTGATTTGGATCTTTGATTGAGTGTGATGAGTTGTGGAGTAATATCCACAATTGCATCGGTATATACACATAGGTATAAAAATATATATATATATATATATTTATAAAATAACTAGACAACCTAGATTATCCCTATTGGAATACATCTAGCTTAAGAGATTTATCTAACCAATTCATCTTATCTTAGAAGACTCTCTTTTATCCTAATAGATTCATCTTATCATGAAAGATTCTTTTTATCCTAACCACTATTTATCTGATCCTAAAGTAACCACCAGGACCTAATCCAAAATAATGAGATCTTAACTAGTTTAATCTAGTCATACCAACCTAATCTAGATTCTATTTAATCTATTATGATCTAATCTTGAGTAAGTTACTTAATGCTGGTACAAAGGATAAAGCCATACTCCAAATCCACTTAAACAGATTAGTGACACTAGTAGAAGAGATTAGACCCTACTAGCCATGTATTAACTTAACTTAGCACATTGGATCAACTCAACCATGAGCAAAAGATCTAACCCAACCAATAGAGTCATGATGGATTGCATAATCTATCAACCCCCACCTAAAACGAACTTTTGACCTACATCATATAGTCTATCTCATCCATATCTATCTTAACCATATTCCCCAACTCCAATAATATACACTAACATCGAATCAATGAGACCAAGACCGGAGAGGAAAAGATCAACATTAACAAGGAAGGATGTAACAGTCAAAGTGAATCTCGAGATGAATCAAGACTTAGACGTTTCGAATGGAGTTTTTCTTATCTTTCTTACCTCAACATGTCCATCTTATATCCTACATAATAAGTAGCTTGATACCTATGCTCTCCTAATAACACACTATTGACTAAAAAAATGAGACTCTGAAATTTTGAACCAAATATAAACAAATAGCTGGCCAATCCTTCTGTGTCCCTTTTCTCACAAATCTCGAGGTCGAGATTTCTGTTAAGGGGGGTAGGATTTGTAAAGCCCTAAAATTCATATAAGGTAAAATAATAAAATAAATAAATACATGTATTTTTCATGAAAGTGTTTTTGAAATTATTTTATTTTCTTTTTGTGCATACTCACTTGAAGTAAAGTAGTCAAATAACAAATAAATAAATATAGAAAAATGCATATCATGCTGGAATTCTTGTATTGGTGCAATCGTACTCAAATTTTGAGACAAGTTTAAGTCCGAAAAGTAGAATTTGTAACACCCATTAGAAATCACTTTAAAATAAGGAGGCGTGTATTGAGTATTTGGAACAAATGCCTAAATAAATAAATAAGATATATTGTTGCATACCATGCTAGATACCTTTATCTATTTCATTTAAATTCGAATTGAAAACTTGAAATCAGTTTGGATTTTGAAGTATGAAATAGAACAAGGAATTGAAAAGGATAATAGAAAAAAATAGCAGCTCGGGCCGCTTCTATCTTGGCCCATCCTCCCTTGAATCCCGCACAGCCCAGCACTTCAGCCGCGGTGCCAACACACGGGCCCACTGACCGGCCTCCCACTGCGTGCGTTGCTTGCTGCTGGCTGGCTGTCATGTGGGTCCACGCGGCCAGCTTCGTCTCCTCCCCTGTAACAGAAATCGCCGTGTTTTCCTGGGCGAATCGCGGGTGGCCGGTGCGACCCCGCCGGAATAGCCGGACGGTTGAAACAACCCGGACCGGACTCCTCGTCCCTGAGCATAAAACCCGCCACGAAACCCCGTTCGTTGCGTAGCCAAAATCGAGATCTTCTTCTCCCCCGTGACGAATCGCACGTCCGCCTCTCCCCGACCCAGCTGACCGCCGCAACAGCATATCGCATCGGGAGCTGAGGAATCAAACAGGTGATGGCGTCAGCGCTGTCCTCCCTGCGTTTCGGCGACAACCTTTCTGTGGTGGGCATCTCCGCCGTGGCGGTCGTGCTCTGCGAGGCCCACTCCTAGCTTCTCATCTACCGCATCGACGCTAGCTGTGATCCAAAGCCTGAAGGAAATCGCGCCAGTCATGGTAAGGTTGCCCTTGTGTGTTTCTTCGTTGTCTAAACTGCGATCAACGCTTCAATCTCGTCCGTTCTTGAAATCGCCTGCTGGAATGACGGGACCGTCGCTCGCCGGGGCCGTGGCACCGCCATGGGAATGCTGGCGCCGCCGCTGTCTGCGGCCGGTGGGGGCATGTGGTGAGGGATTGCACGGTGGCTGTTGGATTCAATTCGACGGCTGATATTGAACTTGCATACCACTTCGGTGCGACCGATACCGGCCCTTGGATCATGATCGAGCGGATCTGAAGGGATCTCAGTTATTTAAAATCAACACCGTCGGATCCAGATCCAAGGGATCGCAAGTCATACAGGTTCACTTAGGCCCGAATCTAATCTGATCCGTTGGGATCGGATCGGACGGCTGAGAATAATTGATACCTGTTCGGTTTGAGACAATTGCAAAAGAGACCCTAGGTTTTCTCACATTCAACCCGCCGTCCCCGCGGGAGTAGGCTGTGTCTGGTAGATTTTACAAGTTAGACCCCGACCTTCTCTGTATTAGTGTGCCCAGTCCAGAAGCTTAGGAAATTCAGAAAAATAATTTGGGAAATGGTTTTTATGTATAAAAATATATCCAGAACTTATTTAATTCATAGAAATTCCATTTTTACTCCTTTTTAATCCATTCCAGTTGCAATAATTCTGTATTAATATTGTCTATCAACTAATAACACTGTTTAGCCATGAAACTTGAGTTAAAATTGTTCATTAGGATTAGTCTATTCTAAGCACTAAATAATTTCGAAAATTCATAACTTAATAACTGTAGCTCCGAATTTAGTGGTTCTTGTTTCTACGATCTCGTTATGGCACGTAGATTATTATTATGCAATGTATTCTTATGTTTGGTGTAATGTTAATTTTGCCTATACACTGTTTGTTTGTAATGCTACGACTAGCGTGAGGACACGTGTCATCTGAAGATCATCCTGGTACCTGGAAATCTCAAGTCCCAGGCAAGTTGTGCCCTTGATCACTTCTTTTTACCCACTCATGTTCTAATTAATCATAATGATCTGCATAGGTTAATTTTGATGGGACCTAATAGGTTACCCTAGTTTGTCTATCTTTATGCCTTGTTTACCACTAAACTTTCTGGGTAGTACTTGCTAGTGCTATATGTGGATTTGGGCATTGAGATACATATTATTCATACTTTTGTTATCAATTGTTATTTACTGTTCATGATAAGATCATTATGTTAATTGGAACATGGAGCGACCACCCGGGAAAACAGTGCTACCACAAGGGTTTAATGGGACGCCCTTGGCCGATTAATTAGGAAAGCTAGTGGAATACTACCTTACCCGAAAGGGGCAAGGGCAGTAGGGGAGTGGTCAGTGTAGGGAGGCCCTCGGGAGGATTTTGCTGCGATGGCAGTCCTGCAAGGGATTCCTGCTAGGGAGGCCCTCGGGAGGATTTTGCTGCGATGGCGGTCCTGCAAGGGATTCCTGCATTGGAACTTCCTATAAACTGTAGCGGGTTTTCTGAAGCTAGTGGAACTTTGTAAAGGCCTCGTAGTGTTGCCCTGCCTCACCTCCTCGGTAGAGGTGTATGGGATTGGCCGTCTCTTGGCAGATGGGTAACACGACTTGTGGGTAAAGATGCGCAACCTCTGCAGAGTGTAAAACTGGTATACTAGCCGTGCTCACGGTCATGAGCAGCTCGGACCCTCACATGATTAAATTATGGAACTAAATTCAATTTGTCATATGCATTGCATTGCAGGTGAGGTTGTTACTTTTGTTCTACTAATTAATTGGGTTGGTATTTACTTATACTTAGTAACTGCTAATAAAATTTTGACCAACTTTAAAAGCAATGCTCAGTTCTAACCATCCTCTTTGGTAAGCCTTACACTTCACGTGAGCTCCCACCTTTGGCGAGTTCATGCACATTATTCCCCACAACTTGTTGAGCGATGAACGTATGTGAGCTCACTCTTGCTGTCTCACACCACCCCACAGGTCAAGAACAGGTACCGCAGGATGATGCGCTCGGAGGATGCTGTGAAGTGTTCGTGAGAGATCTAGGCCGTCGTCTCCCAGTCAACTTTGGGTTGCTAGACCGTTGTCTCCTTATAATGTAATTATTTATTTTGTATAGAACTCCTGTTATATAGTAAAGATGTGACATTCGATCCTGTGCCATGAATCATCATATGTGTGAGACTTGGTCCCAGCACACCTGGTGATTATGTTCGCGCCCGGGTCTTGGTGCCCCAAAACCCGGGTGTGACAAGGCACCGGGACGAATCTCTCAACGAGACGAATGCAACAGTACCCTTGAATTTCGCCGACGACGCACGGATCGAAAGTAATTGCTCGCCGGAGTTGGAACCACTTCTGAACTTCATTGAGCGATTTCGGGAGTTTCGAATCGAATATGAGGGTGGGGTTTCGAATTTTGGAAAGGGCTCGACAAGAGGATTCCAGCCATATATATATTGCTAGGGTTTTAAGATATTTTATTTTTCATATTTATCTTATTTTAAAAATTAAAAATCATTTTCAGAAAAAAGCTGAAATCGTTTTTAATATCTGAAAAAATATCTCGAAGGCTCCAAACATTCTAGAAAAATTTCTAGACATGATTTGGCATCCAATAAACTCAAAAAACATATTTAGAACTTTTGAAAATGTTTTATGTACCTCAAATAAATAGTTTTGAATTTCGAAAAATAGAATAATAATCAGAAAAATAGGAAAATTTACGAGAGACTTCTACGAGACATATTGACATGATTCAAACACTTGCACTTGGAAACACTATGCAGCAGCATGAATGCAACAATCATGACACTTCTATAGGTCCTGCTAATATAGAACCAAAATAACCCTCTACTGATTTGATAAAGGGAGAAGAAAAGTGAATAAAGGAAAGGATAACACCTGAATTTTGAGTACAAAACAAATAAATTTTTATACTCTAAAATTTAGGGTGTTACAGTACGTCCGCTGATCGGCGGTGGCGGCGCCGTACCACCACCACATGGAAGAGGAGGCATGTCAGCGTATCAGGGCCGATGGCGAGCGACGGTCTTCACACGGGCCAGCGCGGAGGAGCTCAACCCCGGTCTCATCGCGGGTAACACAACAACAACAAATACGGCGGCGAGTGAGGAATGACGGCTTCGAAAAAGACGTTCACGGTAAGCCAACATCGAAGGAAGCGATAATTTACACCTGAGCACTAGTACGCAACGGTGCAACCTTGGTTTCCCAATGGTCATATCAAGCGGTCCTCTAGAGGCGGTTCATGAGATGATCGAGAGAAGCGTTCGTCCCCTTTAATCAAGAGACTTCAGGATTGGCCCATCAGGATGAACTACTCTCAAGGGACAATTGTTAGGGCCGAGGCTGAACATGACCTCGATGTTAGAGTGAAGACTCTACATTTCGTTATTAACTACCGCGAGCGAAGGGACCTACTCTGCGACTAAGGCTAATCACAATGGAGGGTTTCACGTCCCTATTTCCAAGAACGCCACATCAGGTTATAGGATGAATGAAACACCATGTCTCAATGGAGAGTTTCATTTCACTGTTTTCTAAGCTAAACAATGCAATTAATGTGGCATGTATATTTGTAGCCAAACAATAGTACAATAGTTTGAGATAAATGTGCTGCCATATGTAAATAAAAATGGACACTTTCATTTCAGTTCATATTGGACACACAAATAAAACTAGATGCAAAATCAAAAAATGAACACCTCCAAATAAAACGGGACACAAACATCATGACTTGGTTAATTTAGGAAGATCCATATATTTTTGACGAGGCCCATATTTTTAACATATAAAGATAATACATGAGTTCGTAAACACTTTTTAACGACGCCCATATTTTTGCCAAATATGCTCAACCAAGTCCTTCTTCAATTTTAGATGAGTTGTACGATCTTAAAGATCTGTTTGATTCTCTAGCACTCTTTCAAATGGAATGGATTCACCAAAGGAGAATTCGGGTTGTTCGACGATGGCAGAACTTGCAGCCTAATTCAAATCAAGATTCTCTTCAATGTCCTCTTGCTTTTCATCTTCCACTATCATGTTGTGAAGTATGATGCAAGCTAGTATAATGTTCTCTAGTTGTTTTTATCATGTAGACGAGCTAGTCGCTTCAAAATACACCATCGACGTCGTAGGACACCAAATGCTCGTTCAATGTCCTTTCTTTTACCTTCTTGATAATTAGCAAATTCCTGATCTTTATCATTGTGTCACCAATCTTCAAATATTCATCTAGGTGATCAGCTGCACTGCCATTAGCCAATTGGCGAATAGCTGTTGTACATTTCTGTAATGGTGTGAGGCCTTGACGACTAGTACAATCTGTCCTTGTAGTGAAATAGTCAGACCACTTGTCTAGCTCCTCAACAATGTGCAAAAAAAGTGTCCTTGACATGCGATATCTTTTACGAAATATAGACGGAGGGTAGAGGAGTTTTTCAGAGAAATAATCATCATACAATTTTTGTTGAACCTCCTCCCTTGGTCTTTTGATGTACTTCCTTGGACGAAGACGATGATCGGACGCCACATTTTTAAGAGCTTCAACGCTGGCCTTCAAAATAACAGTCACCTCAGTAACAACATCATCCAAGACGTCATCCTCTGCTAGAAATTCATCTAACAGAGAATTGTTGGGTGGAACATCTGACATTTCGTAGTGGCATACAAGCAATAAAAAATGGTGAGGACTGGTATAACCATGGCAGTCCTATATATATGCACGTAGCAGTCCTGTACAGTTTACACAATGGAGGCATTCACAATGGAGTTATTCACTCTGACGTCATGTACACACCATTTGCTTACAGTTCACACAATTGTAGCGCACTGACGTCCTATACAATTTACAGTTCACACACAGTTTACAATTCACAGTTCACACACAGTTTACAATTCACACAATTGACACAATTTGACAGTTCACACACAGTTTACAATTCACCATTCATTCACCATTCATTCACAGTTCACACCATTCATAGTTCGCACCATTCATTCACCATTCATTCATTCACAGTTCACACACAGTTCACCATTAGTTCACAGTTCACACACAGTTTACAATTCACACATTCGACACAATTTGACAGTACCGCAGCAGTTCACATCATTCATATCATTCATACATCTTGTGCACAAAATTTAGGTTCATTTCTCAGAGTTTTCCACCAATGAACCAGCGTGAAAGGCTTGCCGTTATTCGCATTTGCATACATCTTTTGTGCCTCATCCATTAATTGATCATCAGAGTATCCACTTGTATGTATTTTTGATACTGCACTCCAACACCCATTAAAATTTTTGATCAACGTCTTCAACCGTGACCAGTGAATCTTTAGTTGATTGACATCCCTTTGACGATCTGCTTGACAATGTTTGTTGAAGTATTCTGCAATTTCTTTCCAAAAAGTTTCTCCTTTCTTGTCATTGCCATGTATTGGATCATTAGAACAGTTCAACCAAGCACTAGCCTACAAATAGGAATCATCACATTAGCAGATCATTCATGTAAAGTACTATATATGAGAATATTTAGAAAGCTTTATTACCAGCCTCACTTCTTCTTCTTCATGTGTCCAATATCTTTTCTTGATTGTCTTAGTTTCCTCACTAGCCGTGTCACCATCAGCATCAATGTCAGTTGTTTCTTTACCAAGTCTGGATGGTTTTTTAGTCCTTTTAGCACTTAGCGGTGGTGGTGGAGAGGTGTGTAAGACCAACAAAGTGGAAATTCTCTCCAAATGGATGTGATGGCATTGTCATGTATTGTTGATTAATGAGGTTCACAAAACCACCAGGTGGATAAAAGTTCCTGTACAAATATAATTTGGAGTGCTCAATTAAAAAGTGGTCATACAAACTGTTCTGCCATCATATACAAATAAAAAGTGCTCAATTACAAATACAATTTGGAGTTAGCTAAAATTCAGACCTAACGAGGAATTCAGACCTAAAATTCAGACCTAACATTCAGACCTAAAATTCAGATAAACAATCAGACCTAACGAGGAATTAAAAAATTCAGATAAACAATTCACAGCAGCGAAGGCCTAAACATTCAGATAAACAATTGTACCATGCCAGATTTGGAGAGCGATTTTGTGACTCCGGCAGGTGTGGCATTGTACGAGTTTGCTGCGACTCCGGCGTCGAGGGCAAACTTGGCGACATCATTTCTGGAACATGCTGCTGGCCATGGACAGCGGCTCCAGCACGAGGCTTCACAGCAGCGAAGGAATGGCGCCGTCCCGAGCTTGTACCCATCTCTTTCCTTGGCTCCATCGTGGCACGGACAGGGACTCACCTGCGGCGGCGGGGGGTCTGCTTTCTTGGCCGGCGGCGGCGAATAGAAACAGGTGGATCTCCTTTCTTTGCCAGGCTACGTGCTCACCAAGAAGAAGAAGCGCCAGGCTACAGGCTCACCAAGAAGAAGCAGGCTGAAGGGTGGATTTCTGGGCGCGATGGATTTCTGGGCGCGAAGGAAGCGCGCGCGGGGGCGGATTTCGCGAGGGAAGAGCGCACGAGAGGCACACGAGATTCCCCATGAAACGATGCCGGTCACAGTGGGAGTTTCACGGGATTTCGCACGTCTTGGAAACGAGTTAGCACAGTGTCGTGGGGATAAAACTAGTTCCTTTTCTTCCCTCATTTAATCAGTGCCATGTCATCAGAAAAGCTGATGTGTCATAGTAATTAATGCCATGAAACTACCCATAAAACATCCATTGTGATTAGCCTAACAATTGACTATGACGAGGGCACACATCCAGCGGAGGCCAACGCACGATCTGCGCTAACTAAGGACTTGTCCGGACCGTAGAAGAGTGTAGAAAGAATCCCACTGTCTCAGTCTAAAAATGGATGCAGTTCCGTCTTTCTAAAAGTCAAATACTTTTATTTAGTAAAATCTATATAAAAAGATTCTAACACTTATGATAAACTAGTATAGTTAGAATAATTGCATAATAATATACCTTTTGTGATCATAAATATCAGCTAATTTTTTTTCTATAAACTTAACCTTAAGTAGTAGCCTTAGATTAATCATGGAAACTTAGTCAAGATTAAGAAATTTTGACTCAATCAAAACCTACAATTGTATCTTTTTGACAGAGATACGGAGCCACTCAAAGCAAGTTCGGAATGGCTCCAATCTAACCAAACCAAAACTGTGAGGCAGCCCAAATTCACACGTTCGTTCCAGCATTTCAACGACCGGACATTCAGCACTATTATGAGAACAACCAGGAGAAAACACGAGGAAATTGTGGCATCAGAGCTGGGTACTCCGGGTCTCTTGGAGCGTAGCTAGCTAGCTCTGGTGCGTTGTTGTATACTGCTTCAGACTTGTAGGCTCCTTCCTTGACGAGAACACAGCAGCGTGATGGATGACACTGTCAGTCACTGTCCATTCCGTTGCAGCTGGGACGCATCGTCTTCGTCCATGTGGAAATTTCTCGTCTGCAGGAAGAATAACACAACACGGGCGTCGAATCGGAACCGCGAATGAAGCAATGAGACGAAAACGTGTGCAGTGTAGTGTCCAGACTTTAGCGAGATGAGCAGGTTCATCAGGTCAACTCTAAGCTTCTTGCGCTAGTGAGTAGTGAGGAGTAATAACAAGACAATGACAAATGGTTGTTGACTAAGAAACTGTTGGATCTTTTATGAGTTTGGCCCATTTATTAAATAAACTCTATGGTGTGTAATGGTGGAGAATACCAATAGTACCACATTGGAAGTCCAATGGTCTGTTGACTTGACTTATATGGTGGGATTTATTCCACTTAATTTGAGAAGTCAAGAAATGGACAAGGGCGTGCTACACGCGCGTGCCGCCGCCGCCGGGCTAGGCAGGCGGGCGTGGTGTGGTTGTGTTAATTTTTAGCACTCACTAACCGCGTTAACCTTTCAGTTGCCTGTCTCTTCGTCAGCCAGCCGAGTGACCCTTCTCCTTCAGCTGACCGACTCATGACATGACTCGGCGAGTGCTGGCCGACTCATGGCATGACTCGCGAGAGCTGACCGACTCTTGGCGTGACTCGGCGACCTTTCTCCTTCAGTTTCCCTCTGCGAGAGGTTAAATAGAGGAGCACCCCTGTCACTCGGTACACGCGAAAACCCACTTTCAGAACCACAGTCCAGCCGCCGAGTGAGGGTATTTCCATCTCGTGACTCTGCGCGCACAGAGAAGCGAGAGGGCAGGTGCCTCCGGAGCCCTTGCCGTTCGAGACCTTGCACGAGGGATCGACAATTAGGTTTTTGGGGAGCGTCTACGCGACTGCCTAAAAACGTCTTCTTCCTGGTGACATGACAAGTGAAGTTGGACAAGGATCTAGATCCTCGGAGCGCATGGGAGGGTATGATCAATTCATCTCCTTACTATTTTACATTCTGCAAATTATATATGTTCATACCTGCTGTTTTATTTATAGTCATAAATTTATCCAATCTATTTTGTCGTATTATATCATGACATGTCTGATGCCTGATCATACTAGTAATATGATAAATCTGTTTGTCTTAATTTTACAGTTATGCTGTTTATGTTGCTATCTGTTAATTTTCAGTTGTTCCATAATAATACATGTTCCATGTTTATATGCTTATTATATTTATATGATTCATATGCTTTATGTTCTCTTGATCCATATTGATATGGATATATTTGAGATAGTGATTTCTATGATTAAACATATTTTATATGTCATCATCATAATGTTAATTTATGGAATTAAAATGATATGGAAAATGCCTATATTTCTAACAATCCAAAAACCTAATGTTAAACATTTTTCTATCAGAGGTTTTGCTGCTGTGCTAAAGCCTGATCCTTTTGATGGTAAAAACTTCTTGATATGGAAAGCTAAGATGGAATTGTGGCTAACTGCAATGTCTTGTTTTTATGCCGCTGAGGGCAAGCCTGCCAACTTACCTCCTGAGGATGAGGCTAAGTTTAAGGCTGAAGACAACCTCTTTCGAGGAGCAGTATTTAGCGCACTGGATACAAAATTCCAGAAAAGCTATATCATCCTTCCCATAGGGAAAGAGCTGTGGGATGCACTTGTCGGAAAGTTTGGAGTAACTGACGCTGGTAGCGAGCTGTACCTCATGGAGCAGCTGTATGACTACAAGATGGTTGAGAACCGATCTGTAGTGGAACAGGCTCATGAGTTTCAGGCACTAGCTAAGGAACTCGAACTTTTTCCTTGTCCTTTGCCTGACAAGTTTGTGGCTGACGGTATAATCGCCAAGTTGCTACCTTCTTGGAAGGACTTTGCTACCTCTCTCAAACATAAGAGACAAGAGTTCAATGTGGAGGAGCTCATTGGTACTCTTGATGTTGAGGAAAGAGCTAGATCAAAGGACAATGGAAAATGTGTGGAGACCTCTACTGCTAATGTGGTGCAGAAGAGAAACTTCCGCAAGTTTAACAAGAAGAAAAACCAGAACAAACCAGAGAACGCAAATAAACCTGTTCATACAGCACAGTTTAAAAAGAAGAACAACAACAACAAGGGAAAGGGAGGTTGCTTTGTCTGTGGCAGTGATCAACATTGGGCTAGAGAGTGTCCTGATCGCAAGTTCACACAGGACAAGAAATCAGCTAATGTTGTAACCACTGAAACTGGAGATGGAACATCTGGGTATGGTAATTCTTTACCATTTGTTCTCTCAGTTTGTAATTCATCTGAGTGGTGGATGGACAGTGGTGCAAATATTCATGTATGTGCTGATGCCTCTATGTTCTCCTCCTACCAGGTCGGGAGGTCTGGCGCCTTGTTAATGGGAAATGGGTCGCGTGCTCATGTTCTTGGTGTTGGTACGGTCATTCTGAAGTTTACTTCGGGAAAGACGGTGCCATTGAAGAGCGTGCAACATGTGCCCTCTATCAAGAAGAATCTCGTTAGCGCGTCTATGCTATGTCGAGATGGATACAAAGTTGTTCTTGAGTCTAATAAATGTGTTGTGTCTAAACATGGTATTTTTGTTGGTAAAGGATATGACTGCGGAGGCTTGTTCCGCTTATCACTGCATGATATGTGTAATAAACTCGTGAATTCTGTTCATTTTTCTGATGAGTCGGATTTATGGCATTCACGTTTTTGTCATGCAAGCTTTGGCTGTCTTATGCGGTTAGCAAATATAAATTTAATTCCTAAACTTAACTTGGTCAAAAAGTCTAAGTGCCATGTGTGTGTTGAATCAAAACAACCCCGCAAGCCTCACAAGGCTGCTGAGGCAAGGAGTTTGGCACCTCTAGAACTTGTTCATTCTGATCTGTGCGAGATGAATGGAATTTTGACCAAAGGTGGTAAAAGATACTTTCTCACTTTTATAGATGACTCCACTAGATTTTGTTATGTGTATCTCTTAAAAACAAAAGATGAAGCGTTCAATTATTTTAAGACCTATAAAGCTGAAGTTGAGAACCAACTTGAGAGGAAAATAAAACGGTTAAGGTCTGATCGAGGTGGAGAATATTTCTCTAATGTGTTCGATGAGTTCTACGTGGAACATGGTATTATTCATGAGAGGACACCGCCATTCTCACCACAATCCAATGGGATTGCTGAAAGGAAAAACCACACTCTAACAGATTTGGTGAATGCCATGTTGAGTACAGCGGGATTATCCAAGGCATGGTGGGGTGAGGCGATTTTGACAGCATGTCATGTCCTGAATAGAGTTCCAACAAAGAACAAAGAGATCACTCCATTTGAGGAATGGGAAAAGAGAAGAGTAAATCTCTCGTATTTACGCACTTGGGGTTGCTTGGCTAAAGTGAATGTGCCAACCAACAAAAAGCGTAAACTTGGGCCTAAAACTGTTGACTGTATATTCCTTGGGTACTCTTTTCACAGCACTGGGTATAGGTTCTTAATTATAAAATCTGATGTGCCAGATATGTATGTTGATACTATCATGGAATCAAGAGACGCAACATTTTTTGCGAATGAGTTTCCCATGAAGAATACACCTAGCGATACAAGTCATGAGACTATAATTCCCCATGAGCACGAACTGTCGATTCCTATACATCATGCTGAGGATTCTCACGTGCACATCCCTGAGGAGGATGACACTATAGTCACTCCAAAGAGCAAGAGACAGAGGGTTGCAAAATCCTTTGGTAATGACTTTATAGTGTACCTTGTGGAAGACACACCAACTACCATTAGTGAGGCATATTCCTCTCCTGATGCTGACTTATGGAAGGAAGCAGTAAGGAGTGAGATGGAATCTATTATGTCTAATGGAACTTGGGAGGTCGTTGACCGTCCTTATGGTTGTCAACCTATAGGTTGCAAATGGATTTTCAAGAAAAAGCTTAGGCCTGATGGTACAATCGAGAGGTACAAGGCAAGGCTTGTGGCCAAAGGATATACCCAAAAGGAGGGTGAAGATTTCTTTGATACCTACTCACCAGTGGCTCGATTGACTACAATTCGCACATTAATAGCTGTGGCAGCCTCTTATGGTCTTATCATTCATCAGATGGATGTTAAGACAACTTTCCTAAATGGAGAGTTGGATGAGGAGATCTATATGGATCAGCCAGAAGGGTTCATTGCGGATGGTCAAGAGAACAAGGTGTGCAGGTTGATAAAATCATTGTATGACCTAAAACAAGCACCTAAGCAATGGCATGAAAAGTTTGATAATACTCTTACAGCTGCTGGTTTTGCTGTAAATGAATCTGACACGTGTGTGTACTATCGGTATGGTGGGGGTGAGTCTGTTATGCTGTGCCTTTATGTTGATGACATCTTGATCTTTGGATCAAATCTCAATGTGATTGAGGAAGTTAAAAATTTTCTCGAGCAATTTCGAGATGAAAGATTTGGGAGAAGCTGATGTCATTCTAAACATCAAGCTTGTTAGAGAAGCTGATGGTGGGGTAACTTTGTTACAATCCCATTATGTGGAAAAGGTATTGAGTCGCTTTGGTTTTAGTGACTGTGATCCTGCTCCAACACCTTATGACCCCAGTGTGCTATTAAGAAAGAATCAGAGAATAGCAAGGGATCAATTGACATACTCCCAGATCATTGGCTCACTCATGTACCTTGCAAGTGCAACAAGGCCAGACATCTCTTATGCTGTGAGTAAGCTAAGTCGGTTTATGTCGAAACCAGGAGATGATCACTGGCGTGCTCTTGAGAGAGTGTTGCGATATTTGAAAGGTACTATGACATACGGTATTCATTATACTGGAAACCCAAAAGTGCTGGAAGGCTATTGTGATGCCAACTGGATTTCTGATGCTGATGAGCTTTATGCCACAAGCGGATATGTGTTTCTGTTTGGAGGTGGCGCTGTTTCCTGGAAGTCTTGCAAGCAGACTATCTTAACGAAGTCTACAATGGAAGCAGAACTCACATCATTAGACACTGCTGGGGCTGAGGCCGAGTGGCTTCGTGATTTCCTATTGGACTTACCGGTAGTTGAAAAACCGATACCGGCTATTTCTATGAACTGTGACAACCAAACTGTGATTACAAAGGTTAACAGTTCTAGGAATAACATGAAGTCTACAAGGCATGTTAAGAGGAGATTGAAATCTGTCAGAAAGTTGAAAAACTCCGGAGTTATAACTGTGGATTATGTCCACACATCGAATAATCTGGCAGATCAATTCACTAAGGGTCTATCACGAAATGTGATAGAAAGTGCATCGAGAGAAATGGGTATGAGACCCATGTGAAATCTACTCTAGTGGTAACCTGCTCTATGTGATCGGAGATCCCGTGAAGTAGAGTGGAGAAACAAGCTAGGAGTAGATTGTGAGGAAAGATCCCTTCTTTAACTCATTTCTGATGCACATCTTTCCTATCTGTAAGGCAGGATGGTATTTTACCTTAATGTATTCCAAGAGTCTTATAAAGGTGAGATGTTGTCCTACAGAACATCTTTTGAGGAATACACCTATATGTGTCAGACTGCTGGTCACAGTCTATGGGACTTGGGTAATCCCTAAATACTCATGAAAGGCACTGAAGTGTGACTTATATGCTTCTAAACAGCGGGAATACCCTTTTGCAGCCTAGTATCAGCAAAGGATTTGAGTGAATCTTATTTCGCACAAAACTGTCAATTCAAGGCTTAGTCCATTGTTCAGTTGTGAATGAGTGAAACTCTTATTCTAGATGGATGTTCAACTTAACAGTCTCCATCGAAACACTAGTATATCAAAGGATTGAGATTCTGATACTTCATCATTACAAACCCTAGAGTTTGGTGGGGATTGTTGGATCTTTTATGGGCTTGGCCTATTTATTGAATAAACTCTATGGTGTGTAATGGTGGATAATACAAATAGTACCACATTGGAAGTCCAATGGTCTGTTGGCTTGACTTATATGGTGGGATTTATTCCACTTAACTTGAGAAGTCAAGAAATGGACAAGGGCGTGCCACACGCGCGCGCGCGCCGCCGCCGCCGCCGGCCGGGCCGGGCGTGGCGTGGCGAGGCGAGGCGAGGCAGGCAGGCAGGCAGGCGAGCGGGCGGGCGTGGTGTGGTTGTGTTAATTTTTAGCACTCACTAACCGCGTTAACCTTTCAGTTGCCTGTCTCTTCGTCAGCCAGCCAAGTGACCCTTCTCCTTCAGCTGACCGACTCATGGCATGACTCGGCGAGTGCTGGCCGACTCATGGCATGACTCGGCGAGAGCTGACCGACTCTTGGCGTGACTCGGTGACCTTTCTCCTTCAGCTTCCCTCTGCGAGAGGTTAAATAGAGGAGCACCCCTGTCACTCGGTACACGCGAAAACCCACTTTCAGAACCACAGTCCAGCCGCCGAGTGAGGGTATTTCCATCTCGTGACTCTGCGCGCACAGAGAAGCGAGAGGGCAGGTGCCTCCGGAGCCCTTGCCGTTCGAGACCTTGCACGAGGGATCGGCAATTAGGTTTTTGGGGAGCGTCTACGCGACTGCCTAAAAACGTCTTCTTCCTGGTGACATGACAAGTGAAGTTGGACAAGGATATAGATCCTCGGAGCGCATGGGAGGGTATGATCAATTCATCTCCTTACTATTTTACATTCTGCAAATTATATATGTTCATACCTGCTGTTTTATTTATAGCCATAAATTTATCCAATCTGTTTTGTCGTATTATATCATGACATGTCTGATGCCTGATCATACTAGTAATATGATAAATCTGTTTGTCTTAATTTTACAGTTATGCTGTTTATGTTGCTATCTGTTAATTTTCAGTTGTTCCATAATAATACATGTTCCATGTTTATATGCTTATTATATTTATATGATTCATATGCTTTATGTTCTCTCAGGGGCGGAGCCAAGGGGGGGCCGACAGGGGCCATGGCCCCTCCCAAGGCTGCAACACATACAAGAATATATATATATCTATAATCTAAATTTTGTGTGTATAAATATATATACTCTAAATTTTGTATAACACAATTAATTAAATATGTAATATAGTGGTTAGTAATATATGATCTATAGCTATGTTGTAGTATGCCAACTAAAGTCTAAAAAAGGCAAAGAATATAAGATAAAATATTCGTTGAATGACCAATCAATGCATAAAACGTCAAACCTAATTCGCTTCAGACGCTAATATCTAAACCTCACCCCTTTATGATTTATTCTATCGTCTGGCTAGGCAGTTGTGATTACCGCTGACCACTTGACTTGCCTCTGCCATAGCCCCACAACCAAAGTCCAAAGAAGGTGATCACGCGAAGCAGCAGAATGAGCGCCAGCAACTTATAAACATACTACATTAGATCTCGTGGATAATAAAATCTACAAATTTCAACTAAAGTTGTCACCTTATAATTGGTGTGTACACGACAAATTTGACGTGTATCTACGTAGTTTGACGAATTTTCATGAATCCCCGAGGCTAGTTGGATTTTTTAATTCTCTCAAAAAATTATTAGCTGCCTCATGAATATTAGAGTCATTATATAAAAGTTGAATCTCATCAGTCGAATATTCATCGTTATATCATCTTTATTATTTTAGTATTGTTCTTGCGTCACAACTTTAATTCAATATATCAATTAGCTAGAAAATGGACTCATCCACTAAAATAATTTATAAAGATCTAAAATTCTTATTCCATATCGAGTGCTTAAACTTGATAACATTATACGATATTTTTTATGAGATAGTATTGATAAATTGATCGGCTCCCCTTATATTATATTCCTGGCTCCGCCCCTGTGTTCTCTTGATCCATATTGATATGGATATATTTTAGATAGTGATTTCTATGATTAAATATATTTTATATGTCATCATCATAATGTTAATTTATAGAATTAAAATGATATGAAAAATGCCTATATTTCTAACAGAAACCACCAAAGCTCACATGCACATCGAGTGGCCGGCCGGCCTCAACTCTGGATCGTTAAAATTTCGAGCAAATCTTTAATTTTGACAATATACGGTTGCACCCAAAACCAAACCAAGACTATAAAGTTCTAGAGTATTGTTTATGTTGGTTGTTATTTTAGATATACTTATATATTTGAACTAAAATCACCTTTTGAGGAAGTGTCGAAGATCATTGGTGGTGGCTATATTTTCTAACCCTTTAAGAACACTTCAGAGTAAGAACTCAATCGTTATAAGTCTTAAGTATTAAAATTACACCTCTATGCCTTATTTTAAGACGTGATGCATTTTTAAATGATGGCTTATGCTACTGAAGTATTTAAGAACACATGCACTCTACGACCTAAAATTCATATTTTAAGAAAATGCAAATAAAAGAGCTAGTAAAAGATACAATACACACAGGAAGTTCACATTAACTTATGGAGAGAGAAAAAATGCAGCAGTCAACAATAATAAATTTTTGAAAAATTACAATTCAGATCCATGACTTTGATAAGATATGTGATGAATCAAGAGCCACCATAATTAAAGGTAGGCAACGTATCAAGTGTAAACAAGTAGTTCTGTGCAAACTCCATACAAAGTAACTAACAAAAGTCACAAAAACCTTTTAAAAAATTACAGATGTAATTCTTTGTCCACTCTACCACTATATAAAATTTCAAATTCATCATATATATTAAAAGATAAAAAAAGACAATTCTGAGATAATTTTCACTATTTTTTGTATCTCAAAATTTTCAGTTTTTTTACCTCTTAACATATGATGAATTGGAAATTTTATACAGTAATAGAGTAGGCAGTGAAGTACGTCTATATTTTTTTGAGAATTTTTTGTGAGTTTTGTTAGTTGGTTTTGCACGAAATGTACACGGAAACTTGATTTGCACATGTTATATTGTTTTAAAGGTATGATATATCTTTTAAAGTTCTAGCATGCATATGTGTAGTAGGAGCAGGAGTTAGTAGACTGGTTTATATATTTTGAGGAAAATAGCCAGCTTATTGGTCAGCTTTCCCGTACCGATACTAGTGTTAACCATATATCAGTATAACCTGCCTGTGATTGTGAGTTCAACACTGTACGTAGTAGTCATGCTCACGTACGTACGTGCTGCCAAACAGCAGACGGAATTCCCCAGACCATGTGTACCTGTTGGACACCAAAATGAGCAGATGGTCCAGATCTTGGGCCCGGACAGTCTGCTTGTCCTGAGATTAGATTAACTCGGATATTTATCCTTATCTCGTGCATGATTATTCATCTAATCACGTGGGAGTTTGTTGGCTATCTCCTAGGAAAAGGTCCAGACCTCCTCCCCTATAAATATAAAGGGGTACGGCCGATTGAGAACCCCCGAACACATTCCAATCGAACCAATTACTTTACGTACTTTTCCTGTCCTAGGAGTAGATGTAGTTTAGTTCTAGTTGTAGTCTTCCACATATCCACCTCCACCCCTATTCAACTATACGTCGTCTAGATCCGTCTTGGGTGGCCTACCGATCCTAAGACGACCCTAGAATCTCACCCCGTCCGGGGGGCAAGATCTAGTTGTCCATCCAAGACCTCTTCCTCGAATTGATCTCTTAATTCATAGGCGACTCCACGTCGTCTAGGGATGCCCCGGGTGACCTGTCAACCCGGAGCACCCTAAGATCTCTTCCCCCAGAGGACGAGATCTAGATTCCAGCAAGGAGGAAGAAGACGACCCTATCGCCAGGCCGCGGACTGTCCGACCAGAGCTGCGGACCGTCCGGTGTGACGCAGGGAAGACACCGCTCCTGCGCCCAAGTCGTGGACCGTCCGGCCCAGGGTCGCGGACCGTCCGCGCCACCGTAGAGGGCACCGCCAGGCGGTACACCACCTAGTGATTGGCACTGCCCAGATCGGCACCAACATACTTTTTGGCGACTTCGCCGGGGAAGAGGTTGCAGATCTACAAAATCAGGCTTACATGGCCGATTCTAAAGATCTCAACGGTGCTTCTCCAAACAGCAACACTTGGCTGACTAATTTATCGGTCGCTGAGCATGAAAAATTAAAAGATGACATGAAGAAAATAAACGAGGAGGCCCAACGACAAACAGAGCAGGTGTTCAAGGTGGCGGATAAGTGGCTCCTCTCACTTCAGGGTGGATTGCCACCAGAAGACCGTCCAAGAGAGGGAGATAAACGCCGAATACATGTCCGCCGTGCTGCAACAGCTCCCCACGATAGGTGATGCCAGGTCAGCCGATGATATTCCATTTATTAAAATTTCTTTTGATAATCGGATTAAAAGTATCATAGAGGATATAGAAAGGATGGCGCATGCATTAGTAAAAACTCACATGCCTAATTTTTTATCACATAAATTAGGCGCCAAAACAATTGCGCCAAACACATCGGCAACAAATGGGTTTCCCCAGCCATATTCTGGTATGCCGATGGACTCATATCCAGGACGACCGTCACCACCATCTTCGCTAAATGGTGAGTCAACTCTAAGCACAGTCGGACCATCCGCACACAATCGTGGACCGTCCGACCCTCCGTCAGACCGTCCGACACCCTACGCCGGATAGTCCGGAGTTACACAGAGCTCACCACAAGGGTCACAGGTGTTGCCTGACGTGACCGGACAGTCCGAGGATAGTACCAGACCGTCTGATCCACCCGCAGACCGTCCGACTGTGCAGGTCAGACCGTCCGGAGCACCAGAACTCACCTGTGATCCGCCTAGTGCGGAAGGCCGACATAAATATAACCGGCCACCCAAGCCCCAAGAACCAAAAAAGTCACATGTCCCTGAGCTTGTTTGGCCCACTAAGGCCAAACCTTCTGTTCGCTCTCACCCGCACTCGACACAAAAGGAAAAGGTTAAGTTCACATTTAATATTACTAAGTGTGATAAAATATTTGATGAGTTGCTTAAACATGGTAATATTAAATTATCACATATAATTCCTCCGGTTGAAGAATTAAAATGGCGTATATATTGTAAATGGCATGGCTCCTTTCTTCATAACACATTAACACCAATGATTGTGTTGTCTTTCGTCGGCAAATACAATCGGCTACAAACGAAGGCCGGTTGAGGTTTCGAAAGGAGGTGAGGATTGACAGGCCACCTGTCCCTGCCACCACATTAGAGCGGACAAGCAAAAAAGTCATAGTTTGGCCCTGTGCGGCCGATAAAAGCAAAGATAAAAATATCATCATTGGTGATCCCCGCACACCAAATATGTCACACAGAATGGTTACTCGGAAGACTCCGGACAAAAGAAAGACTGGAGGAACCGAGGGGCAAGCGCGATCGGACACCCGATCACGGTCACCTATCTTGTGTATGCCGGACGATCCGGGTACTAAGGCTGAACAGTCCGAGACAGGAGCGGACGGTCCGGCTATAATGGTCGGACGGTCCGTAGACAGTAAGAGTCAGCAACCTCAGACCACCAGACCACAAGGTTCCAAAACAAGTGTTAGGAAACAAAATACTACTAAGACATCTAGACGACTCAGTAGAGTCGGCCCTACTTTTGGTCAGTTGCTTGCCAAATATACGAAGAAGGCCGTTCCACACAACCGGCCAATAAAGCAGACGAAGTCAAAAGGGCGATCTGTGCGAAAGCAAAAGCCAACTAAACGGACCCAAAAGGTAGCACAACCAAGATCGCCTTGTCATCCTCCTCCGGAGATAGCATGGTGCGTCTCGTTCTATCCATCGCCGATGTGTTGTCCTGCTCATGTGTGGGGTGGTACGGCGATGAATTCGTATTACTGGCCCAATCCGTTTGCTTATTTGGGCTGGGGGGCACCACAAGTTTTTGCCTATTCACAGGTTGATCAGGTAGACATGGCCGAAGAGGATGCGATCCGAAACGGCCTCTATGCATTACAGTTCCATCAAGTATTTATATTATCTGATCGCAATAGCCGATGACTTGCATCGAGCTGAGTCCTTACTTCGGGAACAAAAGCTCATGAGGTCAATTGTTTCCGAAGTTTTCATTGATGCTTTTGGTTCGCCAAGCTCCACCAAAAGGCAGGGGCATATGTTGGACACCAAAATGAGCGGACGGTCTGGACCTTGGGCCCAGACGGTCCACGTGTCCCGAGATTAGATTACCTCAGATGATTATCCTTATCTCGTGCATGGTTATCCATCTAATCACGTGGGAGTTTGTTGGCTATCTCTTAGGAAAAGGTCTAGACCTCTTCCCCTATAAATATAAAGGGGTACGACCGATTGAGAACCCCGAACACATTCCAATCGTACCAATTACTTTACTTACTTTTCCTGCCTTAGGAGTAGATGTAGCGTAGTTCTAGTTGTAGTCTTCCACATATCCACCTCCACCCCTATTCAACTCTACGTCATCTAGATCTGTCTTTGGTGGCCTGCCGATCCCAAGACGACCCTAGGATCTCACCCCTCCTGGGGGCAAGATCTAGTTGTCCATCCAAGACCTCTTCCTCGAATTGATCTCTTAATTCCTAGGCGACTCCACGTCGTCTAGGGATGCCCTGGGTGACCCGTCGACCCGGAGCACCCTAAGATCTCTTCCCCCCAGGGGACGAGATCTAGATTCCAGCAAGGAGGAAGAAGACGACCCTATCGCCAGGCCGTGGACCGACCGGTGTGATGCAGGGAAGACACCACTCCTGTGCCCAGGTCGCGAACCGTCCGCGCCGCAGAGGGCACCGCCAGGCTGTACACCACCTAGTGATTGGCGCTGCCCAGATCGGCACCAACAGTACCGGAAACTGAAAGCAAAAGCAGTGAATTGCAACGTTATATATATAGATTGTATATTAGGAGCCCTGGGCTTCTAATAACTAGAGGAAGCCCAACCCAGACAGTGCAATCCGGTCGAGCCGGACCAGGTCCACATGTCTATAAAAGAAAATCCGGACTGCTAGGATTCAGTTTTCACGCCCCATCCAGATTCATTAGCGACGGCGCGTGCGACGCCGGCGGTTGCCCGATAGCGCGCGCAGCGGTGGATGTCTGGCCAGTGGCTGCGGTGGCCGCAGCTCCCCGACCTTGACGTGCGGTGGCAGCGGTTCCTCGATTCGGAGTAGAGGCGACGGTTCCCAGGTCGGCGGCAGCGGCTCCTTGATCTAGAGGGCGAGCGACGACAGTGCCCTTGTGCGGGCAAGCGGCGGCGTTCCCGGGACCCCGAGGCGGCGGACACTTCCACGGCCGGCGAGCAAGCGGTGCCCCTCGATGTGCGAGTAGCGACGGCGACACACAAGGCGTGAGGTTCGAGCGGCGTCACGGAAGGTGCGAGGTGCGCGCAACGACGATCGCGCATGACATCCTCCGATCCGGCGCAGTTCGGGCAGCCCCAATGACGACATACATCTGTGCTTATGTCGTCGACGACGTCCTCCGGCGACTACCTCTTTCGATTCGTGTTTTCTTTTCGATTACTGTGTTTTATGCCTATCACATGTATTATTTATGCTAAAAATTATAAGATTTTATGCTCAAACACGGAGTTCGTATATCAGTTTGTTGCATGCATATTTTTTGCATGCACATTGGAAAGGCAATTTCTTAATTTATGCTATTTGTAATTTGTGCGCATGCAATGAAAACTCCCACGATTTTGCCATAATTTTTGGATCTGTATAAAAATAGAAACTGCATGCATGCGACTGCCATGTTTTTCGGATCTGTCATAAAAATAGGATCGTAATAACAACCTACTAGAGTTATCAACCTCTCATATTGACTCGGTGTTTACGCTTATAGTTGAGGGATTTTATGCTCAAAACTTATGGTTTTACGCTCCACCCGGAGATGCGTCCACCAGTGAACAACATGCCAGATTTTTTATGCATTATAACGAATTGCATAAATACCTATACCGTGTAGTATAATTTGTATCAGTATATATCATAAACTAGTTCTAATGCATTTAGCTGCATGGCTGTGGGAGGGATCCTATATTTATGAAGGAAATAAAACATTAAATGCGATTTTTTGTTTCTATGCATGCAATTCATTTCCTTTTATTGCATATTTTTTCCATCATAAATTCACGTGCATGCAGCTGGTAACAGATTTTTACGCAGTATACCCAATTGCATAATTATCTACACAGTGTAGAATATTTAGTATCACTATATATCATAAAATAATCATTACGAGTCTAGCTGCATGACTGTTGCAGCGATCCTAAATTTATGGAGGAAATAAAGCATTTAAAATAGAAACCGCCACACATATCTTTCCTAAATTTACGCGCATGCAAGGAAACGTGTTTGACTCATGCATGCATTTTGCCATAATTTTTGGATCTGTATAAAAATAGAAACCGCATGCATGCGGTTGCCATGTTTTTTTGGATCTGACATAAAAATAGGATCGTAATAACAATCTACCAGAGCTATCAACCTCTCACATTGGCTAGGTATTTACGCTTATAATTGAGAGATTTTATGCTCAAATCTTAAGATTTTATTCATCAGAAGCATAAGGTAATACAATTGCTTATTTGCTTTCACATCAATGGGTGCACACATAGATAATTCAGTCAATGATGGTCGTGGTCCACCACTATTTAAAATATGTGGACAAGTGCATCATCGGATTGAAACTCTATTACCTCCAGATGGCTCATCACCAAAGTTCATTCAGTTGTACATTTACGACACTGCCAATGAGGTTCAAAACAGAATGAATTGCCTAGGAGATGAGATCAACAACCAAGATAATTTGGATTCTGATATAGTCAATGAATTAATTAAGATGCTAGACGATCATAATCCATTCGCAAAAAAATTATGCATGGCAAGAGACCGTCTATCTGATAATGAAAGTGAAGATTTCATTATTAGACTCATTGGAGCTAAAGAAGGTGATCCTATCCAGTATAATTTACCAACAACAGATCAACTTGCTATGTTAATTGTTGGAGATTTTAGTTTGGACAAATTCAAGCGTGATATTATCATTGAAACTCGAAACAATGAACTTAAACGAATATCCTCACTTCATCCAGCTTATATGGCTCTACAATACCCATTGCTTTTTCCTTTTGGTGAACGTGGCTTTCAGGTTGGAATCCTATACAATAACCTAAGTCCAACTCAAAACAATGCAAGAAGACACATGACCATGCAAGAATACTATTGCTACCAATTTCATTACAGGAAAAATCAACCAAATCCATATTTGTGTTACGATTTATTATCAAGTCAGGCTAAAGTGGATGCCAGAGCATGCATTGATGAAAATAGATTGAACTATATTATTGCCAATCAAAAAAACTTGAGGATTGAAAGCATACAAGGTATTACAGATGCAGTTAGTCGTGGTTGTATTAGTGGCGACGAAATTGGAAAAACTATCATACTCCCTGCATCACTTACAGGAGGCCGAAGATATATGATTCAAAATTATCATGACAGCATAGCTATCTGTCGAGTTCATGGCCCGCCTGATTTTTTTGTCACTTTTACATGCAATGCAAACTAGCCTAAGATTTTGGACAGCATGTTCTAGCGTGGACAGAGCCCTCCAAACAGTTATGATGTTATAGTTCGAGTATACCATATGAAATTAGAAGATCTAATGCATGATATAAAAAACGGATCTATTTTTGGCACATGCATTGCAGGTACGACCACTTTCGTACTCAACAACACATGTATATAGAGAATCATCTATATATATATAAATGTAGGAAACCGGTAATGTATAAGTACTTCACAAACTAATAAAATTACCATCATCTCCTGCATGTAGTGCTTTACACAATTGAGTTTCAGAAACGAGGACTACCTCACTCGCACATCATATTTGGGATATCGAATTCTCCATCGCAAGCTACATCCACTTTCATAGACTCTTTTATCAGTGCCAAAATTCCAGATCCAACGACCGATCCTCTTGGATATTGTTTAGTGGCAGAACATATGATGCATGGTCCATGTGGAGCATTGAACCCAAATTATCCATGTATGAAAAATAATAAATGCTCAAAGAGGTATCCAAAAGAATTCCATGAAGAAACTAACTTGGACGAACAAGGATTTGCTACATACAGACGAAGAAACAATGGACGCTACATCATGAAAGGTAGTTATAAATTGGATAATAGGTGGGTAGTGCCATATAATGAGATTATGTTGAAGACTTACCAAGCTCACATCAATATTGAATGGTGCAATAAAACTATCTTTGTAAAATACCTTTTCAAGTATGTAACGAAAGGTCCAGATTATAGCAAAGTATATTTGCAGAGAATAAGAAATGGCGAAGACACACCTTACGACGAAGAAACTAATACAAGAAACGAGGTCAAAGAATATTTGGATACTTGCTATCTATGTGATAAGGATTCCTGTTGGCGTGTGCTTGGATATGAGATACATAGACACTATCCTGCAGTAGAACGAATGCCAGTACATTTACCTAATGAAAATTACATAACGTATAATGCAGCAAGTAATATATCAAGTATATTAACTGAATCTTTTCTTCGGAAAACAATGCTCATTGAGTGGTTCAGTACCAATTCTGTTGGGGGCTTGTTCTCAAATGCTTCGGTCCTGAGGAAAGCAAAGGAACAAGTGTGATGCGAAAGCAAATGGCAGGTTCGCGTGAACAGTACAGAGATACTGTTCATCTATTTATAGGCACAGGTCACAGCCTGTGACAAATTACAATTATGCCCCTAACAAAAGTTTACAACATTGACCCAGACCTTTATGGATAAAAAGGTCATTCTATCTCTATGTCGGTTTGTAACGCCGAAGCTCCATGAAAAGGGACCTTCGGCCATCTCCTGGAGACGACTTCAGCCGAAGCTGCTTCTTCGTGTAAGATCTTCGGCGCACCGAAGCACGGCCCCAACAGTAGCCCCTTTCGCGGTGCTAGATCGTTTTTCGTAACGAGCTTGACCCGTGAAAAAAGCCTCTTCAGCTTCGGGAAGCCGAAGGTCCAAAAAACACCTTCCCTGAGCTCGTTGCGGAGAAACGATCCGGCTTCCGAGCGCGTGCCAGGCCCACCTTGCAGAGTTACTGTTTGATCTTTGCGGTCCACTGCACAGCGAGTACAAGTGACTGCCCGCCTGGTGTAAAAATTTTGCCGCTTCGCCTTCTTACCTGCAGTACTATATAAACAGACGGGTAGGTGTGAAGTTACCACAGCATTCATTGCTATTTGCACTGTTTTGCTGCCAAAATTTTTAACCATAGCCGAAGCTTGACTCTCAGAATCGAACGAAGGTCCATCTCGACGTCTGCTTCGTCAGAAAGAAAGGCTTCGGGAGGAAAGAAAAAAGAAAAAAGGGTATCTAACTTCCCCAAATTCAGAATCAAATGGCTAGAGTGCGGTCTACTGCCAGAGTTGCACGTGAGGGAGACGAAGCCGAAGGTTCGAATACAGTGCCCATCTCCGAAGCGATGCAGCGTTCCGGACTGATGACTGCAGAAGAAATGCCTGCTGCCGAAGCAAACCCGACGACTGCCGAAGGAGAAGAAGAAAACATTGAAGGGACTGATCCTGAAGATGACTACCGTATTGCCATGCCCAGCAAACCCAGCCACCTGGATTTTGGGAAATCAACTGTTTCAAAGGCTGATCTTTCGAAGATGGTGAAAGCAGGTTATTTTAATGAAAATCAGAAGAAGCTACTTCGCTTCGGGGGAGAAGAAACCACCCCGAAGCCAGAGAAGGACGAGATTGTTATCTTCAAGAGCTTTTTAAAGGCTGGGCTGAGATTCCCTCTTCACGAGATTATTGCGGAGATACTGAAGAGGTTTGGTATCTATCTTCACCAGTTAACTCCTAACGCTATCGTTAGGCTTAGCGTTTATATTTGGGCCCTCCGAAGCCAAGCAGTGGAGCCATTTGCCGACAGTTTCTGCCGAGTTCATGAATTGCATTATCAAACAAAGGCCAGAAAAGATGGGCTACATGATAACTTCGGCTGCTACAATTTTGCCTACCGGAAAACCGCAAAGTTTCCTGTAATCAGCTACCGAAGCAAATGGCCAGCTGGCTGGAAATCAGAATGGTTCTATGTCAAGGTTGATGGCGACAAAGAGAAGCTTGTACAAAGTCCACTCGAGCTGATCTTCGGAGAAACCCGTCCCCGCTGCAACATGACACCAGAGGGTCAAACACAACAGGCAATGGATGAATTCGGAATTATTGCAGAACATATCAGTACCAGGGATCTGGTTCAAGAATTCTTGGCATTCAGAGTCTTCCCTACTCTGAAAGAATGGGAAATGCCAAAGTTAAAGGGGGATAAGAAGGAGGGGGATCTTGTCCGGCTTCCATATCACTTCAAATTCAAGCAATACTTTAAGAAGCCCTGCCAAGAGTGGCTGGACACAGTCGAGGTGATGTGTAATGAAATTCTGGGGAATTATTCCAAAAAAGAAGATCAACTAATGACAGCGGCCTTCGGCGCCCGTCCGAAGCGAAGGCTGAACCGAGTGCTTGATGCCCTGGGCTTCGAGTACACTGACTATGAACGGCTGAACAAGGGTGCTGAGGGCCAAAAAAGAAAAAGAGTGGCCGAAGCTCTGGACAAGGGTGAAGAAAGACCAGCAAAAGAGAAGAAAATTCCCAAGAAAAGAAAAATATCAACTCCGAAACGAAAATTATCCGAAGAAGAGGGGACCCCCACGCCACCTTCTACCAGCGACGTGGAGGAAATTTTAAAGGTAATGACTGAACCCGTGCCCACGAAGCTAAGTCCACTAGGGCCTGAACTGACGAAGCTTTTTCGAAAGGTGAAGGAGCCGGAACAAACGAAGATAAACAAACCAAAGCGGCAAAGAATTATTGCAGTGACCGAAGTTATCGATAAGACGCCGCCGAGGGCGTCAATTCAGAAAACGGCAGCTGCTGAAGACACAACAAACGTCGAAGTCGCACCTTCGGAGGTCGCAGCTACCGAAGCCGCTACAGCCGAAGATGTGAACTTAGAAACTACTATTGAGGACATTGACAAAATTTTGGAAGACATGGCTGCAGAAGAAGCTGCCGTTGCTGCTGAAAAAACCATGGCCACAGTGCCTGGGAAGGGGAAAGAAATGGCCGAAGATACTTCGGACGACGAAGCTTACACATTTCAAAATTTAATTGGGCAAAAACTGTCGAAGGCCGAAATGGAAGAACTTAAGGACTATGCCAAATCTTGCGGCTACAAGCCAGGAGCCCTTCTATTTGGAGGCATTGACGACGAAAAATTGGGCTGCATTCGAGACCAAACTGGAGCTAAGGTCATCGGTACTCTATCAAAGAGTATCGGTTTTCCGAAGCTAGAGACAGATATCAGCCGCTACCGACGACAACATATCGTCGGCAGCTTATTTTATTCCAACTTCAAGGTAAACAACTTTTCTCTGACTTCTATTGTTTTTAATAATGGAAGTATGCCTAACAAAGGTTGTTTATTTGCAGAGCATGCTTCTGAGCAAAGCTCTGAGGATGCAGCAAGACTTGGAAGACAAAAAACACGAAGCTATAATCGAAAATTTAGAGAGCAAGATAAAAGAACAATCAGCTATCATTGAAAAGAAAGACTTCGAGCTCCAATCAACCGAAGGCTTGCTGGCAGAGACTGAAGCTAAAGTATCAGAGTTGAATTCAAAGCTTATCGGCCAATCAAAACAATTTGAACAAGAGAAGCTAGAGCTTAATTCGAAGCTTGAAGCCGAAGTCCAGGCCAACTCAGACTTGAAAAAATCATTAACAAGCCTTCAAGACAAATGCTTGAAATTTAGCAATAATTGTATTGATCGATTAAAAAAGATATTTTACTCTGTTGGAGCCAGCAGCGGGAAGTTTAACCCTTCAGCGGAAAATTTGCCACAAGCCTTCGATCATATTGAAGCTGAAGTCGAAGAACTTGACGAAGTTATAGCCGGGCACGGTGACTTCTGTGCCTGGGTAGCTTCTCGGGGTACCGCTGCTGCGTTCCTGAAGGCCGGCTGCGAGCATGGAAAAATCGTCAACAGGCCCAACTTCACCCTTTCTCCATCAATCCTGGACGATATACCTGACCTCGCCCGGAGCATCTCAAATAGATTTATAAAAATGATATGGACAAAAGGCGGGCGGGAGAAGGCTGGAGACGAAGCTCGAAGTCATCTTGAACTAGTAAGAAATGATACTTCGTACTTACCTTCTCCTTTGCACTTGATTTTTACTTGCGGTACCTTGATTCATGTAGGATGACGAAGGTGAAGATGATGCTTAAGATATGTCACCGAAGCTGTCGCCGAAGCTGAAGCTTAATGAAGATCAGTAGAAGTATACTTATAGGAAAAATTCAGGATACTTTTGTAACAACTTTTGTAAATACAATTAAACTGCTCTCAAGGAACTTTGTACATACCTTGTAATATATTCTTACCCTTCTACTGAAGCGCTTTGATGTGGACGAAATTAGTATTTTGAGCCGAAAGCGAAAAAAAACACCTTCCCTTCTTTTCGTACACAACGAAGCATAGGAGACCGATTCTTTTTGCCGAGCAACGAAGCTTTTCTTTTTTGTACACAACAAAGCATAAGAGGCCGATTCTTCTTTTTACCGAAGCTTTTCTTTTTTGTACTCGACAAAGCATAACGAATCATAAAAGACCACTTCTCCTTTTTGCCGAAGCTTTTCTTTTTCATAACGAATCATAAAAATTCACTTCGTCTTTTTGCCGAAGCAACCACTTTGGTATATAAATGCTATGAATGAATGCTTATGCATGCAAATGCCATGATGTAATGTAATGTGCGAATGAATGTCCAAAACATATATCCGAAGCCACACTCTCAGCCATTATTTCTTTGGAACCAACCACACATCAGCTCTGCATTCCCTTAGGAACGACTTCGGAGCATCTTCGCCTTTTACTTAGACGGTATAAGCTCTGCATTCCCTTAGGAACGTCTTTGGAGCTTCTTCGCCTTTTACTTAGACGGTATAAGCTCTGCATTCCCTTAGGAACGTCTTTGGAGCTTCTTCGCCTTTTACTTAGGCGGTATCAGCGTTGACTTTTCGCTGTGAGCTCTGCATCCCCTTAGGGACGTCTTTGGAGCTTCTTCTCTTTTTCAGTTTCGGCACTCGATGGTGCGTTCTCAGCGTTTACATTTACATTCTTTGGGGGATTTTGCTCTTATAAAACTAGAAAGGAAATTACATATGATGGCCCCATTAAAAACCTTTCTCCCCCTTTAGAAAGGAAAAGGGTGCCGTGAAAAAGAAAAAGAAAAACATAAAAAGTTACATCAAGTTATACATAATATCTCCGAAGCTCATCTGCATTCCAAGATCTTGGAATTTCGTTGCCATCCATGTCCTTTAATCTGTACGAACCAGGCCTCGACGAGGATGCTACTAAGAAAGGCCCTTCCCATTTCAATTGTAGCTTGCCCACTGTATCTGGGTTGGCCACTCTCCGAAGCACCAAGTGTCCCGGCTCAATATTTTTTAGCCGGACCTTTCTATCTCGCCATTTGACTGTTTCAGCCTGGTACTTATTGATGTTTTCCACGGCTTGAAGTCTGATTCCTTCTAAAGCATCTTTTTCCACAAGGCAAGCATCTTCGGGACCTGACTCTGCCGAAGCTACTACCCTTATTGACCCAGCTTTAGCTTCTTCCGGAGTTATTGCTTCGTCACCGAATAATAATTTGAATGGGGTAAAGCCTGTAGACCTTGATGTTGTTGTATTGTGGCTCCACACCACTTTGGTCAACTGATCTGGCCACTTTCCCCTTGGTTGATTAAAGATTAGCTTCATTATTCCTGTCATTATGATGCCATTGGCCCTTTCAACAAGCCCATTCGACTCCGGATGCCTGACTGATGCAAAATGGATCTTCGTTCCAATTTGATCACAGAAATTTCTGAAAGCTTCGGAGTCGAACTGCGTTCCGTTATCTACAGTGATGGCCTTCGGTACCCCAAAGCGACAGACAATATTCTGCCAGAAAAACTTTTGGACAGTGGCCGAAGTTATTGTGGCTAATGGCTTCGCCTCAATCCACTTGGAAAAATACTCCACAGCTACTATAACATATTTTAGATTCCCTTGAGCCGGTGGTAATGGACCCAGCAAGTCGAGGCCCCACCTTTGCAATGGCCAGACGGGCTGTATCAGCTGTGTCAAAGACGAAGGTTGCTTCTGATCTCTCGCACATTTCTGACAACCTTCGCACTTTTGAACCAACTCCGCTGCATCCGAAGCTGCCTTCGGCCAATAAAACCCTTGGCGGAAAACTTTTCCAAGTAACGGCCTAGATCCGATGTGGGATCCACACAGGCCTGCATGTATTTCTTTCATTAACTCTATACCTTCGGTTCTAGACAAGCACTTGAGCAGCGGGGCACAAACTCCATGCTTGTATAACTCCCCTTCTATCATGACATACGGACGAGCTCTTGCCTCTATCCTTTTATTATAAGCTTCGTCATCTGATAGGAAGTTACCCTGAAGGTAAGAGATTATTTCAGTTCTCCAATCTTCACTGTAAACAGGAGAAATGTTAAGGACTGCCCTTTCAAGTAGCTCCACTGAAGGTGCCTTTATTGTTTCGAAGAACACATCCGAAGGTAGCGGCAGCCCCTGTGCTGCAGACTTGGCTAACAAATCAGCATGCTCATTTTGTCCTCGAGGGATATTCTTAACAGAAAATCCTTCGAAGGAAGCCTCGATCCTTCGGACCGTGTCTAGGTATTTTTCAAGCTTCGGGTCTTTAGCCTTGCAACTTTTGTCAATATGGCCCGAAACAACCTGGGAATCAGTTTTAAGAATCGCCCTTCTGATTCCCATTGCCTTTAGTTTCCGAAGACCCAGGAGCAGGGCTTCGTACTCAGTTATATTATTTGTGCAGCTGAAGTCAAGTCTTGCTGCATAGCAAGTTTTAACCTTGGACGGTGAGACCAACACAGTAGCTGCACCTGCTCCGAAGGTTCCCCAAGAGCCATCACAAAACACTGTCCATACTTCGGCATCTTTATTTGCTTCTTCGTCCTGAGCCCCTGGCGTCCAATCGGCAATGAAATCTGCCAATGCTTGAGACTGGATTGAGGATCTATGCACATAATCAATGTAAAATTCATTGAGCTCCGCAGCCCATTTTCCAATCCGGCCAGTAGCTTCTCTATTTCTCATGATATCCTTCAATGGCTGCGAAGAAGGAACAATAATATTGTATGCCTGAAAATAATGCCGAAGCTTCCTGGATGCCATTAAAACGGCATACAACACCTTCTCCAGCTCTGTATAATTTTTCTTTGAGACACTGAGGACCTCAGATACAAAATATACTGGGACCTGCTTCTTGACCTGTCCATCAAACTTCTCCTGGACAAGTGCCGCACTTACTGCTGAGTGCGAAGCTGCCACATATAACAACAGGGGAGCCCCTGGCGTTGGTGGGGTTAATGTTGTTAGATCTATTAAGTATTGCTTCAGCTCTTCGAAGGCTTTTTGTTGACTTGGGCCCCATTGAAAGACTTCAGCTGACTTCAGCACCTCGAAGAATGGTAAGTTTCTTTCTGCTGATCTGGATATAAATCTGTTGAGAGATGCCAGCCTTCCTGTCAATCTTTGGGCCCCCTTTCTTGTGGTTGGTGGCTCCATTCGAAGTATAGCTTCGATTTTATTTGGATTAGCTTCGATTCCCTTTGTTGAAACCAAGCATCCAAGAAATTTGCCCTTCTTCACTCCGAAGACACATTTTTCTGGATTCAGCTTCAGACCAGCTTGTCTGAAGCTGGCGAAGGTCTCCTGCAGATCAGCAATATGATTTTCCTGCTTCGTGCATTTTACAATAATGTCATCGACATAAGTCAACACATTTCTGCCTATCTGAGACTGGAGAACCTTCGCTGTCATTCGGCTGAAACTTCCTCCGGCATTTTTGAGCCCCTCAGGCATCCGAAGATAGCAATATGTACCACTTGGGGTTATGAAGCTAGTTTTTGGCTCATCTTCCTTCTTCATCCAAATTTGATGATAGCCTGAGTAGCAGTCTAGGAGACTCATGAGCTCTGAAGAAGCTGCTGCATCGACTAAAGAGTCTATCCTTGGCAGCGGGAATTCATCCTTCGGACAAGCCTTGTTGAGATCTGTGAAATCAATACACATTCTCCATTTGCCATTGGCTTTCTTCACCATAACAGTGTTAGCTAGCCACTCTGGATACTTCACTTCTCTGATAACTCCTGCACTGAGGAGTCTTTTTACTTCATTGCGAGCCCCTTCGGCCTTGTCATCAGACATTTTCCGAAGCCTCTGCTTTCGGGGTCTGAAGGAAGGGTCAACATTGAGCGAATGTTCAATAACATCCCGATTTACTCCACAGAGATCATTGGCTGACCATGCAAAAACATCTTTGTTGTTGAATAAAAACCTTATCAAGGTTTTCTCCTGGTCTTCAGATAATTGCGAGCCCAACAGCACCTTCTGCTCTGCTATGTCTTCACACAATAACATGGGCTTCGGCTGATCCGCTGAAGCTGCCTTCTCCCTCCTGAATTTGTACTGTTCACAAGCTTCAGCTCCATCTATGTTATGGATTGCCTTGGAGTCAGTCCAGCTTCCTTCGGCCCTTCTAGCAGCTTCCTGGCTTCCATGAATAGCAATAGGCCCTTGGTCCGAAGGTATCTTCATGCAGAGATAAGCTGGGTGAAGAATTGCTTCGAAGGCATTAAGAGTACCACGGCCAATGATGGCATTGTAAGGATACTCCATGTCAACAATATCAAACACAATTTGCTCAGTCCTTGTGTTGTTAACAAATCCGAAGGTTACCGGCATGGTAATCTTCCCAAGTGCTACAATCTGTCGCCCTCCGAAGCCACAAAGAGGGTGCGTAGCATCATGAATCGTGTCTTCGGGCTCTTGCATTTGTCTGAAGGCTTTAGCAAATATAATGTCAGCTGCACTGCCTGTATCAACTAGGACATTGTGGACCAGAAATCCTTTGATTACGCAAGAGATAACCATGGCATCATTGTGAGGATAATCCTTAAGCTGAAGGTCTTCCTGAGAGAAAGTAATTGGAATGTGGGACCATTTTGACTTGATGAAGGGTCCCTGCACTCCAACATGCTGCACTCTTCTCTGAGCCTCCTTCTTCTGCTTCTTGTTAGCCGGCTCTGAGCAAGAACCGCCTGTTATCGGGAGCACCAGCTTCGAAGCCGAAGCAGCTCCAGCTTGATTGTTGAACGAAGCCATCAGCTCAGAAAAGTGGAAGTGAGTTCACCGGAGGTGGGCGCCAATGTTGGGGGCTTGTTCTCAAATGCTTCGGTCCTGAGGAAAGCAAAGGAACAAGTGTGATGCGAAAGCAAATGGCAGGTTCGCGTGAACAGTACAGAGATACTGTTCATCTATTTATAGGCACAGGTCACAGCCTGTGACAAATTACAATTATGCCCCTAACAAATGTTTACAACATTGACCCAGACCTTTATGGATAAAAAGGTCATTCTATCTCTATGTCGGTTTGTAACGCCGAAGCTCCATGAAAAGGGACCTTCGGCCATCTCCTGGAGACGACTTCAGCCGAAGCTGCTTCTTCGTGTAAGATCTTCGGCGCACCGAAGCACGGCCCCAACAAATTCAAATACAAATGCAGCGTGCAATCTAACATATATTGAATTCCCATCTAAATGGCGTTGGGACGACAAAACAAGAACCTGGAAATTCGAGACATGGAAGAGAAGGAAAAATTGGTCGTATATACTATGTACATCCATCTACAGGGGAAAGATACTATTTGAGGATGCTGCTAATGATCGTCAAAGGTGCTCAGAGCTATGAAGACTGAAGGACATATACCAATATATTACACCCAACATTCAAAGAAGCATGTAAAGCACGTGGCCTTCTTAATGATGATAATGAGTGGTATAATGCTTTTGATGAGGCTGCCAGATGGGCAACCTCAAATCAACTGCGACATCTATTCGTTACAATGCTTCTTTATTGCGAAGTTGGAGATGAGCATACATTTTTTGAAAAAGTATGGCAACCACTAGCAGATGATATCCAATACAATATGAGAAAAACATTGAACCTTCCCTCTTACCAGATGTCCATAAATGAAATAAGGGATCATTTACTTGACAAGTTATCTATACTTTTCAACAAGTGCGGCTCAAATATAAGAGATTATAATTTGCCACAGAAAACCAATTCTACGGGGTCATCCTACGGTAATCAATATATTGAAGAAGAGTTATCATACAACTTTGAAAGGGAAATGTGCCCTTGGGCCATTTCTAAGTATTTTGGTGATTGAGTGCCAACACAAGTGCTTAAATGTGAACTTATGTCCATGGATGAACAAAGTGCAAATCATGAAGTAAAGGTATGTTTCTAAGCCTTAGTACATTGGTTTTGTGTACTAATATACTTGTCTAAGTGTTAGAAACAGAAAGAAGAAGAAAAGAAGAAAGGTGCAAAAGCACCGGACTGTCCGGTGTGCACCGGACAGTGTCCGGTGCGCCAGGCTGACTCGGCGCGAACTGGCTGCTCTCGGGAATTCGCCGATGGCGTACGGCTAAAATTCACCGGACTGTCCGGTGTGCACCGGACTGTCCGGTGAGCCAACGGTCGGCCGGGCCAACGGTCGGCCGCGCAATCTGCGCGGGACACGTGGCTGAGCCAACGGCTAGAAGACGGCACCGGACTGTCCGGTGTGCACCGGACATGTCCGGTGCGCCAACGGCTCACAGATCTGCAACAGTCTACAACGGTCGGCAGTGCTGTTTAAGGAAAGAAATCGGGCACCGGACAGTGTCCGGTGTGCACCGGACTGTCCGGTGCACCCGACGACAGAAGGCAAGGATAGCCTTCCAGATTTGCTCTCAACGGCTCCTAGCTGCCTTGGGGCTATAAAAGGGGCCCCTAGGCGCATGGAGGAGACATTCAAGCAACCTTAGAGCATTCTTGATCATCCACACTCATTCTTTGCGCATTCGTTTGTGATTCTAAGTGATTCGAGCACCGTTCTAGTGAGAACTTTGAGATAGTCATTCGAGCTCGATTCTTGGCCGTGTGTGTGCGCATTTTGCTGTGGATTTGTGTGTGTTGCTTCCCTCCCTTACTCTGTGCTTCTTTGTGATCATATACTTGTAAGGGCAAGAGACTCCAATTTGTGAAGATTCCTTGCAAACGGGATATTGAAAGGCAAAGCAAAACACCGTGGTATTCAAGTTGGTCTTTGGACCGCTTGAGAGGGGTTGATTGCAACCCTCGTCCGTTGGGACGCCACAACGTGGAGTAGGCAAGCGTTGGTCTTGGCCGAACCACGGGATAAACCACTGTGCCATCTCTGTGATTGATCTTCTGTGGTTATTGTGTTTTGTGGAGACTCCTATCTAGCCACTTGGCATTATCTGCACTAACACTTAACAAGTTTTTGTGGCTATAAGTTCAAGTTTTCACAGGATCACCTATTCACCCCCCCTCTAGGTGCTCTCAATTGGTATCAGAGCCGTTCTCTTCACAAAAGGGACTAACCGCCCGAAGAGATGGATCCTAAGGGGAAGGGAATTGTGATCAACGACAAAGAGAAGGAATCCTTCGTCAACGAGGCGAAGGACGACAAGCCTACCGACTCCGGCTCGGGCCATAGACGGAAGGAAGGGAAGAAGAAGAAGACAAGGCACATCAAGGAGATCATCTACTACGACGACAGCGATGAGTCTACTTCTTCCCAAAAGGACGACGACAACGACTACAAAAAGACGGTCAATTCGAACTTTTCATTTGATTATTCTCGTATTCAACATAGTTCGAATTCGCATTTGCTTTCCATTCCTCTTGGCAAACCTCCACACTTCGATGGGGAGGACTACGGATTTTGGAGTCACAAAATGCATAGTCACTTATTCTCTCTCCATCCAAGCATATGGGAGATTGTAGAGAATGGAATGAAATTTGATAGCTCGGATAGCCCTTTGCTTATAAATGAACAGATCCATAGAAATGCACAAGCTACTACTGTTCCCTTAGCATCCTTGTGCAGGGAAGAGTACAACAAGGTGAGCGGCTTGGACAATGCCAAGCAAATATGGGACACCCTCAAGATCTCTCACGAGGGGAACGACATCACCATGCTCACCAAGATGGAGTTGGTGGAGGGCGAGCTTGGACGATTCGCCATGATAAGGGGAGAGGAGCCAACTCAAACTTACAACCGGCTCAAGACCCTTATCAACAAAATAAGGAGCTACGGAAGCACGCGTTGGATGGATCATGACGTCGTTCGCCTAATGCTCAGGTCCTTTACCGTTCTTGATCCTCATCTCGTGAACAATATTCGTGAGAATCCCAGGTACACGATGATGACGCCCGAGGAAGTACTTGGAAAATTCGTGAGCGGGCGGATGATGATCAAGGAGGCAAGATACGTCGACGACGCGTTGAACGGTCCACTCCACGAGCCTCAACCCATTGCTCTAAAGGCAACGAGGAGCAAGGAGTCGCTACCTAGCAAGGTGGCGCAAGTTGAGGCAGCCGGGCTCAATGATGAAGAGATGGCTCTCATCATCAAGAGATTCAAGACGGCGCTAAATGGTCGCAAGGGACAGACAAGCAAGACCAAGACAAAAGGGAAGCGCTCATGCTTCAAATGTGGTAAGGTTGGTCATTTTATTGCTAACTGTCCCGAAAATGATAGTGACCAGGAGCAAAGGAAAAATGGGAAGAGAGAGAACAAAAAGGTTTACAAGAAGGCCAAAGGCGAAGCACACCTTGGAAAGGAGTGGGATTCAGATTGCTCTTCGTCCGACTCCGACGACGAAGGACTCGCCGCCACTGCCTTCAACAAATCGGCTCTCTTCCCCAACGAGCATCACACTTGCCTCATGGCAAGGGAAAAGAAGGTAATCACTCGTAATGCTAATACTTATGATTCTTCTAGTGATGATGAATCTAGTGAGGATGAAATTGATTACTCTAGTTTATTCAAGGGATTGGATAGAACTAAGATAGCTAAAATTAATGAATTGATTGATGCCTTGAATGAAAAGGATAGAATCTTAGAAAAACAAGAAGATCTTTTATATGAAGAGCATGATAAATTTGTTAGTGCACAAAATTCACTTGCTCTAGAAGTTAAAAGAAATGGAATTCTTTCTTGTGAACTTTCTACTTGTAATGAAACCATTTCTTCTTTAAAAGGTGAAATTAATGTTTTTACCGCTAAACTAGAAGTAGCAAGTAACTCTTGTGTTGAAAATGTTACAATTTGCTCTAGGTGTAAGGATTTTGATGTTAATGCTTGTAGTGAACACCTAGCTTCAATTTCAAAACTTAATGATGAATTGGCTAGTCTTAATGCTCAACTTAAGACTAGCAAGAGTGAAGTTGATAAAATAAAATTTGCAAGGGATGCCTACACGGTTGGTAGACACCCCTCAATTAAGGATGGTCTTGGCTTCAAGGGAGAGGCCAAGAACTTAACAAGCCATAAGGCTCCCATCTTCGTCAAGGAGAAAGGGAAGGCCCCTATGGCTAGTAGAGCTAAAAAGAACCATGCTTTCTTATACCATGATAGGAGACATGCTAGAAATGCTTATAATGATCTTGATTCACATGTTTATGATTCTCATGCCATGTTTGCTTCTAGTTCTTCCTATAAGCATGATAGAGATATGTGTAGGAGAAATGTTGTGCATATGCCTAGGAGAAATATTGCTCATGTTCCTAGAAAAGTTGTGAACAAACCTTCTACCATTTATTATGCTTGCAATGCTCCCTTTGCTATTTGTAGAAAGGGTAAGAAGGTAATTGCTAGGAAGTTAGGGGCAAGATGCAAGGGAGATAAAACTTGCATTTGGGTCCCTAAGGATATATGTGCTAACCTTGTAGGACCCAACATGAGTTGGGTACCTAAGACCCAAGCCTAAATTTGCCTTGCAGGTTTATGCATCCGGGGGTTCAAGCTGGATTATCGACAGCGGATGCACAAACCATATGACGGGGGAGAAGAAGATGTTCACCTCCTACGTCAAAAATAAGGATTCCCAAGATTCAATTATATTCGGTGATGGGAATCAAGGCAAGGTAAAAGGGTTAGGTAAAATTGCAATTTCTAATGAGCACTCAATATCAAATGTATTTTTAGTTGAGTCTCTTGGTTACAATTTGCTATCTGTCAGTCAACTATGCAATATGGGATATAATTGTCTTTTTACCAATGTAGATGTGTCTGTCTTTAGAAGATGTGATGGTTCACTAGCTTTTAAGGGTGTACTAGACGGCAAGCTTTACTTAGTTGATTTTGCAAAAGAAGAGGCCGGTCTAGATGCATGCTTAATGGCTAAGACTTGCATGGGCTGGCTGTGGCATCGCCGCTTAGCACATGTGGGGATGAAGAACCTCCACAAGCTTCTAAAGGGAGAACACGTGATAGGTCTAACAAATGTTTATTTCGAAAAAGATAGACCTTGTGCAGCTTGTCAAGCAGGTAAACAAGTGGGAGGAGCACATCACAGCAAGAATGTGATGACCACGTCAAGACCTCTGGAGCTGCTGCATATGGACCTCTTTGGACCCGTCGCCTATCTGAGCATAGGAGGAAGTAAGTATGGTCTAGTTATTGTTGATGACTTTTCCCGCTTCACTTGGGTGTTCTTTTTGCAGGATAAGTCTGAAACCCAAGGGACCCTCAAGCGCTTCCTCAGGAGAGCTCAAAATGAGTTTGAGCTCAAGGTGAAGAAGATAAGGAGCGACAACGGGTCCGCATTCAAGAACCTTCAAGTGGAGGAGTTTCTTGAGGAGGAAGGGATCAAGCACGAGTTCTCCGCTCCCTACACACCTCAGCAAAATGGTGTGGTAGAGAGGAAGAACAGGACGCTCATAGATATGGCGAGGACTATGCTTGGAGAATTCAAGACTCCCGAGTGCTTTTGGTCGGAAGCCGTGAACACGGCTTGCCACGCCATCAACAGGGTCTACCTTCACCGCCTCCTCAAGAAGACGTCGTATGAGCTTCTAACCGGTAACAAACCCAATGTATCTTACTTTCGTGTTTTTGGGAGCAAGTGCTACATTCTAGTGAAGAAGGGTAGAAATTCTAAGTTTGCTCCCAAAGCTGTAGAAGGGTTTTTATTAGGTTATGATTCAAATACAAAGGCGTATAGGGTCTTCAACAAATCATCGGGTTTGGTTGAAGTCTCTAGCGACGTTGTATTTGATGAAACTAATGGCTCTCCAAGAGAGCAAGTTGTGGATTGTGATGATGTAGATGAAGAAGATGTTCCAACGGCCGCGATACGAACCATGGCGATTGGAGACGTTCGGCCACAGGAACAAGATGAACGAGATCAACCTTCTTCCTCAACAACGGTGCATCCCCCAACTCAAGACGATGAACAGGTTCATCAAAAGGAGGCGTGTGATCAAGGGGGAGCACAAGATGATCAAGTGATGGAGGAAGAAGCGCAACCGGCACCTCCAACCCAAGTTCGAGCGATGATTCAAAGGGATCATCGCGTCGACCAAATTCTGGGTGACATTAGCAAGGGAGTAACTACTCGGTCTCGACTAGTTAATTTTTGTGAGCATTACTCTTTTGTCTCTTCTATTGAGCCTTTCAGGGTAGAAGAGGCCTTGCTAGATCCGGACTGGGTGTTGGCCATGCAGGAGGAACTTAACAACTTCAAGCGCAATGAAGTTTGGACGCTGGTGCCTCGTCCCAAGCAAAATGTTGTGGGAACCAAGTGGGTGTTCCGCAACAAACAAGACGAACACGGAGTGGTGACAAGGAACAAGGCTCGACTTGTGGCAAAAGGTTATGCCCAAGTCGCAGGTTTGGACTTTGAGGAGACTTTTGCTCCTGTGGCTAGGCTAGAATCAATTCGTATCTTGCTAGCATATGCCGCTCACCATTCTTTCAGGTTGTACCAAATGGATGTGAAGAGCGCTTTCCTCAACGGGCCGATCAAGGAGGTGTACGTGGAGCAGCCCCCTGGCTTCGAGGATGAACGGTACCCCGACCACGTGTGTAAGCTCTCTAAGGCGCTCTATGGACTTAAACAAGCCCCAAGAGCATGGTATGAATGTCTTAGAGACTTTTTAATTGCTAATGCTTTCAAGGTTGGGAAAGCCGATCCAACTCTTTTTACTAAGACTTGTGATGGTGATCTTTTTGTGTGTCAAATTTATGTCGACGACATAATATTTGGTTCTACTAACCAAAAGTCTTGTGAAGAGTTTAGCAGGGTAATGACGCAGAAATTCGAGATGTCGATGATGGGCGAGTTGACCTACTTCCTTGGGTTCCAAGTGAAGCAACTCAAGGACGGCACCTTCATCTCCCAAACGAAGTACACGCAAGATTTGCTAAAGAGGTTTGGGATGAAGGACGCAAAACCCACAAAGACACCGATGGGAACCGACGGACACACCGACCTCAACAAAGGAGGTAAGTCCGTTGATCAAAAAGCATACCGGTCCATGATAGGTTCTTTGCTTTATTTGTGTGCTAGTAGACCGGATATTATGCTTAGCGTATGCATGTATGCTCGATTTCAATCCGATCCGAAGGAGTGTCACTTAGTGGCTGTGAAGCGAATTCTTCGATATTTAGTCGCTACGCCTTGCTTCGGGATCTGGTATCCAAAGGGGTCTAACTTTGACTTGATTGGGTACTCAGATTCCGACTATGCTGGATGTAGGGTCGATAGGAAGAGTACATCGGGGACGTGCCAATTCTTAGGAAGGTCCCTGGTGTCATGGAACTCTAAGAAACAAACATCCGTTGCCCTATCCACCGCTGAGGCCGAGTATGTTGCCGCAGGACAGTGTTGCGCGCAACTACTTTGGATGAGGCAAACCCTCAGGGACTTTGGCTACAATCTGAGCAAAGTCCCACTCCTATGTGATAATGAGAGTGCTATCCGAATAGCGGAACATCCTGTTGAGCACAGCCGCACAAAGCACATTGACATCCGGCATCACTTTTTGAGAGACCACCAGCAAAAGGGAGATATCGAAGTGTTTTATGTAAGCACCGAGAACCAGCTAGCCGATATCTTTACCAAGCCTTTAGATGAGAAGACCTTTTGCAGGCTGCGTAGTGAGCTCAATATCTTAGATTCGCGGAACTTGGATTGAAATGTAGCATACATGTGTTTATGCCTTTGATCATGTCCATTCTGCATTTTGTTGCTTACTATGGTGCTCAAGTTGTACAAACACTCCCTGGACCTCACAAGTCCGTTGCAAAGTGATGCACATGTTTAGGGGGAGATGTGTTACAACTTGACCCTTTGAGACTAACCATATGCTTGAGTTTGCTTGATTTAGTCTCGAAGGAGAATTGAAAGGGAAAAGGTGGACTTGGACCATGAAAGACTTCCACTGCACTCCGATGAGAGGGTAACTTATTCCAAGTCCATCTCATGAACTCTTATTGCCATTTGCTCTTAATTGAAGATTTTGGTGAGGCAATGGGGTTAAAGGGCCAAGATTGATCCCGTTTTGGTGCTTGATGCCAAAGGGGGAGAAAATAAAAATAAAGGCCAAAGCTATAAATGGATCAGCTACCACTTGAGAAATTTGAAAATAGTAGAGTAGAGCTTTTGGTTTGTCAAAACTCGTTTATTGTCTCTTTTGTCAAAAGTTGGCTTCTTGTGGGGTGAAGTAGTAATTATGGGAAAAGGGGGAGTTTTTGAAATCTTTGATCAATCTCTTTTGAAATGACTCTCTTTATGCTTCAACATGTGTGTTTGACTTAGAGATAGAGATTCGAGTTTGATTTGCAAAAACAAACCAAGTGGTGGCATAGAGTGATCCATATATGTCAAAATTGAATCAAAATAATTTGAGTTCTTATTTGAAGTGTTTTTGTACTTGTTCTAGTTGCTTTATGTTGTGTTGGCATAAATCACCAAAAAGGGGGAGATTGAAAGGGAAATGTGCCCTTGGGCCATTTCTAAGTATTTTGGTGATTGAGTGCCAACACAAGTGCTTAAATGTGAACTTATGTCCATGGATGAACAAAGTGCAAATCATGAAGTAAAGGTATGTTTCTAAGCCTTAGTACATTGGTTTTGTGTACTAATATACTTGTCTAAGTGTTAGAAACAGAAAGAAGAAGAAAAGAAGAAAGGTGCAAAAGCACCGGACTGTCCGGTGTGCACCGGACAGTGTCCGGTGCGCCAGGCTGACTCGGCGCGAACTGGCTGCTCTCGGGAATTCGCCGACGGCGTACGGCTAAAATTCACCGGACTGTCCGGTGTGCACCGGACTGTCCGGTGAGCCAACGGTCGGCCGGGCCAACGGTCGGCCGCGCAATCTGCGCGGGACACGTGGCCGAGCCAACGGCTAGAAGACGGCACCGGACTGTCCGGTGTGCACCGGACATGTCCGGTGCGCCAACGGCTCACAGATCTGCAACAGTCTACAACGGTCGGCAGTGCTGTTTAAGGAAAGAAATCGGGCACCGGACAGTGTCCGGTGTGCACCGGACTGTCCGGTGCACCCGACGACAGAAGGCAAGGATAGCCTTCCAGATTTGCTCTCAACGGCTCCTAGCTGCCTTGGGGCTATAAAAGGGGCCCCTAGGCGCATGGAGGAGACATTCAAGCAACCTTAGAGCATTCTTGATCATCCACACTCATTCTTTGCGCATTCGTTTGTGATTCTAAGTGATTCGAGCTCCGTTCTAGTGAGAACTTTGAGATAGTCATTCGAGCTCGATTCTTGGCCGTGTGTGTGCGCATTTTGCTGTGGATTTGTGTGTGTTGCTTCCCTCCCTTACTCTGTGCTTCTTTGTGATCATATACTTGTAAGGGCAAGAGACTCCAATTTGTGGAGATTCCTTGCAAACGGGATATTGAAAGGCAAAGCAAAACACCGTGGTATTCAAGTTGGTCTTTGGACCGCTTGAGAGGGGTTGATTGCAACCCTCGTCCGTTGGGACGCCACAACGTGGAGTAGGCAAGCGTTGGTCTTGGCCGAACCACGGGATAAACCACTGTGCCATCTCTGTGATTGATCTTCTATGGTTATTGTGTTTTGTGGAGACTCCTATCTAGCCACTTGGCATTATCTGCACTAACACTTAACAAGTTTTTGTGGCTATAAGTTCAAGTTTTCACAGGATCACCTATTCACCCCCCCCTCTAGGTGCTCTCAAACTTCAATGCTTTATTAAGTGAATCACAGAATCTCCACATGAAATTAAATGAGCAGCAATTGTGTGCTTTTAATACCATAGTTCATGTTGTTTTATCAAATAAATCTGGATTCTTGTTCTTATCTGAGTATGGAGGCACCAGAAAAAACTTTTCTTTGGAATGCAATCGTAACACATTTGAGAGCGCAAAGAAGAATAGTCTTAACAGTTGCATCTTCAGGTGTTGCTTCCCTACTCCTTCTTGGAGGCCGCACAACACGTTCAAGGTTCAAAATACCTTGTGAGCTAGATGAAACATCAATTTGCGATATTAAAAGAGGTTCAAAGCTTGCCGAGCTAATTGAGGCAACTTCTTTAATAATTTGGGATGAGGCATTCATGACACATAGGCTTGCTTTCGAAGCCCTAGATCATTCACTTCATGATTTACTTTCTTTGAAATCTGCCCAAGCCGCTCAATTTCCTTTTGGTGGTAAGACCATTGTATTAGGAGGCGATCCTAGACAAATACTACATGTGATAGAAGGTGGCACTCGGGCACAAATTATTAATGCTGCTACAACTAACTCACCGCTTTGGAGTTCAGTAACAATCTTACATCTTACACAAAACATGAGACTTTGTTCAACACATTTAATAGAAAGTGAACGAGCTCAACTTGCACATTTCAGTGCATGGATTTTAGATGTTGGCAATGATACTATACCAGCTACAGAAAGAGCAGGTGAATCCGAACCTACTTGGATACAAATACCTGATGAATTTCTATTAGCGCCCGAAAAAAATCAGGTTCTAGCCTTCATTGCAGAAATATATCCAAAATTAGCAGAAAACTACAATGGTCGAAGCTACCTACGTCAACGGGCTATATTAACACTGACAAATGATGTAGCTGACTTAATTAACGACCATATTGTTGACCTCATTCCAGTACTTCACAGACAATATCTAAGTTGTGATAGAATTGCACCACAATCAAATGTGGGAGGGACATTAGAGATCTATTGTACCCAATTGAATTTTTAAATTCAATAGATGGCAACAATTTTCCACAGCACAAGCTGTTGCTAAAAAAGGGAGTTCCCATTATGTTGCTTTGAAATCTAAATCAATCTGAAGGATTATGTAATGGTACAAGGCTCATTATAACCGCTCTAGGAGACATGATTTTAGAGGCTCAGATAATAACTAGAACACATATTGGAAAAATTGTTCTCATTCCGAGGATATGTCTACCACTGAAAACAATCAGAGTTCCTTTTGTGCTAGAAAGAAGACAATATCCTATAAAAAATTGTTATGCTATGACAATCAACAAAAGTCAAGGTCAAACACTATCACAAGTAGGTATTTACCTCAAAAAACCTGTATTCACCCATGGACAGCTTTATGTTGCTATATCTCGAGTGACTTCCAAAGAAGGTTTGAAAATATTGATTGAAGATGACGATGGAAGGTCAAGCAAAGAGACAAAGAATATAGTTTACAAAGAAATATTCAGTCGCGTCCTCATAGCCCTCAACAATACTCATTATCTGTACATTTTGTACTATTATATATATATATATATATATATATATATATATATATATATTACAATTACATATTACGGTAAGGTTTTGCATGCCACACTATATTATACTTGGTCGATTTCACTTTACATACACACCTCTCCTATTCTACTACACAGAATATATTAAAATAATACATTTGCTTTCGCAAAACTCTGGTCATTGTCTAATCAATGGTTATTAACAACTAATTTACTTCAAACACATACAATTGCTAATTTAGTAACATTACATCAAATTACATGTCAACGCCCTTCACATTCCTAAGTTATTAAACTCTATATCACTTTTTCATTTTCTAAGACTGACATTTTATCTTATTAAATACAGAACAATGGAGTATACACTGCTACCTGACTTAGAACCGCACAAGGAACATGCAACAATTCAAGTGTGTGTGTGACCAGAAAATGGCTTTTCCGAGGTGCTAACGATAACACTCCACTGCAACATATTGATATGGTACTATCTGATCAAGAGGTATCAAGTCACAACCTTTAATCTTCATATATAATTTTTTTGCCAGTAACTGTGTGTGTGTGTGGCTCGCCTAACAAATTTCATGTTGTGACAGGGCAATGCTATCTATGCTGAAATCCCAGCAAACGTAGTTGAACAGAAAGCACCAGACATTGAAGAGGGAGGAGTTTATATTATCAGCAGATTCAGAGTTTGTGCAGCAAAAAATGCGTTCAAATCAGTCGATGGTGACAAGATGATCCAATTCACGTTCCACACCATCGTAAAACGTGTCATGAACCCTACAACTGTGTTTCCAACGTATGTCTACCGACTAACACCATTTGATCAAATTGAATCTAATATTCAGACCAAACCAAACTTTCTAGGTATTACTATACAACAACTTACATTATATTATCAATTACTCATGGCTTGTGTTCACTTATCTAATATATTCTAACTTCAAAATTGGTGTCAGATGTTCTTGGTGTCATAGTCGAGGTTCATGAACTGACACCCATACATATCCAGAGCCAATTGACCCCAGTACTGACGAGGAGCATTATTATAGAAGATCTCAGGAATTGCAACCCTCTCTTTAACGATATGGTATTTTATATAACAGAAAAAACATGTACCTTAACATCTAACAAACTAATAAAAAACAGCAACATACCTTTGAAGATCACTTTATGGGCAGACCAAGCAACATCATTCAGCCTTCATGATGTGTACGACCCAAACACAAAAAAACCAATTATCATGCTTTTTGTTGGATGCTTGCCGAAATTTTACAAAGGTATGCTTCATTTATCTACATATACAAAACAAATTTAACACTATACTAAATGATTTAAATTGTACTACCTTCTACATGTTTTAACAATTTTCTCCTTTACAAATACTAGGTGTTTACTTAAGTGGTGGCTCTGCCTGTAGATGGTACTTCAATCCTAAAATTCCAGAAGTAGAACCTTATCATACTATGTACAAAAAAATGTGTGCAAATATTAAATCAAATACTCTCTTCTCATAAAACTAACATATACAGTAATATGATATCCCGTATCTTTTGCAGTCATCAGACAAGGACAATTGCATTACAACTTCCTCATGCTTTAAATCATCCTCCAACAATTGAACATAAATAAGCAGTTGAATCAAAGAGTCTTTATGAACTTACTAGAATTAATCCATATGATTTCCCAATAAGTTCTCACACACTTTATTCCCTTATGGTATTTAATTTTCATCAACTTAAACATCTATCCAAAACACAGGAGACAGGATATGAATGTACTGTCACAATAACAGAAATATCGGTCGAAAACAAATGGTGGTACCCGGCTTGCACAAAATGCTTTAAAACGTTAACTCCACAAAATACAGTTTATCATTGCAATGACTGTAACTGGGACAAATACACATTCAGGTAAGTTTTTAAACTACGTATTTTACTTTCCGTTATTATAATTGAAACTCCTTATTACCAACAAATAGTTAAATCTATATATGCTCCATACAATTTTTATTGTACTAATTACTCACAAAATACCTTTTGTACATCAGATACAAGCTGAAATTCCTAGCATCTGATGGGACAGAAACCGCAGAAATGTTTTGTTTCAATAACGTAGGAAAACAAATAGTCGGTAAATCATGTGAGATCCTTTTAAGAGGCATTAGTGAGCATTCACCTATGACCTATCCCACCTGACCTAGCACAAATCATATCCCTAAAATTTACATTTAGAGTCACAGTTGATGATCAATCCTTTTTCCAACAAAAAAACGTGTTGCGAATCAACTCCGTTATTACTGCACATGGAAGACAATAGTCTTTACCACTGCAAGCTCGAAATCTTCAGCAACAAGGACCATCAACACCTTCGAACACATCAAGACTGAAGTTGTTTGAAGATTCTCCATCTACAGCTCTGGAAAAATTAACCACGACGACTCCAACAGCTGTAAGATATCTTTGTAATCAAAAAATAATACAATATATACATATGACAATATTACTTCCAACTGAAATAATGTGTCAATCAATTTTTGTAGGTTGCGATGAAGCTTATATATCCAACAAATGACGGCACAACAAAACCGTACTAACTCTCTTTTATTGAATATATTTTTTCATCCATGTTAAAATGTATCATAGTCACACATTATGCTAACAACTATTTATATCACACCTGTTCCATATTCACAGACCAACCAGTATTGATATTACTGATGCAGAAAACGACGATATCGACGAGGGAAACATAAAGGTACAATCTTCTTTGTTTCACCGATCTACCGTATTCAATTCTTTTTCTTAAATTGAACTCATTCCATCCTTCACCTGCTCGATTATTCTATATGAACATTTCATACAACAAATAATATTGTCATAGTTAAATGCAAATAAAAAATATAACACCATAGTATCTTTTATAGATTATAATAAAATTCATTCCTGTGCTTACAGTACCCCGTACTAGGACCTATAGCTGCTACTCCAGGTCATCTTGAATGCATAATAAACATTCTATTCCAACTTAGTAACTTAATGAAACATCATAATTTCCTTTCTTCCTACACATTTTTCCTTTTTTCTACTCAATTTGAACTAAACCCAGTCTAGACATAATGAAACGCACAGAAAAAAGGTAATACTCCAGAGAAAAATGAAATCGAAATTAGCATTTCAGCAGAACACCATTCTTCATTTTTTTAAAAAAATCACACAACACAATAATATATCATCAACTACAATCTTTTCCGTTTAGTTAATCTACCACAATACTTTCATGTAATTAAACTAGAGTATTATGATTGTTCACACAACCACTTACTCTATATATACATAGTACTTATAGCAAAAAAAGGGCACATTCTACTGCTCCAAAATCACTCCATTCTACGCACTATCATTTACTCCATATGCATAATTCATATATGATAGATAATATTGGTAAGAAGAGATTGAAGAAAATTACAACAACATGCTGTTCCATAGCAGATTATTACATAAATTATTCTTATCATGAATGGTATCATTCCTTGATATTAAATCTAAACTATCTTCTTTTCGTATTCAAACACTGTATTAACTCATTTATAAATAATTTTTACATATACAACATGATGCAATTCTTGACGACAAAGGAAAAGGTCCAGCAGCTACAATTGAATCTCCACCCAAAAGGTTATACTCTACTACACAATATCCTACATGTATTATTTTCTATCTATTATAAAAAGCATCATTCCATTTTTTATTTGATAATTGTTGCGACTTCAAAAGTGAATTATCCAAAACTATATTTCTTTCACATATATTTTTCCCATATTTAACTTATCCAAAATTTAATACCACACATACATGCAAATAGAAAACAGAAATTATTTGTGATAACCATTTATGCTGAACATTTCCATCCTTTTCTCTTCTGCTTCCATAAACTAAGACATTAAAATTATTTGTTTCCCAATTATACAGGTTTAAACATGGACCTCTGTGTATCAAAGAAAGGTCGGACACAAGATCTTCCAACAACTGAAGATTTTATCAGATTATTAGCAGCTTTTTAGGTTGTAGAATGCCCTCTATATAATTATATATAACTGCTCAACTCTTCTGAAGATATTTCATGTAAATATAACAAGGTAGCTTGAAATGTTGCAACAAACATATTACCTTCTGTCAGTGCTCACTTAACTCTATTTTACTTTATATAAATCTACTATGCTCTAAATGTCTTTTGCTTTGTATCATTAAAAAAATCGCTCGCTTTATTAGTACAGCAATATTGCATACCATGTACCACACGCGCAAAGCGCGCACCCGTTACTAGTAGCCTAAGAAAATAAAAGTCTAAAGTGAAGACTAACAACTTGATATATATTATAACTAAGGCACGCTCACCACACGTTCCTGCTGCCATTGGCGCGTTCACCCTCTTGGCACACCTAGAATACTGCTTGCTTCACATAGCATCATAACAAATTTTTAACACTACGTTTTTAATTTTCTTTCTCACAATGTACAGAGCATTGGAAGGTGTATTGGAAACAACGTTAATGTCAAGAACAATTGTCTGAAGAAGGGCTCAATACACCCATTACCCTAGTGGCCTAGGACATTTGGAAACACAAGAATGAGTGCCTTTAATGGTGAAAGTCCAGGAATCACAATATTACTGCATATAATCACAAATGAATGCATCCTATGGTGCTATGCTGATGCAAAAGGACTCTAGGATTTGCTGGCTAGATCGCTTGTTGTGGGTTGATTTATCCTAAGTTTCTGTTGGTGCTCTTTGTTGCTTAGCCTATATTAGACTCGTTCTTTGGCCTTGTGTCTCACAATCACAGAACATGTTAGTTGTGGAAGGCTATTTGCTTTGGTTTAGTGTTTCCCTTAGGGAAGGGGTTCTTCTCCCTCCTTTTTACTGTTCCTTTTTTCTCTCTTAGACAAATAATGCACAATTCTCTTTCGTGTTCTAGAAAAAAAGAACGATTGTCTAACATGAAAAAGAGAATGGAAAGAATATGAAAGAAACAAAGGCATTGATATGTGGTTGAGCAGTCAACTCATACTTGATCTCAAACTGGTTTTCACCACACATCCCACATCTCTATTCAATGTTTTACTTAGAATCTCAAACTTTCAACAATCTAATGGCTTCACTCGACCCAATATTCGAGAACAGGTTTCATGCTAAAACGCAATATACAAGCAAGGCGCAGCAATCAAATAGAGTACAGAAGAAAAAGAAGTCAACAAACCTAACTGCAGCTGAATAAACAATTGCCATCGATAGCCCATCGTAAACCTGTCACCTATGGTAATGTTAGACGTTTTTCTTTTTCAATTTTTCCGAAGATAAAATATCCTCAACTAATGTGAAGCACTACCACTTGATCATGTGCATGCCATGCACTGGAACTCTCAATTTTGTTGCTAGATGCATTCCATATCCATATTTCTAGTAACCTGGATACTCTTCCGATTGCCAAACTAACCTCATGTTGAGACCGGGCAGGTATGCCTAATGAGATTGACGACACTGGAGCTAATAAATTAGCGGCAACCTGACCAAATAAACATTTGGAATGGAAACTTTAATCAGAAGAACATCAGAGTTCAGAAGGACAAACCTTGAAGGTACAGAAGCATGCTACATTGATTTGATGAGAACACCCAAGATGAGAACACCGAGCGTGGGCAGACCACAAGCTTCTTGCCAGAGTGGGTGGGCAGACCAGAAGCTTGCCCCCTTTAGCCTTCTTCGCACCCACATTGCGAGCTTTAGTCCTTCCAATCAATGACAGGAGTGTAAGCATCTTCCCTAGCCCCATATCATCAGTGAAGATCCCGCCCTTTAATGGCGACGGTCGTTTCTTCGTCTTTTGATTGGTAAGCACGTTCTCGAATCCCCCATCTTCACCCTCTTGCCAGAAGGGCGGCAAGTCGGTGGACTCCTCCTGGTGCACCATCCACCCTAGCGCCTCCTTCTAGTGTCAAAAGAGCTCGGATAGCATGACATCCCCGGGCGGGTCCATGGGCTGAGTCTGATTCTTCCCTTCTTTCCCCACAAGCCAGAAGAGCTTATCGACGTCGTGGTCACGGTCTGGCTTCTTGAACTGCTCCATGACCGTGGCCGCCTGGGAGAGGGCGAACTCTGGGTGGTCGACGTGGATGAGGTCGATGCCGGCCTCGACGACGGAGGCGGCGGCGGGGCACGCGAATAGGTGGACCTCGCAGGGGAAGCTGTAGGCATTGGGGTTGATCTTCGAGCCCGACCGGGGCATGATGCCCTGCGCCACGACGAGGAGGTGGGGTTAAGGAGTGGGGCGAGCATTGCCGCGAGGGCACCTGGGAGGTGGTTGACCTGGTCGTTGCGGGCGTTAAAGACGACGATGGCGTTGTTGTCATACCGGTTGAGCGGCTGGTGGACTAGGCTGACGGTCTCGTGGCCGGCGACCTTGCCATGGTAGTAGCGCATACCGATGATCTTGGAGATGATGAAGCCCAGGAGGTAGGGCTCATCGTCGTCATCAGCGGTGGTGGCGGCGCCGCCGCGGGAGGAGGAGGCCGCCATGGCCCGGTGACAGTGGGGGCACAGGGGAGGAGGAGGGGAGGGTTTGGGATTGTGGGGTTGCACGGGGCATGCGCGCAAGGAGGTGAGGTTTAGAGCACTGGAATCGCATGGTAGGCGGGCAGAGTTGCGATGGTGGATTGCTCGGGGCATGCGCGCGGGGTATGCGGCTGCCGTTGTTGACAGCGGATTGCTTAGATTGTCATGGGTTGCGATGGTGGCTTGCTTGTAGGGTAGGTCGGCTTGGTAGGGTCCGGGCTTGCGGGTGGGTGGGGGTGGGGGTTGCCACGCGCAGAGGGGAGGCGGGGGCAGTCTACACTAATGCCTTAATAGTTAGTATATATATATATATAGGATCGAGGTAATGGAAGCCCTGGGCTTCGATTAGTAGGGGAAGCCCTAGCCAGATCATATAGACAGAAAATGTTGCTTAAAACGGCAATGAAGATAGTACACCATGCGAGTCTATCAAAGGATGGGAATGATAGAGCCCTAAAGATGATGGACAAACTACTAGGGTTATTGATGTGTGTCGATCCTGATATAGGTACTAGTGAGAGTTGTGGCACAAGTGGTGGCGATGACATCCAGGTACGCACATCGTGTTATTATGAATACAAATTTATCAAATGTCGGTAATGATCCATGTTTGTAATTTAAATGGTATAGGTCGAAGCGTATGAAATAGAAGTTGTAGTAAGAGATGATTTACGCGATGTAGATGATGAGAACGAGGTATGCATGAGACGTTTATAATGTATTATTTATGCTGCTCTTTAACAATTGTGTCTTCACTCATTTTGTGTTATTTCCCATGAAATTATAGTGGTGTCTAATACAAATGAATGTAGTACTAACGATGTTCAATGTAATATGTCGATATGTACATTGGAACAGAACATTGATATGCATCTGGTTGCTAGTAGTGCTCCGGATGTGGAAGCTAGAAAGGTAATAACAATGCTATAATATATGGTTAGATTATGAGATTGTAAATTGACTTAATATCTTTGATTTGTAGAAACTAGAGTTTCATAGTGAAGGTGTAAACTTAGCACAACCAGATAAGGCCAAGCCTAAGGGAAGAACGATCAAAAGTAGTGAGCAACAAATTCTTAGGTTGGGTGCGAAAGGAGCGAAGAAGATGAGCAGAAAGTGCCAAAAATGTGGCATCACTGATGGTCACAACAGTTTTATGTGTTTAACTGTGGAGGATAATAGGATTTGATTGGCTAACCTAGCTGGACGCAAGAGAGGACGACCTCCTGGTACAAGGAACAAAATCGGAGGTGCAGCACTGCAGTGGAATGAGACATCAACGTCAAAAAAATGAACGGTGTATGTCGAAGATGATGATTCATCTGGTAGAGAGTAGAATACCAAAAGAATTATGAGATCATGGGTTGTTTTCGTGGTAACTAGTGTTGCAAATGGATGAACGACATACCTTATACATGAAATATATGTTAAAAGTAAATTTTGGATGCAACTGTGAATCATGTGTTATATCTGCAAAGCACATACAACATCATAAATATGTACTGATAATATCATAAACTTAAGTGAAAGATATCGTAAACATTATACAAATATCTAGAACATATAAAAGTATAGAATGCTGTTTATAACATAACACAGTGATGTTTATAGCATAAACTTGTGCCAAAATAAGCATAACACGGTGCTGTTTATAGCATAAAATTGTGACAAAATAAGCATAATCAAATGAAGAAAACACACATGAAATTAAAACACATAGGAAACATTTGCAGTTTAGACATTACTGTTCCCCAGGTTGTCATTGACATAACATAAGAAACATCTACCGTCATTGACATAGTATACGCACATAACCCCAGTTGAAGTTTATGGAAATATTGTATACATAATATCTAACATATCTAAACTAGACTACAACCATTAGATCTTGAATCTTTGGATGTCTGCAAGGAGCGAGATGGCTTTGTTCTTGCGATGGAATGTGATGTAGTGCAACGCAAGAGACCGTATATCCCTGGTGTTGCCCAGCAAGCCAATAAAATTGTGTTAGCTAGACATGTGTACTATATGCTTCCTTGGGGCCAATTATAAAACGAAATGATAAATTTGTACGTACTGGTTGTACGTATGACTTGACAGATCCTTTGATGCAGTCATAAAAGAGAATGTATCCCATAACATAGAACCCACAATCATTGGAGCCTGCTTCCATGGCAGGACAGTTTGGGGACAAGTCAATTGTGAAGTTGCCAAATTTTGCAAAGCATGACCTAGGGCGGACATGTTGTAGGGCTTTGTTTAACCTACTCATTATAACCTTAGACTATGGTAACTTCCTACCACCTAAGTCCATTTGGGCAAAATGGTAATCCTTCCAAGTAGTACCACCAAGTTTTTGCCCATAGGGATTAGAATCTAAAATGTCGATGCATCGTTTGACTGTATTGACAACATACAGTGTCCAGTGCCCCCTGCTTAGCATGGGAATCATGATCTGATCGTGTAAAAACATGAAGATCAACAAAAACATATATGGTTATGCATGAAGATGTGAAATGTACCATTTAACGTAAATCATGTTTTTAAATTGTAATACGATTGTTACCGATTTGCATTTATCCAATTTGTCTGTCTCGTTAATGTATTGTCGAGAAATGTGTGTAGGACAGTTTCATCAAATGGTTGTGGGTTTCTGCTGTGCCGTTCCTGTTCCTCGAAGTTCAGTAGTGACTGCAATAAAAAAATTTAATGGAGTCAGTATATTTGGGATACAATTGTGTATATGAATATGATATAGATATGTTACGATAGTTAACCCCAACGTTAACGTCAAGAATTAATCTGTTGCAACTCATGGAAGGCTGTTAATTTATGGCATCATCATCATCAACACATTGAATGAAGCACTGCATGAACACATTATCGAGGCACTTCCCGTCGGCGAAAGATTCATATATATTAGAACATGTCGCACAATATTCACCATAGTCTATTGTATTCATGTGGACATTTTCATAACAATTAGTGAGGTCGCGTACGAGTACCAGAATATCCACAAAGGTGAATTGAGTGGACTTTATACCTGTTATTGTCAGATTGCGTACCACACAAGTAGTCACGTAGAGCTAGCACACATTGCATATCCGAATCATGTGAATCATGGTCAACCTGAGAAGTGTTTATGTGTGGTTCGGTTTCAACAGAAACCTAAAAAAAGGGTATATGTTAGATACATTTCAAGCTTTGCACAATTTTTGGCAATTATAATGAAAATGTATATTAATGAGCTGACATGTTCAGATGGAGTCTGATCAAAACATGGGCCACTATCGGGGAGATCTGTTTCTGCCGCCAGGTGGACACTTCCTGGACACTGTAACAATTATGGTAGTTATGGATTAGATGTTTAGTACACTACTTATTATATAAAAATATAGCGAGTGGGAGTAATCATACATTTATTTGTGGCGTCGCATCAAATATCGGCGAGCAAGATTCCGTATGTGGTATATTGATTGTGTATTCTGGTGTTGCTTGAGGAGTGACGTTTGTCCTGCTCGGCGTGTTCTTGCCAGCATCACCGTGTTGACCATGACGAAAATGTGATGGGTTATATGCTAATTAGAAAAAACAATGAATAGAAACCTTCAAGGAAAATACAAAGCAATTAAAAATACCATTACCACTGGGGTTGTAGATGTTTTGGGCTGTTTCGTTATATTTGTATGCACCAGTGGATCAATGTCAACTTCATCAGGGCAACTTTGTAATAGTACACGAATATGTTGTTGCCTTAACAGTAATTCATGTACCTGTGTGTCTGTCAACTGTGTCTCAGGCTGCGATGCTAGAGTAGACATCTCCGGTACAGTTTGGGTGGCCGGACTCCTACATCCTTCTTTATGTAACATTGAAGCAACAGAAACAAATTATTTAATAATTACATCATAACCATATTGAAAGGTTTGTATAACTGTTTGCAGTCACGTAAAGACCAGAAAACTGACTAACCTGCCAAATGGTGATGGATATCATCTGATTTTTTGGATGGTTGCTGCACATCATAACCATCTTCATTCTCCTCTGATTCAGCATGGAGGACCTCATCAATTAACTCGGCAAAAACATCAGATAGATTATACTATTTCTCAACAATCTGGTAAAGAGTCTGTTTGATCACTGAACAAGCCTTACCAACCACCGTGTCATAATATGACAGCTTCTCTATGAATCCAAGTCGGTGGCGGGATGGAAGCTGGTTCAGCTTGCTTGAAATCAATTCTCTGATCAGTGGGAGTTGGATGTGAATGGTGTGATGGCCACATGGGTCAGGACGCGGTACATCAAACGTGTTTGTCCTATTCCTATGCTGTTGTAAAATGAATATTATTAAGTAAATGGATACAGCATAACTAAACATTATGTTAAAAGTTTAAGACAAAAAGCTTATAAATAAAAGCTTGCCTTAAATTGTGATTGAACAGGTGGTACCATTGTATAGCATGTCTCTGTGCTACTTCCGAACTAAAAAAAGGCGTGTAAGATACTGACTCAAATTTAACTATATTATGCTAATATGTGTGCTAGACTATGGATTATCCTTCCATTACAACATAGTACAAAATGATATAACAAAAAATGGAGTTCATTTGTACATTAAAGTGATACTTCTTCTATCCATGTACCATGTATAAGCCAAATAAATAGATCAAAAACTATAATAGATGTAAGAAAAAAATTACCGAACAATGACCAAATGCTTCTTGTCCTTGGCGTGTTTTTCCCTTGTCAGCTCTTGTTAATGCTTGAATAATATTCCTATAAAAATATTTTATGCGCGGTCTTCCACATTTGTTCTGAGGGGCAGCTGCGTCATGAAGATGGTCCAGATAGTTCAGCTACAATGCCAACAAAATATATTATGTAACTCTACATAACATGAATCGTTTTTTGACACATAACAGATCATAATCTAATGTAAGTGATATTTGCATATATATAAATTTGGCTACATAAAACAAACAAAAGATCGTGATATGCTTACAAGAATGACGATGCAGCAGCCATAAATAGTTGTAGAAACATTGGTGATGCTCCTAGTATGCCACTTCTTGGCCGCTTGGCATAAGTCATTGAATATGAGCTGGCACCAGTCCATCTCGTGGAAACGATCCATTTCTTCAGTCAAAAGAACCTCACGGTTAGTTATTCCCCAGCTTGCAGTAGGGAACAACAACCGATTGAACAGTATCAGAAAGAAAGATCTGATGCTTAGATTATCGTCAAATCCTTTCCTTAATCGATCTTGTAGAGCTGCAACACCGAATTCTTCTTTGGATAAACCAAGCTCAGCCCTTAAATTATTTGCAGCAACAGCTTCATCAATCCCTAATGGCTTTCCACCACCGGCATTTGGTAACCCCAGTATAAGGTGCACTGTGTCCTTTATAATTTTCAGGTCCTTCCCTAGGCCGGCTTGAATTGTCATATCATTATGATCAAGCTTTTTCATCAGCCAACATAAATGAGATCTACTGCCAAGCGCATCAACTCTCATATCAAGTATACTGGAGAACCCTTCCGTGCAATAGCTTGACGTTGTCTATCATTTAAAATCTGAATGCTTACTATAACATCTTGTGGATTGCATCTAACATTAAGCCTCTGCTGTAAAAATGTAACAATGAATATGTTATACCTCTATAATGAGATACCAATAACATAAACATTTACATCTGTATAATCACAACTCAGTTTTTAATAGACATTATTTCAGCGTACAACGTATTTTCACGCAGAAAGTGATATATTGGCATTGAACATAAATACTAACCTATCGGGGGGATCCACTGCTTTCATCCGCTTTGTAACGATGTTCTTCATCAATTTTGGAGGACTGCTATCAAGGTTACGCTTCTTCAATACTGGCATAAAGTCGTCGTCATCATCACCAGCATGCATTGCTTTGTGAGTGACAGACATCGCCGGCACACGCGGTATGTCGACACTAAAGCACTCCTGACTAGACTGAATTATTATGCTCTTTGGATTAGACAAAGGTCGGTCTATGTTCTTCATGTATGATTTCCTGCCAAAACAAACCACACAGAAACATATAAACATATAAATACAATCTTTTGGACCAAAAAAATTTCTGCACATTTGCAACAGCAAATTAATATAGTAAGCCACGACAACCTACAAACCACGAATGACGATCAGTTATGCATACCACACCTGGCTCTTTTTTGTGTACTGGCACTAAATGACTTACGCTAAATTAACATTGAATTGAATTTACGCTGATTTGTGTTTCGATATATGAAACAATTGAGTTACTATAAGGTGAACCTGATTTACGATACGGTTTGTGTAAATATGAAATGCAGGTCAATATTAGAATGTAATCAATTCAATTGCGCTGATATGTAGATATCATATGCAGGAGAGCATAATAACTGAAATGTAGATATCAGATGCAGCAGAGCATAATAACATTTTGTAAACATTCGTGTTACGAGAGGGTTTGCTTCCGGAATCTAGTCATAAAATCTTGACTTCACGGATAGTATTAATTAGTTAATGACCAGCGTAACCGAAACAAAAAATAAAATAAAAGATTTGATTGTTACTACCATTACCAGGCAACATAATCGAACTATGTCTACTAGCGACTAAAAAAAGTTGGTTGTATATGCCAAATCGGTCTGATGGTGACGGCAATCTGAATAACCAGATGCAACTATGTGTGTTTGCTCATATGTTGGCGGCAACATAATCAAATGTATAATTAAAAGGAAAACTATCGAACTAAATGTAGAACCACGATAAAATCAACGAATCAAAAAGAATGTTAGAGATTTAGAACTTACTGATAACAGCTCCTCCAATGCGATTATTTTGTGCTTCCTTCAAATGTAGTTGGGCGAACGGACCAAATGTTGGAGCGAAGGCAGAAACGCCACCCTTCGCCCGAAGTCTCCACCACTTAGCCCCTGCCCTGACGGACAAAGCAGGCAGGGACACCCTTCGCTTCATCGGCACCAGAGACAACACGGAGACCCTTCGCTAGATTCGGCACCAGACGAAGGCCTGCGGCGACGCCTCCCCGCGGCGCGGCCTCGTCCAGCTCTGAGGCCCACATGAGATCTGGCCCATTGTAACGGGCCCTACGTGGCCGCGTTTGTGTTACGGGCCTAATCTGTAAAGGCGTACTTGTAATTACAGCTTGTAACCCCGCTTTATGGGAATATTCTAGGGATAAACTAGGTACCTGAGGGCACATGCGTCCTTAACGCAAGGCGCCGTGCACTCGGATACCTATAAATACCCCCGCACAGTGCCCGTGAGAGGCTAGATTAACAGAGCTTTTGCCATCACGCGCGAGTGCCCTGTTGCCATCACCATTCACTCGTGTTGGATCCCCTTGTTGTCGAGAGCAAGTTCCAACATTTGGCGCCCACCGTTCGTGCTACGAGACAACCACCCGCGATGGCACCCAAGAGAGCTAACCCGAAGGCTGACGAGGCTGCGAAGGCAGCACTGCTCGCCGCAAGAAAGGGCAAGGCCCTCGCCCTCACCCAATCCACCCACCAAGAGGCCACTGAAGACGACACCCTCCGCACCTGCGACCCTGAGGGACAACCCTCAGGCTTCGCACCTCCCTCAGACTTCGCACCACCGGAGGGCGCGGACCTCGCCGAGGACGGTGAGGTCCTCGGCGTCTCAGCAGAAGAACAGCTACAGCTGCGTGCCCTGCGCCTCAAGAACCGCAACCTCCAGAGGCAGAAGGAGATACTGGAGGCCAAGCGCCAGCGTGTGTCCGCACTCGCCAAAGTGCGGCAGATGATACACGACGAAGAGCACAAGGCCCAGGAACTCGAGCGGGAGATTGCGCTGATGCAGCGCGAAGGGCACCTCAGCCCGCGGCACGAGTCATCCCTCCAGCAGCGCACACAAAACGAAGACACGCGCGAAGGCCACCCCGGCCTGCAGCATGGGCCACCCCTGCAACACCGCGCGCAACCGAAGGACCCGCGTTTCCCCCAGCGCGACTTCACTTTCCCGCACGCCGCGCCATTCCAAGGGGTCAATTATCTCGATGAGCGAAGCCCCCTGGCGCCTCACCTGCAAGTGACGCCGTGGCCAGCTAACTTCCGGGCTGGGACCTACCCCAAGTACAACGGCAGCACCGACCCGGCTCAATACATAATGAGTTACCAGGTCGCCGTCGCATCGTCCGGGGGGGACGACGCCACAATGGCGAAGTCCTTCATCATCGCCCTTCGAGGGCCCCGCACTCACCTGGTTCACCAGGTTGCCTCCGCTGTCCATCGATTCCTGGAGAAGTCTCCGGGACAAGTTCCTCCTCAACTTCCAAGGGTACCGCCCGGACACCGACGCCCTGGCTGAACTCTAGCTCTGCAAGCAGCTAGAGAGGGAGACCCTGAGGGAATATTACCGCAAATTCCTGATACTCAAGTCACAGCTACCCTCAGTCGATGACCAGATTGCCATCCACTATGCTATCAGTGGTCTTCGCGCTGGCGTCCTTTACAGCCACTGCATCAGAGATCCACCGAAGAACCTCCAAGAGTTATACCAGCTGTTTGAAAAGTATGCCAGATCCGAGGAGCTCCACCAGCGCAAGATTGAGTCCCAGCGGAAGCCAAAAGATGCTCCACAGTCCAGCCGCACGTGGACAAGAACTCCGCAACCAGACTCCGGTCGAGATGGCCGCGGTCAGCAGCAAGTGCACAACATTGCCAACCAGCAGCCGGCCGCTGACCCCCTTCGTCGCCAGGAATATCCCCCCCAGGGCCGCGGAAGTGGAACTCGCGGCAGGGGCCGAGGGCGTGCGCAGCCACCCCCTCCACCGCGCCGATTTTACTGCCTTTTCCATGGCGAAGACTGCGCCCACCAAACCAAAGACTGCCCCGAAGTGAAGGCCACCAGAGACAGAATGGCGAGGGCGCAGCCAGCCGACAACCCCAGAATTGTCGCGCATAATTACCAGCCACCCCCTCCACCATATATCCACGCTCCCGCCCCGCATCCACCGCACCACGCTTACCAACATCATCAGGAAGTACAAATCGTACATCCTCCGCCTCCACCACCACACCAGCAACAACAAAACATCCCCCATGCCCCAAAGCAGGAAGACTTCGCCGATCAACCTTATCACGGAGTCATTCATATGATAACTGGGGGGTCCAGCACCGACTTCGACACCAAGCGGCAGAAGCGGGACCACTACCGCAGCATAAACCATGTCGCCGTCACGGGCCCAGTTGTGCAGACAAAGTGGTCCCACGTACCGCTCACCTTCGACGCACGGGACGTCGACTTGCGCAGCGCCCCCCACTGCGATGCCATGGTTATCAATTGCAGCGTGGCAGGCTGGGACCTACACAAGGTCCTCGTTGACAACGGCAGCCAGGCAGACATCATCTTCCTCCACGCCTTCGATCGCATGGGCATCAGCCACAGCCTGCTTAAGCCTTCGGACAACCCGTTGTATGGCTTCGGCGGCAAGGGCACCTTCCCCGTCGGCAAAATAGAGTTGCCCCTCTCCTTCGGTGTAGCACCCAATGCCCGAAGTGAGCAAGTGACTTTTGACATTGTGGATATGGTATATCCATACAACGCCATCATGGGTCGGGGCTCCATCAATAAGTTTGAAGCTGCCATCCACGGACTGTATTTGTGCATGAAGATACCAGGCCTGCTAGGCGTAATTACAGTCTACGGTAACCAGCAGACAGCGCGCAACATAGAGCGGGACTTCGTGCCTGGTCAGAGGAACGTGCACTGTCTCTCGACACAGTGCGAGGTCCCTGCGCCCGCCAGCCCAACTGACAAGCAGCACGACAAGGCTCAGTTGCAGAGTCAGGATGGGACCAAGACTGTCCCCCTCGATCAGGCCACGCCCAAGCAGACAGTCACTATCAGCGAAGACCTTACTTCGCATGAAGAAGAGAAGCTCCTCTGCTGCCTGGCCAAGAATAAAGATGTCTTCGCCTGGTCCGCCCTCGACCTGGTCGGGGTCAGCCGATCCATAATCGAGCACAGTTTGGGAATTGACCCCTCGGTGCGACCAAGAAAGCAAAGGCTCCGCAAAATGTCCGACGAAAAGACAGAGGCCGCCAAGGCGGAGGTGCACCGCCTCCTAGAGGCTAAATTCATTGAGCCAGTGGCTTACCCCACATGGCTCTCCAATGTTGTAATGGTGCAGAAAAAAAGCGGGAAATGGCGGATGTGCATAGACTTCACCAGTCTCAATAAGGCCTGCCCAAAAGACAATTTCCCGTTGCCACGGATCGACAAAATAGTCGATAGCGCGGCCGGATGCGAGGTCATGTCTCTCCTCGACTGCTTCTCCGGCTATCACCAGATATACATGAAGGCAGAAGACAAGGCTAGCACCAGTTTTATAACACCCTTCGGCACTTATTGCTTCGTCAGAATGCCGGAGGGTCTCAAGAATGCCGGGTCCACCTTCTCCAGACTCACCAAAACAGTACTCGAAGGGCAGGTCGGCAGAAATATATTTACATATGTGGACGACATCGTCGTCGCCAGCAAAAATAAGGAGGACCATCTCGCCGACCTGGCCGAGACATTCGCAAACATGCGAGATGCACGACTCCGCCTAAACCCGGAAAAGTGCGTTTTCGGTGTTCGCCAGGGCAAGATATTGGGCTACCTGGTGTCACACCGCGGCATCGAGGCCAACCCAACCAAGATCCAGGCCATCATCGACATGTCGCCTCCGCAGTCCGCCAGGGACGTCCAGCGTCTGACAGGCAGATTGGCCGCTCTCAACAGATTCATTTCCAGGTCGGCCGAGCGAAGTCTTCCTTTCCTCAAAACTCTCCGCGGCGCAAAAGACTTCGCCTGGGGGCCGGAGCAAGCAGCGGCCTTCGCCTCATTAAAACAGTACTTAACGGAGCTGGCCACCCTCACGAGCCCCGACTCCTCGCTCCCCCTATTGCTCTATGTCGCAGCTTCGCCGCACGCGGTCAGCGCGGCACTAGTGCAGGAGCAGACAGTCGAAGGCGCTGTCAGACAGTGCCCTGTTTATTACGTCTCCGAGGTCCTGACACCGTCCAAATGCAACATGACAGAGCTGGAGAAGATCGCCTACGCAGTTGTTATGTCCTCGCGCAAGCTGCGCCATTACTTTGAAGCATTCAAGGTTCGCGTCACCTCAGACAGGGGGCTCGGCGAACTGTTTAGAAACCCGGAGGCATCGGTGAGGATCGCCAATGGGCAGCCGAACTCTCCGGCTACCACATCAGCTTCGAGCCCAGGACAGCCATCAAATCGCAAGTCCTGGCAGACTTCGTCGTCGACTGGACCGGGCCAGTAACACAGCCGGACTCGACCACAGAGAAGGTCTGGACGATCCATTGCGACGGCGCATGGTGCCATGCGGGGGCAGGCGTCGCTGCAATCATAACCTCACCAGTCGGGGTCAAGCACAGATATGCAGCACGACTCAGCTTCAATCTGGATTCCGACAGATGCACAAATAATATAGCAGAATACGAAGCAGTCATCCTCGGCCTCCGCAAGCTAAGGGCCCTTGGAGTCACCACTTGCATCATCAAAACAGACTCCAAGGTAGTTGCCGGCCAGGTCGAGAAAGACTATGCAGCCAAGGACCCCGCACTCATGCAGTACCTCGCGGCCATCCGAAGTCTCGAGAGGCAGTTCAAGGGGTTCACCGTGCAGCATGTGGACCGGGCCAAGAATGAGGAGGCCGACGCATTGGCCAAGGCCGCGGCCAGGGGCGAAACTCTGCCCTCCGACGTGTTCTTCCACGTCATCGGCACGCCAGCAGTCCGGAGCCCCGAAGGGCTCCAAATAACCAATGACAGCGAGGGCCACCGTACAGTCAACCTCATCATGACCGAAGACTGGCGAGCACCCATAACCCTGTTCCTGCAGGGGTATTATCACCCAGCCGACATCAGTGAGGCCAAGCGCCTCAGACATCGAAGCCGAGACTTCGCTCTGATTGAAGGCCAACTCTACAAAAAAGGGGTCAGTCAACCAATGCTTAAGTGCGTCACCGAGGCCGAAGGCATGCAGATTCTACGTGAAGTCCATAGTGGCACGTGCGGCTCGCACGCGGGGCCGAGGGCCCTAGCTGCTAAGGTGATCCGCCAGGGTTTTTACTGGCCCGCAATGATTTGCGCCGCGAATCGGGTCACTCGGTCCTGCGAAGCCTGCCAGAAGTTCTCTCCTCGGTCAGGCGGCCCTTCGTAGTATACAAAGCTGATCGCCCACACATGGCCTCTCCAGCGCTGGGGTCTCGACATTGTTGGACCCCTGCCCACCGCTCAGGGGAACCTTAAGTTCGCCTTCGTCGCGGTCGAGTACTTCACCAAATGGATCGAGGCACGGGCTGTCTCCACAATAACATCAAAGACTGCCCAAAAATTCTTCTGGCAGAACATCGTTTGCCGCTTCGGCGTACCGTCCGAATTAACAGTCGACAACGGCAAGCAGTTTGATAACCAAGGCTTCAAGGATTTTTGTTTCTCCATTGGCATCAAGCTTGCCTTCGCCTCAGTCTATCATCCGCAGTCCAACGGGGTCGTGGAGCGCGCCAACGGGAAAATCTTCACAGCTATCAAAAAAATGCTCCTCGATGAAAAAAAGGGCAGATGGAGCGATTTTTTACCTGAGGCAGTCTGGGCACTAAACACGACTGAGTGCAGGGCGACCGGGTTCACTCCCTTCCGTCTTTTATACGGATCGGAGGCCATGACCCCGCAAGAAATAAAGCACGGGTCCCCGCGAACAGTCCCGTCAGCCGTCCCAGATGTGGACGAGCCAACTTCAAAGGATCTCATCGACGGAGACCGTGTCTTCGCCCTACAGGCCCTGAACAAGTATCAAGCCCAGACCAAAGCATGGCGTGACCATTCAGTCACCCCGAGGGAGTTCAGCGAGGGGGACCTCGTACTCATTCGAACAGCTCGGACGGAGTCCAAGGGCAAGCTGGAGCCCAGGTGGGAGGGCCCTTTCATCGTCAAGACGAAAGCTTCCCCCAGCGCTTACAGGCTCACAACGCCAACCGGCGAGGACCTGGAGCACTCCTGGAACATCGACAACCTCCGCAAATTTTTTGTCTGATTCCTCACGGCTGTCTTCGCCCTTGTAATTCGCAAAAACAATCTTGCACCGGCCCGCACTCTTTTCCTCCCGGGGGGTGAGGTTTTTAACGAGGCGGAGCCATGTAATATATGCGTAAAAAATCCCCCGCAAAAAGACATGCGTCGAAAAAGACCGCGATGACGGTCTTCGACATTCGACCACCACGAGGTCACCGCGAGGCTAAGCGCCAGCTACCCTCGCGTGCGACAAATCCGCGCAGAAGTCGCCTAAGGGTGCAGCCGGATTAGCACAACAAGTGCGGAAAAAATCTAAGTCTATCGCGAAGACTATCCGCGCAGAAGTCGCCTAAGGGTGCAGCCGGATTAGCACAACAAGTGCGGAAAAAATCTAAGTCTATCGCGAAGACTATCCGCGCAGAAGTCGCCTAAGGGTGCAGCCGGATTAGCACAACAAGTGCGGAAAAAATCTGAGTCTATCGCGAAGACTATCCGCGCAGAAGTCGCCTAAGGGTGCAGCCGGTTTAGCACAACAAGTGCGGAAAAAATCTAAGTCTATCGCGAAGACTATCCGCGCAGAAGTCGCCTAAGGGTGCAGCCGGTTTAGCACAACAAGTGCGGAAAAAATCTAAGTCTATCGCGAAGACTATCCGCGCAGAAGTCGCCTAAGGGTGCAGCCGGATTAGCACAACAAGTGCGGAAAAAATCTGAGTCTATCGCGAAGACTATCCGCGCAGAAGTCGCCTAAGGGTGCAGCCGGTTTAGCACAACAAGTGCGGAAAAAATCTAAGTCTATCGCGAAGGCTATCCGTGCAGAAGTCGCTTAAAAGTGCAGCCGGATTAGCACAAGTGCGGAAAAACCGAAGACTATCTGTGCAGAAGACACTTAAGGGTACACCTGGACTAGCACAACAACGGCTGAAACGACAACATCAAACCATCCACGCCAAGACCAACTATAATCAAGCCAACACAGCGTAGCAAAACAAATCAGTGAGCACAAAACGCCTTCGCACACACACATGCACGCGAGGGCACACAATTCCACCATACAAGCCTCTACATACACAAGCGAGGGCACCACACTCTACATCGGCTCAACCTTAGGAATAATTCCCATCTCCCTATAATTAAATAACATTATCCTGAGCTCCTCACCCGCAAAAAGCCTTCGCAGTTCCCCTTCACCTACACTCTCGGCGGTCGGCAGAGACAACAGTTCCTGCCGACCAGCCCCACTCACACGAAGCAGAGCCCGCTCCTCCGCGCTAACCCTACGTTTTGCAACCGCCCTTCGTCGACGGCGCCCGGTGCTAGGGCCTGGCACGTCCGACGCGTCCGCGGCGTGTGGCGAAGCCTCCGCCGCAGCCACGTCCAAGGCCGCAAAATAATCCAAATTCTCCTCCGACGACTCCTCAGTCCACTCAACCGAGCTCCCGGAGTCGGCAAAATCAAAAAACTCAGATGCAGACCCACTATATTCATTACCACCTTCCGCGGTCGAAGCCGCCAAAAACTCAGTAGCAGCGGTTGCGTGCGCAGGCCCAAAATCTTGAACCTGCGCAGCAACCAAAATTCAGTACAACATCCAAAATTCCCCAACCCTAAACAACCACTACGCCACCTGCGCGGGCCCTGACGCTGCGGGAGCCTCCGCCGTTGGCTCCGCCGCCACTTCCGCCATTGTTTCCACCGCCTCCGCCGCCGGATCTTCGACGGTCGGCGCAGCTGCTGCGAGGGCATCAGGAGCGCCTTCGGCCACCTTCAGGGGCAGGTCTTCAACTGTCGCAGCAGATGTGGGGGCGCCTGGTGCGTCTTCCGCGGTCTCCGGGGTCGGCTCCGGGTCAGGCAGGGCGCTGTTCAGTGCTCCGAAGTCGTCCACCTGCTCGCCTCGCTCCGCCTAAAACAAAACATACAAAAAGTCAGCAAACACACGCACAGACCACATCCAGCAAACGCCGAACAAACGACAACGTTACCTGAGCCCTCGCAGCCTCGGCCCGCTCCCTGACCACATCACCACCATATAGACCCCACATCCGGTCATAGAGGGCACCGGCGGACTCCTTCACCACGGGGTCTTCGACCTTATAGATATCTCGCCCAAAATCTTCATCTGCCTGGTCGAAGGCCTCATAGTGCCGGCACCCTTCGCGAGAGAGTGCGTTCATCGCCCCCTCGCAGGTGACCAGGGAGGCGAACGACATTAATCCCCTCAGGACAGTGGGGAGCTCCTGCAGCTCCTCTTGCACCCATTCCAGACAGCAAAGCCCGGCCTCTCGCTCCGGCACCACGAAGTCACCGGTCCGCGCACCCAGCTCGCGATATGTGGCCATAAGCTGTGTGCGCGTCCGTTCGGCCTCCGTTCGCACCGCGGCTTCGGCCCCCTTCGCGCGGCTCTCCAGAGCGGTGAGCCGCTCCCGCAGGTCTTCGGCGAGACCCTTGGCAAGATTGCCTTCCGCCCGTGCCAGCCTAGCCTCCGCCTGCGCGGCCTGCTCCTTGGCGATGGCCTCGTTGGCCTCCCTCCTCTCCCCCGCCAGCTGGCGCCGGAGGTCAGCCTTTTCCTTCTCCAGGGCGGCCACCTTGTCCGCCAGTTTACGACACTTGCTGTCGGAGGCCGACTTCTCACGGACAGCGTCAGCATGTTGCGTCCGAAGTCTCTCGACTTCGGCAGACAAAGCTGTCGTAAGTACCCCCGACGCAGTACGGCTGGTGAAGTCAGCCACCTGCAGAGCACACGTAAGGCCATGGCCGTAAAAATATATATATATATATATATATAATAGCTCGGCGGACCTGACTCAGTGCCTCCGTCGCCTGACTCAGCGCCTCCGTCACTCCTTTCAGCCGGCGGGTCGCCGCGCCAGCCTCGTCCCTGACCAACGCGAGGGCCGACACCTCGCCTCCGGCGCCAAGGGTCCCGTCCCTCGCCTTCGACGACAGCGCAGCCGTCGCGATTGCCGCGGCAGGCACAACTATAGCAAGCCGGCCCTCGTCCGACCCTGCAACGCATCAACGAGTAAAAAAAAAGGCGGCCGGGTGACTTACCCCCAAGATAATCGTCCACACTAATATCAGTGCCGAAGTCGGCAACGCGTTTGCCCGGCGGCGGCGACGTTCGGGCCGCCTTCGAAGCCTCCGCCAGTCCGCTGGCCGGCAGCACCACCTTCGTCAGTTTGGAGACTCCGGCGCCCGCCATTGTCTCCGGCGCCTTGCTGGGTGCAGCGGCGCCCGCCTTCGCCGCCAGCGGCGGCTTGCCTCCGCTGGAGGCCGCAGCCTTCGCCGTTCCCCGCTGCCTTTTCGGCCGGGCTTCGTGAATCCTGACAGTCGCCTGGCGTTTTTTGCGCCGCCCCTTGGCGATCCTTGTCCATACTGCCCACACAACAGCACCGATATTTCGCCCGTAAGGAAAAACTCTCCACTGACGAACCATACGAGATGTAAAACAGTCTTCCTCAGCCGCGCAGGGGACAGGAACATTTCTAGGCCAGCAGCCCCCGGTAACCCTCAGCATCCAAGCCGAAGACTCCCGGAGCTCGGGCGAAGACATCCTCTCCCCCGGGGCCGCACACGTCCTCATTAACTCTCTAGCAAAACTATCAGACACCCCAATTCCTCCCATCGTAGTACCTAATTTTCTCTTTTTTGAGGACGGGGCGGCCGCCAGCGCAGGGTCGCCTCCAGTCTCCACCGCCGGCTTCTTCCCACGGCGGTCCGCTTCGTCTTGACCAGGGTAGCCGTCGTACGGCAATTGATTTAATTCGAAGACCCTGTTCAAACGTTCATTTGACCCACGAATATCAAAGCTGCGCTGGCCATCCGTCCTCGCCACGTACCGCCCCACGAGCCGCACCGCCAAGTCCTCCGCATCACGCACAAAGGCGGCCGGGTCACGGTTTCGCAAATTCAGTGCAAAGGCAGGACTTCGCACCACCCTTCCTCCGTGAAAAGGCATCTGGCGAGGGCACACTTCGCCCAGCGCCCAGCCGTGCGCCAAGGGCCAGACCCCGTACGCCACGAACTCTTCAACTAAATCACGACCACTGCTCTGGCCGGCGGCGCACCGAAGGGCCCCTTCGTCTGCATCCTCTTCTGCCACTTCAAAAGGCGGATACGCAGAGTAATAGTGAGAGCACATCTCAGACACGGGAAGTCCTTCATGGCCTTCGACAGTAGCCTCAGCAACGTAAAACCGAAATTCATTCCAATTGCCCCACTTGTTGCGGGCGCACGGAACCAACTCCACTACTGGCATTGTGGTCTTGCCGGTCTTCGGCGTGAATGTGCACGACCCGAACTGGGCAACTCCGTCCTCAACCATCCTCTTCTGCCAATGCAAGCAATAATTCTTCGCAAAAACTTCAACCGATGGCTGTCCGCCGTACGAAGTCGTCGCCCAGACATACTTTGCCAGCGCCACCACGGCGTTCGGTGTCAGCTGATGTATTTGAACGTTGAATCTACGCAGGACTTCGCCAACAAACCGGTGCACAGGCAAGTGGAGACCGGCGACGAAGAACGCCTCGAAAACAACCAACTCACCCTCCGGCTCGGGGACTTCCTCCGTCCCCGGAGCACGAGCGACCCCGCCGCCAAAGTAGCCCAAACGCTGCATATCTTCAACGCGGGCCGACGTCATCCGTGACACACCAAAATCAACAGAGTCGCCGGCGCGCAGCTCCTCCACCATAACGCTACTCAACGTCTCCTCAGACGAGGCGGCGGCCGGCGGCGTGGCGTCGGCGGAAGAAGAAGAGGATGGCATTGCTACGTACCGTCGGCGGTGGCGGGCGGTCTGCTTCACTCGAGCCAGAACTCCGACGAGCAAAGGGAGCAGTAGAAGAAGAGGAGCAGAAAGACAGCGGGCGGCTAGGGTTTTCACGGAGCGCGGAAGGCAAAGTGCAAACAGCGCCGACCCCCGCCCCCTTTTATAGGCAGGGCGCGGCTCTTCGGGAAACCCGCAATCCAACAGTACGATGTCCATCAACGGTCACATCAAAAACCCCCGCGGAACCACTTCGAGCGAGGGCAGCGTCTCCGCCATCTAGCGACGTCTTCGGCACCAGGTGACTTTGTCGAACTGGTCCCTCGGAGGGCAAATGTTGGAGCGAAGGCAGAAACGCCACCCTTCGCCCGAAGTCTCCACCACTTAGCCCCTGCCCTGACGGACAAAGCAGGCAGGGACACCCTTCGCTTCATCGGCACCAGAGACAACACGGAGACCCTTCGCTAGATTCGGCACCAGACGAAGGCCTGCGGCGACGCCTCCCCGCGGCGTGGCCTCGTCCAGCTCTGAGGCCCACATGAGATCTGGCCCATTGTAACGGGCCCTGCGTGGCCGCGTTTGTGTTACGGGCCTAATCTGTAAAGGCGTACTTGTAATTACAGCTTGTAACCCCGCTTTATGGGAATATTCTGGGGATAAACTAGGTACCTGAGGGCACATGCGTCCTTAACGCAAGGCGCCGTGCACTCGGATACCTATAAATACCCCCGCACAGTGCCCGTGAGAGGCTAGATTAACAGAGCTTTTGCCATCACGCGCGAGTGCCCTGTTGCCATCACCATTCACTCGTGTTGGATCCCCTTGTTGTCGAGAGCAAGTTCCAACACCAAGTGACTCGGTGTGATGAATGCGACGGAGAGAATAAAGGAGATGGCGGTGGAGGACTGACCGGTGTGTGGAGGGGAATGAGGACTGGTCGATTTCCAAACTCTCTATGGTGGAGAAGATGAAGGCGATAGCGATGGATATGTCTAGGGTTCCGCCGCCGCGTACGTTGCAAGTGAGGTGAACTGGATAACTGCGAGCTCGTGGGTGGGATCGTGGGCCCGATACACGTAATATGCGGGACGAAATCTATGCGATGGCCCATAGACCGACACATGCATTACTGTTTTGTAAATTGAAACATATAACATCGTAATACCAATATTTGTGTACGGACTAGTACAGATGCCCAGATTGTGGGAGCACAATCTTCTCGTGGGACCGGATACCCGGATACCCGGATCGTGCGTAGACTATATTTGCATAAACTTATACACAAATCAGTATAACTTGTATAATAATTTGGCATAAGCAGTTAGGTACAGTAAGCCAAAAAGGGTCCGGTGCGGTCTGCGCACCTGGTCGGTAGTGTGGTCGGGGCTTCCTGTAGTTAAACAGAGCTTAGGGCTCTATATATATCACTACTGGAATCGGGCGCTTTGCCGAGTTCCTGGCTAGAAAACACTCGACAAAGAGAGCTCGGCGAATAGTACATCGGTAATGGCTTCTTTGCTGAGTACTTTTATCGGACACTCGGCAAAGACTTTGCCAAGTGTCACTCGGTACTCGGCAAAGAAAAGCCGCTGTCACGGTGACTGGAGACGGCGCCTTTGCCGAGTGTTCTGGTGACACTCAACAAAGAGATTACCTTTGCCGAGTGTCACCTAATACACTCGGCAAAGAGATTACCTCTTTGCCGAGTATCCTCCGGCCTACACTCAGTAAAGGGGCCACCAGCGGGGCCCTTTGTTAGCTTCTTTGTCGAGTGCACTAGGAGACACTCGGCAAATTGACCAGTATACACCTTTTTTATTTGTTTTTTCTATTCCATCCAAACAAACAAAAGATATCACATATACATGACAGATATCACATAATCATCACAGATATCACATATACATCACATATCTCACAAACACCATAAATCAAACAAGTTCTCACAGCATTACCAACATGTTCGGACACAAACATAATTATCCAACACTCAAGAACATAAGCCTCAAGTATCTCACAAAGCATTACCAACATCTAACAAGTTCGGACCGGGTTATCTCACAAAGTATGAACAACACTAACAAAGATAATATCTCATCAAGGTGGGCGACTGGACTGGTGCGGCGATAGGCTGGGCGATCCATGAGGGTTGTTGGATGCCGCCCTAGATTGTCCCTGCACAGAGAAGAGATTGCATGTGTTATACCAGATGAATATATATCATGAAGAACTAGAATTTTGATACTCACAGGAGTATAGAACTGAGCAGGGTCAACTGTAGGGAACAATGGAGGTGGTGGAGCAAAACCCTGTGCGGCGCCAAGGCTCTGCATGTACTAGAACATCTCCGCCATCCTCGCCTCCATCTCCTCACGTTCCCTCCTCTCTGTTTCTAGCTGGGTCTGTAATATTCCAAGCCAATGTTATTGTAACTCAAAGAGAAGGTATATAACTCAAGGAATGACGAGTTATAGAAGCACTAACCTCAAGTTGTTGTATGCGATGATGTGAGTTGTCCTACCGAGGTCGTATGGCTGGGCTCGAGCTCATGCTCCTTGCTCGCACCTGAGACAGAGTGGGAGTGGACGACGAGTCGATTGCCCCATCAGCAATCCAGTACCGCCCATGTCTCTTGCCTCCTCCGACCCTCATGAGGACATCAGGGTCGATCTGCTCGGTCCTCGGATCATATTCTGGCCCATGGACCTCCTGTGCCATGGCAGTGTAGTCATGAAGGCGGCTGTAGACGGTAGGGTTGTTGTATGCCTCGGGCATGTCATCCGGTTTGTAGGAGATGTAAGACGTCGCCTTGCCCTTGTGGGCCATAGCATAGGCCGAGAAGATGGAGCAAGGCTGGCCACCATGTGATGCCGACTACAAGAAAACCAACGAGATAGTTAGAAATAATATCTAATCCAGCATTGTATATCGAAATAAAAAACAGGGCGTACCCATGCTTCTGCATATTGGCCTAGGTTGCGGCTGCCTTGGTGGTGGGAGGAACCTTGCATCATCAGACGCTGTTCTCGGCTAGCGTTGTGCGCCTCATCCCACTCAGGCGAGCACCACCTATTCACCATCTGCTCCCAGCACAGAGGATGTGCGGGGCACCAATATGGAATCATCTACAAAGTAAACACGTACACTGCATATCAGAAGATAAAATTAAGGAAAAATTAAAGTGTTGTATATTAAAGTGTTGTATTTACCTACAAGTACTGGTCCCTGGTCAACGACTGTAATACCCAACTTTATAAACTATATTAAGGAGAGAATTTTCTTACGTATTTTTGCCTCTGTTCAACTAAATATGAGAACACCACATCGAAAAGCAAGCAAACAATTAATAATACTGAGAATAACCATGCATCATGTTGGTTTTGTTGTATGTGCATCTAGTAAAAATAATAGCCACAATAAAAAAATAAATTAATGTCACAAAATGAAGATTTAATATCTATTTGGAATATTTAAGAGTGGGAAAGTAACAAAGAAAAGAAAAGAGAAAAAAAATAGAAAAAAAAAGAAATCTCAGCGCAGGCCGACTAACCTCGCTTCCGGCCCAGGAACCAATTACCAGTCTGTGCGACCCTGCCCTGGTGGAACCGTGCTGACAATGCTAGCCCACAGGTCAGGCATACCACGACCGAGCGCGCGCGATCAGACAATGTCACGTGGGCCCTATCGTCAGCAATTTCCTTAATGCGCCCAGACTCATCGTTTCTCTGCCATATGGGACCGCCTGGTCATATGCTTCTTCCAGCCGAGTTTAGCGCAAAGTGGAGAAACAGCTTCTCCAACAAACCACCGAGATCCGAAATTTCTGCCAGATGCCAACTGAACTAGCTCCAGAGTATTAAAATCAAACCTCGTGACTCCCTGCACTATCTCATCCGCTGCTGGGAGCTTGCGATCCTCCAGGAACATTTTTTTTTTGGTGCTAGCAGAGAGAGAAATCGAGAGAAGAAGGAGAGAGGTTTAGAGTGGGAGAACTGTGAGCCGCCGCCGTGGACCATTGCCTGCTGGGGCGACTGCTGCGTGGATGATGGTTTGGGGAATCACCGGAACGCCGGCAACTTGCCGACAGAGACGATGCTCCACCGAGGAGCTGCTCCACGACGTCGCCCAAATCTCAGGTGAGAAACCCCTCCAAGCCTTATTTTCCACGTCTGCGATAAGTAGCTCCGAATTGGGACGATTGAGCGTTAGGAATTGGTCGTCGGTGTATGTCGCCGCCGCGGATCAACAAGAATGTCGTGGGCCACTCTCTGGTCGCCATCGCTGTCTACAGTGTGTTCTGATTCAGCTTAGCCATGCCTGCGGGGTTTCGTAGCATGACTGGGATTGGGTTTCGGTCAGCCAGGGCTTAAATCTCGCCGTGCTCCACCGTGGGGGAGGCCTGGCAGCGCCGCCGAGCTTGGTCGATGGCTGGAGGAGGAAGACACGCATGCACCATAGATCCGCGGATGTGTGGCTGCGATTAGAGCTATGATAACCCTTCGGTGCTTGTGATCCTAACCGTTGGTAAGAGATCCGATGGTAGATATCCGGTCATCGCGGCGGGTATTGCGGGCCGTACGATTTAAATCCAGCGGCCATCGCGCGCTCACTGGTTGGCTCAGCTAAGCGATTCGATCTCGGCCATGGATTTCTAATCGGACGACTCAAATGAGCCGATACCCCTTCGGCCCGGGTATTTTCTTAAAGAGACCCTCCACTTTAAGCTATTCAACCCGCCGTCCATTACAGCTATACACTGTGTCTTAGATTCTTACCCCGCAGCCCCTGTATTTTACAGAATTTGATGCCCAGTCCAGAGATTTATAAAATTCAGAAAAAGGATTAGAAAATGATTTTAATGTGAAAATAAATGATAGAATTTGTTTAATTCATATAAAATTCATATGAAGTCCAATTTAATTCATTCTAGTTTCTATAATTTTGTAATATTACTGTTTATCACATAGTGCCTATGTTTTGATATGAAAACAATAATAAAATTAATTTCCTAATTAATCTTATATCAAAATACATAAAACCCTAGGAAATTCATAACTCCTTCGTTTTAACTCCGATTTGATCTGTTCAAGTTGCGTTAGTCTCGTACAAGCGTGTAGATCATTATTATGCAGTATATTCTTATGTTTGGTGTGATGTTAATTTTATCTATACCATGTTTGTATTGCTACGACTAGCGCGAGGACACGTGTCATCTGAAAAGCAAGTTGGTACTGGAATCTCAAGTGCCAGGCAAGTTGTGCCCTTGATTCACTTTTGTTACCCAATAATGTTCTTTATAATCATTTACCATGCATAGGTTTAATTTTGATGGGACCCAATAGGTTTCCCTAGACTGTTTATCCTGTTTACCTTGTTTACCCCTGAATCACATGGGTAGTTATGCTATTGCTTTACGTGGTTTTTGGGTTAATATTTCATTATATCCATGTTCCAGTTATTTTGTTATTCTATTTATGTTCATGTCAAGATCATTATGTTATTGTTAATTGGAACATGGAGCTTAACTTGAGAACCACGTGCCACCACAAGGGAGGAATGGGACCCCTTGGCTGACTAATTAGGAAAGCTAGTGGAAGACTACCTTACCCGAAAGGGGCAAGGGCAGTAGGGGAGTGGTCAGTGTAGGGAGGTCCCTGGTTGATTTTGCTGCGATGGCGGTCAGCCAGGAACCCTGCATTGGAACTTCCCATAAACTGTAGCGGGTTTTCGGAAGCTAGTGGAACTTTGTAAAGGCCTCGTAGTGGATCCCTAGCCATTCACCTTGGTAGTGTCTAAGGGCCTAGCTAACCCTGGCGACATGGGAAACACGACTTGTGGGTAAAGGGTACAACCTCTGCAGAGTGTAAAACTGGTATACTAGCCGAGCTCACGGTCATGAGTGGCTCAGGACTCTCCGATGATTAAATTATGGAACCTAAACTCAATATGTCATTTGCATTTGCATGGGATCTGTTATTAACTTTGTTCTATTATTTTATTATGGTTTGGTATTCACTTACACTTAGTAACTGCTAATAAAATTTGACCAACTACTTAAAAGCAATGCTCAGCTTTAACCTCTATTGTTGATCAGCCTTACACTTCATGAACTCCCACCTTTGGTGAGTTCATGTCACATTATTCCCCACAACTTGTTGAGCGATGAACATGTGTGAGCTCACCCTTGCTGTCTCACACCCCCCCACAGGAGAAGAACAGGTGGTTCAGGAGGAGCCACAAGGCGAGGAGTTTGATCTGATCTAGGTGGCGTTTCTCAGTTGACATTGGCGCCGACGATCCTTAGTTCGTGTTATATTTATCTTTTATTTTTGTAAGTCTTCCGCTATGTAATAATTACTCTGATTATTGTGACATTTATCTCTATGCACTCTGTTATTATATATGTTGTCTTCTTGGCGCATGTATGAGATGCACCTGGCTTTGTCCCTTAAAGCCGGGTGTGACAGAAGTGGTATCAGAGGAAATGTTGACTGTAGGACGAAACCTAGATAGAAATGGACAAACCCTTACCTACTTATCTTACTCTGATTCTTTCTATACTTATCGTATCTTGATCCTGTCTCACCTTTTTGCTGTCATACTCTGATTACTCATATCCTTTTCAACTCTAAGACAAGAGGGATTTCACACCTTGGAATCCTACATTTATGACCTTCTTAAGAGATAGGAGACCTAAGACAAAAAAATTTAAAACTATTTTCTCTATTGAAAAAAATGTTGGTTGATTGTTCTGATGATAAATGCTTGATTTGCTTCTTTGATTGATTGAAATAGTATAGACGGGCATCTTAGCATGTACCACCATAAGGTAATGTATTAGCTTTAGTGGGTAACACACTAATCTACTTAGCTAATAAATCCCCCGCAGTAACATTTCTCGTAATTACTCGCCTTGTCTACAATTCTTCCTTTCTTACCCTATATTCCTAACCCAGATGTGCTACCCCTATACTGTTAGAAGAGAGCAGTATAGATTTGATCCTTGGTATGTCATGGCTAAGAAAGGCAAAAGCAGTATATACACTATGCTAAAGGAACCATAGAACTCACCAGTTCCAAAGGACAAAGATTTGAAGTTGAAGTTGCAGTAACTACCACCATCAGACTAGTGGCACTCTTAGTAGATGAGAGGTTTGTGGGTGACAACATCCGTGCAATTAGAGATTTTCCAGATGTCTTTCCAGAGGAGTTACCAGGGATGCCACCATATGGAGAAGTTGAGTTCGCTATTGATCTCTTACCTAGGACTACTCCCAAACGGTCATAAAGGACGTATGTAGAAGAGTTAAAAGGACTTAAGAAGCAGTTAACAGAGTTATAAGAGGCTGGGTACATTCGTTCGGATTCTTCACCTTGTGAAGCGTCGATTCTATTTGTACAAAAGAAAGATGGATCGCAAGGGATGTGTGTGGATTATAGGTCCCTTAACAATGTCACTGTGAAGAACAAGTATCCATTACCCCGCATTGAAGAATTATTTAATCGGATGAGAGATGCTAGGATATTCTCGAAGATTGATCTCCGATCGGGTTACCATCAAATGAAGATTAGGCCATCGGATATGCCCAAGACTGAATTCTCGACCCGATATGGTTTATATGTGTTCACCGTTATGTCATTTGGGCCAACTAATGCACCAACTTATTTTGTGGATCTGAAGAATAAGGTGTTCATGATTTGGACAGATTCGTCGTGGTTTTCATCGACGATATTTTTATTTATTCCAAGAGTGAGAGTGAACATGAGGAACATCTGAGATTGGTGCTACAGAAGCTACGAGACAATTAACGCTACGCCAAGTATAGCAAATACGAGTTTTGGATTGGCGAGGTGCCATTTCTTGGACATATCATTTCTAATGGAGGGATATCAGTGGATCCTGCCAAAGCTAAGGAGATAGAGGTGTGGAGCATACCCACTACAGTTACGGAGATTCAGAGTTTCTTGGGACGTGCAGGATATTATCGGATAGTTATTGAAGGATTTTCTAAGATTGCTAAGCCTATGATCTCGCTTCTGGAGAAGGGAAGAGAGTTTAAGTGGGATGAGAAGTGCCAAGATAGCTTTGATCAATTAAAGAAGAGGTTAATGTTGCCACCAGTGTTGGTTATGCCAGATCTACAGAAGGGATTTGATATCTATTATGATGCATGTGGCCAAGGCTTGGGATGTGTGCTCATATAAGAAGGACATGTGATTGCCTATGCGTCTCGTCAATTACGGAAACACGAGTGAACTACCCCACTCATGACTTAGAACTGTCAGCCGTTGTGCATGCGCTTAAGATTTGGAGACATTATATCATGGGGACCAAGTGTCAAGTATGCATGGACCATAAGAGTTTGAAGTATATATTCACTCAGAAGGATCTCAACCTTAGGCAACGCCGTTGGTTGGAGCTTATTAAGGATTATGATTTGGAAATTCACTATCACCTGGGCAAGGCAAATTTGGTTGTAGATGCCTTGAGTCGAAAGGAGCATGTTCATTCGGCTGTTGATGCCCAGCTACCCGATGAGATTGTTGAGGATTTCAGGAGACTTAACCTGGGGATAGTTGCTCACACTGAAGGAGTTACTATTGATGTGGAATTTACTTTGGAGCAAGAAATCCACAAAGGACAAATTGGTGATGCCAAAATACAAGAGATTAAGGATCTGATTACTGAAGGTCGAGGTCCGGAATTCACGAACGATGAGCAAGGAACGATATGGTTCAAGGATCGGGTATGTGTTCTTGAGATTGAAAGCCTTCGTGAGACTATTTTAAAGGAGGCCCATGACTCGGATTATTCTATTCATCCTGGTAGTACCAAGATATATCAGGATTTGAAGCGGAAGTATTGATGGTATGGATTAAAGAGAGATGTGGCTGCACATGTGGCTATGTGCGATGTGTGTCAAAGAGTTAAGGCTGAACAGGAGAGACCAGCTGGACTATTATACCCATTAAAGATACCCGAGTGGAAGTGTGAAAGAGATTGGTAAGGACTTCATTACCAGATTGTCTCGCACCTCGAAAGGATATGATGCTATATGAGTGATTATGGATAGATTGACCAAAGTGGCTAATTTCATTCCGGTCAAGACTACTTATAAGGGATCTCAATTGGTAGAGTTATATATAGCTCGGATTGTGTGTTTACATGGAGTACCAAAGAAGATCGTTTTGGATAGAGGATCACAATTTACCTCCAGATTTTGGAAAAGTTTTCATGATAATATGGATACGAAGTTGAATTTTTGTTCAGCCTACCTCAGACTGATGGACAGACTGAAAGGACTAATGAAGTATTGGAAGACATGTTGAGAGCTTGTGCCCTTCAGCATGGTAGTAGTTGGGACAAGAGTCTACCTTATGCTGTGTTCTCATATAATAATAGTTAACAGGACAGTCTAAAGATGTCACTGTTCGAGACTCTATATGACAGGAAATGCAGAACTCCTCTATTTTTGGACCAGACTAGAGGAAGACAGTTCTTTGGACCTAAACTTATTCAAGAGGCAGAAAAACAAGTTCGTATAATTCGAGAGAATTGGAGGGTAGCTCAAACCAGGCAAAAGAGCTACGCTGATAATAGAAGAAGACCACTGGAGTTTGAGGAAGGTGATCATGTGTACCCCAAGGTGTCACCACTTTGTGGAATGAGGAGATTCAAAGTTAAGGGCAAATTGTCCCCTTGCTTTATTGGACCCTTTAGAGTTTTTAGGCGAGTTGGAGAGATGGCCTATCAACTCGAGCTACCTGATAATCTATCTGATGTGCATAATGTATTTCATGTGTCTCAACTGAAGAAGTGTCTCCATGTCCCTGAGGAACAGTTACTAATGGAAGAGCTCAGTGTTCAGGGCGATGTGACTTACACGTAGTATTCTATCAAGATTCTTGACACTTTGACTAGAGTTACAAGAAATAAGGCGATAAAGATGTGCAAAGTGCAATGGAGTCATCATGGGAAAGGGAAGAAGAGCTTCGCATAGATTTTCCTCATCTTTTCTTTAGACCTACTTAAATCTCGAGGACGAGATTCTTTTTAAGGGGGGTAGGATTTGTAATACCCAACTTTATAAACTATATTAAGGAGAGAATTTTCTTACGTATTTTTGCCTCTGTTCAACTAAATATGAGAACACCACATCGAAAAGCAAGCAAACAATTAATAATACTGAGAATAACCATGCATCATGTTGGTTTTGTTGTATGTGCATCTAGTAAAAATAATAGCCACAATAAAAAAATAAATTAGTGTCACAAAATGAAGATTTAATATCTATTTGGAATATTTAAGAGTGGGAAAGTAACAAAGAAAAGAAAAGAGAAAAAAAATAGAAAAAAAGAAATCTCAGCGCAGGCCGACTAACCTCGCTTCCGGCCCAGGAACCAATTACCAGTCTGTGCGACCCTGCCCTGGTGGAACCGTGCTGACAATGCTAGCCCACAGGTCAGGCATACCACGACCGAGCGCGCGCGATCAGACAATGTCACGTGGGCCCTATCGTCAGCAATTTCCTTAATGCGCCCAGACTCATCGTTTCTCTGCCATATGGGACCGCCTAGGTCATATGCTTCTTCCAGCCGAGTTTAGCGCAAAGTGGAGAAACAGCTTCTCCAACAAACCACCGAGATCTGAAATTTCTGCCAGATGCCAACTGAACTAGCTCCAAAGTATTAAAATCAAACCTCGTGACTCCCTGCACTATCTCATCCGCTGCTGGGAGCTTGCGATCCTCCAGGAACGTTTTTTTTGGTGCTAGCAGAGAGAGAAATCGAGAGAAGAAGGAGAGAGGTTTAGAGTGGGAGAACTGTGAGCCGCCGCCGTGGACCATTGCCTGCTGGGGCGACTGCTGCGTGGATGATGGTTTGGGGAATCACCGGAACGCCGGCAACTTGCCGACAGAGACGATGCTCCACCGAGGAGCTGCTCCACGACGTCGCCCAAATCTCAGGTGAGAAACCCCTCCAAGCCTTATTTTCCACGTCTGCGATAAGTAGCTCCGAATTGGGACGATTGTGCGTTAGGAATTGGTCGTCGGTGTATGTCGCCGCCGCGGATCAACAAGAATGTCGTGGGCCACTCTCTGGTCGCCATCGCTGTCTACAGTGTGTTCTGATTCAGCTTAGCCATGCCTGCGGGGTTTCGTAGCATGACTGGGATTGGGTTTCGGTCAGCCAGGGCTTAAATCTCGCCGTGCTCCACCGTGGGGGAGGCCTGGCAGCGCCGCCGACCTTGGTCGATGGCTGGAGGAGGAAGACACGCATGCACCATAGATCCGCGGATGTGTGGCTGCGATTAGAGCTATGATAACCCTTCGGTGCTTGTGATCCTAACCGTTGGTAAGAGATCCGATGGTAGATATCCGGTCATCGCGGCGGGTATTGCGGGCCGTACGATTTAAATCCAGCGGCCATCGCGCGCTCACTGGTTGGCTCAGCTAAGCGATTCGATCTCGGCCATGGATTTCTAATCGGACGACTCAAATGAGCCGATACCCCTTCGGCCCGGGTATTTTCTTAAAGAGACCCTCCACTTTAAGCTATTCAACCCGCCGTCCATTACAGCTATACACTGTGTCTTGAGATTCTTACCCCGCAGCCCCTGTATTTTACAGAATTTGATGCCCAGTCCAGACATTTATAAAATTCAGAAAAAGGATTAGAAAATGATTTTAATGTGAAAATAAATGATAGAATTTGTTTAATTCATATAAAATTCATATGAAGTCCAATTTAATTCATTCTAGTTTCTATAATTTTGTAATATTACTGTTTATCACATAGTGCCTATGTTTTGATATGAAAACAATAATAAAATTAATTTCCTAATTAATCTTATATCAAAATACATAAAACCCTAGTAAATTCATAACTCCTTCGTTTTAACTCCGATTTGATCCGTTCAAGTTGCGTTAGTCTCGTACAAGCGTGTAGATCATTATTATGCAGTATATTCTTATGTTTGGTGTGATGTTAATTTTATCTATACCATGTTTGTATTGCTACGACTAGCGCGAGGACACGTGTCATCTGAAAAGCAAGTTGGTACTGGAATCTCAAGTGCCAGGCAAGTTGTGCCCTTGATTCACTTTTGTTACCCAATAATGTTCTTTATAATCATTTACCATGCATAGGTTTAATTTTGATGGGACCCAATAGGTTTCCCTAGACTGTTTATCCTGTTTACCTTGTTTACCCCTGAATCACATGGGTAGTTATGCTATTGCTTTACGTGGTTTTTGGGTTAATATTTCATTATATCCATGTTCCAGTTATTTTGTTATTCTATTTATGTTCATGTCAAGATCATTATGTTATTGTTAATTGGAACATGGAGCTTAACTTGAGAACCACGTGCCACCACAAGGGAGGAATGGGACCCCTTGGCTGACTAATTAGGAAAGCTAGTGGAAGACTACCTTACCCGAAAGGGGCAAGGGCAGTAGGGGAGTGGTCAGTGTAGGGAGGTCCCTGGTTGATTTTGCTGCGATGGCGGTCAGCCAGGAACCCTGCATTGGAACTTCCCATAAACTGTAGCGGGTTTTCGGAAGCTAGTGGAACTTTGTAAAGGCCTCGTAGTGGATCCCTAGCCATTCACCTTGGTAGTGTCTAAGGGCCTAGCTAACCCTGGCGACATGGGAAACACGACTTGTGGGTAAAGGGTACAACCTCTGCAGAGTGTAAAACTGGTATACTAGCCGAGCTCACGGTCATGAGCGGCTCAGGACTCTCCGATGATTAAATTATGGAACCTAAACTCAATATGTCATTTGCATTTGCATGGGATCTGTTATTAACTTTGTTCTATTATTTTATTATGGTTTGGTATTCACTTACACTTAGTAACTGCTAATAAAATTTGACCAACTACTTAAAAGCAATGCTCAGCTTTAACCTCTATTGTTGATCAGCCTTACACTTCATGAACTCCCACCTTTGGTGAGTTCATGTCACATTATTCCCCACAACTTGTTGAGCGATGAACATGTGTGAGCTCACCCTTGCTGTCTCACACCCCCCCACAGGAGAAGAACAGGTGGTTCAGGAGGAGCCACAAGGCGAGGAGTTTGATCTGATCTAGGTGGCGTTTCTCAGTTGACATTGGCACCGACGATCCTTAGTTCGTGTTATATTTATCTTTTATTTTTGTAAGTCTTCCGCTATGTAATAATTACTCTGATTATTGTGACATTTATCTCTATGCACTCTGTTATTATATATGTTGTCTTCTTGGCGCATGTATGAGATGCACCTGGCTTTGTCCCTTAAAGCCGGGTGTTACAACGACATGGTTCGGGCTTGTTGCTTGGTCACCTTGTCCCCAAGGACAGAGCCGTGGTAGGTGACGATGGCCTAGATTTGTGCCTCGTAGTGCATGTCCACGATGAGCTTCTTACAACTCGTGGTGGCCACCACATCCGCCCTAGCCTCGTATCCAGCCTCATATATGAAGAAATCCTACATACAAAGACGATGTATCCATACATTATTTTAAGAATGTGCAACGAATGCGACATATTTTACATTATAGTAAGACATACCCATAGCTCTTGCTTCACCCACTCCGCCTTGTTGTTGAATTCCCTGCCGTCCCGGTCTACTGCATCGGGGGTGACGACGTAGTGGTCAAAGGTGTAGGCTGGGCCCGTCACTCCGGCGTACTCAACCAGTCCAGGGAAGTGTTCCCTGCACAGCAGGCCGAGGATGCCATTGGGGTTGCGACCATGACCCCCAACATTCTCCACAATCATCCAAGACCTGTCCAAGTGATAAATAAAAAGTAGTAGTTTATATTATAATTTTGAACACATAATATGAACAAGCATGGAGAACATATAGTTACATGCATCTCCCCATCCGGCCGAATCAGCGGCCGCCTGTTCCAAAGTATGGGATGCTGAGGGAGACTCGTGGGACCTCGCAGGTAGACGTTCCTCGAACCTGAGGCGCCAGAACCTGAGGTGTCCTGCTGAGCGTCATCGTCGTCCTGCTGCGCCGCCTGCTGCTGGACGTCGTCGTCCTGCTGCTCCACCTGTTGTTGGATGTCGTCGTCCTGCTGTGCCTCCTCCGTCGTCCTGCTCCTCCCCCTCCTCCTCCTCAGCCAACCGCCCACCATCTTTGTCCAACAACCTACAATTAAGAGTAAACAAACAAGGACATATAAAAAAGGTGTATTTAGAAACAGGTGCAAAATAAAAAAAACTATACCATTACATCGATTAAAAATAATCTTCATATGTGTCGGGGTTAGCCGGATCATAACTCTCATCATCACTATCAACCATTTCATAGTCAACACCATCTGAAGGCGCAAGTTCATCATTAATGTCATTGCGTTCAAGTATTACTAAGTCATTCTCATTTTGCACCTCATCATCCTCCTCATCAACAACCATTTCAATATCTACTTCCATTCTGATAGCTTCGGTTAAGTCTATCTCAAATCACCCTTCAAGCCCATCTTCTTGGAAGAACTCTCCATCATATGTGTCTGGGTCTAAGTTATAATCTTCATCGTTAGGAACAGGTAATCTACTGTGCGGCGATACATTATACACAACATCTCAACCCTTAAGATGTTCTTTCGTTTGGCACACATATGGGAGATAATACACTTGTGTGGCCTGTTGGGCCACGATATAGACATCGTCTCCTGGTAAGGTGGAATCTTGTCGAATTTCGACTATCCCAAGATTAGAATGTGTCCGTCTCGCCACTTGAGGGTCGAACAAATGACATTTGAATATCACTGGAGTAAGAGGTTTGGAACCATGAAAATTGAGTTCATATATTTCTTCGATTCGTCCAAAATAATCGACCTCGTCAAGGCCGGGCGTAAAGACTTCAGAACACGTTGTTTTTCGATTGGACCGACTTTGATCATAGTTTGTTGTGCGAAAACGATATCCATTGACGTTATACCCAGAATATTTCTTGCCCCTATAAGCAAAGTCGTTGGCTACTTGTCTCAACTCGGCACTCATAGACGGATCTCTTTGGTCCTGCAAGTATTCGCAAGTTAAAAGATGCTAAATTGAGTTCATAGACAGATCTCTTTGACAAACTAAGCATGTACCTTATGTTTGAACCAGTAAATGAAATCAGGCAATCCATTTCTCGCACCCTTTCTAAGAAGAGTATCATATTCCTGTGGAGTTGGGTCCCTTGATCGACGCTAGAATTCATGAAGAAATTGTTCTATGTATGGCGTCACCCCTTTAAGGTTGGTCAATACATATAGCATGATATGCCGCCACTCTTCATATGTCAGGGTCTTGGTGGTCGAACCACTTGCGCTTTCGAGTTGGCCTCGAAATATGCTGAGGTCTGATTCATTGCCGCTATCATTGTAACGAGGGGGTGGAATATGCACGCTTGGCAGTTTGTCACCATAGTAAGTTGTTTTGAAGTTTGACACCTCCTCTAGAATGTATGCCTCTACAATGTAAGCCTCGATTTTGCATTTATTTCTACATTAATTTCAAATAGTCTTTAGACATCTCTCGATTGGATAGCACCAACGTCCCGCATGGGTCGCCCCCCATTCGAGCCTCACAAGGGAGATAAAGAATCAAATGCTACATTGGATTGAAGAAGTCGGGTGGAAATATATTCTCAAGCTTACACAGTAACACGGGTGTCAATCTTTCCAAGTCTGCAATCACGGTTCGAGATAACTCTTTTGCACAAAGCTGGCGGAAGAAATAGCTCAACTTTGAAAGTGCTAGCTAGACATGCTTAGGGACATAGCCTCGAACCATCACAGGAAGAATCCGTTCAATCCATATGTGGAAGTCATGACTCTTCATCCCTAAGACTCGCAGAGTAGATAAGTTCACCCCCCTACTCAGGTTAGCTGCATACCCATCAGGGAACATCAACATCTTGATCCACTAAAGTACTTCCTTCCTCTGGGCCCTGCTTAGGACAAAATCGGCCTTAGACCTTCTCCATGTCTTTCCACCACTAGGCGGCTTCATCTCTTGGTTTGGTCTATCACATAACGCTACTAGATCCACTCTTGCCTTTACGTTATCCTTTGACTTATCAGGAATGTCTATAATTGTTGCCCAAAGTGCCTCGGCAACATTCTTTTTAGTGTGCATCACGTCAATGTTGTGTGGAAGGAGCAGGTCGTCATAATAGGGAAGCCGAGTCAAGCCCGACTTATGTATCCACATATGCTGCTCACCATATCCCACAAAACCACCTTTTGTATTGGTCACGAGGCCATCTATCTGTTGATGAATTTCAGCACCCGTCATCGTTGCAGGTGGGCGGTCTGTCACTACGACACCTTTCGTAAAGTTCTTGATGTCTAGGCGGAATGGATGGTTAGGAGGGAGAAATTGTCGATGTTTATCGAATGCCGAATATTTGCCACCCTTTTTCAACCAAATGAACCTAAGAGCTTCCTTGCAAACTGGGCATAGGAACTTACCGTGAACACACCAGGCACAGAATAGCCCATACGCCAATAAGTCATGCATGGAGTACTAGTACCAATCATACATTTTGAAGTTTGTCTTCGTAGCTCGGTCATACGTCCATACCCCATCCTCCCAAGCACGTACCAATTCATCGATCAAAGGCTCCATGTACAGGCCCATTTTATTCTCCAGGTGTCCGGGAATTATCAATGACATGAATATATTCTGCCTTTGAAAGCACACAACAGGGGGAGATTGATTGGGATAACAAACACGGGCCAACATGTGTACAGGGCAGCGCTCATTCCATAGGGATTGAACCCATATGTGGCCAGCACAACACGTACATTATGAGCCTCTTCTGCTTTCTCACGGTGAATGGCATCAAAGTGTTTCCATGTTTCACCATCGGATGTGTGCACCATCTTGTCAGGATTGTATCGTTTTCCATTTCTGTGCCATGTCATCTGTTTCGCGGATTCCTCGGTCATGTATAGATGCTGGATCCTCAGTGTGAACGGAAGGTGCCATAGGATTGGCAAGGGGATGTCGAGCTGCCTCTTCTGTCCATCACCAGAGTCTACCTCCATGAACCTAGACGATTTACACTTCGGACAGTACTTTGCCTCCGCATATTCTTTCCTAAATAGCACGCAACCCTTCGGTTAAGCATGTATCTGCTCATACGTCATCTTGAGTGCACGAAGGAGTTTCATACATGCTCTTTGGCAGAACGTGATCCTCCGGAAGCAGGCTGCCAATAACCGTCAACAAGCCATCGAATGCGTCTCAACTCATGTTGTACTATGACTTGAACGCCATTACACGCCCAATGGCATCCAGTTGGGAAACCTTTATCTGGCCGTGAAGGGGCTTCTGTGCCGCGTCAAACATGTCGTAGAACGCCCTTGCGGTCGGCTCTGGCTCGTCCTCCGTACATCCTCCGGCGAACCGCGCCTCGTGATAGTCTTTCAACATATCCGCTACCCCGGCATCAACATCATAATCATCGACACGTTGTCTCACCACCTCCTCTCTCGTATGATGCACTTCACCATGGAAGATCCACCGAGTATAGTCCGACGTAAATCCATTCTTCCAAATATGTTCCACCATGGCCTTCTATGATTTTCTTTTCTGGTTGGCACATTTGCTGCATGGGCATGGGACTAGATTAGCTCCTTTAGCAGCTTCACCATATGCCCATTCCACGAAATCATCGGTCTTTCTAATCCATTCAGGGGTGACATCGTTCCTTCCTCTATGGCCCGTGTACATCCACTCATGGCCCTCCATTCTCTAACATATGTAACCGAGTATAGTTTAATATAAAAATTTCGGCAGAACCTCCCCTACATGGGGAGGTTTCCAAAACCTGCAAATAAAAGTTGTGATGCAGTACATGTAGAAACCTAGCCGGTCTACATTGAAACTCTATGATTTGATGTGTAGGCCACTTAGGATTCTACACATAGTGTGTCATAACTTTCTCGAAACATTCTCAAATTTTTATCCTATCCTCTACATATGATATCATGACATGTGGACAAGTTTCATGATTTTCGACTTTGTTTGTGTTTTATACAATTTTTAAACAACTGGATGGCAAGTTCACAGTCATGTTTAGTGAGCATGGTGCTCGAAGATTCTGGTCCGTTCCTGAAATCGGTCGTAACTTGTGCTAAATAACATGAATATCATTTTTGCATGCACGGTTTTCTATGTTTTCGAGTGATTTGCAGTTCAAATTTGAATTTTCCGAAGAAATTCAATTAAACGAACTAAATCTAATAGTTATAGAAAATGCTTTATAATTGTGAAAAATGGAAGATGTAGGTCTTCATCACCTAAGAACATACCACAAAAGGTTTGGTTGGAAAAAAAAATAAAAATATATATTGCCGAGTGTCCAGGAATAGCACTCGGCAAAGCATTCTTTGTCGAGTGTCAAGCATGGGACACTCGGCAAAGTAGCATCTTTGTTGAGTGCCAAAGCCCGGCCCTCGGCAAAAATAATGGCCGTCAAATGTAGACGGCTGCTGACGGGCCTTTGCCGAGAGTCGACTTTCATCGAGTGTTTGGCACTCGGCAAAGACTTCTTTGCCGAGTGTCTTCCTGTGCTGAGAATTCTGCTCTCGGTAAACGCAGCCGTTACCGAAAGTGGAATTTTACTGAGTGCGGTGCCTGAAAGAAAGTACTCGGCAAAGCTCCAAGCACTCGGCAAAGAGCAGGATTCTGGTAGTGTATACTCACGTCCCGTCTCGGTTTGGCTAGATTCTTCGTCCGTCAAGAAAATTAATGCCGTTAATAAAACGATGGTACATGCTTAGCAATTCGCCTAGTATATATGCACAAATTAATAATCTATACTATACTTAAAGCACCAGTTTCAACGATCGTCTCGCGTCATCTTTTTACAAATAACCCCTCATAGCTATTTCAAATTAATCCGTTGCATGCTATAGATGGCCAAACGGCGGCCCGGCACGGGTCAGACGCGCGCGGGCCACAACTCTGGCTTAGGCACGTCATGTCGGCCTGACTGTGCCGGGCCAGCCCGTTAGCCCGTCAGCAGGCCAGACACGCGCGGGCCACAACTCTGGCCCAGGCACGTCATGTCGGCCTGCTGACTATGTCGGGCTAGCCCTTTAGCCCGTCGACCCATTTGATTAAATCAGCGTAAGATGTTAAAAAACAATGCAGGAGGTGGCGTTCGAACCCATGCCCTGATGGAAGTAGGGCGGGAGACACTAGGTAAAGCTATCTAACCAATAGAATATCATGCTCAGATATTTTTAATATTGGATATAAATTATATATATGTATATATGTTTTTTAAAATAAAAAATATATAATTGTGTCGGGCCGGATCAGCACTACGGGCCGAGACTACAGTCCAAGCACGGCACGATGTTCTTGGCTCTTGCAAGCATTAGCTCGTTTCTGAGACCACATTGGCGCAATGGACTCCATGGTGTTTGAGGTTGCTGAATTGGATGGAGCAACAATGATTCGTCATACTAACAGTAAAATGAAAGGTTATTTGTTGGTTTTAAATGTTAGTAATTGCTACGAAGTAGCATAATTTATATGAAGCGCATCCAGTTTTTATTGATGCCTGACTTTAGCAATCACTCCATATTTTGATCTATCTTTTTTATAAGTTTGAGTTCATTTAACTTATCTTTGAAACTTGAGCTCACAAACTTTCTCTTATTTGGTCTCTGTATGGTTATGTCATTTTATAATCTTTGTTCATTCAGTTAGTCGTTGTGAATTCTCTTCTAATCGCTCACTTCATTGACCGTGTTGTACCAAGACATATTGGATAAAGTAAATAATAACATCAGTTAGCCAAATCAAAAAAATATTATATGAAGAGCGGAGACAATCAATAAAAAATCTTAATTTTTTTGGTGGATAGGTTACATGGGTATTGTTGTATGCCGTCGCATCGCACGGGCAACCGACTAGTCTCTACTATACTTAAAGCACCAGTTTTAACGGTCATCCTGCGTCATCTTTTTACAAAAAAGTCGCTACATTTTTCCAAATCAACTTAGCGTAAAATGTTAAAATGCGATATAGGAGGTGGATGATGTTAAAAAGTGGTGCAAGAGATGGGGTTTGAAATCATTTTTTACAAAAAAGTCGCTACATTTTTTCCAAATTAACTTAGCGTAAAATGTTAAAATGTGATATAGGAGGTGGGTGATGTTAAAAAGTGGTGCAAGAGATAGGGTTTGAACTCACACCCTAATGGAAGAAGGGTGGGAAGACAATGGACGAAGCTGTCTAACCAATAGAACATCATGCTCATGTGTTTTTAATATTGAATATAAATTGTACATATGTATATATGATTTTTTTGTAAAATCAAAAAAATCGTGTCGAGCCGGGCCAGCACTACGGGCCGAGGCTATAGCCCAAGCACCACACGGTGCTCATGCCGGGTTGGCCCAGGCACTATTAAATAGGTCATGCCTCGGCCCGGCTCGCCAGACACGGCCCACTTGGCTATCTATACCTCCGCACGATAATGATGGTCCTTGCCTCAGTTGTCACCACCTTGTTCGCCATTTTACTTCTTTTCTCTCTCCCCTCATGCCTCAACCTCCGTGCCACCCCATTCTCGGCAGAAGGCGTAGGAGCATGCACCTCCTCCCCGTATTCGTCCGACACTAGCCCTGACACTGACTCGCGCAGTGGCTATTGCACGTCCACGAGGACGTTTCACATCATGCGCGCACCATCGTTTTCACCGTTGTCGGACGTCCTGTTTGTCTTCCCGGCCTTCGCCCTGTCCTTCCTCCCCAACCTGCTGCCCCTGCCCACGATCGCAGCCGCGAGCCGATCGATACTCGTCGACGTGGGTACGGGGCGAGTCGGTCATGCTCCTGGCCTTTCTCCGTGCGTGCCGTCGAGGAGGACATGGTGGCGCCTGCCACGCTTAGGTTATCTTGACGATGAGGAGTCCAGGTCTGAGATATTGGACAATCAAGGTTGTAGTGTGGCAGCAATCGGTATATGCTACGGAATTGTTGGTGGTGTTGTGTCGCTTCGGCGGGTCCATGGCTGGGAAGACACTCTCATTCTCTCGCCCTTCTCAGATTGATGCCTAGTGCTGGTGTCTCTCGGTTTGGAGCTGCTCTGGCTGGGCTTCTTTCTCCGCTTGCGTGCTCTCTCCCTATATATCTAGCGGTATACTATGTCGCTGCCTAGGTCTTCGTTGTGTCCTTCTCTGGCAACAAACAGGTATGTCCGCCTCTTTCCTTCCCCTCCTGCTCTACGAAACCTTGGAAGTGGGGAGGCAAGCAGGGGCGGAGGACCCTATGTGGCGAGGTATGGCCCAAGCCATACCTTGGCCCAGCCCAATTAGCAATTAGTATCTAGGTCATTACTCATTTAATCATTAGCAATAGCAACTCCGCACCGCACCGGCCGCCGCCTTTCTTCCCTGCTCGCCTGACGCCGCCTTTCTTCCTTGCTCCCGCTCGCTCGCTGCTACTCTGCTCCTGCCTCCTGCTCTCCTCACCTGCACGGCTGCAGACCTGCTCGGTGCTCGCAGCTCGCTGTGGGCGGAAGGGCATTGCCGGTCTGTCCTCACCCGCCAAGGCGCCAAACGAGTCGCTGGCCCTCTGCAGACAGCAGACCGGCAAGGTTTCAGTTTCAGCACTGTCGCTTGCTGCTGTCAGCTGTGGACAACTGGGTAAGCAGAACCCTTATTTCCTGAACCCCTTTGTTCAGTTTAGATGTAGTCAAAATATAAATTACAAATGTGTGAAGTGAACTGATTAAGTATTTCTGTTGCCTAGATTTAAACTGGTCATTTAATTATTTGAGTAATGGTTCGAAATAAGAAGGGAAAGAATAAGGCTTCACAAAAAGGTATATTATGTAATTTGTGAAGAAATATTTGAGCTACTTTATTAAGCTAGTAAAGTACTAAACATGTATGATTGATTTTTTTACAGATTTGAAGAGCTATTTTAGCCAAGGTTCCAGTGGCTCAAGTCTAAGTACTCATGGCAGCGGCGTAGTTGCTATTGTAGAAGATGTGCCTTTAGAAGAAAATGTCTTGCCATCTGTAGAACATGATGAAGAACAAGTTCAAGAAGGTATAACTGACTTCAACCCGGATCACATTATTTCTGATCCGGGACTTCGTATTCCAATCGAAAGATTTTATGCAAATATTAGAGATGAAGTTAGGAGAGCTTTTATAGCTAAAGGTCCAACCCAACCAACCGGTCATAGATTTCCTCCATCAAGTGATAAAAGGAGCTTTCAGAAAAAGTGGTTTAGTCAATATAGTTGGTTGGAATATAGTGTGGAGAAGAATAAGGCATATTGCTTCTATTGCTACCTTTTTAAGAATGATCGAATGGATGACAAATTTGGTTATGATGCCTTTACAAAAGCTGGGTTCTCACAATGGAAAAATGCTTATCTTGCACTTCCAAAACATGTTGGTGGGCCTAGTAGCATACACAATGTTGCATCAACATCATTTCATGATTTTGATAACCAAAGGTCAAGAATAAAACATAAGGTTTCAAGTTATAGCAAAGATGCATTGATCAAATATGAAACCCGATTGGAAACTTCTTTAGGTATTGTAAGTTATCTTGTATTGCAAGGGGAACCATTTCGGGGGCATGATGAATCTAGTACTTCGTTGAATAGAGGCAATTTTTTTGAATTGCTTGATTGGTACAAGCAAAGGAATGATGAAGTGAAGCATGCTTTTGTTGAGTTATGTCCCAAAAATGCTAAAATGACCTCTGGAACAATTCAGAAAGAACTTGCAAGTTGTTGTGCGGAAGCATTCACAAAGGCAATAAAGGAAGAAATGGGGTTTGTCTATTCACAATTCTTGTTGATGAGTCTCGTGATATATCAATTAAAGAACAAATGGCCTTGGTTGTGAGATTTGTGAATACTAAAGGTGAGGTAATTGAAAGATTTCTAGGTCTCAAGCATGTCAAGGACACAACATCGGAAGCATTGAAGAGAGCACTGGTTGAGGCATTAAGCGACCATGGTTTATGTGTTGCAAATCTTCGAGGGCAAGGGTATGATGGTGCTTCTAACATGAGAGGAGAATTTAATGGTCTTCAAAAAATAATTCGAGATGAGAACCCGCATGCTCATTATATTCATTGCTTTGCTCATCAATTGCAATTGGTAGTTGTTGCGGTCTCAAAATGTTCCTCATCTATTGAAGATTTCTTTGAGTATGTTTCATTGATTGTGAATAGCACTAATGCTTCTTGCAAAAGGAAAGATGTGTTGGTTCATAAGCATCGCTTAAATATTTTGTCTAAGTTAGAGAGTGGACAAATTGTATCGGGAAGAGGTAAACAACAAGAAACATCATTGGCGAGAGCAGGAGATACAAGATGGGGATCTCACTACAAGACTTTACTTAGGATTGAGTCAATGTGGGATTCAGTAATAGAAGTCCTAGAAATTGTGAAACAAGATGAGCGCAATCCATCTAAGGTGGGTGGTTTGGTGCAAATAATGGAGTCTTTTAGCTTTGTGGTTATCATGAAGATGATGTTGCAAATTCTCCGTATTACAAATGAGTTGTCTTTGATCTTGCAAAGGAAAGATCAAAATATTGTTCAAGCTATGTCTTTAGTTGTTGATGTGAAGACACGTTTGATTAATTTGAGAAGTGAAGGTTGGGAGCCATTGTTTGAAGAAACCAAAACATTTTGTTTGGAAAATGATATCCCAATACCAAATATGGAGGATATGGTACCACGATTTGGTCGATCAAGAAAAGGTGGGAGAAACAATATCACTCAAGATCATTTTTTTCGTATTGATACCTTCTATGCTGCTATAGATGCTATTACCACTGAGTTTGATCATCGCTTCAATGAGACATCCTCGGAGTTGTTGGTTTGTTTTGCTTGTCTTGATCCAAGAGACTCATTCTCCAAGTTTGATGTAGATAAGCTTTCTCGGCTTGCGGATATCTATTGTGACGACTTCTCTTTTGATGATCGCAAGATAATAAAGGATCAGTTACGCACTTTCATTATTCATGTGCGAAGACTTGAGGAGTTCAAAGTTTGTTATGATCTTGCAAGTCTATCCAAAATAATGGTTAGACTTGAAAGACATATTGTTTTCCCATTGGTCTTTCGTCTTATTGAGTTGGCATTGCTATTACCGGTGGCGACGACAACGGTTGAAAGGGCCTTCTTAGCAATGAAGGTTATCAAGACTGAATTACGTAATAAGATGTCTGATGGTTGGTTAAATGATTTAATGGTTTGCTATATTGAGAGGGACATATTCAAAGGACTTGATCTTCAAAAAATTAAAAAGGCTTTTCAAAAGAAGAAAGATAGACAAATGCAATTGCCTCAGTCTCCTAGACGTAACTAGGTATATCTCTTAGTTACTCTGTTTTGTTTTAAATACTTTATCGCAATGCCCTTATTTACATTTGTTTTGTTGTTAAGTACTTTAAATTACTGTTTCATTTTAAATTGTTTTTAACTAGAATATATATATATATTTGTACATATAGTTATGTACAAAATCCGCCATACCTCAAATTCTGTTCGTCCTCCGCCACTGGAGGCAAGGGATGGAGGGTCTCTGATTTGCTGCCTATGGTTGGCGTGCATTCATTAAAAATATTTTGCGAAGAGCTGAGACAATTAATAAAAAATCTTGAGATCTTTTTGGTGGATAATTTACATGGGTATTATTATGAGCCGTCGCAACGCATGGGTAACAGACTAGTACATATTAATAGAACTGTGTTTATTTGTTTGAAACGAACGTTTCAAATTGCGTGTGAATCTTTCAACAAAAGTTACATTTTTTATCTCCCCCGAGACTGGCTCACGTGTCGTTTTTCTTCACACAGGGTTTGGTTCAAAACTACTGGTATGTATCGTATACGCGTACGTTCTTCCCACTTGCCTAAATTAAACTATTTATTGCACATGTAATAATATGCATTTAAGAAAAAAAAATGTTATTATTTCTAGCATTGACCTCTTAAAAGATAATCGTGCTACAAGAATATTAGTCAACACAGCCGATCAAACCATTTTTTTTAAGGCGAGAGCACCATGCCTACCTTTTTTGAAAGGCCATCGGTAATAAGATAAAAACAAAGACGAGACAATTCCTTATTTGACACTCATAAAGTTTCTAGTTCATTTTTTACCCATCAAAATATAAATCTTTCCTATTTAACACTGATGAATTTAGTTCTCTATACCGTTAGTTTTGGCCTCTAACAATGTTAACTTTTGTCGGGATAAGATCCCTGGTCACTGAGGTCCATCGAACAACCAGGGCGCTGGGAAGAGGCCTTTGGCAACCAGGGTCTATCGGTTAGCAAGAGGAGGAAGAAAACGTCTACCCTGGAAGCACCCGTCCCCAGACGAACCCCGAGGCACCGAGCCCGGGGTTGGGCGTGGAGGAGCTAGACAGGAGGTCAGGTCAAACGAATGGAAATCACTCGAGTATATCCCTCACCCGACCCAAGACTGACCCACCGTAACTGACCGGACGCATTAACTACGCCCAGCACCGAGCCGCGGTAGAGGTGTCGGTCCGTCTCCCACTCATGACCTACGAGCCCCTCGGGCTACAGCGCACTCATGACCTATGAACCCCTCGGACTGTGGCGCATTTATGGCCCACGTGCCCCCGGCCTACGGCGCACTCATGATCTATCAGGGCTAGGCCTAAGTGCACAGGCCGTCTACAGGGCACAACAAGAAAAGTCGTGCCGAGACCTATGCTATGAAGGCCAAAGGTTGGCGTAGCTCAAATAATGGCGCCCGGGTCCCACGTTGTCCGCACCATCCGCCATAAAGAACACGAGACGACCAGGCGACCTGGACGCTCACGAACAAACACGACTTCACCAAGGTAAAGCGCTCGGTACCATCACCCGCTGACTCCTTCTCAAGAAAGCCACTTGTGGCCGATACCCTCCTTGGCTAATAAAAGGAGGAGGTCGGCCACCAGACGGATGAAGAGAGCACCGGACGGATGGACGGAGAGAGCATTGGACAGACCGACCGACGAAAGCAGGGACATATGCATCGACGAAGACCCAAATACCGAAGCCCCACCGCCAAGCCAAGACTTAGTTAAGGCTCGCTTTGTAGCCCTTAGATCCACCTCCTCCTCTGCATAAGTGACTTGGGAGCTTCTCCTCCCTCTCTCGCCATACTCTTCGACCGGTAAGGGTTAGCTTCTAGGGCATAGTATGACACCTCTCTTAGAATGGTCTGACACTATGGTCTGGCGCTCTTCAAATGCTTCTCTTGCTTCTTTTATTCATGATCTTCATGTCTAGCTTGGTTCTATCTTTTGTCTTGAACTCTTACATGATGTTATAAATCTTTAATGAGTCATCTAATATTTTCATTGAGGTGTCGGTCATCTCGATCACCATTTTGCCTTCATCCAAGTCCATGTTGCATCCTTTGAACTATAACCAAAGACACTATTGTTGGGGGCCTTCGGCCTCCGAAGGTCCTCAAAAACATGATTTGACAATGTCTTCCAAGTGGATTATGTGAACAGGTATCTTCGGACTCAGAATTATGAACATAAAGCACGGTCAGGACGAAGCCTGAACCAGACGAAGGACGAGCTGATTACCAAGCTTTACGAAGGATGGTGCACAGCCGAAGCTGTGCGCAGGGAAGCTTCGTCGCGATAGCGGAAAGGGGAACTGACTTAAAGATGAAAAGACTACGTGGGCCTCGACAGATTTCCATAAGTCATTAACAAATGTAATGGACATGGATGTAATTTTGCGTGGGCTGCGTCCCGCGTCTATAAATAGATGAACAGTACTCCTGTACTGTTCACGCTGACTTGGCATTTGCTTTTGCGTCACGCTTGTACTTTTTACCTTCTCTCAGGACCGAAGGTACACTTGTAATTTGAAATCATTTCTATTTTTCCATGTTAATAAAATAGAAATGATTTTATGTTGTTCACATTATATTTCGTGTCTCATATGAATCCTTCATCATTACTTGTTATATTTACGAAGGTATGCTCCTTATGACCTTCGTCCTAAAATCATTATTTCCTGAAGGGATATAATGTTTCGAAGGACGAAGGACTTTAACATTTAACACTTTTTATGTTGCCTTGTTCTTAACTCTTAGCATTTGAGAACAAGTCCCCAACATTGGCGCCCACCTCCGGTGAACTCACTTCCACTTCGAGTTTTTTGAACACCTTCGGAAGCTGTAGACCTTCGCTATGGCGCCGAAGAAAGCTTCAGCAACTGCGGCTGCAGCACTGCAACCGCTGGACCATAACCAGGAGACCGTCTCTCTTCGAGAGGCCCGAAGCCAGAAGAGGAAGGCCGTCAGCCCGACGCTTCAGGAGGATGAGCTAGACCAAGAAATCAGGGATATGGAGATGCTTCATCAACAGGTGCAGAGGAAGAAGGAGAAGATGGCCCGTCTAGCTGAGTTGCAAAGGCAGATAGACGAAGCCTCTGAGGAAGTTTGCCATCTTACTCATGATGAGCATAACAGAAGGCCTCAGCAGAAAGACCTTCATCAGGAAGGCTTCGTCAATGAAGATGACTGGTATGACAATTTCCATCATGGAAATTTTGTTTTCGATGATGCTTCTCCTCTGTCCGCTGAGCTGCAGGCTACACCTTGGCCTCCATCCTATAAGCCACCCCAGCTTCCCATGTTCGACGGCCACTCAGACCCGAAGCAGTTCTTGATGAGCTACGAAGCAACAGTGTCTTCGTATGGTGGCAATGCTGCAGTCATGGCAAAGTCTTTTGTTATGGCTGTCAGGAGTGTTGCTCAGACCTGGTATTCCTCCCTCCGACCAGGAACGATCACTTCATGGCAGAAGCTGAAGGATATGTTGTTAACCAGCTTTCAAGGGTTTCAGACGAAGCCGGTCACTGCTCAAGCCTTGTTCCAGTGCACTCAGGAACATGAAGAATACCTTCAGGCGTATGTCAGAAGGTTCTTGCGTTTGAGGGCGCAGGCACCAACGGTGCCCAATGAAATTGTCATCGAAGCCATGATCAAGGGGCTTCGTCCTGAACCTGCAGCCCAATACTTTGCTAGGAAGCCTCCTCAGACCCTGGAGAAGCTGCTCCAAAAGATGGACGAGTACATTCGTGCTGATAATGACTTTCGCCAAAGAAGGGAGGAGGCCTTCAGATTTTCTGAGATGACTAGGGGCTTCGGGGGAAGATTCTATCCGAGGCATGTCAGGTCCATCCACAACTCCACTCAAAATGATGACAAGGGGAGTCAGCAGAGCAGGCCGCAGTGCTCCTCACAGGCTTCGGGGCAACAGCAAACTTTCCTTCGGCCACCAGCTCCAAGAGGCAGAGGCGCCAGGGGCTTCGGCGGGAGATTTGGAGATCAACCAAGGAGGACATTTTGCTTATTCTGCGGTGAGAACAAGGGCCATACCACCAGGATGTGCCATGTTACCATCCAGAAACAAAAGGAGCTAGCAGAAGCTGCAGCGCAACAGGGACAGCCGAAGCAGGTCATGCATACTGCTTCGTACCATCAGCCTTACATCCCGGAATATGTGGGCAACCACCCTGCAGTTTCCGTAGCTTCGGCAAGTCAACCTCAAGCTTCATGGCAACAGCCCCCGCCCCCACCTCCGCTGCAACAAGGCCAACAGCCAGAAGGGAGCCAAAATGTTCCACACCAAAGGGATCTCAGAGAGCAATCTGAAGCTCGTACAGTCAATAGTACTGTGCCAGAGTCGAAGCACATTTATTGACAGATATCCTACTTTGATAATAGTTTTTTCCGTCTAAGTTCTATTTTCTGTGTAATAAAGAACATTTCAGTTTTCATATAATAGTTTCGTGGTTGGTTATGAGGGAAATCTATCTTCTCCACAGGCTTAAGTTGCTGAAGCTTAAATATTTGCGGCAACAAGGAGGACCTTCGAATTATTAAAAATTCTTCGAAGCAACAAAAAGTCGTTCTAAGGAACGCAGAGTAAGTTGCCGAAGTTACAAAAAGCCGTTCCAAAGGGAGCGCAGTGTAAGTTTTTTGCTCCAAAGACGTTCCTAAGGGAATGCAGAGCATACAGCGAAAAGTCAACGCTGATACCGCCTAAGTAAAAGGCGAAGAAGCTCCAAAGACGTTCCTAAGGGAATGCAGAGCTTATACCGCCTAAGTAAAAGGCGAAGAAGCTCCAAAGACGTTCCTAAGGGAATGCAGAGCTTATACCGTCTAAGTAAAAGGCGAAGAAGCTCCAAAGACGTTCCTAAGGGAATGCAGAGCTTACGAATATATTTTGTGTGTATCTTCGGAACAAGTGTCATTTGCATAACATAACATCATCACATCATTTTGCATAACATAAGCATCATACATCATGTTGCATTTGGCAAAAGAAGGGGACACAGTATCAACCTTCGAAAGGACGCTTTGAGAAAGTGAAAATTGTGTAAAATCACGAGGGAATACAATGATAATCTTCGGAATACAGCTTCGGAGAATATTTTTACGAAGCATGGACGAGCTTCATCAGAGCAATATCGAAATTGTATAGCTTCGGAGAATGTTTTCATGAAGTATGAACGTGTTTCATCAGAATAATTTTAACGGAGAATGTCTTCTTCACGAAGCATGAAAAGAAGGGAAGGTGTTTTTTCGCCGAAGGCTCAAAAATGGTATGTATGTAGAGTTTCATGCATCGTAAAGAATTGAATAATGAAAGAAACTTGTATATTACATTCAAATGTACAAAATGGTACATAGATCACACTTTAAATGTTTTTTCTAAATAGCATCTAGTCTTCTCTTAATACTGCTTCAGCGGCTTCATTTAGAAGTTGATCAACAACTTTGTCCATGATAGCTTCGGCCATTTGTTTAATTTCATCATCCCCTTTTGTGTGGGGGTCGGCAGTCGATCCAGCAGCTTCTGAGGGAAAAGAACATTTCTTCATTACTATTACAAACCGTGAGCTAAGTTTGAAATAAAAATTACAACACAATAAGAACGACTAATTAGTACCTAATTGCCTTTCGGGCTCTGTACTTTTTTCGGCAGCTTCTGCCACTTTCCTAGCATCATGGATGCCTTTTTCGCTTCTTTGAATTATTTCTTGCGCCATTTCTTGGCCGCCATTGTCCCAGATATCAGTGAAGAATTTACCGCCAACCATGCTTGCTTCGGTTGAGGGATCTTTGATGTCTTCAGGGGACATGGCAGCTTCGGACTGAGCTAAGGATTTTATATGTTCACAACCTTTCTTCTCCAAAACAGCAGCAACTCCCCTGGCGCCTGAAAAAGCGCAGATATCACCGCGGCTGCTCAGAATTTCTTCGAAGGCTTCTGCTTCGTGACTAATCCAGTCCAGTGGACCTTCGGGATTGCCTCTTGAAAAGTCCTCTTCACTAGAAAAGGCGCCAACGCTGGCGAAGCTGGATTTTATCTTTTTCACGCATTCTACAGATTTAACATAACATTTCCTCTGAGATGCACGAAGCTCTTTAACACTTAACTCCAACTTATTGACCATGTGATCACTAAGTTCTCGTTTTGTTTCCTCCAGCACACGTTCCTCTTTAGCTCTAGCCAGCTGTTTCTGAAGATCTTTAATTTCACGTTTTTGGGCTTCGGCCTGGGTTTTTGAGGCAGCTTCGTCTTTCTTTACTTTATCTACCAGTGTAAGCAGAATCTTATCCTTTTCCAGAGCTTCGTTTCTCAGTTTGATAACTTCGGAGCGTAAATTGTTAAACGCAATGTCGTAGCTTTCATCTTCGGCACTTTTTTGGGCTCTTAATGCGTTGCTCAGAATCAAGCCCTATATGAAAAAGAAACCATATAAGAATAAAGGAATGAATTATGCATTAAAAAGTTTTTTCAAACGATTAATTTCCACACCTTTAGGCTATTATATGCAAGACTGTCTGCGAGATCCTCTTTCGTCATGGCGCATAATCCAGCTTCGAGTTTCGGGAACCCCATGCTTCTAGCCATTTCCCGGCACACGGATAATTCTTTATTGTCTGGGAGGCAGTACAGGAAATCATCTTCGTTTGTTCCATTGAATACTACTGCCCCCTTCGGATACTTCAACTCTTTAGCATAGTGATTCGCTTCATAGATTTCTTCTTCAGACAGTTTCTTCCCCGAAGCATGTCGCACGATGTAGTCGCGTATGCTGGAGGGAGCTTCGGGAGCTTCGGGAGCGGCAGCATCAATTTCTTTAACCAAGGCTGGTTCTGATATTTTCTCGGATTGTTCCTTGGTGGGCTCTGAAGGCCCAGCTTCAGCTTCAGCTTGTTGTTTCGAAGCTTCAGTAGATGCTTCAGTGAGTTCAACAGACTCCTTTGTGGTTGTGCTTGAAGACTTAATCGTCTCCAAGACATCCAATACGTTCACCATTCTTTTTCTTCTTGGGGTCACCAATGGGCCCTTTTGATTTTTTGTTGTCTCGACATTTGTTGAAGGACTTAAAATTTCTGATGTTTTTGGCCCTTCAATCTTCGGTTTTTCTACTGCTGAAGGCGCTTCAGTCTTCTCTTCCATCTTCGGCACTGGAGCTGGTTCTGTAGCTTCAGAGGCCAAAGAAACTTCACCAATGAATTCTGGCACTGTGGCCGGCTCAATAAAGCGTGTCCGGTGGGTGAGCACCTTCATCTTTTTTCTTTGAGGCGCTGGCTCACTAGGGGCACTCGTGGTAGCTTCTGTCGCAGGAGAAGTATTTTTCCTTTTGCGACCCAATACCGGATAGTGATAGTCAGGGTACATAAACCCGACTGCGTCAAACACACGGTTGAGCCTTTTCTTCTTTCGGCCTCCGAAGGCTGCTGATAGCGCAGTATTTTCGGCCTTCGAATATGCCCCAAGTAGTTCATCACTTAATGTTTCAATGCTTTTCAGCCAGTCATCATCAGGTTCAACAAATTTATCTGTATATTTGAATATGTATTTCAGTCTGACCAGTCCGCCTTCGTCGGACTCTTTAATGGTCTCCTTCGGCATTTCCCACTTTTCTGCAAGTGGCCATACCCTGAAGGCAATGTGCTCTTGGACCAAGTCCCTTGTCCCAATGAAAGAGCAGACTATGCCGAAGGCTCTCTGGCATTCCTCGGCTGCTTCGACCATTTCAACCTTCGGCCTTCGAAGTCCGAAGCGTTGCCAGATGGGGCGCATAATGATACTCTTGACATTTTCTTGCGCTGTTAAGTCATTTTTTACATAGAACCATTCAGTCATCCAGGCTCCGGGCCATCTCTTCCGAAAGGTTGGCACTGGGCGGCTTGACCCGGAGCGGGCACCGAAGCTGTAACACCCAAAATTATTGTGATATTGTTCTTTTCCCCACGGCTTCGTCTCATATAACAGTTCATGAATGTTGCAAAAACTTTTAGCATTTGGTTCTAAACCTTGGCTTCTTGCAGCCCAGACAAACATCCCCATTCTTATGATAGCTTCAGGAGTAAGTTGATGAAGGTAGACTTGAAATGTTTTCAGTACCTCAATAACAAAGTTGCTCAGGGGGAATCGAAGCCCAGCCTTGAGAAAGCTTCGGAAGATTACAACTTCATCTTCTTCGGGGGTGGGAGAAGTCTTTTCTCCAGCGTCAGCCCTCACAATAGATATATCTCGAAAATACCGCCCCCTCATATTATCAATATGACTCTGCTTGATAGTGGTCTTCCCGAAAACCGTGTGACTTGGCCGCCATGGTCGATCTTCGGCCTCTTCTCCACCACTTTCTACATCATAGCTGTCGCTGTCATCAGTATCTTCGGACAAACCTTCGAGAATCTCTTTGGTGATTTTCTCTGTATTGGTCTCCGCCATCGCAATCAGGAACCCCAGATTCTTCTCTTCCTCGAGACTCAGCTTCGTATCAGCAGGAATCTTCTTACCTTCAGACATCTTCGGAAACGCTAAAAAACTGCTCTCGAGGCCGAAGCTTCAAAATCAAAAAGACCAGCAAATCTTAAAGCACAAGAGCTAAAAATTTAGTGGACCGAAGCAGATGGCAAGTGTGCGTACCAAATGAGTTCGCGATGTGATCTTATTTATACGCCCAGGGCGTTGAAAATTGAAAGACCCCGCTTGTCAGTGAATGTTGCTATTCTAGCAAAGGGAAGGCGTTTTTTCGGACCTTCGGCTCAAGGCCTTCGTCCATATCGCAATCTGAATTTATTATTAACAAATTAATATTGCGAGGGGCTACTGTTGGGGGCCTTCGGCCTCCGAAGGTCCTCAAAAACATGATTTGACAATGTCTTCCAAGTGGATTATGTGAACAGGTATCTTCGGACTCAGAATTATGAACATAAAGCACGGTCAGGACGAAGCCTGAACCAGACGAAGGACGAGCTGATTACCAAGCTTTATGAAGGATGGTGCACAGCCGAAGCTGTGCGCAGGGAAGCTTCGTCGCGATAGCGGAAAGGGGAACCGACTTAAAGATGAAAAGACTACGTGGGCCTCGACAGATTTCCATAAGTCATTAACAAATGTAATGGACATGGATGTAATTTTGCGTGGGCTGCGTCCCGCGTCTATAAATAGATGAACAGTACTCCTGTACTGTTCACGCTGACTTGGCATTTGCTTTTGCGTCACGCTTGTACTTTTTACCTTCTCTCAGGACCGAAGGTACACTTGTAATTTGAAATCATTTCTATTTTTCCATGTTAATAAAATAGAAATGATTTTATGTTGTTCACATTATATTTCGTGTCTCATATGAATCCTTCATCATTACTTGTTATATTTACGAAGGTATGCTCCTTATGACCTTCGTCCTAAAATCATTATTTCCTGAAGGGATATAATGTTTCGAAGGACGAAGGACTTTAACATTTAACACTTTTTATGTTGCCTTGTTCTTAACTCTTAGCATTTGAGAACAAGTCCCCAACAACTATCAAATAGTGTTAGTCCAAATAGTTTTGTTAATCATCAAACAACAAAGCTATGTTATGAAATGGGAATTGGTCCATTTTTCTTATAATCACCTTGGTGGTCATGTTTATGCTCGAGATCCACTATCACATACTTTCCCTAACATGCCTCCTCCTCAAACATTCTCGACTCATCCTACTACATCATCACATCATCATGATGCTATCTAATGCCTCCTAGGCCCAACATGTTGCCTCCTCATAGACTCACCGACATGGAGCCTCCTCATTCCACCAAACATCGTCGTCTATGCTTGGGTGCCAATAAACTCATCACATAAGATCCTTCATGGCCACTAGTTGTGAGAAGAGGGAGGGGTGATGATGGAGAGGGAGTAGTGAGAGAGAGAGAAATAGTGGTGATGGAGAGAGACTGTCTGTGGGATATTGGCTTTGAGAATGAGCTAGGGCTCCCTTTATTTCTCTTTTATATAGTGTGGGTTGATATTGTCTTAGGCGGGTTGGAGTCTATTTTTGGAGGTGGGCCTCCTAAAACGTTCACCTCTATTAATTGATTTTCACTATAGGAAACGCATAAATTTTCATCGGCCCTCGTGACCGACGAAAATGTGACCTATTTTCGTGGGCTAGTGAATATTTTCGCATCATAAGCACATGTTTCGATGTGACTCATAAAACGAAAGATAATATGAAGGCAAGAAAAGACATGGCTGAAATTTGTAAGAGGCCGATGCTCGAGTTGAAAGTAAGCGATAAAGGGCATGATAGTAGGCCGCGAGCTGATTACTGCCTTAAGCCGGATGAAAGGAAAGAAATATTTAAGTGGTTGAAGAATATGAAATTTCCAGATCGATATGCGCCAAATCTAAAACGGGCAGTCAATCTGAAGACCGGTAAATTGATCAGTTTGAAAAGCCATGACTACCATATTATTATGGAGAGGCTGATGCCCGTGATGTTTCGAGGCTATTTTAAGGATGAGCTTTGGAGCATATTTGCAGAGCTGAGTTACTTCTATAGGGAAGTATGCGCAAAGACGGTATCGAAGAAGTTGATGCAGAAATTTGAGAAAGAAATTCCAATTCTTATTTGTAAATTTGAAAAGGTTTTCCCTCCAGGATTCTTCAATGTGATGCAACATCTAATTGTGCATTTGCCTTGGGAAGCTTTGGTAGGTGGACCAGTGCAATTCAGGTGGATGTATCCTATAGAAAGGGCGTTGAAAAAGCTCAGGGCGTCTGTTCGCAACAAGGCTAGAGTCAAAGGGTGTATTGCGGAGGCTTTTGCCCTTAAGGAGATATCTCAATTCTCAACCAGGTATTTCGCTCGAGCCAACAATGTGTTTGCGCCTTCAGTGCGACTTCATGTCGAAAATGAATCACCCCAAAGCACCCTTCAAATTTTTGTGAATCCGGGTAAAGCAGTTGGAAAAGGGAGTGTACGTCACATTGAAGCATCAGATTTGAATACGCTAATGCTATATATGTATAGCAATATTGACAGCACACAGGAGGCGTTCGAGTAAGTTTTCCTCATAGTTACGTCCATTTTCTCATCTCATAATTTCTATAGTGTGTAATCTCCATGTTTCTAATATGTCCAGCATGTTTGATGAAGAATGTTGGAAATCTACTAGTAAACCTACGGCCATCCAAATAGAAAATCTTCGACGTGATGGGTTGAAAGGTGGCCCAAACTTCGTGCAGTGGTTTCGTAATTATGTTAGTAATTGTCGTTCTCTCATTGTCCATACTTAATCTTTGAATTGTGGACTTGGAAGATATAATGCATATACTAATTCCTTGTATAGGTTTCCAAAAACTCTGTGCACCCAGACTTGCAACAAATGGCACATACCTCTGTGTCCGTCCGGAACTATACTCGCTATGATGTAAATGGATATCGCTTCCGAACCGCGAAATTGGAGAAGAGTCGACCATTGGCAGCCACCACCAATAGTGGTGTGTTGGCAAGTTCATATGTTGACGATGACAAAGTAGTGGACTATTACAATGTTCTTCAAAACATTGTAGAGTTGATTTTTGATGGCCCCAAGGAACTTAAAGTCGTGTTTTTCGAGTGCGACTGGTTTGATGCTCATAGTGGGACTCGTGTCGACAAGTATGGTAATGTCGAGGTGAAGCATAGCTCTAGGATTCCGAGCAGTATGAGCGATGTTGTCCTTGCAAATCAGGCAAAACAGGTGTACTACCTGCCATATCCTCACCCATGCCTTAGGGCTTGGTGGGTTGCAATCAAAGTCAACCCACAAGTCGTCGCTCCAGAGAGTGCTGACTACGTGAGTACGAGCAGGAACAACAATGATGCTGTTTTTCAACCAGAAGCGGCGTCGAATCAAGACATAGCTCACCGATTCCATGTGACCAATGGAGAAGGCCTTGAAAATCTCTATAGCAATTCAAGCGACTTAATTGAAGAACCTAGGTCAAAGCGCAAACGACCTATCGTCGTTAGAAGATCAGTAAGGATCCAACGAAATCAAGAGCGTATGAATAAACAACGAGCCGAAGAAGCATCATCAGATGCGGATGACTTTTGATTAGTATGTTTCTTTTAGTTAATCAATTAAGCTATGTATTCCAATTTTCACATTATTAATTTCCATATTATTTGTTTCATATACTGTGGTTTGACATTAATTTATCTACAGTTGAACATGTTCAAGCATAGGAGATCGAGGAGGAGTGGGGGCAGCGTGGCCAGCGAGGACAGCTCGGGCAGTGGGCTTTTTCAGGGCACCTCACAGAGCCGACAGAGGCAGCAGCAACTTCTCGACTGTCTAGACGAAGTGCAGTGTGAGGAGGGTGAGCAGGAGGCTCCTCAGCAGGATGCTCATGTGCAGGGTGAGGAGGGTGAGCAGGATGAGGAGGGTGAGCAGGATGAGGAGGTTGACCCTATGGGGGCAGGCAACGCGGGCGACGCGTCAGATGGTTCTACGTCCTTCAGGTATTATTATGCAAATTAGTTTAATTGATATTAGTTTTTAATCATATTAGTTTTTAATCATTTCATGATATTGAATTTACTTGTATACTTAGGTATAAGAAGAGCAATGTGCTTGGTCCGAGACCTGCAGAGAGGAGGCTCATCCGGGCGCATGGAGAATGGTGGGGCTTATTTCTGTTGTGTTAATTTTTTAATGTGAACATGATTGCACTGGTTTACTTGTTTTATTAATGTTTGTAGGTCATGGGAAGACTTGACTTGGGACGGTACAAGCAGACGTCCCAAGGTGAACACAGTGTTGGGTAGCCTCTGTCGCTTCTACTACCCTGGCATGGTGGAGCTCAATGGCGAGAGGTTCACGGCTATGCAGTGGGCCGACTGGGGTCTGAAGGACTATGTCGAGCCAGGGGAGCCAGGGGAAAGCAGTAGCGGAGGGGGAAGTCCGGAACAAAAATGAAGGACTTGTCAGGTGGCTGTGTGGGACGAGTTCTGGGTGAGTTTACTTTCGTATATAAGCAATTCACTGAATTATTGCTTCTCCTAATCTTACTTTAACTTAACTTCTCCGTTGATATGTAGGGGAGGTTCCAATTACCGAATGAGATCGAGGAGGATCAGGCTCAGTGAGCACGTGTGAAGAGGCACTTTCGGAAGTGCGCTGATAAGGTCATCAAGGATGCCATGTACAATGCTCGCATCGCGGCCGTCAACTATACTACAAGAAGATAAAGGGGCAGAAAATGAGCAAATCATTAGGGGCCAATGAGATCTACCTCACAGAGGAGCAGTACCTGGAGAGCGTTGTGGATTGGCTGGCGAAGGACATGGAAGCCTGGAGGTGGTTGGCTAAGAGATGGGCGTCGCCTGAGTGGATTGCAGAGTCCCAGAAGCACCATGCCAAACGTGGCACTGAAGGACCGGGGCACAGGTACAGCGCCGATGGACACCTTGGTACCGCACGCCGCATGGTAAGTATATAAATCAAACTTGTATGTTACATCTATGAAAATGCTATGGTTTAACTCTTCTTTTTCATGCAGGAAGCTGAAAGTGGAGTTGCTCCAAGTTTTATGGAGGTTTACGTCCATGGTCACCGTGGCCCTGATCCGGTGAACCCTGATGAGCTATGCAGCGAGGCGGCAAGGGAGAAAATGGTAAACAAGTTTGTATTTACGAATTAAATTGCATGTTTTGTGTCTAACTCCAACTCTAATTTTCTTTGCAGAATGCATATGGGGAGGAAATGACTCAACGCCATGGGCCTGATTTCGACTGGATGCATTCAGACTTAGATGCCTCGGCGTTGTACCACAATGGTGGGGGTAGAAAGCATGGCAGGTGAGGTGGTTGTCTTTGATTCGACAATTTCATCAACAAGAATATGTCCACTTAATGGCTCAACTATGTGTATCATGCAGGTTTGCCTTTGGCACAGGCGTTGTGGAGTACAACAGGACAATAGGTCAAGGGAAGGCATCATCTTGGGCAGGGAGTTCTCGCTCCTCCAAGTCTGCTCGAGAGGCTCAGCTGGAGGAGGAGACTCGGGCAGCACAGGAGCAGGCTCGAGCAGCACAGGAGCAGGCTCGAGTAGCGCAGGAGCAGGTCGGACAGCTGACGCAGTATATGGCTTCTTATTTTCAGGTAATTCGTCTATCTCATCACGTGTCATTGAATTCAAAGTATAATGTTGCGATTCTAACGTTTCATCCATTTGTAGGAAATGACTACTCGACTCGGCCCTGATATGAACTTGCCCGCTTTTCGCCCTCCCCAGGTAACACTATCTGAACACTTCAATTCCATAGCAACTCTTTTTTTATTATCAAAAATGGCTCGCAGGCACAAGGATGGGGACAGTGGCCAGGACAAGCTCCAGCGTCGCAGCCACAGTGGACCGGTGTTGGGTGGACGCAGGCACCTCCAGGCACTTGGACGCCTCCACCACCCCAAGGATCGTAGCCATTTCAAGCGTGGACGGCACCGCCACCAACGGGGTGGGTGCCACCACCTTAGGGGTGGCCAGCACAACAGTACCCGTGGATGCATGCACAGCCTCCTCATCACCATGGATCACAGGTGACGTTCCATGTTTAGTTTTATGCAAATAGTGACCAAACATAGCAATGTATAGGTATAGGGATAGCAAAACACAGCCTTATTTGAATGATTGATGAATTGCAGGGTTCAGCGTCACATGCTCAGGGACCAGAGGGTGCTGTCTGAAAGGGAATTAGGCTTACACCTATTTCCTAAACTAATTTTGGTGGTTGAATTGCCCAACATAAATAATTGGACTAACTAGTTTGCCCAAGTTTATAAGTACTACAGGTACCAAAGGTTCACCATAAGCCAATAAAAAGATCAAGAAAGGGGTCCAAACAAAGGAGCAAGGGACAACCGAAGGCACCCTGGTCTGGCGCACCGGACTGTCCGGTGCACCACCGGACAGTGTCCGGTGCACCAGGGGAGATTGACTTCAAACTCTTCACCTTCGGGAATTCTCAGGGCCGGCGCGCTATAATTCACCGGACTGTCTGGTGTACACCGGACAGTGTCCGGTGCTCCAAGGAGGCGCGGCTCCGAACTCGCCAGCCTCGGGAATTCGCAACGGCTGCTCCGCTATAATTCACCGGTCATGTCCGGTGTACACCGGACTGTCCGGTGTAACTGCGGAGCAACGGCTACTTCAGGCGCCAACGGCTACCTACAGCGCATTAAATGCGCGCCAGCGCGCGCAGAGGTCAGGCACGCCCATGCTGGCGCACCGGACACCCTACAGTTCATTCCGGTGTGCCACCTGATATCAAGACAGGCCCAGCATCAGAGCTCCAACGGTCGGAACCCCAACGGCCGGGTGACGTGGCTGTCACACCGGACATGTCCGGTGTGCACCGGACTGTCCGGTGCGCCATACGACAGACAACTTCCACCCAAACGGCTAGTTTGGTGGTTGGGGCTATAAATACCCCTAACCACCCCACATTCAAGTCATCCAAGTTTTCCACTTCTCAACCACTTACATGAGCTAGGCATTCAATTCTAGACACACTCAAGTGATCAAATCCTCTCCAATTCCACACAAGGCTTTAGTGATTAGCGAGAGTGATTTGCCGTGTTCTTTTGAGCTCTTGCGCTTGGATTGCTTCTTTCTTTCTCACTTGTTCTTGTGATCAAAACTCATTTGTAACCGAGGCAAGAGACACCAATTGTGTGGTGGTCCTTGCGGGGAAGTTTTGTTCCTGGTTTTGATTTGAGAAGAGAAGCTCACTCGGTCCGAGGGACCGTTTGAGAGAGGGTAAGGGTTGAAAGAGACCCGGCCTTTGTGGCCTCCTCAACGGGGAGTAGGTTTGCGAGTACCGAACCTCGGTAAAACAAATCCGCGTGTCACACTCTTCATTTGCTTGCGATTTGTTTTGCACCCTTTCTCTCGGACTCATTATTATTTCTAACGCTAACCCGGCTTGTAGTTGTGATTAATTTTGTAAATTTCAGTTTCGCCCTATTCACCCCCCCTCTAGGCGACTTTCAATTGGTATCAGAGCCTTGTGCTTCATTAGAGCCTAACCGCTCGAAGTGATGTCGGGAGATCACACCAAGAGGGAGATGGAGACCGGCGACAAGCCCACTACGAGCCACGGGAGCACTTCATCGGAAGAGTCCCGTACCAAGAGGAAGGAGAAGAAGAAGAGCTCCTCCAACAAAGGGAAGGGGAAGGAGAAGAAATCCTCTTCCCACAAGTCGCATCGGAGAGGAGACAAGCACAAGAGGATGAGGAAAGTGGTCTACTACGAGACCGACACTTCATCAACATCGATCTCCGACTCCGACGCGCCGTCCGTAACTTCTAAGCGCCAAGATCGCAAGAAGTATAGTAAGATCCCCCTACGCTATCCCCACATTTCAAAACGTACTCCTTTACTCTCCGTTCCATTAGGCAAACCACCGGTTTTTTATGGTGAAGATTATAATATGTGGAGTGACAAAATGAGACACCATCTAACCTCACTCCACACAAGCATATGGAATGTTGTTGAGTTTGGTGTACGGGTACCATCCGTAGGGGATGAAGACTACGACTCGGACGAGGTGGCCCAAATCCACCACTTTAACTCCCAAGCAACCACTATACTCCTCGCCTCTCTAAGTCGAGAGGAGTATAACAAGGTGCAAGGGTTAAAAAGTGCGAAGGAAATTTGGGACGTACTCAAGACCGCGCACGAAGGAGATGAGGTGACAAAGATCACCAAGCGAGAAACGATCGAGGGGGAGCTCGGTCGCTTCATGCTTCACCAAGGGGAGGATCCACAAGCAATGTACAACCGCTTGAAGACCTTGGTGAACCAAGTGCGCAACCTCGGGAGCGAAAAATGGGATGACCATGAGATGGTCAAGGTTATTCTTAGATCCCTCGTATTCCTTAACCCTACACAAGTTCAATTAATTCGAGGTGATCCTAGATATAAGCTAATGTCTCCCGAGAAAGTGATAGGAAAATTTGTGAGCTTTGAGCTAATGATTAAGGGCTCAAAGAAAATCATCGAGCAAGGCACCTCCTCCACGCCCGAGGCACAACTGGTCACTTTCAAGGCGACGGAAGAAAAAAAGGAGGAGGCTACTCCAAGTCGAACACCCATCGACGCCTCCAAGCTCGACAACGAGGAGATGGCGCTCATCATCAAGAGCTTCCGCCAAATCCTCAAGCAAAGGAGGGGGAAAGACTACAAGCCCCGCTCCAAGAAAGCATGCTACAAATGTGGTAAGCCCGGTCATTTCATTGCTAAATGTCCATTATCTAGTGATAGTGACAGGGGCGACGACAAGAAGGGGAGAAGAAAGGAGAAGAAGAGACATTACAAGAAGAAGGGCGGTGATGCCCACGTGTGCCGCGAGTGGGACTCCGACGAGAGCTCCACCGACTCCTCCTCCGACGAGGATGCCGCCAACATCGCCGTCACCAAGGGTCTTCTCTTCCCCAACGTCGGCCACAAGTGCCTCATGGCCAAGGACGGCAAAAGGAAGAAGGTTAAATCCAAATCCTCCACTAAATATGAGTCCTCTAGTGATGATAATGCTAGTGATGAGGAAGATTATTTGCGTACCCTTTTTGCCGACCTAAACATGCAATAAAAAGAAAAATTAAATGAATTGATTAGTGCTATTCATGAGAAGGATGATCTCTTGGACTCCCAAGAGGACTTCCTTATTAAGGAAAACAAAAAGCATGTTAAGGTCAAAAATGCTTATGCTCTACAAGTTGAAAAATGTGAAAAATTGTCTAGTGAGCTAAGCACTTGCCATGAGACTATTGACAACCTTAGAAATGAAAATGCTAGATTAATTGCTAAGGTTGATTCTCATGTTTGTGATGTTTCAATTCCCAATCTTAGAAATGATAATGATGATTTGCTTGCTAAGATTAAGGAATTGAATGATTCTCTTGCTAGTCTTAGGATTGAAAATGAAAAATTAGTTGCTAAGACTAAAGATTATGATGTTTGCAATGTTACTATTTCTAACCTTAGAAGTGAAAATGATATATTACATGCTAAGGTTGTAGAATTAAAATCTTGCAAACCCTCTACATCTACTGTTGAGCATGTTTCTATTTGCACTAGATGTAGAGATGTTGATATTGATGCTATTCATGATCATATGGCTTTAATTAAACAACAAAATGATCATATAGCAATATTAGATGCTAAAATTGCCGAGCATAACTTAGAGAATGAAAAGTTTAAATTTGCTAGAAGTATGCTCTATAATGGGAGACGCCCTGGCATCAAGGATGGCATTGGCTTCCAAAGGGGAGACAATGTCAAACTTAGTGCCCCTCCTAAAAATTTGTCTAACTTTGTTAAGGGCAAGGCTCCCATGCCTCAGGATAACGAGGGTTACATTTTGTACCCTGCCGGTTATCCCGAGAGCAAAATTAGGAGAATTCATTCTAGGAAGTCTCACTCTGGCCCTAACCATGCTTTTATGTATAAGGGTGAGACATCTAGCTCTAGGCAACCAACCCGTGCTAAGTTGCCTAGAAAGAAAACTCCTAGTGCATCAAATGATCATGGCATTTCATTTAAGACTTTTGATGCATCTTATGTTTTGACTAACAAATCCGGCAAGGTAGTTGCCAAGTTTGTTGGGGGCAAACACAAGGGTTCTAAGACTTGTGTTTGGGTACCCAAAGTTCTTGTTTCTAATGCCAAAGGACCCAAAACCGTTTGGGTACCTAAAATCAAGAACTAAACTTGTTTTGTAGGTTTATGCATCCGGGGGCTCAAGTTGGATCATCGACAGCGGGTGCACAAACCACATGACAGGGGAGAAGAAGATGTTCTCCTCCTACGAGAAAAACCAAGATCCCCAACGAGCTATCACATTCGGGGATGGAAACCAAGGTTTGGTCAAAGGTTTGGGTAAAATAGCTATATCTCCTGACCATTCCATTTCCAATGTTTTTCTTGTAGATTCTTTAGATTACAATTTGCTTTCCGTATCTCAATTATGTCAAATGGGCTACAACTGTATATTCACTGATGTAGGTGTCACTGTCTTTAGAAGAAGTGATGATTCAATAGCTTTTAAGGGAGTGTTAGAGGGTCAGCTATACTTGGTGGATTTTGATAGAGCTGAACTCGACACTTGCTTAATAGCTAAGACTAACATGGGTTGGCTCTGGCACCGCCGACTAGCTCATGTTGGAATGAAGAATCTTCATAAGCTTTTAAAGGGAGAGCACATTTTAGGATTAACAAATGTTCATTTTGAGAAAGACAGGATTTGTAGCGCATGCCAAGCCGGGAAGCAAGTTGGCACTCATCATCCACACAAGAACATCATGACAAGTGACAGGCCACTACATATGGATTTATTCGGCCCGATCGCTTACATAAGCATCGGCGGGAGTAAGTATTGTCTAGTTATTGTGGATGATTATTCTCGCTTCACTTGGGTGTTCTTTTTGCAGGAAAAATCTCATACCCAAGAGACCTTAAAGGGATTCTTGAGACGGGCTCAAAATGAGTTCGGCTTAAGGATCAAGAAAATTAGAAGCGACGACAGGACGGAGTTCAAGAACTCTCAAATAGAAGGCTTCCTTGAGGAGGAGGGCATCAAGCATGAGTTCTCTTCTCACTACACCCCACAACAAAATGGTGTAGTGAAGAGGAAGAATCGAACTCTATTGGACATGGCAAGAACCATGCTTGATGAGTACAAGACACCGGATCGGTTTTGGGCCGAGGCGGTCAACACCGCCTACTACGCCATCAACCGGTTATATCTTCACCGAATCCTCAAGAAGACATCCTATGAACTCCTAACCGGTAAAAAGCCCAACATTTCATATTTTAGAGTCTTTGGTAGCAAATGGTTTATTCTTATTAAAAGAGGTAGAAAATCTAAATTTGCTCCTAAGACTGTAGAAGGCTTTTTACTAGGATATGACTCAAACACAAGGGCATATAGAGTCTTTAACAAGTCCTCAGGACTTGTTGAAGTTTCTTGTGATGTTGTGTTTGATGAGACTAACGGCTCTCAAGTAGAGCAAGTTGATCTTGATGAGATAGGTGAAGAACAGGCTCCGTGCATCGTGCTAAGGAACATGTCCATTGGGGATGTGTGTCCTAAGGAATCCGAAGAGCCTCCACATGCACAAGATCAACCATCTTCCTCCACGCAAGCATCTCCACCAACTCAAAATGAGGACGAGGCTCAAGTTGATGAAGAAGAAGATCAAAGAGATGAGCCACCTCAAGATGACGGCAATGATCAAGGGGGAGATACAAATGATGAAGATAAGGAGGATGAAGAACCAAGGCCGCCACACCCAAGAGTCCACCAAGCAATCCAACGAGATCACCCCGTCGACACCATCCTCGGTGACATTCATAAGGGGGTAACCACTCGATCTCGTGTTGCACATTTTTGTGAGCATTACTCTTTTGTTTCCTCTATTGAGCCACACAGGGTAGAGGAAGCACTCCAAGATTCGGATTGGGTGATGGCAATGCAAGAGGAGCTCAACAACTTCACTAGGAACGAGGTATGTCATTTAGTTCCACGTCCTAATCAAAATGTTGTAGGAACCAAGTGGGTCTTCCGCAACAAGCAAGACGAGCATGGTGTGGTGACAAGGAACAAAGCTCGACTTGTGGCCAAGGGATACTCCCAAGTCGAAGGTTTGGATTTCGGTGAAACCTATGCACCCGTAGCTAGGCTTGAGTCAATTCACATATTATTAGCCTATGCTACTTACCATGGCTTCAAGCTTTATCAAATGGACGTGAAGAGTGCCTTCCTCAATGGACCAATCAAGGAAGAGGTCTATGTTGAGCAACCTCCCGGCTTTGAAGATAGTGAGTACCCTAACCATGTCTATAGGCTCTCTAAGGCGCTTTATGGGCTCAAGCAAGCCCCAAGAGCATGGTATGAATGCCTAAGAGATTTCCTTATAGCTAATGGCTTCAAAGTCGGCAAGGCTGATCCTACTTTATTCACTAAAACTCTTGACAATGATTTGTTTGTATGCCAAATTTATGTTGATGATATTATATTTGGGTCTACTAATGAATCTACATGTGAAGAATTTAGTAGGATCATGACACAGAAATTCGAGATGTCTATGATGGGGGAGTTGAAGTATTTTCTAGGATTCCAAGTCAAGCAACTCCAAGAGGGCACCTTCATTAGCCAAACGAAGTACACTCAAGACATTCTAACCAAGTTTGGAATGAAGGATGCCAAGCCCATCAAGACACCCATGGGAACAAATGGGCATCTCGACCTCGACACGGGAGGTAAATCCGTCGATCAAAAGGTATATCGGTTGATGATTGGTTCATTACTCTATTTATGTGCATCTCGACCGGACATTATGCTTTTCCGTATGCATGTGTGCAAGATTCCAAGCCGACCCTAAGGAATCACACCTTACGGCCGTAAAACAAATCTTGAGATATTTGGCTTATACTCCTAAGTTTGGGCTTTGGTACCCTCGGGGATCCACATTTGATTTGATTGGTTATTCGGATGCCGATTGGGCGGGGTGTAAGATTAATAGAAAGAGCACATCGGGGACTTGCCAGTTCTTGGGAAGGTCCTTGGTGTCTTGGGCTTCAAAGAAGCAAAATTCGGTTGCTCTTTCTACCGCCGAAGCCGAGTATATTGCCGCAGGCCATTGTTGCGCGCAATTGCTTTGGATGAGGTAAACCCTGCGGGACTATGGTTACAAATTAACCAAAGTTCCTCTTCTATGTGATAATGAGAGTGCAATCCGCATGGCGGATAATCCCGTTGAGCATAGCTACACTAAACACATAGCCATTCGGTATCATTTTCTTAGGGATCACCAACAAAAGGGGGATATCGAGATTGCATATATTTATACTAAAGATCAATTAGCCGATATTTTTACCAAGCCACTAGATGAACAAACTTTTACCAAACTTAGGCATGAGCTCAATATTCTTGATTCTAGGAATTTCTTTTGCTAATTTGCTCACATAGCTCATAAGTATACCTTTGATCATGTCTCTTTTATATATGCTATGACTAATGTGTTTTCAAGTGTATTTCAAACCAAGTCATAGGTATATTGAAAGGGAATTGGAGTCTTCGGCGAAGACAAGGCTTCCACTCCACTCTATTACTCATCCTTCGCCATCGCTCCGCTTCACTCTCCGTCTTTGGTATAATCTTCACTCATATGTTTTATTTGCCAAAGGGGAGAAAGTAGTTAGAACAAGGGCCTATATTTCATTCCAAGTATCCGTTTTTGGCGATTCATGCCAAAGGGGGAGAAAGTATTGGCCCAAAGCAAAAGGACCGTACCACCACCCTAATTTTAAAATTAATGATTTTCAATTGGTAAATTTCAAATTGGAATCTCTTTGTGCTCTACAGGGGGAGAAAGTAGTACTTTCAAAATTAATATCTTAAAATCCTCTTGAACACTAAGAGGAGAATTTATTGAGGGGGAGTTTTGTTTAGTCAAAGGAAAAGCATTTGAAACAAGGGGAGCAAAATTTCAAATCTTGAAAATGCTTCACAAAATCTTATTCATTTACCTTTGACTATTTGCAAAAGGACTTTGAAAAGAATTTACAAAAGAATTTGCAAAAACAAAACTTGTGGTGCAAGTGTGGTCCAAAATCTCTACTACTATATAAGACCTTAGTGTAGACGTACACACTTTTTTGGTGCACGGGTCTGCCTGCAGCCCGCTCGCTCTCGCGGCCGCGCTCTCTGCGCCCTCGCCTCGCTGATCCCGCGCACGCTGTTCCATGGAAGGAAACCATCAACGCCCATCCCCGCCGCCCGCGTTACTGCTTCAAGGAAAGTCCCCATCCCACAGCGTCGATTGCGCGCGCAGGATGAGCGACGATCTGCGCGTGCGGCGATCTGCCCGTGCGGCGGCGATGGGCGTGATCTGCGCGTGCGGCGGCGATGGGCGTGATCTGCGCGTGCGGCGGCGTGGGCACTCCTCCCCAATAGCAGAAGGTGCCAATGTTCCCGAACGCGATATCAGCGCCCCGTCTCCGATAGAAGAAGCAGCTCTCGGATCCGCGCCGACCCGTACGCCAAATCTCCTCACGCCAAGTCTCCTCACGCCAAATCCCCATTTGCTGGAATGGAAGCTGCTCGCGGATCCGCGCCATCCTCCTCACGCCAAATCCCCATTTGCTGGAATGGAAGCTGCTCGCGGATCCGCGCCATCCTCCCCACGCCAAATCTCCTCCATCAGCGCTCCACCTTCCATTCCAGCACTGATTCGACCCGTACGCCAAATCCCCTTCCATTCCAGCACCGATTCGACCTCAGCAACTTCTGCCCACCTACGACTACAAATGGGGAGGCCTACATTTATCCCCCACATCTCTGCTATCGACCTCAGCAACCTCTGCCCACCTACGAACCAAGGCTCCCCCAAGACGCCGATTGAACCACTGATCCCCAAGCAACACATTCAACCAAGGTTCGTTTCATTTTAGACTTTGCTGAATACGTTCTTGCTGTTAGTTGGTGCTTGTGAAATTCGTTGTTCTTTTATTTACTCAATGCACAATCTTCTTTATTTGCCGCATATTAGTAGCGAAGTTATTTACGTTGTTGATGAAACTATTTTGGATAGAAAAACAGAGACCAAATGAAAATTAATCAGCAAGGAGAATATGATGTCCCTAATCTGCATGCGCTGTATAGGAATAGGAATTTCTGATTGAGTTGCAGGAAAGAATCCTTTGTTCTTAACCATGTCTGCTCAAATGACCAACCCTGTACTGTTATGCAAGATCTATTTATAGCAAACTCCAAGGTGAAAGCACAAAAACAATCAAACACTACACTCACATCCAGCAAGATTTTTTGGCACAGCTCTCTATGTGTGTCCGCACTCGCCAAAGTGCGGCAGATGATACGCGACGAAGAGCACAAGGCCCAGGATCTTCGACGGTCGGCGCAGCTGCTGCGAGGGCATCGGGAGCGCCTTCGGCCACCTTCAGGGGCAGGTCTTCCACTGTCGCAGCAGATGTGGGGGCGCCTGGCGCGTCTTCCGTGGTCGGCTCCGGGTCAAGCAGGGCGTCGTTCAGTGCTCCGAAGTCGTCCACCCGCTCGCCTCGCTCCGCCTAAAACAAAACATACAAAAAGTCAGCAAACACACGCACAAACCACATTCAGCAAACGCCAAACAAACGACAACGTTACCTGAGCCCTCGCAGCCTCGGCCCGCTCCCTGACCACATCACCACCATACAGACCCCACATCTGGTCATAGAGGGCACCGGCGGACTCCTTCACCACAGGGTCTTCGACCTTATAGATATCTCGCCCAAAGTCTTCATCTGCCCGGTCGAAGGCCTCATAGTGCCGGCACCCTTCGCGAGAGAGCGCGTTCATTGCCCCCTCGCAGGTGACCAGGGAGGCGAACGACATTAATCCACCCAAGACAGTGGGGAGCTCCTGCAGCTCCTCTTGCACCCATTCCAAGCAGCGAAGCCCGGCCTCTCGCTCCGGCACCACGAAGTCACCGGTCCGCGCACCCAGCTCGCGGTATGTGGCCATAAGCTGTGTGCGCGTCCGTTCGGCCTCCGTTCGTGCCGCGGCTTCGGCCCCCTTCGTGCGGCTCTCCAGAGCGGTGAGCCGCCCCCGCAGGTCTTCGGCGAGATCCTTGGCAAGATTGGCCTCCGCCCGTGCCAGCCTAGCCTCCGCCTGCGCGGCCTGCTCCTTGGCGACGGCCTCGTTGGCCTCCCTCCTCTCCCCCGCCAGCTGGCGCTGGAGGTCAGCCTTTTCCTCCTCCAGGGCGGCCACCTTGTCCGCCAGTTTACGACACTTGCTGTCGGAGGCCGACTTCTCACGGACAGCGTCGGCATGTTGCGTCCGAAGTCTCTCGACTTCGGCGGATAAGGTTGCCGTAAGCGCCCCCGACGCAGTACGGCTGGTGAAGTCAGCCACCTGCAGAGCACACGTAAGGCCATGGCCGAAAAAAAAAAGAGCTCGGCGGACCTGACTCAGTGCCTCCGTCGCCTGACTCAGCGCCTCCGTCACTCCTTTCAGCCGGCGGGTCGCCGCGCCAGCCTCGTCTCTGACCAACGCGAGGGCCGACACCTCGCCTCCGGCGCCAAGGGCCCCGCCCCTCGCCTTCGACGACAGCGCAGCCGTCGCAATTGCCGCGGCAGGCACAGCCGCAGCAGGTCGGCCTTCGTCCGACCTTGCAACGCGTCAACGAGTGTAAAAAAAAAGGCGGCCGGGTGACTTACCCCCAAGATAATCGTCCACACTGATATCGGTGCCGAAGTCGGCAACGCCCTTGCCCGGCGGCGGCAACGTTCTGGCCGCCTTCGCAGCCTCCGCCACTCCGCTGGCCGGCGGCACCACCTTCGTCAGTTTGGAGACCCCGGCGCCCGCCGTTGTCTCCGGCGCCTTGCTAGGTGCAGAGGCGCCCGCCTTCGCCGCCAGCGGCGGTTTGCCTCCGCTGGAGGCCGCAGCCTTCGCCGCTCCCCGCTGCCTTTTCGGCCGGGCTTCATGAATCCTGACGGTCGCCTGGCGTTTTTGCGTCGCCCCTTGGCGATCCTTGTCCATCAACGGTCACATCAAAAACCCCCGCGGAACCACTTCGAGCGAGGGCAGCGTCTCCGCCATCTAGCGACGTCTTCGGCACCAGGTGACTTTGTCGAACTGGTCCCTCAGAGGGCAAATGTTGGAGCGAAGGCAGAAACGCCACCCTTCGCCCGAAGTCTCCACCGCTTAGCCCCTGCCCTGACAGAAAGCAGGCAGGGACGCCCATCGCTTGTCGGCACCAGAGACAACACGGAGACCCTTCGCTCGATTCGGCACCAGACGAAGGCCTGCGGCGACGCCTCCCCACGGCGCGGCCTCGGTCAGCTCCGAGGCCCACATGAGATCTGGCCCATTGTAGCGGGCCCTGCGTGGCCGCGTTTGTGTTACGGGCCTAATTTGTAAAGGCGTACTTGTAATTACAGCTTGTAACCCCGCTTTATGGGAATATTCTGGGGATAAACTAGGTACCTGAGGGCACATGCGTCCTTAACGCAAGGCGCCGTGCACTCGGATACCTATAAATACCCCCGCACAGTGCCCGTGAGAGGCTGGATTAACAGAGCTTTTGCCATCACGCGCGAGTGCCCTGTTGCCATCACCATTCACCCGTGTTGGATCTCCTTGCTGTCGAGAGACAGTACCAACAACTATTTAACAGAACATTTTTCAGGTGGTACTAAAATTGGAAAGCAAGCAAACCAGCCAATTGTTTTGCTGATCGATGAACTTGATCTTCTTATGACAAGAAACCAATCGGTAATAATTCATTTCAGAATTAATAAATTATTTATTTTACCCATAGGTTTATATCAGGAAATTAATAAAAAACTAGCCTTTTCGTATTATAATTTGTTTTCTTATCATTTGACACTGGCATTTTTTTATCAGGTGTTGTATAACATTCTTGACTTATATACTCGTAATTATTGTACATTTTTTATATTTCATCTGTTTTGAACAGGGTTCTTCATAAATCCGCGGTGGGTTACTGGGTTTACTCTTTAATCACCATGTCATTGATATTCAAACTGAATCTATTGTTGAAGGGCATCCATTTCATCTGTTTGAATAATCCATTTTCAGAAGTTTGCTTCCTTCTTATATTTCATCTGTTTTGAACAGGGTTCTTCATCCATTTCAAGCTCTGATCTTTTTGGCCGTACCAATGTGGACGATTCTAACCTGGACCTAAGCGATGCAGATCTCATCAACAGAATATCTTTCCAGGTAACTTGTTGGCATAACCTGTTGTTTCTTGGAATTTTAGCGTGTAGCACCATAGTTTGCATACGTTTTAAGCCACAATTGAACTATGAGTTAGCGGAAACGTGCTAAGGAAAAACCAATACCATGCAGAGACGTCGTGTGAAAGTTGCATAAAGTCAACAGTCTCATTTCCTGTCATGGTTTTGTAGGCGTCACAGGATCTGTCTTCACTCAAGGACATAGCTGGAGAGACTGGAAAGAAGCTGACATCTTTCGCCTCCAATTTCATCAGCGACCTGGATAGAATCCTTTGAGCAGGCGAGGCCATGCCAGCAAAGCATTTTTCCTACCTTGCACCAGAATTTCCCTTCTAGCTTGGATTGGGTCGCGGACTCGCCGGTGCATCACCGACAGTTGAAAGTAGTTCTTGCACAGCTACAGCTCTGTAGAGGAATCCTATTATGCGTTTGTATTTTGATCTTTGTTGTGAGAATTGAAGGTATTTTTATTCGTGAATACTTCACAACGGTGAAGCGTACACTACAGTTTACATACGTTGAGTTGCTTGTATCTTGGAAGGAAGGTTCATACTATGTCCTGTGCGTGTGGTAAATGAAAGATGCTCTTGTCAAGGTTGACTGTCATGATAATGGAATTCGTATCTGGTCGTTTTCGTGCCGGTGTGTCTAAAGATTCAGCCAACAGCATGAGAAAGCTGCCTAGATGTTTGCGGCTGTCCTTGAATTGCTTGTTTTCTCGTGAGCCACTGGAACTGGGCGATGACCAATTGAAGATTCTGGGCAGATTTCTGGAGGCTTATGGCCAATAGAAACTCCGTGGTGATTTTATCATTATTATCAGTAGGTTTTGGAATTTTATCATCAGATCAATAAATCATAGACACAATATAGCACGCATTTGTATATAATTTATCGTGGTATTATATATTTCCGTTGCAACGCACGGGCACTCACCTAGTGTTAAAAATAAAGAAACAATCCATGCATATCTAGTAAGTAATATTTATTGGCTCAATTCTAAGTAACCTTTGCACTTACACTTTGCAAACTAGTTCAATTTTACACTTCTATACTTGCTTTGGTTTGTGTTGGCATCAATCACCAAAAAGGGGGAGATTGAAAGGGAATTAGGCTTACACCTATTTCCTAAACTAATTTTGGTGGTTGAATTGCCCAACACAAATAATTGGACTAACTAGTTTGCCCAAGTTTATAAGTACTACAGGTACCAAAGGTTCACCATAAGCCAATAAAAAGATCAAGAAAAGGGTCCAAACAAAGGAGCAAGGGACAACCGAAGGCACCCTGGTCTGGCGCACCGGACTGTTCGGTGCACCACCGGACAGTGTCCGGTGCACCAGGGGAGATCGACTTCAAACTCTTCACCTTCGGGAATTCTCAGGGCCGGCGCGCTATAATTCACCGGACTGTCCGGTGTACACCGGACAGTGTCCGGTGCTCCAAGGAGGCGCGGCTCCGAACTCGCCAGCCTCGGGAATTCGCAACGGCTGCTCCGCTATAATTCACCGGTCATGTCCGGTGTACACCGGACTGTCCGGTGTAACTGCGGAGCAACGGCTACTTCAGGCGCCAACGGCTACCTGCAGCGCATTAAATGCGCGCCAGTGCGCGCAGAGGTCAGGCACGCCCATGCTGGCGCACCGGACACCCTACAGTTCATGTCCGGTGTGCCACCTGACATCAAGACAGGCCCAGCGTCAGAGCTCCAACGGTCGGAACCCCAACGGCCGGGTGACGTGGCTGTCGCACCGGACATGTCCGGTGTGCACCGGACTGTCCGGTGCGCCATACGACAGACAACTTCCACCCAAACGGCTAGTTTGGTGGTTGGGGCTATAAATACCCCCAACCACCCCACATTCAAGTCATCCAAGTTTTCCACTTCTCAACCACTTACAAGAGCTAGACATTCAATTCTAGACACACTCAAGTGATCAAATCCTCTCCAATTCCACACAAGGCTTTAGTGATTAGCGAGAGTGATTTGTCGTGTTCTTTTGAGCTCTTGCGCTTGGATTGCTTCTTTCTTTCTCACTTGTTCTTGTGATCAAAACTCATTTGTAACCGAGGCAAGAGACACCAAAATTGTGTGGTGGTCCTTGCGGGGAAGTTTTGTTCTCGGTTTTGATTTGAGAAGAGAAGCTCACTCGGTCCGAGGGACCGTTTGAGAGAGGGTAAGGGTTGAAAGAGACCCGACCTTTGTGGCCTCCTCAACGGGGAGTAGGTTTGCGAGAACCGAACCTCGGTAAAACAAATCCGCATGTCACACTCTTCATTTGCTTGCGATTTGTTTTGCGCCCTTTCTCTCGGACTCATTATTATTTCTAACGCTAACCCGGCTTGTAGTTGTGATTAATTTTGTAAATTTCAGTTTTGCCCTATTCACCCCCCCTCTAGGCGACTTTCACTGTCAACGTCCAAGACTTCTTCGTCCATGGTTCTGGAGGGAGTGGCCAAAACTCCCACAGCCCGCAGGAGTGAGTAGTGAGTAGTGAGTTTGTTTGAATGTGTATTGATTGTGAATGTTTGAAACTATGGATGTGTATGGCCAAAACTCCCACGAAAACTATGTATGGACTATGGACTTATGGACTATGGACTATTTATGTACTATGGAAGGTTGTGAATGTGTTTTGTGAATTGTGTATTTTGCTTGTGAATCTGTATATGTGAATTGTGATATTGTGAATTGTGTATTTTGCTGTCAATTAAAAGGTGTAGAAAAATCTGTTTTGGGGGGTATCGTGAATTTTCGTCGGCCTGGTTGGAGGCCGACGAAAATACATGCCTAGCTATTTTCGTGGGCCACCACCGGGGCCGACGAAAATCACGTTCCTATTTTCGTCGGCCACCGAGGCCGACGTAAATAGTCAGCCGACCAACTATTTTCGTCGACCTTGGGGAAGCCGACGTAAATAGTCAGCCGACCAACTATTTTCGTCGGCCTCGACGGAAATAGTTGCCTATTTTCGTTGAACTTATTTTCGGCGGCTATTTTCGTGCCGACGAAAATAGGCTATTTTCGTCGGTTTACGCTTATTTTCGTGGGTTTTTGGCCCACGAAAATTTAGGTGTTTCCTGTAGTGTTTAGGAGATGATTATTTTGTGTCTAAAAAATAATAGGTGGCGACCTTTGAAAATTTGTACACATTTTTTAAGAAAGGGAGATTTTTGTGTTCGCATCTGTTAATAAAATCACTTGTATCTGAAAATGGATTATATAGTAGTGTTAACTGCCCTACACAACTAAACCATATATAATGAAAGTAACATCTGTTTTAATACTCTAGCTATTTGTGCTGGTTATTATATGAAGCATAATATACTCTAGCCCTAAAATTAGATTCAAATTGGCCACCTAAAATTATGATAGTAACCGTTTTAAATGTGTGTCTAAGTTACCACTTGCTCCATTATTAAAAAACACTACAACACTAGTACAATTTGGCTCTATACAAGCGGTAGGCTTTTTACATCACAGGCGGTTCGGTTAGAAAACCGTCTGGGATGTCCCAGGCTATTCGAACCGCTGTGATGTATTAGTATCACAAGCGGTTTTTGTTTAGGACCGCCTGTGGTGCTCTATTCTTTTCACAAACGGACCCTAATGAAAAACCGCCTGGGATTGCGATTTGATTACCATATTATTAATATTTTAACCATATTAATATTTTAACTAGATGAGTGCCCGTGCGTTGCAACGGTAATATATAATACCACGATAGCTTATGTACAAATATGTAATATACTGTTATGAGAAAAGGTCCTCGAGCACTTATTTGATCTGAGCGACGATGATGGAGACTTCATCGGCGTGGCAGCGCGCGAGGTCGCGCCACCATAGCAAGTCGTCACGGCCCTCAGAATTATCCTCGATCGGAGGAGCCCGCGATGTCGCGGCCCGCCGGCCCGACGAGGTGGGCCAGATCCCACCGCACGTCAAGAGGAGCGGACCTAGCATAAAAAATTATTACGAAGCATGCATCAGAGTAAAATATTGCTTTGTTGTTTTCATGTCACTTAAGAGCTAGAATGTTTTTGTCATACAACTAAAGACTGGTGCGAAGAGGCTCTTTGCATCCTCTGAACGACCCTTCGATGCTCGAATTGGGTTGAGACATCTGTTCGCGAATGCGAACTACGATTGATTTTCTTCCATGGTGTTGAGTTGTAAAATTTGATAGGATCCCTCTTCTTTTTAATGATGAATATTTTTATGTACCTAAAAAACAAATCCATGTCAATCTTGGTAGCTTTGGCGAGAGACTGTTCCGTTTTGTGCAGAGCCCAAAATATTTTTGCATTATCTAGAGAAAAGTCATTCCATCATAATGCACCAAAAAGACACAGCAAGAAGGCGAAAACCATGGTGCCAGAAGACAACAGCTGTTCAGATACTGTCAGTTCATGTCGCATCTCATCTCACCATCCCATAGCCGCCTAATAAGAGCAGCCCCCATCAACTGTCGATGACAAATATAGCATGAAAACATTTGCACTGTCCATGACGATTGTTCATATTCCCTTCACTATGGCCCAAATAAACTGTTGACCGAATTGACAGTGCTTCTCCCATCCCACTGCTGCAGTGCTGCTTGAGCAGACTACAACATTTCCTTCAGCATCTCATTTCGATAGGCCCACATCAATCTCCCAGCTGAATTTCTTTAGTAGTGACTATTTCGCAACATTTTCGATTGTGATGCACCAAACGGTGTAGATAATCAAATGGTGTAGTGGCCAATCCCAAAGCATTGATCACCAGTACCATCACCGCTTACAAATGCATTATCTGACAAATTATTCTACGAGCTAATATCTACTATAAGACTAACTATCACCAACCTCTTTGTAATATTATTCAGTCTCCCTCTCTCCTCCTTCTGCCTCTCCCTCTCCAGCTTCCAGTTTTGTGGACAGATTTGAATTGTATTCTCTCTCCCCCGCTCCCCTTTCTTGTAAATATTCTGCAATGGTTTTCTAGCCCCTTGTAATCTTATTCCTTTTTAATAAATAAAATACAAGCTGCCTAAACTGGTTGGCATAGTTTCTTTTGATGATTTTACAAAACTGAAATTAAATATGAATGCAGGTCGATTCCTCCTCTCTTTCCTTGTCTTCCACCAACCTTGCCTTCTGTACTTGTCTTCTTGAGTATACCATCAGCTGTGGGGCAGCCTGGGATGAACTAAAATGAGGCAGCTTTAGTGAATCAAGGTCTGGAAGGCCTTTTTCAATTAAGCCATCAGACCGTGCAGTCTTAGAGCTCTCCAAGACAGATGGCGGCATATCCATTTCAATCAACATCAGAGAAGGTGAGATATCCAAGAGATCGTTCAACAATGATTCATCCTTGTTCATGTTATCATAAAGTTGACCTCGATGCCGACGGTGAACCACGACGAGGCCAGCACAAACGCGACGCACAGCACCATGACCGCCATGGTGGCCGCCAGCGACGGCGCTTTCGCTGCGCCCATCCTGCCAACCAGCACGCACAGTGCCGCACTGGTGGTCTGCACGGCCCAGGAAGCCACAGCGTCCCGCGCATGCCGAACAGTCTCGCCACCGCGTCCGACGCCAACCAGCCCGCGGGCCGCGCCACCGCGTTCATCACGCCGAAGCACGCCGCCGCGGTGCCCGCAACCTCCATGGGAAGGTGGAAACATTTCCAGAAGAAGTCAGCGGCCACGTTCTCCATGATGAGCTCGACGCCGTAGCAGTAGCCGTAGGTGAGCGCGAGCAACCACGCGCGGTAGTTGCCGACCCCTCCGCGCACCACCTTCCACAAGCTCTTGCCAGTCTTGGCTCCACCGCTGACGCCGGCGCCGTGTGGGAGGTCGTAGGGGAAGGCGATGACAGCGAGGCCCGTGGTGATGAGGAGCACGCAGGGGAGGAGGTAGGTGACGCGCCAGGCGACAGTGATGGGAACGTCGAGGCGGAGGACGAGCTCGTATGCGAGCGGCATGACGAGCTGCGCCGCGGTGCTGCTGACATTGGCCCAGCCGGCCGTGACGGCGTTGGCGAGCCCCACGGCGGAGGGCACGAAGATGCCCAACATCCAGTGCTGGTTGGCGACGAAGTTGGCGAGGGTGAGGCCCGCCACGAAGGACAGCGCGACGAACCCCGCGGGCGACGACGCGGTGGCTGCGACGGCGAGCGCGGCCAGGAGGCCGGCGAATCCTGACGCGTGGCGCGGGCCAAGGAGGTCACATGCGGGCCCCATGGCGTCCGAGGGCGCGAGCACGAGCGTCGGTCGCAGCGCAGGGAGGATGGGCGGGGCGGCAAAGGCTGCGAAGAAGCAGGCGAAGAGGGAGAGCCAGGCAAGGTGGACGGGTGGGCATCACAGCGAGGCGGGTGGCGGGCGGCGGGCAATTTGCGGCTGGGTTTGGCGAGGTTTGCGGCGGACATGGTTCTCACGGTGGTTAGTGGAGGCAGGGTTTCCGGAGGTCGGGCGGGCGGAGGAAGGGGCGGGGGAGAACGGCTTTGCGGCAAGGCGTGAGGCGCGTAGCGGTGGGGAACAGGGGAGCGGGATTGGAGGCAGAGATCGGCGGGGCTAGGAGTTCCTGCCTGTGGGGGGAGGGCGTCGTTCCTGCCTGTGGGGGGAGGGCGTCGGGGATCGCGAGCGGGACTGGGTAGCGCCAGGCGGGGGCTGCGTCGTGGATGGCGAGTGGGACTGGGGACGGGGCACGGCGACAGACACAGGCAGGGGCTGGGGCACACGAAGGCGGTAGGGGGCGGATGCGAGACCGTAGGACGGCGACAAGCGACCAATATACTCACATCGGCAAGGTCTCGGCCGCCCGCGATCCCTTCCTCCCACCTCTGCACATCTCCATCGGCGCCCGCGCCTGCGCTCGCGTCGCCGTGGCCGAGCCCCGCGACGGCGGCCATCGGCAAGGTCTCGACCGCCCGCGATCCCTTCCTCCCGCCTCTGCACATCTCCATCGGCGCCCGTGCCTGCGCTCGCGTCGCCGGGCCGAGCCCCGCGACGGCGGCGTCGAGCTCAGCGTGGCCCGCTGCAGCGCGTCGTCGGCGCGCCAGACCCAGGCGTCGGCGGTGCCCGTCGTCGTCTCCTCGCGGTGCCGCCTCATGTGGCCGCCCAGCGCCTGCCCCATCTCGAAGCCGAGCCCGCAGACGTGGCACTCGTGCTGCGCCTGCGGCTGCCTGTCTCCTCCTCCTCCGCCGCCGTCGCCGGCCTGCTAATGATGCTTGTGCTGCTACCTGAGCGCCCTGGCGCCAACGCCGAGCTCGAGGCCGTGGCGGCCCCGCAGGTGGCTGGTCCGGTGGCCGCCGAGCGCCTGGAACGAGGTGAAGGCGCGGCTGCAGGTCCTGCACACGAACTCCCCCTCCCCCGACGTGGCCGCCGCGGCGCCCCTCCGCCGCGCCCGCTTCGCCGCCGGGGCACCCGCGGAGCCGGACGAGTCCGTGCTCAGCGCCAGCGCGAGCGCAAGCGACACCTCGCCCGCCGGCTCATGATCCGGCCTCGGGTGAGTCATCTCTTCGCGGTGATGGTCTCGCTCTGCAGCTACGTACTCCTCGGAAAGAAGATGCGGTGATGTTTTTCGTGCGCAGGTGGTGTGGTGTGGACTCGGCGGTGGGTGCTGCGCGCGGGGCTTACGTGTTCGCCAAGTTGGTGGACCGAGACCGACGTGAGGCGGAAGGCAGCACCGATCCGGGGGGAAGGCACCGGAACGCACGGCGGGATACTCGGCGACGACGGGATCCTCGGCGGGGGAATCGGATGGGTGGGGCCTGGCGTGCGGCTGGGGACTCGGCTGGGTGGTTGTTTGCCACGCGCGCGGGATGCGGGAGGCAGCGGGCGGGCGGCGGGACGCGCGCGGGATGCGGGAGGCAGGGAGAGCGGGGGCAGTCTACAGATGACTCTTAATAGTTGTAGAGATTTGAATTAATATTTTAATTTTTAACAGAAATATGCAAATGCAATTTAAATGAATTAATATTTTAATTTTTAACAGAAATATGCAAATACAATTTAAATGAATTTTAATAGCACACATAGATAACTAGAGAGATTTTAAATTAATTGGCAACCACAATGCATATAGTCGATCATACATGATAACAAATACAATTTGATTCATATAATTTTTCATGAACTACCATTTTTCCGCATGTATGGCTTTAAGTTCTTATCAATTTTCTTTTCCACACGATTGATTCTCTTTGGACCGTTAAAGACGAACATCTCTTCATACTTATTGTATTCCTCATCTCCGTCTCCCACATTCTCAACTCCAACAATTTTTTGCTTTCTAGAAATAACTACATGCATCTTCTCATCTGCTGGATCGAGTACATAGAACACTTGTGCAACACATTCGGCGAGAACCCACGGGTCATCTTTATATCCTACTTTCTTTAAGTCTACCAGTGTGAGTCCGTAGTTATCCACTGTCACTCCCACGGGATGTTGTACCCATTGGCACTTAAATAAGGGTATTTTCATGTTTAGGCCATAATCAAGTTCCCATATTTCTTCTATGAATCCAAAATATGTGGTCTTCTGTCCATGTAGGTCAAAAGCATCGATACGAACACCGCTATTTTGTGCAACACTTTTCATGTCTTTTGATTTAGTGTAGAATGTGTACCCATTGATGTCATATGCTTGCCATGATGTCACAAAACACGATGGCCCAGAAGCCAAATTCTTCATTGTTTTCTCTTCCATAGAGTCTCTGAATGGGATGTTTTTGTCCATTAACCATTCGCTGAAACGATGTTTATGCTCCCTCATGATCCAGTCCTCTGTGCGGTTCTGATTTTCTTTACGAAGCTCATCCAGGTGTTCCTCTATGTAAGGCTCGGCTATCGTGAGATGTTGTAGTACACTACCATGAGCACAATGTACTAGCTTGTAATCCTCAACGCGAAAAGTTTTCCTGCCCATTCTCCCTCTCCCACATAGTTTACCCTCATGTTTAGGTACAGGCACACCTATCATTGTTCCGTCACTGATGTAATCTATACAGCTCTCAATCACTTCTTCTGTAGTGTATCCCTCCATGATTGAACCCTCTGGGTGAGCGCGATTTCGCACATAACCTTTTAATACTCCCAGGTATCGCTCCAACTGAAACATATGATGTAAATATAGTGGCCCTAATATTTTTATCTGATCCACGAGATGTATGATTAGGTGTACTTGCATATCAAAAAATGATGGAGGAAAACACATTTCAAGCTTGCACATAGTCTCGATGATGTATGCCTTTAGATAGTCCAAGTCTTCTAAAGCTATTACTTTTTGTGAAACTGCATTGAAAAAGTAACACAAGCGTGTGATGACAACTTTGACATGCTCTGTTTCGAGGGCTCTTACTGCAATTGGGAGGAACACCGTCATCATCACATGGCAGTCATGAGAGTTGTAGCCAAATAGAGACAAGTCCTTCATCCTGACTAGTTTGCTGATATTGGATGAGAAACCTGTGGGCACTTTGACCCCACGCAAACATTTGCAAATCTTTGTTCTCTCCTCAACTGACAAGTTGTAGCTAGCTGGGGGGAGGTAAGGCTTCCCTTTGCCACTATCCACTGGATGAAAATCCTGTCTGATTTGAAGATCTACTAGATCATTGCGTGATTTAAGTCCGTCCTTTGTCTTACTCGGCATGCCCAGCAAGGTTCCAATGATGCTGTCAAAAACATTCTTTGTTACATGCATCAAATCAATGCTGTGGCAAATTTCCATATCCTTCCAGTATGGGAGGTACTTGAAAAAAATTGATTGCTTCTTGAAAGTTGTGTAAGTTGAAGGGTCAGTTCTCTTTCTCTTTTCTCCTTTGTTTTTTCCCTTTTCGAATACAACATGAATGTTCTTTACAATTTCAAAAACAAGTTTCCCACTATAAGGCTTTGGTGCACCTTCACTTTCCAGTTCATTGTTAAATTCCTCTTTCATCTTTCGGTACTTATGCTGCTTCATCAAGAACCGTCTGTGTCCCATGAACACCAACTTCTTGGATGATTTAAGGTACATGGAAGCAGTTCCATCGATGCACACTACACAACCATTCTTTCCTTTAGTCTTTTGCCCTGATAGTGTGGCGCCACCAAGAGAATCATGGATGGTAACAAATATAATTGCTCTTAAGTTGAAATACTCATGGCAATACTCATCCCATATTCTAACTCCTTAATTCCAGAGCTTTGTCATATCTTCCATAAGAGGTTCTAGGAACACATCAATATCAACACCAGCTGATTTCGAACCTTGAATAAGAATAGTCAACATAATGTACTTTCTTTTGTGACACAGCCATGATGGAAGGTTGTACATCGTTAAAGTCATGGGCCAGGTGCTATGTACACTTCTTTTTTCACCAAATGGATTCATTCCGTCTGTACCCAAAGCAAATCTTACATTTTTGGTTTCTTTGGCAAACTCAGGAAACATAAGATCGAAATTTTTCCATTGTGATGCATCAGCAGGGTGTCAAATCTGTTTGTTATTCTGCTTGCGATTTTCAGCATGCCAACGCATAAGCTCAGCCTCCCTAGGATTTGAGAACAAACGTTTTAAGCGATCAATTACTGGAAGATACCACATCACCAAAGCTGGGATCTTTGACTTCTTTTTCCCATCCATGTCATCAAAAGTGTCATCGTCACTTTCAGGTCGAGTAGTGGATTTCTTATTTTTATTTTTCCTCGGGAATTTTTTTTACACAGTCTTGATTGTAGCTCTTCTTGTATCGACTGACATTGCAAACTGGGCATCTTGATGCATTCTCAAAATCGCCATGATACAGAATACAATGGTTCGGACATGCATGAATTTTTTGCACATCCAGAGCTATGGGAGATATAAGCTTCTTCGCTTTATAAGTGCTTATTGGTAGTTTGTTGGGTTTTGGTAGTAATTGGGACAGAAAATTCAAAAGATCTGTGAAGCTACTATCAGACCATCCGGCGCTAGCTTCAACTTAAGAAGTTCTAGAACTGTACGCAGTGTAGTAAACTCTTTATCACAACCCTTTGATTCATCATATAAAGGTTCTTTTGAGGCACTTTCTAGTCCCTCCATTTTAGATAGCCCTTTCTGCGATCCCACAGAACTCAACATTTCTGGTTCCATATGGCGCAACATCTCTTCGCAATCAAATTCTTCAAAATCTTGATTAGCATCCACATAATCCACTTTACCATCAACTTTAAGATCTAAAATTCGGACAACTCTCTCGTCATTACCAGGCACTTCACACGGATCCAACTCACCATGTTCTGACCATATCGTGTAATTGTCTTTAAACCCTCTTTTTAGCAGATGTGATTGGATTACTCCTGTATCTCTCCAAGCTATCTTATTATCACAATCGATGCACGGACATAATATCTCCTTACTCTTTCGCAAATTCGCGTGCTTGTTGGCCGCTTCAATAAAGCTTCTCAAATTTCAAATGTACGACGGATGTGGTCTTGGCACATTGTACATCCAACCTCGGTCCATTACCTATCCCTATAAAGATTAACATCAATAAAATCATTAATTAATTGAATTCATCCATAAAACATGAAACGAATTGATGTGCATGAAAATGAAACAAACATTGTAGCAATAGGTACCTTGAGGTGAGACAACTGTGTTTCTAAATAATCTTTAAATTAGATCAACTACTACAAGTCCAAATCTTGGAATTCCTAAGCTTTTCTTCAAATCCAGTCTATATTACAAAATTGAGGCAAAAAATCGCATCAAAATGAGAAAGAAAACAAACGGAGATCATATATATGCATAAACTATTGAAATCAATCAATAAATTCAAAAACAAAACCTTCTCCCTGTAGATCTCAAAAAACACCCGCCGCCGCTACAGTGCTGCGACTGTTCTGGGAGTTAGGGTTCTGGAACCCGTGGGCTAGTCCTTTTATAGTGTACACACATCGCAGGTGGATTTTAAGAAAAAACCGCTTGTGATATATAACATCACATGCGCTTTTTTATTCCGACCGCATGTGAAGTTAATCTATCACAGGCGGTCGGAATAAAAAAGCGCATGTGATTGTTTACAATATAAAAGGCTTTGGTTCCGGCAGGAATCCTAACTCGTCCCGCTCGAGCTGACACAGTTGCGCCGCCAGGCTACCGCGCCCGTCCACGAGCCCAAGCGCCGCGCCGTCCCCGTCCCCGAGCCCGAGCACCGTCGTCCCCATCCCCGAGCCCGAGCGCCGAGTGCGCCGCCGTCCCCATCTCCGAGCCCGAGCGTCGCCGTCCCCATCCCCGAGCCCGAGCGCCGCCGTCCCCGTCCCCGAGCCCGAGCGCCGAGTGCGCCGCCGTCCCCTTCTCCGAGCCCATAGGTAATGTTGCCATCAATTTGTAGATTACTTGTTAATTTATGGCCTTTCAACACATCATGTCCAAAAGCCTCTTGATGGCAGATTACTTGTTAATTGATGGCAGATTACTTGATGGCAGATTAATTGACTTGCTAGAATCAGTGGATTACTTGTTAGAATCAGTGGATTAATTACTTGTTAGAATCAGTGGATTAATTGAATCATAGCTTTCCAAATTTCAGAAGTTAATTGATGGCAGATTACTTGTTACAGACTTTGTGTTGTTACTGTATTGTTCCCCTGATTATCAGTGCTTAGATTAATTATTGTTAATCTTATATTGTTACTGTTGGTCATTATGATTAGATTGTTGGTGTTTTCACTTACATATTTTGTTAAGGTCACCATTTTTGCTTTAGTAGCTTGTTGCCAGTCAGTTATAAGATACTTGCTAGCTGTGTATGCTTATTGCTTGGTTGTCAATTACTTCTCATGTATCAGTTTTTTATTTCTTTTATCCCTTCTGATTAAATGTTTGTATACCATTAAGGTGTTAGTATCCTTCGAATGAAGAATTTTTTGTCCCTCCATCGATGTCAGTTGTTTGATCTTGTCATGGATAGTTGATGCAACTACTAGGACCCCTTCTTGGTAGAAAATCTCCATAGTGATTGGCAACAAGTCTATTTTTAGTGTTTTTTGACTACCTATATTTGTTTGATAATCATTAGGGCAAATGTGCTTATGGCCACATACATCATGGAAGTACATCATGGAACCCCTTATCGAGCACTGAGTATGTGCATTGTTGGCACACATGAATTCCCTGTGCTTCCCAACCCTATGTTATATATAAGCCACATGACAGTGTTATTTGGACCCCTCTTTTTCTTATCTCCCTTCTTTGACTTGTTCATATCCATGACAGTGTTATTTGGACCCCTCTTTTACCCTATAAGCCCCATCCTTGTTTTCCCTCTGATCCCTGCCTTTGTTGCGATCTCAATTTTGATTGTGAGACTTGGTCATTTTCAGTTTCAGAGATGGAAAAAGAGCCACTTGACATGGTTGAGAGCTCAGTTCGAGTCATCGAGACACATGTTGACATCATTCGTAGTCTAGTGACTGATGGGGTTGTGGATACTAGTGAACCGGAATCAGTGTACACACTTAAGACCACTTTGTTTCAAATTGGAGATGTATGCGACATGCTTGAGAAGTGTGCTTTGTCCATCAAAAAGTATGCTGACTCCAAGAGGGCTAAAATTATTCAAGATGAAGCCCTGCAATATGCTGAAGATGATGAAGCTGCAGATGATTTGGAGGAACTCCCAAGCCCAGATCTCCTTACTCAAGCTGACATATTGGAAAAATATTTTGGAATTGAGTATGATAGCGACCAGTCAAGGGGTTGTTGATGTTTAGTCCTAAACAACACGATATGAGTATCGTAGGTTTCACTCTTTGAGATAATGTACTTTGTATGAACCTCTTAGAGAGTGTCAAGTCAATGAACTATCTTCGAGTACTATTGGGAAGTGGATCTCTTTGATGTATTTGTTTTCCCTAGTGATATCGATGGTGCCGAGTAGCACCAAATTTGGACTTGTGTCCGTATCTATAGATGCTAGTAGTTGAGCACTAGCGCCTACAATCTTGACTACCTCATCCCTATTCTCTGTTTGGGACTTATATGGAGAATGGCATCGGCTGAATGCCTGAATCGGGTCGAGAAGCACGAAGCAGATAGAAGTGCACTTTTCAATGCAGTTAGATAGAGAAGGCATGGATGTGATGTTATAATGCTGAAGGACCCCAAGAAGAGATTATGGCCTGTCATCCACCACCACTGCCCGTTATTTGTGGGCTTCACCGAAGGCTAGAAACATTTGGTGGCAGCAAACGACCTTCGGGCTGGTGTTGGAGACTTGTTCTCAGGTACTATGAGCTAAGAACAAGGCAACACAGAAAACGTTAAACATTAAAGACCTTCGTCCTTCGAAGCATTATTTCCCTCGGGTTATAATGATTCTCGGACGAAGGTAATGAAGGACACATCTTCGTCAACCATAACATATAAGGATGAAGAAAGAATCATATAAAGCATAAACAATAATGTAAGCGGTCATATATTATCATTATCTCTTTTTATTTTATTACTACGGAAAAATAGAAACAATATCGAGTTACAAGTGTACCTTCGTCTTGAAAGAAGGTAAAAAAGTACCAGCGTGACGCAAGGATCAATATCAAGTCAACGTGATCAGTACGGAGTTACTGTTCATCTATTTATAGGCATGGGACGCAGCCCATGTAAAATTACACTCATGTCCTTTACATTTGCTAATAACTCTATAGTAGTCCATCGAGGTCTAAATAGCCTTTTCATCTTTAAGTCGGTTTCCCTTTTCTGATATCATGTCGAAGCTCTCCTGCGCGCAACTTTGGCTTCGCACTATCCTTCGTACTCCTTCTCGTGCTTCTTCATACTGTGGTTTCAACTTGAGTTCGAAGGTACCTGTTCATGCATTATACTTCCAGAAACATTGTTAAATCATGTTTTTGAGGACCTTCAGAAGCCGAAGGCCCCCAACAGTAGCCCCTTGCAATATTAATTTGTTAGAATGATAAATTCAGATTGTGACAAGGACGAAGGCCCTGAGCCGAAGGTCCGAAAAAACACCTTCCCTTTGCTAGAATAGCAACAGCCACTGACAAGCGGGCCCTCCAGCACGCAACGCACCAGGCGTATAAATAAGAGCACACGACGATCTCATTTGTCATGCTTTTTGCCATCTGCTCTTACTTACTCAATTTTTAGCTCTTGCGCATCAACACTTGCTTAGCTTTTTAAATTTTTAAGCTTCGGCTTTCAGAGCACTTTTCTCAACACTTTCGAAGATGTCTGAGGATAAGAAAGCTATCGCTGAACCGAAGCTGAGCCTCTCTGAGGAGATGAATCTTGGCTTTATTGAATCGATAGCAAGGACCAATGCAGAGAAGATTGCTAGGGAAACTTTGGAGGGTTTATCTGAAGACACTAGTGATAGTGACAGCTATGATGTAGAGAGCGGCGGGGAAGACTCCGAAGATCGACCCTGGCGACCGAGCCATGCAGTTTTTGGAAGATCAACTATTAAACAAAGCCACCTTGACAACATGAGGGGGAGATACTTTCGGGATATGTCTGTTGTGAGGGCTGACGACGGAGAGAAGACTTGTCCTACTCCAGAGGAGAATGAAGTCGTGATCTTCCGAAGCTTTTTGAAGGCTGGGCTTCGACTTCCTCTGAGCAGCTTCGTAGTCGAGGTTTTGAAGATATTTCAGATTTACCTTCACCAGATTACCTTCGAAGCTGTTATAAGAATGGGAATCTTCGTGTGGGCTTTAAGGAGTCAGGGCTTGGAGCCAAATGCAAAAAGTTTCTGCAGTATGCATGAATTGTTATATGAGACGAAGCCCTGGGGTAAAGAACAGTATCATAATAATTTCGGCTGCTACAGCTTCGTTGCTCGTTCTAGCTCAAGCTCCCCAGTACCGACTTTTCAGAAGAGATGGCCCGGAGACTGGATGAAAGAATGGTTTTATGTAAAAAATGATTTAAAGGCACGATAAGACATTAAAGATATAATCATGCGCCCTATCTGGCAACGCTTCGGGCTCCGGAAACCGAAGGTAGAAATTGACAAAGCGGCCGAAGAATGTTGCAAGGCCTTCGGCTTAGTCTTCTCTTCCATCGGGACAAGGGACTTAGTTCAAGAGCATGTGGCCTACAGGATATGGTCATTGTTAGCCGACTGGGAAATGCCAAAAGAATCCATCAGCAATCCCCACGAAGGTGGTTTGGTTCGACTAAAATATACCTTCAGGTTTAGAGACCAGTTTATCGAGCCAGACGACGACTGACTGAAAAGCGTTGAAGCTACAAGCGATGATCTGCTTGGGCTGTACTCCAGAGCAGAAGATAACGCATTATCTATGGCCTTTGGGAACCGGAAAAAGAAGAGACTAAATAGAGTTTTTGATGCCATTGGGTTCATGTATCCTGACTACCGTTACCCGCCCCGTGGTCAAAAAAGAAAAAGTGGAGGTTCCGGGAGAGATGATGCTTCAGCTGCTCCGAGCGAGCCCGCGCCGAAGAGGAAAAAGGTGAAGGTCGTTACTCATCGACCACGCTATATTGAACCGGCCATAGTGCCTGAATTTGGCGGTGAGACCTCTTCGGTGACCGAAGGCAAGAAACTTGCGGTTACGCAGAAAATTGAACCGTCCGTATCGCTGAAGGCATCATCAGCCAAATCAGATGAGCCGAAGGCTATTAACATTGAAGAGATGAAGGTTGAGAAAACGAGAATATTAAAAGTAATGAGTCCTTCGGCAGAGGTGACGATGCCGAAGGCACAAAAGGATCTCTCAACGACCCCCAAGAGGAAGAGAATGGTCAACGTATTAGATGTGCTAGAAACAATAAAAACTTCAAGCTCTACTCCGAAGAAAGCTGCCGAAGCTTCGGAAACACACATTGAGGTCGAAGCTGCCAAGGTCCAAGTCGAGACCGAAGCTGGGCCTTCAGAGCCCGCCAAGGAGAAATCCTTGGAAATCGGAGAAAAGACAGAGAAGGAAGCTGCAGAAGCAATTCTGACTGGAAAAACCGCCATTCCTATTCCTGAAGCATCATCTGAAGCTACTGATTATATTATACGACAAGCTTTGGGAAAAAGATTATCTAAAAAAGAAAAGCAAGAGGCTCAATTCTATGCTCAAAGATTGAAATATCCAAAGGGGGCCCTGGTATTCAACGGCAGCGGGGAAGAAGACTTCTTGTATTGTCTCCCAGACAGTAAAGAGATTTCTGTCTGCCGAGAGATGGGCAAGAGCTTCGGTTTCCCTACACTAGAAGATGGGCTCTCAGTGTTGTCAAAAGATGAGTTAGCCGACAGCTTAGCATACACTAGTTTAAAAGTGAGAAAATTATATTTTTGTATTTAAAAACACAATTTTCCATTTGCTTACACTTAATATCGCATTTTTTGCAGGGCCTTATTCTTAGCAACGCCCTGAGGGCACAAAAAGGTGCCGAAGATGAAGGGTATACCATAGCCTTTAACAACCTTCGTTCTGAAGTGATTGAACTAAGGAACGAAGGTCTTGAAAAAGATAAAATATTACACTCATTGTTGAACAAAATAAGAGAAGACGAAGCTGCTTCCAAAGCCCAAGCTGAAGCTCAAAAATACGAAATCGAAGATCTTCGGAAACAGCTATTCGAAGCTAAAGAAAAATGCAGTGTTGCAGAGGCTGAACGAGATATTAGTGTATATTGGAGGAACCACTTACAAAAAACAGTTGATGAACTTCGTGCATCCAAGGAGAGATGCTATGAAAAGTCTATAGAGTGTGCCAAGAAAATAAAAACTAGTTTCGCCAATGTTGGCGCATTTTCTAACGAAGACAACTTCGTAAGGGGTGATCCTGAAGGACCAATTGATTGGATCAATAACGAAGCTGAAGCTTTTGAAGAAGTTCTGAGTGTTCGCGGGGATATTTGCGCTTTCTCGGGTGTCAGGGGAATCGCAGCTATTTTAGAGAAATCAGGCTGCGACCATGTGAAAGCTTTGGCTCAAGCCGAAGCTACTTTATCTATTGAAGATACAAAAGATCCCTCGGCCAAAGCAAGCTTAATTGGCGGAAAATTCTTTACTAACATCTGGGAGAATGGCGGCTGAGGGATGGCGCATGAGATGATAAAAAAGAGTGAAAAAGATTCCCACGATTCAAAAGAAGCGACGAAGGCAACTGAGAAAGCGGCGGAACTTGAGAGGCGAATAGGTATTATTTAATAACTTTTTGACTTTATTTACTAATTTTGCAACTTCGGACTTATTTACGTTTTATATCGCAGCTGAACTATCTCCTCCTCTAGAGCCCCTCGAGTTAACGGCCAACCCCGAAGCAGAAAAAGAAGATGAAGTTACTAAAGTGGCCGAAGCTATTCTGGACGAAGCTGTTAATCGACTGCTGAACAAAGCTGCAGAAGCAGTTTTAAAAGAAGAATAGCTTCTATTGTAAAAACATTTGTAATATAATATTTGCTGAACAAAGTGTGTAGTATTTTTATAATTTTGAATGCAATATTTAAGCTGCTTGTAACTGAATTCTTTACGACGCATGAAACCTTACATACATACCGTTTTTGAGCCTTCGGCGAAAAAACACCTTCCCTTCTTTTTATGCGTTGTGAAGAACATCCATATTTCATAAAAACAGCCGATCTTCGTAAAATTATAATGCTTCGTAAGCGATAGATCACCTTTTCATTTTAGAGTTTGACGAAGCTATACTTCTTCAATACTTATGTTGTGCCTTGGCACTGCTTTTTCGAATCAACCCCCGAAGATCAACATTGAATCACCTTCTCGTGCCATTAATGCAAGATGATGTATGATGTTATGCTATGCAAAATGATGTAATGATGTTATGCTATGCAAAATGGTATTTGTGCCGAAAATACACTCCCATTCTCTCAATGAAGCACACAATCTTTTTGCTGTTTACTTTTTGGCTTCACCGCTTATTTTTCGGTGTATCAGCGCTGACTTTTCGCTTGTAAGCCTCCCTTAGGAGCTTCTTCGCCTTTTACTTCAGCGGAATCAGCTATTTTTCGCTGTAAGCCTCCCTTAGGAGCTTCTTCACCTTTTACTTTAGCGGAATCAGCGTTTATTTTTTGTTGTAAGCTCTGCATTCCCTTTGGAACGACTTTTGAGCAGAAAACTTACACTGCGCTCCCTTAGGAACGACTTTTTGTTGCTTCGGGAGACTTACACTGCGTTTGTTAGAACGACTTTCTATTACTTCGGCAAAACTTGTAATGTGATTATGAACCCCGCTCCCTCTTGAGAGCAACTTTCGTGCTTCGCCAATTTTTTGGATTTCGTGAGTCTGTAAAAGAGATATATTTCCACTATGACCAAAACGAAGCTATTACAAGGAATTGAAAACGACTGGAAAAAATTTAAGCCTTTAATGATTGTTCTCTATTAAAAAAGAAAAATGATAACGAATGCCAGAACTATTTCAGAAGTAGGATATCTTCTTAGTAGATGTGCTTCGATTCTGGCACAGTGTTGTTGACTGTGCGAGCTTCGGACTCCTCTCTGAAGTCTCGTTGCTGATAAATGTGCTAGCTCCCTTCTGGCTGCTGGCCTCGTTGCAATGGTGGTGGGGGTGGAGGCTGTTGCCAAGATGCCTAAGGTTGGCTTGCTGAAGCAACAGAGGCTGCAGGATGGTTACCCACGTACTCTGGAATGTACGGCGAGTGGTACGAAGCAGTATGCATAACTTGCTTCGGCTGACTCTGTTGGGCTGCAGCTTCTGCTATCTCTTTCTGTTTCTGGATGGTGACGTGGCACATCCTAGTAGTGTGGCCCTTGTCCTCACCGCAGAATAGACAATAAATTTTCCTGGGCTGATCCCCGAACCTTCCTCTGAAGCCCCTGGCGCCTCCGCCCCTTGGAGCTGGGGGCCGAGGATAGCTCTATTGCTGCCCCGAAGCCTGGGAAGAATATTGTGGCCTCTATTGTTGACTTCCCCTGTCATCATTCTAAGTGGAATGAATTTATCTGACGTGCCTAGGGTGGATCCTCCCTCTGAAGCCCCTGGCCATTTCGGAGAACCTGTAAGCTTCCTCCCTTCTCTGTTGAAAATCATTGTCAGCACGGATGTATTCATCCATTTTCTGAAGCAGTTTCTCCAGGATTTGAGGGGGTTTCCTGGCAAAGTACTGGGCTGAAGGTCCTGGCCGAAGCCCCTTAATCATGGCCTCAATGACAATTTCATTGGGCACTGTTGGCGCTTGTGCCCTCAGACGCAAGAACCTTCGGACATACGCCTGGAGGTATTCCTCTTGGTCTTGCATGCACTGGAACAAGGCTTGAACGGTAAACGGCTTCGTCTGAAACCCTTGAAAACTGGTGATCAGCATGTCCTTCAGCTTCTGCCATGATTTGATTGTTCCTGGCCGAAGAGAGGAGTACCAAGTTTGTGCAACATTTTTTACTGCCATAACGAAGGATTTTGCCATGACAGCAGTGTTGCCACCATATGAAGATATAGTTGCTTCGTAGCTCATCAGAAACTGCTTCGGATCTGAGTGTTCGTCATACATGGGGAGCTGGGGTGGCTTGTAGGACGGGGGCCAGGGCGTAGCCTGCAATTCTGCTGACAGAGGAGAAGCATCATCAAAAGCAAAATTTCCATGATGGAAATCCTCATACCAGTCATCCTCGTTGAAGAAGCCCTCTTGGTGCAATTCTCTGTGGTATGGCCTTCGATTCTGCTCATCTTCAGCAAGATGACGCACTTCTTTGGTAGCTTCGTCAATCTGCCTTTGCAAGTCAGCTAACCGAGCCATCTTCTCCTTCTTCTTCTGGACCTGCTGATGGAGCATCTCCATATTCCTGATTTCCTGGTCCAACTCATCCTCTTGTGGTGTTGGACTAGCGGCCTTTCTCTTCTAGTTTCGGGCTTTCCGAAGGGAAAGGGTCTCCTGGTTCGGGTCGAGCGGCTGCAGAACGGCAGCCCCTGTCGCCGAAGCTTTCTTTGGTGGCATGACGAAGGTTGATGCTTGCTGAAGGTGGTCGAAAAAAGGGTTCACCGGAGGTGGGCGCCAATGTTGGAGACTTGTTCTCAGGTACTATGAGCTAAGAACAAGGCAACACATAAAATGTTAAACATTAAAGCCCTTCGTCCTTCGAAGCATTATTTCCCTCGGGTTATAATGATTCTCGGACGAAGGTAATGAAGGACACATCTTCGTCAACCATAACATATAAGGATGAAGAAAGAATCATATAAAGCATAAACAATAATGTAAGCGGTCATATATTATCATTATCTCTTTTTTATTTTATTACTACGGAAAAATAGAAACAATATCGAGTTACAAGTGTACCTTCGTCTTGAAAGAAGGTAAAAAAGTACCAGCGTGACGCAAGGATCAATATCAAGTCAACGTGATCAGTACAGAGTTACTGTTCATCTATTTATAGGCACAGGACACAGCCCATGTAAAATTACACTCATGTTCTTTACATTTGCTAATAACTCTATAGTAGTCCATCGAGGTCTAAATAGCCTTTTCATCTTTAAGTCGGTTTCCCTTCTCCGATATCATGCCGAAGCTCTCCTGCGCGCAACTTCGGCTTCGCACTATCCTTCGTACTCCTTCTTGTGCTTCTTCATACTGTGGTTTCAACTTGAGTTCGAAGGTACCTGTTCATGCATTATACTTCCAGAAATATTGTTAAATCATGTTTTTGAGGACCTTCGGAAGCCGAATGCCCCCAACAGCTGGGGACGTCTGCGAGCTTGTTAAGGGGCCAGACGATGGTGAGCCAGTGTACTATGTCCGGATGTGTGGTCACAAAATTTAAAGCCGCCCCGGCTTCATGTGTGCGCTTCTCTTCTCTTAGGTGGGCTGCTAAGTGATCTTAGCAGTCGACATAAGAGAAGAGAAGCGCACAGATGAAGCCGGGCGGCTTTAAATTTTGTGACCACACATCCGGACAGAGTACACCGGCTCACCATCGTCTGGCCCCTTAACAATCTCGCAGACGTCCCCAGTCCGAAGGTCGTTTGCTGCCACCAAATGTTTCCAGCCCTCGGTGAAGCCCACAAATAACGGGCAGTGGTCGTGGACGACAGGCCATAATCTCTTCTTGGGGTCCTTTAGCATTATAACATCACAGCCATGCCTTCTCTGTCTAACTGCATTGGAAAGTGCACTTCTATCTGCTCCGTGCTTCTTGGCCCGATCCTGCTCCGGAGGCGGGTTTGGGCTTTCTGTTTGGGGAGGAAAGGAGGGACACGGAGGCGGGTTTAGGCTCGATTTCTTTTGAATCACCTTTTCTCCAAGTTCCCTTATTGATGGAACCAGTATATCAGACTAATAGTATATCCTACTAGTACCTACTAGGATGGATGTGGTTTGCACCGGTGCGTCTAACAAAGTTGATGAAGACGCGACCAAACTTGAATGGCAGACAACGAGCAGCTCCGGTGAAGAGAGCGGTGAGGATAGTTCTAGTGACGACAATCCTTGTCCTCCTATACCTCCAAGGAAGAAAAAAACATCAGATGAGCTTGATGCCGACTATATTCCCAACGATGAAGAGGTAAATAGAAATATGCCGACTATATTCTAAAATAATGTTCATATATGAAAGGCCATTAATTGTTTCAATACATAGATTTCAAATAAAGAGAAGAAAGAGGATGCATGTTCTACACGAAACACAGAGGATGCTCCGATGCCTGAATCATCCGTTTCACATAAGCGGAAACGAGGGCGATGAGGTCCGAATCAGATGAAAGAAGGTGCAGTCATGTACGTAACAAAACTAAATGCAGAGGGGTTTCCTGAAGAACCACTTGACGTGGTTACAAAGTTTCGAAATTCCTGCGGGTCTACTTTTAGAGATATAGTGCCAATCACACTTCAAAAATGGAAGGATTTAGATGAAGACACCCGCAATAAGCTATGGGCTAAATTGTCTGAGTCATTCAAGGTCCCAAAAGGCACAAAGGATGCAGTAAGGAAGTCGATGCTCTCTGCTATGGCCAAGATGTTTTGTGGGTGGAAGGCTGAGATGAATAGGGAATTTGTTAAGAAGAATAAGGTTCCTCCACCCAAGAAAATGGGGAAAATCACTCAAGCTCAGTGGGAGGAATTTGTTCGTCAGAAGACCGAACTGAAGGTCAAAGAACTGGGCGAAACTAATTCTCAGAGAGCAAAGATGAACAAACACCCCCATCGCCTGGGGTCAACCGGATATCACCATAAAGTTGTGCGGTGGAACGGGATAATCGAGGAATCTATAGCTAACGGCACTTTGGACCCGATATTAAAAGATATCGATGAGCGAGCTATTCGTTGGATCTTAGGTCGGGAAGGTTTGAGTGAGGACGGCAAACTTTTGCATCCAGAATTGGTAGGCGAAGTTTCGATAAAAATTCAAGAATATGCAGATAAGAGAAAGAAGGGCGAATTTAAGCCTCGAAGGGAGAATGACATACTAACTGCAGCACTAGGCAATCTTGAACACACTGGACGGGCTCGGGGAATCTCTTCTAAGGTTTCCTGGAGAGAGGCGTTTCCAGAGTATGTGGCGTCATATAGGAAACACGAGAAGTCGAAAAGGACCCTTGAAGAGACTATTGATGAAAGGGTACAAAAGGCTATTAATGACGCAATGAACAAAATGAAGAAAACAGAATGCATATCATTTGAACTCAAGCCAGGCCACATGAGTCCACCTATAGTCCCTAGCAGCGTAGGATCTGTGCAATACTTCACCAAGTACCCTGTAGACGATATTGTTGAGGACAAGCCTTGGTTTCTTCATATTCCAATCAATCGATCTGGGACAAAAATAAAACAAGCTGCTACTGGTTTGGTAAAACCAGGACTTGTTAACTACAAGGATAATCCTGTCCCACCATACTATGTTGTGGTCCAAGTTCTAGAGATCACAGACAGTGGTTATGAAGATTGGGAGATAGACTTTCCAGTTGAGGGGATCATAACTTTGCAGGAGGCAATGAACGAGTTGGTCCTTTGGCATCGACGCGACATCAAGTTGGGTGATGAGCCGATCTTAAGCCGTGTATCGCGTCATAAGTCACCAACGCCGAATTCAACACCAATGCAACAGAAAGATAGTTCGATCATTCCATACCCCATGGTGCAGGAAAATATGACACCAACCTCCAAAAAAATCGTTGAAACAATCATATCACCTCTTGCGAAGGAACTCGACGAGGGGGACGCAAACATCAAAAAGGAAGCAAAGGTTGACACCAATGTTGAAGGGCCAACTATTTCAAAGAAAATTCATCAGCGAATCGCCACAGATGATGTCAAGAAACCGTCAGAATCAGTGGCACGCTACCTGCATAAATTGCAGAGAGTTATGACAAATCAATCAAAAGCGGAATCAGCATCTCATGGAGTAGGCACACGGTCCCAAATAGACAATTTCAAAGTATGGGAAGAAGATGGAATGATTCATACTCGAGAATCATTACGTCTTAAAACCAATATCTCGATATACAAGAAGGAGGATGTTCCTCCTAAATTTGTTAATGGGAGGCCGTTCTTGACGACGGTGCAACTTTCTAAGTTGTCGACTCCGGAGATTAGAATGCATGAGTGGTACATGGTGGCGCAACAAATACAAACTTGAGGACTTCACATTTGTTGTGCCAGAAGATGCATTTTGGAGCAAAGATAATATAGATCCTGTGCGGCATTTATTCTTTGACGATCTCTCGTCGTTGTACCACCGACAAAGGATGGAAACCAACTACTTAACCCTCTTTTGCTTGTAAGTACCTCTAAACTTTCATATTTGTTAATTTTGTACACGCACACATAAACGAGAGTCTAACGATTAACATTTTTACACGTAGGATGCAATACATGGATGATAAGAAGAAACAACTTAAGACAGGGTTTCTTGACCCGTTGATGATATCCCAAGCTCGCTACAAAGAAGTTGCTCAGAGACATGGAGAAGAATACAAAGACTTGGATGATGCTGAATTTGAGAAAGCCGTCAAACAGAATCAGAGAAAGAAAATGAAGGTAATGGCGGCATACATTGGACGAGCCATGTATAATCATGTACAACATGGCAAGGACTTAATAATAGCTTTGCACCACTTTAAGTAAGTTCTCAACATGGTTTTGAACTATAAATTATGGCAATCGTGATCTTAACATGTGTTTTCGTCTATGTCTATATAGTGGCCACTACATTTGTATCATGATCTTTCCAAAGCATGGTAAAGTCGTGGTCTTCGACTCACTGAGAATGGAAAAGGCTACGTATAATGACTTCTTGAAGATTTTAGAGAAGTATGATTATTATCGCACACTTGTACTTATTACAACTTAACAAATGTATTCTTAATCTCACAATGCTATTCTTATATGCAGTGCATACCGTTTTTATTGGAAAGATCTTGGCGGCGAACATCCAGACGACAAGCCTAATTTGTCAATATCATTATTTCCATATGGTGACAAACAACCTCCGGGTACTGTCCAGTGCGGTTATTATGTATGCGAATGGTGTCGTGTCACCTTCCATTACATGGTCAATCGTGAGGATGTAAGTTCGCTATCATTGTCTATGTTGCAATTTTTATGTTATATTGTTGCTCATCACATTACTCTTAGCACTGCTTGCTTTTTGCTTTCATTGCAGGTTCCTAAATCCAAGATCAATGCTGAATAGTTAGAAAGAGATATGGTTTTCGTCGGCGTGGCTAAGGTTGTAAAAGACTTGCTTTACTTTATGCGCCGTGAAGTTCTTCATCAACAAGGGCTATTCTACAATACAAATGGAAATTTGCAACAATTCCCAGAACTAAGTTTGTACACGATATCACACAGTGTTTAGATCTTTAGTTAGGAACTTTAGATGTTTAGTTGTCTATGGAACTTTGAGATGTTGAGTTGTTATGCAACTTGATATGTGTATAAATCTGTGTATGATGGAACTTGATATGTGGATGAATCTGTGTATGGAACCTGTTATGGAACTTGATATGTATAAATCTGTGTATGGAATCTGTGTATAATCTGTGTATGGAATCTGTGTATGGAATCTGTGTTGAATCTGTGTTGAATCTGTGTTTGAAAATTCTGTATATGAATCTGTATATTGAAAACCGCCTGTGATTTATATTGAATACAGTCGGACTTATATTAAAAACCGTCTATGATGTGTGGCTAACACAAGCGGCTAGGATTAGAAACCGCCTGTGATGTGTGTCTATCACAGGCGGTTCCTTTAAACTGGACTGCCTGTAATGTGTGTCTATCACAAGCGGTTTTTGATTGACCGTCTGTGATGTTGTTTTACATCACAGGCGGTGCACCACAAGCGGTTCCTGAAACCGCCTGTGTAGAGGCTAACCGGACCGCCTGTACAGAGGTTTACTGTAGTAGTGCAATATCTTTCATGTCTAGAACTAAATAACCAAAATAACTATTGTTATAAAAATATTTTAATCGCCATAAGTTATGTATATATATATATATATATATATTTACAAATTAGTATCTATTTCTATTAATATTATTAGTATGTAAAAGATTTATTAGAGTAGAGATACATGATGTAGTCTAGTACCATCATGCAAATCAAGTACGACATAAGCATACACGTTATGTTTTAGCAATCATGAAAAATGTGTGAGTGTGTGTGCCATTGACACTAATAAAGTATCTAAAATTGATTTTAAAATCCATGATGATAATTTATATAAACATATATTTTTAAGTGAAAATATATGACTCATCAACATGTGTATGTATGCTTCTTATAGGAAGAAATTGTTATGTCAAAGAAAGTAGAGACGGGATGCAAACCTTGATCGATCCGTGGACGGTTGGGTGAAGCAATCTCACGTGTCTTCCCATAACCCAAAAGTTGATAGCGTCATGCCTTGTGACGTGACATGCAAATTGCATCTAAGATCTTTTATCACATGCAATGCAATCCAACGTAAGATATATAGCTAGAAAATATAGCATGTTTATTTGGATCTCAGGACTAATTACTAGCTATCTAAAAATCAATTCAAATTAGCTCTAGTGCATGTAAACCGGTAGACTGATTTTTTAAACAAACTTCTAGCTAATTGTTAGCTAACTATATCTAATTTAAGCTAGTTTTTAGCTTATCCAGTAACTAGCTTATTCAGTGACACAAGATTAGAGTGTGTGGTGAGCATCTCCAAGAGATTAGCCAAATGACTCGTCAAGCTAAATTTTAGCTATTCAACAATAAAATAAGGCCATGTTCCAATCTCGCGAGATAAACTTTAGCAGTTTTTTTAGCTACTTTTAGCCATTTGTAATCTAAACAGGAGAGCTAATGGTGGAAATTGAAGCTAAACTTTAGCACTTCAATTCATATAGCTAAAATTTAGCAGGAAGCTAAAGTTTATCCCGTGAGATTGAAACGGGGCCTAATTCTCAAGCAGACTAGTCATTCAACTCATCAAGTCATCCGGCTCTCTAAATTAGCTCCCTCTCTAGCCAAATTTGGCTAGCCACTCTAGCTAGTCAAACTAACTTGCCTGTTAGAGAGTCTGTTGGAATGAGATGTTATATATAAAGTTTAATCTTTACAGAGAGGTAAATAAAGAATAAAAAAAGAGAGTAAAAAATGTAGTCTCTCTTGGAGATGCTTGATAGTTGGATGTGTGCTTGAAAATCGTATAAGAATCCTAATTATACGTATTTCCAATGGTAGACATCTATGCAGCTAAAGGCTAGTTTAGAAAACTAAAACCTCTCCGAGACGAGGATCGAGGGAAAACTTAAGAAATATTGTTACATATTATGCACAAGAGAAATAAAGGGGGGAAAGAACTACACATCAACATCATATCAATTATCATATAGATCAGCAATAATCACGACGACGCAGTTCTTTTATTAATTGGTTTTAATCATAAACGCGGTGCCTGTAACTGCATTTTCTTAATCGAGCATCATACATAATTGCACGTGCATGCTACTCTCAGGCCCTTCATTCATGTAAGGCCACGTGTACGTCAATAATCATTTGCTTTATTTCCGGTAGCTGTTGCAACCCAGCTGTTGTTGTTATCGATGCGCACATGTAGTACAGTATGTGTAGTGGCGGTTACACTACGTACGATTTGTCGACACCTAGCCTCGCTAGCTTTGCTATCATGGGGGGGGGGGGGGGGGGGGGGGGGTGGGTTATGCTGTACTTCTCTTTTGGATTCTATGGAAAACAAAGAAAAAATGTAGAAGAATCTCGCAGATATTACTTGTACAAGAAATGTAGGCAATTTCTCTCTGTGTGTGTTTGATTTCGCGGAAGAAAATGTGTGGAAAGAAACGTACACTCAAACCTTATATTCCTTGTTTCAACACATTTGATCCAGCATCTATTCCATATATATATAATATATATATATATATAAAATAACAAAAAATATGCAATTTTTCTATATATTTCCATATTTTTTTCTTCTGTTTCTATACCTTTTTCTAGTCAGTTAATCCTGCATTCTGAACAGGACCTAACCCAAAGTTCGCCACACGTACGTCTACGTACACGCATGTACTACCTATATATATTTAGCATCTCTAAAACCTAGCTTTCGCCGCGTCATGGATGTCCATTGGATCTCCTCTCATGCTCTAGGAAACCTGGAAACGGGCCGGCCGGGAGAGGCTGCTGCTATATCGCTCATCAAGCATCCATGCGTCACCGTTCTTGACGTGTACGCCGTCCATCTAACCCCTATCGGACATTGGAGGAGTCGTGTTGCTTTTTTGCTGCCATGCAGCATATCGCCGAGGCTGAAACACATAATATATAGATAAAGTCGTAGCGCCATTGCAAAGGCATATGCATTGTTCACGTGAACAGAAGCTTCTTTGGGAGTGGCATATGGAGATATTATGCAACAGCTAGCTATTCAGCTAGCTAGGTCGTGCTGCGAGATGGAAAGACGAGCAAGTGGTGATGCCCTCCCTCTCTTGCTGCTCTCCGTACGTTTTCACCGATCGGTGCAACGAGTAGTGGATACATGACGTGCTCTCTGCCCGCTGTATTTTTTGTGGTTGCCCAAAGCAGCTAAGAGCATCTTTAAGAGACTATTTAAATGACTCGTCAAGCCAAATTTTGGTTACTTAACGATAAAATAACTTTTCAACTGACTAGCTATCTAACTCGCCAATCTATCCGACTCTCCAAATTAGCTTTCATTAGCCAAATTTGGCTAGCCACCTGTTGGAACTTGCTCACTGGCGCAAGTTGATCCAACGGGGGGAGTAATAACGCAAACAGGGTTTTAGCACGTGATGGCAAAAGCTCTGTTCATCTAGCCTCTCAAGGGCACTGTGCGGGGGTATTTATAGGTGTCCGGGTGTCCAACGTCCCGTGTTAAGGACGCATGTGCCCTCAGACACCTAGGTTATCCCCGGAATATTCCCATAAAGCGGGGTTACAGACCGTAATTACAGGGACGCCTTTATAAATTAAGCCCGTAACACGCAGCGGCCACGCAGGGCCTGTCACAATGGGCCGGATCTCACATGGGCCTCCGCGCTGGACGAGGCCGCCCGGTGGGATGACCTCGTCACGGGTCTTCGTCCGATGTCGTATGGGGCGAAGGGTGTCCCTGCCCGTTGTCTTGTCTCCGTTGGGCCGGCGTAAACGGCGAAGGCCCCGGGCGAAGGGTGTCCCTGCCCGTTGTCTTGTCTCCGTTGGGCCGGCGTTTACGGCGAAGGCCCCGAGCGAAGGGTGGCGTCTTTGCCTTCGCCCCAACATTTGCCCTCCGAGGGACCAGTTCGACTAAGTCATCTGGTGCCGAAGACGTCGCTAGATGGCGGAGACGCTGCCCTCGCTCGAAGTGGTTCCGCGGGGGTTTTTGACATGACCGTTGATTGACGCCGTACTGTGGGACTGCGGGTTTCCCTGTGTATAAAAGGGGGCGGGGGCGGCGCGTTTTGAAATTTATTCTTCCGCGCTCCGTGAAAACCCTAGCCGCTTTCTCCACCGTCTCTGCTGCTCGTCTGCCCTCCTTGCTCTTTGTTCGCCGGAGATCTAGCTCGAGTGAAGCAGACCGCCCGCCGCCGCCGACGGTACGTAGCGATGCCGACCTCTTCTTCTTCTGCTGCCGCCTCGCCGCCGGCCGACGCGTCGTCTGAGGAAACGCTGAGTTCTGTGGCGGCGGAGGAGTTGCGCGCCGGCGATACTGTGGATTTTGGTGTGTCGCGGATGTCGTCGGCCCGCGTGCAGGATATGCAGCGGCTTGGTTACTTTGGCGGCGGGGTCGCCCGTGTCCCGGGGACGGAGGAAGTCCCCGAGCCGGAAGGCGAGTTGGTTGTGTTCGAGGCGTTCTTTGCCGCTGGTCTCCGCCTGCCTGCGCACCGATTTGTTGGAGAAGTCCTGCGCAGATTCAATGTTCAGATCCATCAGCTGACCCCGAACGCCGTGGTGGCTCTGTCGAAGTATGTCTGGGCGACGACTTCGTACGGCGGACAGCCATCAGTCGAAGTCTTCGCAAAGTATTATTGCCTGCACTGGCAGAAGAGGATGATTGGAAGTGAGGTTGCCCAGTTTGGGTCCTGTACATTTACGCCAAAGACCAGCAAGACCACGATGCAGGTAGTTGAGTTGGTTCCCTGCGCCCGCAACAAGTGGGGCAATTGGCAGGATTTTTGGTTCTACGTCGCGGAGGGTACAGCCGAAGACCATCCGGGGCTCCCCGTGTCCGAGATGTGCTCGCATTTTTACTCAGCATACCCGCCTTTTGAAGTGGAGGATGAGGATGCGGACGAAGGGGCCCTTCGGTGCGCCGCCAGCCTGAGCAGCGGGCGCGATTTGGTTGAGGAGTTTGTGGCGTTCGGGGTATGGCCTTTGGCGCATGGCTGGGCGCTGGGCGAAGTGTGCCCTCGCCAGATGCCTTCCCATGGTGGGAAGCTGGTGCGAAGTCCTGCCTTCACGCTGGATCTGCAGGGTCACGATCCGGCCGCCTTTGTGCGCGAGGCGGAGGATGGGGCGGTGCGGATCGTGGGTCGGTATGTGCCTAGGACAGAGGGCCAGCGCAGCTGGGACATTCGCGGGTCAAATGACCGCTTGAACTAGGTTTTTGAGTTGAATTGTCTGCCATATGGCGGTTACCCCGGCCAAGACGATGTGGATCGTCGCGGGAAGAAACCGGTGGTGGAGTCTGGAGACGACCCCGCGCCGGCGACCGCCCCGTCTAAGAAGAGGAAACTAGGTACTGCTGTGGGAGGACTTGGGGTTTATGATGGTTTTGCTAGAGAATTGATGAGAACATGCGCGGCCCCGGGGGGAAGGATGTCTTCGCCCGAGCTCCGGGAGTCTTCGGCGCGGATGCTGAGGGTTACCGGGGGTTGGTGGCCTAAGAATGTTCCTGTCCCCCGCGCGGCCGGCGAAGACTTTTTTACATCTCACATGGTTCGTGCTTGGAAAGTGTTTCCTTACGAGCAGAATATTGCTGCTGTTGTGTCGGCAGTGATGGACAAGGATCGCCAGGGAGCTGCACAGAAGCGCCAGGCGGTCGTCAGGCTTCATGAAGCCAGGCCGAAGAGGCAGCGGGGGGCGGCGAAGGCTACTGCCCCCGGCGGAGGCCAGCCGCCGCGGGCGGCTAAGTCGGCCGTCCCGACACCCAGTAGGGCGCCGGACGCTGCGAAGGCGGCTATCACTGGTGGTCCCAAGTCAGCGAAAGCTGCCCCTTCGTCCAGCGGGCTGCCGGAGGCTGCAAAGGCGGCTCGAGGGTTGCCGCCCCCTGACAAGCGCGTTGCTGACTTCGCCACCGACATCAGTGTGGACGATTATCTTGTTGGTAAGTTGTTGGCTCGATTTTTTTTAATTTGTTGATGCGTCACAGGGTCGGACGAAGACCAGCTTGTTGTTGTTCCGCCTGCCGCGGCGGCCGCGGCGGCTGCCGTGGTGTCAAGGGCGAAGGGCAGTGCTCTTTGTGCCGGTGGCGAGATGCCGGCGCTCACTACCGTCAGGGACGAGGCGGGTGCCGTGTCCCGCCGGCTGGAGGAGATGAAGGAGGCACTAAGTCAGGTGCGTTGAGCTAGGCCTCGGATTTTTTTTTGATGGCTTCGCCGGGGCTGTGGTCTTATGTGTGCCTTGTAGGCGGCTGACTTCGCAAACCGCGCGGCGTCGGGGGCCCTGACGGCAGTTGTGTCTACCGAAGTCGAGAGAGTTCGGACGCAACATGCTGACGCCGTCCGGGAAAAGTCGGCCGCTGACAGTAAGTGCCGCAAGCTGGCGGACAAGGTGGTTGTGCTGGAGGGTGAGAAGGCTGACCTCCGGCGCCAACTGGCGGCGGAGAGGGAGGAGGCTACTGAGGCCCTCGCCAAGGCGAAGGCTGCGCAGGCGGAGGCCAATCTGGCGCGGGCGGAGGGCAGCATTGCCCGGCAGCGCGCGGAGCAGCTGGAGGAGCGGCTCAGCGCGCTGCAGAGCCGTGTGGAGAGGGCCGAGGCCTCGGCGCGCATGGAGGCTGAGCGGACGCGCAAACAGCTTACGGATTCATACCGTGAGCTGGGCGCGCGGACCGCTGAATTTGAAGTGCCGAACCGAGAGCCCGGACTTCGCTGCCTTGAATGGGTGCAGGAGGAGCTGCAGGCGCTCCCCACCATCGTGGAGGGGTTTATGTCTTATGCTTCTCTGGTCACCTGCGAGGGGGCGATGAACGCGCTCTCTCGCGAAGGGTGCCGGCACTATGAGGTCTTCGACCAAGCTGACGAGGATTTGGAGCGTGATATCTACAAGGTTGAAGACCCTATAGTGAAGGAATCCGCCGGAGCCCTCTACGACCGGATGTGGGGCCCCCACGGTCGAGAGGTGGTCAGGGAGCGGGCTGAGGCGGCGAGGAGTCAGGTAATGTTTGCCTTTTGTTTGGTGTTTGTTTAATGTGGGTTAAATGTGGGTTTGCTGAGTCTTTGTGCTGTGTCTCAGGCGGCGCGTGGCGAGAGGGTGGATGACTTCAGGGCTTTGAACGACACGCTGCCCGACCCGGAGCCGAACCCGGCGACAGCTGTGTCCGAGGCCGCTCCGGAGCCGCCCCCGGAAGTCGCCGAAGGCGTTCCCGATGCCCCTGCAGGCACGGCGGCCGGCGGAGACCCGTCGTCAACTGCTGCGCCGAGGGCTGAGGATCCTGCGGCGGAGGCTGCGGAGGCGACAGCGGAGGCTCCCGCGACGACTGGGTCTTCGCAGGTGGCCTAGTGGGTGTGGGTAGTTAGGAAATTTTGGATATTGTTGCTGAACCTTGGTTGCTGCGCAGGTTCAAGATTTTGGGCCTGCGCACGCAACCGCTACTGCTAATTTTTGGGCGGCTTTGACCGTGGATGATGGGAATAAATCGGATGAGTCTGCATCTAAATTTTCCGAGTTCGGTGACTCTGGGAGCTCTGTTGAATGGACCGAAGAGTCGTCGGATGAGGACTTGGACTACTTTGCGGCCTTGGATGTGGCAGTGGCGGAGGCTTCGTCGCAAGCTGCGGATGCTGATGTTGTGTCTGGTCCGAGCACTAGGCGTAGGCGGCGAAGGGCGGTTGCGAAGCGTAGAGTGAGTGGAGCGGACGCCGGTCGGCTTCGTGTGAGTGGGGCTGGCAGGCAGGAATTGTTGTCCCTGCCGGCCGCTGTGAGTGCAGGTGAGGGGGAGTTGCGAAGCCTTTTTGCGGGTGAGGAGCTTAGGATAATGTTATTTAACTATAGGGAGATGGGAATTATTCCGAAGGTCGAGCCGATGTAGAATGCGATGCCCTCGCTTGTACATGAGTAATGGCTTGTATGATGAGGTTGTGTGCCTTCGCACACCCGGCTATGTTCGCGAAGGCGCTAAGTGCTTGGTCTGGTGTGTTTGTTATGTTGGTCTGGTGCGCATGTAGTCGGCCTTTGTGCGGACAGTTTGGTGTAGCCGTTTTTGCACTTGTTAGGCTTCGTGCGGCTGTACCATTGTAATCGGTTCGTCGGACTTGATGCGCTGTCCCTGCTGCACCCTGAGGCGACTTCTGCAGGGATAGTTTTCGCGGCAAATTAGAATTTTTCGCACTCATTGCGCTAGTCCGGCTGCACCCTTAGGCGACTTCTGCGCGGATAGTCTTTGTGGAAGGCTTCGATTTTTCGCACTTGTTGTGCTAGTCCGGCTGCACCCTTAGGCGACTTCTGCGCGGATAGTCTTCGTGGAAGACTTCGATTTTTCGCACTTGTTGTGCTAATCCGGCTGCACCGTTAGGCGACTTCTGCGCGGATAGTCTTCGTGGAAGACTTCGATTTTTCGCACTTGTTGTGCTAATCCGGCTGCACCCTTAGGCGACTTCTGCGCGGATAGTATTCGTGGAAGACTTCGATTTTTCGCACTTGTTGTGCTAATCCGGCTGCACCCTTAGGCGACTTCTGCGCGGATTTGTCGCACGCGAGGGCGGCTGCTGCCGGGCCTCACGGTGACTTTGTATTAGTCGAATGTCGAAGACCGTTGATGCGGTCTTTTTTCGACGTGGATTTTGCGGGGGATTTTTCTCTTGTATATTACATGACTCTGCCTCGTTAAAAACCTCACCTCCCGGGAGGAAAAGAGTGCGGGCCTGAACAAAATTGTTTTTACAAATTACAAGGGCGAGCTGGCCCTGATGAGTCAAACAAAAAATTTGCGCAGATTATCAATGTTCCAGGATGCTCTAAGTCTTCGCCGTTTGGCGTTGCAAGCCTGTATGCGCTGGGGGAGGCCTTCGACTTGACAATGTAAGGGCCCTCCCACATGGGCTCCAGCTTGCCTCTGGACTCCGTTCGAGCTGTCTGGATGAGGACGAGGTCCCCTTCGCTGAATTCCCTTGGGATGACTGCCTGGTCGCGCCATGCTTTGGTCTGGGCTTGGTATTTGTCCAGGGCCTGCAGGGAGAAGACGCGGTCTCCGTCGATGAGATCCTTCGAAGTTGGCTCATCTACGTCTGGGACGGCCGACGCGGCTGTCCGAGGCGACCCATGCTTTATTTCTTGCGGGGTCATGGCCTCCGACCCGTATAATAGGCGAAAGGGGGTAAACCCAGTCGCCCTGCACTCGGTTGTATTCAGTGCCCAGACCACTTCGGGTAACAGGTCGGGCCACTTGCCTTTTTTGTCGTCAAGGAGCATTTTCTTGACGGCTGTGAAAATTTTTCCGTTGGCGCGCTCCACGACTCCGTTGGACTGGGGGTGGTACACGGAGGCGAAGGCAAGCTTGGTGCCGATGGAGAAACAGAAGTCTTTGAAATCTTGATTGTCGAACTGCTTGCCGTTGTCGAACGTGAGTTCGGATGGTACTCCGAAGCGGCAAACAATATTTTGCCAGAAGAATTTATGGGCCGTCTTCGATGTGATGGTGGATACTGCCCTCGCTTCAATCCATTTAGTGAAGTATTCAACGGCTACGAAGGTGAACTTAAGGTTCCCCTGAGCCGTGGGCAGGGGCCCGACGATGTCTAGGCCCCAGCGCTAAAGGGGCCATGTGTGGGCGATCAGCTTCGTGAACTGCGAGGGGCGCCCCGAGCGTGGGGAAAATTTCTGACAGGCTTCGCAGGATCTGACAACCCGATTCGCGGCGCAGATAATGGCGGGCCAGTAGAAGCCTTGTCGTATCACCTTTGCCGCCAGGGCCCTGGGGCCTGCGTGGGAGCCGTAGGTCCCCTTGTGGACTTCGCGCAGGATTTGAACGCCATCGGTCTCGGTGACACACTTAAGCATCGGCTGGCTGACCCCCTTTTTGTACAGTTGGCCCTCGATCAATGCGAAGTCCCGGCTTCTGTGGTGGAGGCGCTTGGCCTCGTTGCTGTCGACTGGGTGATAGAACCCTTGCAGGTACAGGGTTATTGGCGCCCACCAGTCTTCGGTCATGACAAGGTTGATCATGCGCTAGCCCTCCCTGTCGTTGGTTATTTGGAGCCCTTCGGGGCTGCGGACGGCTGGTGTGCCGATGATGTGATAGAACACGTCGGAGGGGAGGGCTTCGCCCCTGGCGGCCGCCTTGGCCAACGCGTCAGCTTCTTCATTCTTGGCCCGGTCCACATGCTGCACAGTGAATCCCTTGAATTGTTTCTCGAGGCTTCGGATGGCCGCGAGGTACTGCATAAGTGCGGGGTCCTTTGCTGCATAGTCCTTTTCGACTTGGCCGGCGACTACCCTGGAGTCTGTGCGGACTATGCAGGTGGTGACGCCGAGGGCTCTTAACTTGCGGAGGCCGAGGATAACAGCTTCGTATTCTGCGATGTTGTTTGTGCATCTGTCAGACTCCAGGGCGAAGCTTAAGCGTGCCGCGTATCTGTGCTTGACCCCGGCGGGTGAGGTGATGACTGCAGCAACGCCTGCCCCCGCATGGCACCAAGCGCCGTCGCAGTGTATTGTCCAAACCTTCTCTGCGGACGGCTCTGGCTGTGTTATTGGCCCGGTCCAGTCGACAATGAAGTCTGCTAGAACTTGTGACTTGATCGCAGTCCTGGGCTCGAAAGTGATGTGGTAGCCGGAGAGTTCGGCCGCCCATTTGGCGATCCGTACCGATGCCTCCGGGTTTCTGAATAATTCACCGAGTCCCCTATCTGAGGTGACGCGGACCTTGAATGCTTCAAAGTAGTGGCGCAATTTGCGCGAAGACATAACGACTGCATATGCAATCTTTTCGAGCTCCGTCATGTTACACTTTGATGGTGTGAGCACCTCGGAGACATAATATACTGGGCACTGCCTGATCACGCCCTCTACTGTCTGCTCCTGAACCAGTGCCGCACTGACCGCGTGCGGCGAAGCCACAACGTAGAGCAACAGTGGTAGCGAAGAGTCGGGGCTCGTAAGGACGGCCAACTCCATCATGTACTGCTTTAGTGAGGCGAAGGCCGCCGCCTGCTCTGGTCCCCAAGCGAAGTCTTTTGCGCCGCGGAGTGTTTTGAGGAAGGGAAGACTTCGCTCAGCAGACTTGGAAATGAATCTGTTGAGGGCGGCCAATCTGCCTGTCAGACGCTGGACCTCTCTGGCTGACTGCGGGGGCGCCATGTTGATGATGGCCTGTATTTTAGTTGGGTTGGCCTCGATGCCGTGGTGCGATACCAGATAACCCAATATTTTCCCCTGGCGGACACCGAAGACGCATTTATCGGGGTTGAGGCGAAGCCGTGCGTCCTGCATGTTCGCGAATGTATCGGCGAGGTCTGCGAGATGGTCCTCTTTATTCCTGCTGGCGATGACGATGTCGTCCACGTATGTGAATACGTTTTTGCCGACTTGCCCTTCGAGCACTGTTTTGGTGAGCCGGGAGAAGGTGGACCCGGCGTTCTTGAGTCCCTCTGGCATTCTGATAAAGCAATATGTGCCGAAGGGTGTTATGAAGCTGGTGCTAGCCTTATCCTCCTCCTTCATGTATATTTGATGATAACCAGAGAAGCAGTCGAGGAGTGACATGACCTCGCACCCGACTGCGCTATCGACTATTTTGTCGATCCGAGGCAGAGGGAAGTTGTCCTTTGGGCCGGCCTTATTGAGGCTGGTGAAGTCTATGCACATTCGCCACTTGCCGCTCTTTTTCTGCACCATTACCACATTGGAGAGCCACGTGGGGTAAGCCACTGGCTCGATAAATTTGGCTTCTAGGAGGCGGTGTACCTCTGCCTTTGCAGCCTCTGTCTTCTCGTCGGACATTTTGCGAAGACGTTGTTTTTTCGGTCTTACCGAGGGGTCGATGCCCAGGCTGTGCTCAATTATGGACCGGCTGACCCCGACCAGGTCGAGGGCTGACCAAGCGAAGACGTCCTTGTTCTTGGACAAGCAGCACAGGAGCTTTTCCTCGTCATGCGAGGTGAGGTCTTCGCTGATCGTGACTATTTGCTTGGGTGTGGCCAGGTCGAGGGGGACAGTCTTGGTCCCGTCGTTGCTTTGCAGCTGCGCCTTGTGCTGTTTTTCAGTTGAGCTGGCGAGCGCTGGGACTTCACGTTGGGCCGTGAGGCAGTGGACATTTCTTTGCCCGGGGACGAAGTCCCGCTCTATGTTGCACGCGGTCTGCTAATTGCCGTAGACCGAGATGGCGCCCAACGGACCTGGTATCTTCATGCACAGGTACAATCCGTGAATGGCTGCCTTAAACTTGTTGATGGAGCCCCGGCCCATGATAGCGTTGTACGGATACACCATGTCGATGATGTCGAAGGTTATTTGCTCACTTCGGGCATTGGGCACTACACCGAAGGAGAGAGGCAACTCTATTTTGCCGATAGGAAAAGTGCCCTTGGCGCCGAAGCCATATAATGGATTGTCCGAAGGCTTGAGCAAGCTGTGGCTTATGCCCATGCGGTCGAAGGCATGGAGGAATATGATGTCTGCCTGGCTGCCATTATCAACGAGGACTTTGTGCAGGTCCCAGCCTGCCACGCTGCAGTTGATGACCATGGCGTCGATGTGGGGGGCGCTGCGCAGGTCGACGTCTCGGGCGTCGAAAGTTAGCGGTACATGGGACCACTTCGTCTGCACGACTGGACCGGTGATGGTGACGTGGTTGATGCTGCGGTAGTGGTCCCGCTTTTGTCGCTTGGTGTCGAAGTCGACACTGGACCCACCAGTGATCATATGAATGACTCCGCGATATGGCTGATCGGCGAAGTCTTCTTGCTTGGGGGCGTGGGGGTGGGGGATGTTTTGTTGTTGCTGGTGTGGAGGCGGGGGTGGGGGAGGTACGATTTGTACTTCCTGATGGTGTTGGTAGGCGTGGTGCGGTGGATGCGGAGCGGGGGCGTGGATATATGGTGGAGGGTGTTGCTGATAATTGTGTGCGACGACCCTTGGGTTGTCGGCCGGTTGCGCCCGTGCCATCCTGTCTCTGGTGGCCTTCGTTTCCGGGCAGTCTTTTGTTTGGTGGGCGCAGTCTTCGCCGTGGAAGAGACAGTAGAATCGGCGCGGCGGCTGCGCGCGTCCCCGGCCCCTACCGCGAGTTCCACCTCCGCGGCCCTGGGGGGATACTCCTGGCGGCGAGGGGGATCACCAGTGGGGTGCTGGTTGGCGATGTTGTGCACCTGCTGCTGGTTACGGCCGTCTCGGCCGGAGTCTGGCTGCGGAGTCCTCGTCCACGTGCGGCTGGACTGTAGAGCATCTTTGGGTTTTCTCTGGGACTCAACCTTGCGCTGGTGAAGCTCTTCGGATTTGGCGTATTTTTCAAATAGTTGATATAACTCCTGAAGGTTCTTGGGCGGGTCCCTGATGCAATGACTGTAAAGGACGCCGGTGCGAAGGCCACTGATGGCGTAGTGAATGGCGATCTGGTCATCAACTGAGGGCAGCTGTGACTTGAGTGTTAGAAACTTGCGGTAATATTCCCGCAGAGTCTCTTTTTCCAGCTGCTTGCAGAGTGAGAGTTCGGCCAAGGCGTCGGTCTCTGGGCGGTACCCTTGGAAGTTGAGCAGGAATTTGTCCCTTAGGCTTCTCCAGGAGTCAATGGACAGCGGGGGCAACCTGGTGAACTAGGTGAGAGCTGGGCCTTCGAGGGCGATGATGAAAGACTTGGCCATTGTGGCGTCGTCCCCTCCGGAAGATGCAACGGCGACCTGATAACTCATGATGTACTGTGCGGGGTCCGTGCTGCCGTTGTACTTGGGATAGGTCCCTGCCCGGAAGTTGGCAGGCCAGGGTGTCACTTGCAGATGTGGCGCCAGGGGACTTCGCTCGTCGAGGTAGTTGACCCCTTGAAATGGCGCGGCAGCTGGGAAGGCGTAGTCACGCTGGGGGAAGTGCGGGTCTTCCGCCTGCGCGCGCTGCTGCAGGGGTGCCCCATGCTGCAGGCCGCGGTGGCCTTCGCGTGTGTCCTCCACTTGTGCGCGGTGTTGCAGGGGTGGCCCATGTTGCAGGCCGAGGTGGCCTTCGCGCTGCATTAGCGCGATCTCCCGCTCGAGGTCCTGGACCTTCTGCTCTTCGTCGCGTATCATTGCCGCACCCTGGCTAGTACAGACACGCGCTGGCGCTTGGCCTCCAGTATCTCTTTTTGCCTCTGGAGATTGCGGTTCTTGAGGCGCAGTGCGCGCAGCTGTAGCTGTTCTTCCGCTGAAACGCCAAGGACTTCACCGTCCTCAGTGAGGTCCGCGCCCTCCGGTGGAGCGAAGCCGAGGACCTCACCGTCCTCGGTGAGGTCCGCGCCTTCCGGTGGGGCGAAGCCTAGGGGAGGCTGCGGTTGTCCTTCAGGGCCGCAGGTGCGGAGGGCGTCGTCTTCAGCAGCCTCTTGGTGAGTGGAGTGGGTGAGTGCGAGGGCCTTGCCCTTCCTTGCGGCCAGCAGTGCTGCCTTCGCAGCCTCGTCAGCCTTCGAGCTAGCTTTCTTGGGTGCCATCGCGGGTGGTTTTTCGTAGCACGAACGGTGGGCGCCAAATGTTGGAACTTGCTCACTGGCGCAAGTTGATCCAACGGGGGGAGTAATAACGCAAACAGAGTTTTAGCACGTGATGGCAAAAGCTCTGTTCATCTAGCCTCTCAAGGGCACTGTGCGGGGGTACACTAGTAGAAAAGAGCTCATAGCCTGCGGCACCCATAAATTATCACTGGCGGTTTCAGTTATCGCGCGCCAGTAAAAAAAACGAGGCGGGCCCGGCTTTGGAACCGCCAGTGGAAACCAATTTCCACTGGCGGTTACCTTAACACAACCGCCAGTGGAAATAGGATGTTTCCACTGGCGGTTGGTGTAACATAACCGCCAGTGGAAAACCAATTTCCACTGGCGGTTAAGATAACCGCCAGTGGAAATTGGTTTCCACTGGCGGTTTTTCAAGCCAACCGCCAGTGAACTGTCTGTTATAAATAGCTCTCTTCTTCCCCCGACAGTGAACTGTATGCTCGCAGCCAGCTTCCATTGGAGGCGATTTTGAAGGTCCAGATTTCAAAAAAATATAAGGAGGGAGGTTTTGCTCTTCATTTCTTTGAAGAAGGTGGATAAGAAAGGTTGGTTTATGTTTCTTTGTCAATTTTTGTTCATTCTTGCTCAATTTTAGCCACATTTTGGATCTAGGGTTTTACATGTGAGAGAGAAGAGTATAGCTAGGTAATTTTCTCTATTTCCTTAAATGAGGTTGCTTAAGATGGTTAGTTTTTGTCTATTCCCTCTCCTTTTTCATATTTAGTTATCAAATAAGTTTATCCATAACACATATTTAGTTGCTTTATGAATGGTGAATGTGTTGTATGGAAGGTTGGTTTAATTATGTTTCAATTATCAGTTATTGTTTATTTTTGCTCAATTTTAACTACATTTTGAAACTAGGCTTTCACCATGTGTTAAAGATAGGTTTGGGTATTAATTTTTTTTGTTTATTAGTTGCTAAAAAAGTTTGGCTTATGTTTCTTTTGCCAAATTTTGTTCATTTTTCCTTCATTTTAGCCACATTTTGGATATAGGGTTTCACCATGTGTTAGAGATAAAGTAGTCTAACTACTTTTATTGGAAGAGATAAAGTAGTCTAACTACATTTTGTTAGCGACAAACCGAAGCATGTAATTTTACACGACTTTCTAGAGAGGAGAGGGAGAGGGAGAGAGAGCTATTGTTGCCAATGCGCTCGGAGTCTACCGATCAATATGTACTGTATATATACATGCATGGTAATCTGACTTACCATGAAAACTTCGGACTGGAAGGGTAGGCAGCAGATGTCGCACTCCAACGCGTCCTTCTCCATGGATAGTGTCACAGTCGCCTCATCCTCCAACCCCGCCTCATCCTCCATAGAGAGAGAGATAGAGGAGAGAGAGATAGAGGTGAGAGAGAGGAGAGAGAGGATAGAGAGAGAGAGGAGAGAGAGAGAGAGGGTTTCACATTTTAGCCACATTTTTGGATATAGGGTTTCACCATGTGTTTTATGTTACTTTTTTACAGGTGGTGATGGAGAGGACATCCTGGATGTATAACTTATCAAGGCTAGATCCATCATACATATCCGAGGTCCATAGGTTTATTGATGTCGCTACGAACCATGCTTGGAGAACAAAGACAAAACACATATATTGTCCATGCATGGACTGCAAAAATGCTGCTGTATTTAATGACACAGAACAAATCATATCTCATCTGGTATGCCGAGGATTTATGAAGGATTACACAATTTGGACAAAGCATGGAGAGGGTAGCTCTTCGCCTTATACGACTGGAAACCCTGAGAACATCGACGACAGATTTCAGTTCGTTCACGAGACACACCAACCTCTTCCACAGAGCGAACATGTAGTGCAAAATGTTACTGATCATGGTTACGCTGGAGGAAATGAACATGATAGACCTCATGTTCTGCCAAGTGTTATGGATGAGGAAGATGCAGAGTTGCTAGAGGCAATGTTGCGTCGTCATACAGATCAATCGATGTTCTTAATGAAAGGTATGGAGTCCCTGAAGAAGGCAGCAGAAGAGCCTTTGTACGACGAGTCTAAGGGTTGTACCAAAGAGTTCACGACGCTCCGGTCTGTGCTAAAGCTGTTGATGTTAAAAGCTAAATATGGTGTGTCTGATGCTGGCTTTGATGCGTTCTTGAGTATTATCGTAGACATGCTTCCAAAGGAGAACAATGTGCCTGCTAACACGTACTATGCAAAGAAACTAATCAGTCCGCTCACTATGGGTGTGGAGAAGATCCACGCGTGTAGAAATCACTGTATCCTTTATCGAGGTGATGATTATAAAGACTTGGAGAGCTGCCCAAAGTGCGGTGCAAGTAGGTACAAGACGAATAAAGACTATCGAGAGGACGAAGAGTGTGTTGCATCCGTGTCTAAAGGGAAGAAGCGAAAGAAAGCCCAAAAAAAGACTTCAAAATCCACGAGCAAAGAAAAAGAAGAAGTAGACTATTATGCGCTCAAAAAGATTCCTGCTTTGGTGATGTGGTACCTCCCCGTCGTCGATCGATTGAGGTGTTTGTTCGCTAATCCTGAGGATGCCAGACTTATGAGCTGGCATGCTTCTGATGAGCACAAAAACGATGGGAAGCTTCGACATCCAGCCGATGGGAAGCAGTGGCAAGATTTCAATGACAACCACCGAGACTTTGCCGATGAACCGAGAAATGTTAGGTTCGCACTGAGTACTGATGGAATGAACCCATTTGCTGAGAGGAGCAGCAAGCATAGCACATGGCCGGTGATCCTCACCATATACAACCTTCCTCCATGGTTGATGCAGAAACGGAAGTACATTTTGCTAACCATCCTTATTTCTGGACCTACACACCCTGGAGTTGACATGGATGTATTTTTGGAGCCCTTAATGGAGGATATGAAAATATTGTGGGAAACGGGTGTTCAAATGTTGGATGAGTATCGTAAAGGTTCATTCACGCTGAGAGCAATTCTTTTTGTTACGATCAACGATTACCCTGCTCTCTTCACATTATCAGGCCAGTTTAAGGGAAAGGTTGGTTGCACAGTATGCATTGATGGAACTGCTTACGTATCCCTTGCTGCATCTAGGAAGATAGTTTACATGAGGCACAGACGCTTTTTATTGGAAGGACACAGGTACCGCATGCGAAAGATGGATAAGTACTTCGACAATAATGGTGAACTACATTCTACTGCTCCATCGGGTAACAATAGAGGTCATAGAGTTTTTGAAATAGTCAGGAATATCAAGTTTGTTTTCGGGAAGAAGACGAAAGACGGAAAAACAAGGAAGGATGTCAAACCAGCTTCGGGGGCTATATTCAAGAAGAAGTCTATTTTCTTCGAGTACTTGCCTTACTGGAAAGAGTTAGATGTGCGGCATGCGATCGATGGTATGCACGTTCAGAAGAACGTGTTTGAAAGCATAATGGGCACCTTGCTAGACATAAAGGGCAAAACAAAAGAAGGGCTCAATTCACGCATGGACTTGGTAGATTTAGGCATAAAAAAGGAACTACATCCCGTTCTTCAAGAAAATGGGAAGTACCATCTCCCAGCAGCAAGCTACAATCTCAATGTAGATGAGAAACATGCGATGTGTGTTTGGCTCAAGAATTTGAAAGTCCCATCCGGATTCTGCTCTAGCATACGGAGTATTGTGTCAATGAAAGACCTGACAATCACCAACTACAACTCACATGATTGCCATGTCATGCTGACTACATTCCTACCTATTGCCATCAGGGCTATAAATCCTTTGTTTTTAAAGATGGCAATCACACGGTTGTGCTACTTTTTCAACAGGATTTCACAAAAGGTAATTGGCCGTGATGAGTTGGCATCTCTTCAGGAATTCGCAGTGGAGACAATATCACAGTTTGAGATGTGTTTCCCTCCATCGTTCTTTGATATTATGGTGCACCTTGTGGTGCACTTGGTGCCACAAATAGAAGCATTGGGTCCTATGTACTTGCATGAAATGTGGACGTATGAGCGTTTCATGTCAATACTGAATGGCTATGTATCAACCCGTGCTCGTCCCGAGGCATCCATGATAGAGGGGTACTGTACCGAAGAGGCCATTGAGTCCGGAGGTCCATTCTGCAATAGTATCCTAAAAGACCAGGTTGCAATAGGTCTGCCTCCGTCACGACACGAGGGTAGACTGTATGGAAGCGGGAGGATGGGACGGAAATCTTTCATCCCACCGGATTACGATATAGTACTTGAGGCACATCAGAGCATCCTACATCAGCTAACGATAATGGAGCCATTTATCCAACAACACATCAATGAGCTTCGCGAGCAAAATCCTGGGCATACGGATGATTGGGTAATGAAGCAACATAAGCAGCGGTTCAACACATGGCTAATGGTGAAGGACATTCCACGTGGAGAAACAATAGAAGAACAAACCATCAAGGGCTTGGCATCTGGACCATCACGCCAGGTCACAACATGGCAAACCTATGACATTAGTGGATTCACATTTTGTACCAAGTCCAAGGACAAAAAGAGCATGTCACAAAACAGTGGTGTTCGATGCGAAGCCATAGATGATGAAACTGGTGAGATTATTACATATTTTGGCTTTATTGAGGACATATGGGAACTAGACTATGGTACATTTCAGATCTCGGTTTTCCGATGTCAATGGGTTGAAGACAAACATCTCACGGTAGACAACTATGGGGTCAGAGTTCTTGATCTAAGTAAGGTAGGTTACAAAGATGACCCATGGATCCTTGCTAATCGTGCTGCACAGGTCTTCTATGCTGAACAGATCATTTCTAACAATGAGAAGAAAAGCACCGACAAACCGAAGCATGTAGTTTTTCCTGGAAAACAACAAGCTATAGGAGTTGATGGTGTATCTGATTTAGAGGATTTTAACCAGTTCAATGACATGTCTCTTTTCATAGACCATCCAACCAAGATAAGGAACGTTGAGCGAAGCATCCCACGCAATTCGATGCCCTGGGTACGCCACGATGGACAAGGCAGAACAATAGCTCCCTAGATTATATAGTTGTCATGTAATTGATTATTGTTAGGACATGTCATGTAATTGATTATTGTTAGCGACAAACCGAAGCATGTAATTTTACACGACTTTCTAGAAACAAGCATTTTGCACTTTGAAAGCAGGGAGGACTATTCGACTAATATATACATATCAGGCAGTAAGAAACAAGCATCTTCAAAGAACATGTTGTAAAAGAACTTGGAAAGATGTTTACCAGATCTGATACTTGTGAAAGAACTTCACACCAATGGTGATGAGAGACGCGAAGCCAGGAGACGACGTAGTATTTAAACACTACAAGAACGGGCATTCTAGTGACAGAGGAGGGAGAGAGAGGGAAGAGAGAGGAGGGAAAGAGGAGAGAGAGAGGAGAGAGAGAGGAGAGAGAGGAGAGAGAGAGGAGAGAGAGAGGATAGAGAGAGAGGAGAGAGAGAGGGAGAGGGGAGAGAGAGGAGCTAGGGAGAGGAGAGAGAGGAGAGAGAGGATAGAGAGAGAGAGAGGAGCTAGGGAGAGGAGAGAGGAGAGAGAGGGAGAGATAGAGGAGGGAGAGAGAGGGAAGAGAGAGGAGGGAGAGGGGAGAGAGAGGAGGGAGAGGGGAGAGAGAGGAGAGAGAGGAGAGAGAGAGGGGAGAGAGAGAGAAGTAATATATAAATATATATATTATGTATACTAAATATATATATTTATATATTTAATATGTACAAAAATTTATATACTTAATGTATGAATATACAATAAAAAATAATATACTAAAAACATTTCTACTGGCGGTTGACAATTAAAACCGCCAGTAGAAAACATTTTTACTGGCGGTTGTCGGTGAAAACCGCCAGTAGAAATGGCCTCCACAGTCTGTGGATGGCATTTCTACTGGCGGTTCTCTATGACAACCGCCAGTAGAAATGATTTCTACTGGCGGTTTTCATTGTCAACCGCCAGTAGAAATATCTCCTATATAAAGGAGCGCGCGCGGGGCCGAAAATTTCTCTAAGTCTTTGGCGCCCAGAGATTTTACACTCCCGCCGTCAGGCTGCCGAAATTTCGCCCCGGCGATCTTCTCTGCCGTGCGCCGTCGTCGTCCACGCCGTCGTCCCCACCGTCGTCCCCGCGCCGTAGGTACGTTCCCCTCTCTCTCTCCCTTCTTCGTCTATGATCGCTCGCCGCCATGCGCGCCGCCACCGCGCACGCGGGCGCACGCCGCCGCCGCCGCCGCGCGCGGCTTAACCCTAAGGCTAGGAAGAGTGAGAGAGTGAGAGGGAAGAGAGAGGAGGAAGAGGGAAGAGAGGGAGACCCCTGCGCGCGTCTCTGCAGAGAGAGAGAGAGAGAGAGAGGAGGGCGCACGCGCCGCCGCCGCCGAGAGGGAGGAAGAGAGAGGAAGGAGAGGGAGAGGGAAGAGAGAGGAGGGAGAGGGAGAGAGATAGAGGGAGGGAGAGGAGGGTGAGAGAGAGAGAGGAGGGAGAGGAGAGAGATAGAGAGAGGGAGAGAGATAGAGGGAGGGAGAGGAGGGTGAGAGAGAGAGAGGAGGGAGAGGAGAGAGATAGAGAGAGGGAGAGAGATAGAGGGAGAGGAGATAGATAGAGGGAGGGAGAGGAGGGTGAGAGAGAGAGAGGAGGGAGAGGAGAGAGGAGAGGAGATGAGAGTATTCATTTAATACTTATTTTTATTCATATGTGTGTTCATATGTGTTCAAATGTATGTGTTCAATATATATATGTGTTCATATGTGTTCAAATGTATGTGTTCAATATATATGTGTGTTCATATGTGTTCAAATGTATGTGTTCAATATATATATGTGTGTTCATATGTGTTCAAATGTATGTTGAATATATACATTGTAATTTTATCCGTCACAACTCGATAATATACGTATCCGATCCGATCCGAATTCGATCTGAACTCGATAATTTCCGTACGACTCTCCCTCTCTATACGTCCTATGCGACTCTCCCTCTCTCCCTCTCCTCGTCCTATACGACTCTCCCTCTCTCCCTCTCTATACGTAACTCGATAATATCCATACGATTCTCCCTCTCTCCCTCTTTATACGTCCTATGCGACTCTCTCCCCGTCCTACACGATACTATACGACTATACGATACTATATGGTTACGGTTTAGGGTTAGGGTTATGGTTAAGGGTTATAGTTAGGGTTAGGGTTTAGGGTTAAGGGTTCGGGTTTTGGGTTAAGGGTTCGGGTTTTGGGTTAGGGTTAGGGTTAAGGGTTTAGGGTTAGGGTTAAGGGTTATAGTTAGGGTTAGGGTTAGGGTTAAGGGTTAGGGTTTAGGGTTAGGGTTAGGGTTAGGGTTAGGGTTAAGGGTTCGGGTTTTGGGTTAAGGGTTCGGGTTTTGGGTTAGGGTTAGGGTTAAGGGTTTAGGGTTAGGGTTAAGGGTTATAGTTAGGGTTAGGGTTAGGGTTAAGGGTTAGGGTTTAGGGTTAGGGTTAGGGTTAGGGTTAGGGTTAAGGGTTCGGGTTTTGGGTTAAGGGTTCGGGTTTTGGGTTAGGGTTAGGGTTAAGGGTTATAGTTAGGGTTAGGGTTAGGGTTTAGGGTTAAGGGTTCGGGTTTTGGGTTAAGGGTTCGGGTTTTGGGTTAGGGTTAGGGTTAGGGTTAAGGGTTATAGTTAGGGTTAGGGTTTAGGGTTAAGGGTTCGGGTTTTGGGTTAAGGGTTCGGGTTTTGGGTTAGGGTTAGGGTTAAGGGTTTAGGGTTAGGGTTAAGGGTTATAGTTAGGGTTAGGGTTAGGGTTAAGGGTTAGGGTTTAGGGTTAGGGTTAGGGTTAGGGTTAGGGTTAAGGGTTCGGGTTTTGGGTTAAGGGTTCGGGTTTTGGGTTAGGGTTAGGGTTAAGGGTTATAGTTAGGGTTAGGGTTAGGGTTTAGGGTTAAGGGTTCGGGTTTTGGGTTAAGGGTTCGGGTTTCGGGTTAGGGTTAGGGTTAGGGTTAAGGGTTATAGTTAGGGTTAGGGTTTAGGGTTAAGGGTTCGGGTTTTGGGTTAAGGGTTCGGGTTTTGGGTTAGGGTTAGGGTTAAGGGTTTAGGGTTAGGGTTTAGGGTTAGGGTTTAGGGTTAGGGTTAAGGGTTTAGTGCCTGAGGATGTATTTAATTATACTATTTGTTAATATGAATTTAATTATTGCTTACGTTAATATGTGTTAATATGTATTTAATTATTGCTTATGTATTTGTATATATATAGCTCAATGAGTTCTCCGATCAAGGACCAAGATTTAGTGCCCGAGCACATGGACAAGAGTGTTGCTCAAGAACAATCCAGCAGTGAAGGATATGAAACGCCTAGCGACCCTTTTCCTACCACTAGCATAGATAGGGCCGCTCTCCGTGAGTTGCAACGTGACCCTACTTATGATCCACAAGAAGCTGAGGTAAAAGTACGCATCTTTAGCTTCGTATGTGTACCCTACTGATTTCACATGCATGATCTCTTGTGCATTTTATTACATGAATAGGAGGTCGTGTCTGAATTTCGTGCGATACTCGAAGAAGCCGTGGCACGAAACGAAGACGTACCGGAGCCGACCCAAGACGCACCGGAACAGACCAAGACAACAACCGAGACGTCAAGGAAAAGGAAGCAGAGCGATCGAAAAAGAGGTGACAGGGGGCTGAACAAGTTTCCCGACAAAACATACAAAATCTCAGACGTGAGCCCGAAAGGTCAGCCCCTAGCTCCGGAAGAGGCACTACCTAAGTTCCGGAATGCACTTGGGTTTTTAGTTAGAGATAATCTTGACATAACAATACGACAGTGGAGAGATGTGCCAGATGATGTCAAGAATCAAATATGGAATAAGCTTTAATGAGGTTCGTTCTGCCTCGGGGTTCAGAAGAACTCGTGAAGGAATACACGATGAAGCAGCTTGCAATCAATTTCCGAAACTGGAGGTCTGAGATGAACACAAAGTTTGCAAAGAAAGGTCTGGACCCGACCAAAAAATATAAAATCTCAGCAGGTCAGTGGGCAGTATTTCTAGAGCAGAGGAGCAGCCCTGATTTCATATCTCTAAGTGAGGCAAATTCAGAACTATCAAAGAAGAACAAGTACCGCCACCACCTAGGCACAGGTGGTTACAAGCGTCAGGTTCCTAAATGGAGACAAGAAGACGCCGAGAAGAAGGCCGCAGGGTTGCCGACGCTGTCCGAGCAACTTGGTGAAAGGGCGGCAAATTGGCTCCGTGCTAGAAAACCAAGGGAAACCGAGACCGGTGTATCTTTTGATGATCCCATTGTCGAAGAAGCGGGAAAAAACATATATACAATGGCAGCTAAGCAGAGCGAAGGAACTTTTAAGCCACAAAGGGAAAGAGACATCCTAACGGCTGGTCTCGGTAACCCTGAGCATCCTGGCCGTGTACGAGGAATCTCGTCTAAGGAAGGATGGAAGGAAGGATTCGGACAACAGTGGGAAAGTCTGTACAGGAAACGTGATCGATACAAGGAAGAGATGGCGGATTATTTTAAGGAGGAGGCCAAGAAAGAGTTCAAAGCCATGATGTCTCAAATGCTATCGAATCCTCCTCCAGAATTGATGCAACAGTTGGCGAGTGCGATGTCTGTTCAACAGATGACCACTCCACAAATACAAATAATTCCAGCAGCTCAACCGCCGGCTTCCACAGATTGTACGACATTACCAAGCTCTGTTGCTTCAACGGGAAATAAGGACCGTTATCCAGTTGATGACATCACAAGGCCTGTGGCGTGCACACTGGTTATAAGATATGGTATTAACAATAAACGTACAAAGAAAGTAGCCACAGGCCTTGCGATCCCAGGACGTAAGTTCCATGGAAATGATATTCCAGATGATTATTGCAAAGTAGAAGTGACGTCGGTCGTCCAAGGATCCGAGGACGACATGCTAGACATCCCTGGGCCCGAAGGTATCGAGAAACTTGGACAAGCTATCAATAATTTTATCCTTTGGCCTCGAAGGGATGTCGATTTGCTTGATTGGTCGAATTCGTCGCAGGCGTCGCAGGCCCAACCGTCTCCGCCTTCTCAAATTTTTGCTCCTATTGTACATCCATCATCCTCACCTCCTCAAACTTCACATGCTGCTCCTCATCCTTTTTCTGACCCACCGTCTCCGCCACAAGCATCACCATTCAGGGCTCCACCACCTTCTCCTCCCCATCCTCTTGGTGACCCACTGTCTACGCCACCATCAAGGGATCCACCTTCTCCACAACCATCAAAGGATCCAAGGCCATCAAAGAAATCTAAACTTCCTATTCCAAAATTGGTGTCCCCGTATCAGAAAAAGAAGAGTAAAGCTACTACTGCTGGCACAGCTCGGTTTTTGAAAAGGATTGGACGGAGCCTCACGTCACAAACTGTTGATTTGGCCAAGCACGAGGAGTCTGCAAAAAAGGCTGAGGCAATGGCCGCAAAAATAAAGAAGCCAACTAAGGCAGATTACAAAAACGTGCCTAAAAAATATGTGCCGGGCAGACCTCTGCTACCTCTTGAGAAACTAAGAAAGGTCCCGGCTGGTGTTAAAAGGTTGCATGACTGGTACATGCGGGCATCATCGGTTGGCATCGACACCATCAGTGTGCATATACCAGACCATGCTTTTATTGGTTCGGACCAAAAGGCCGTTGTTACATTCGAGGACATGTGGTTAATGATGAACCTTCAGAGACTCGACGTGCAACTTGTAACGATGTTTGCATTGTAAGTGTCGCTCATACTTCCACATATGTGTGTTATTATTAGTGAGCTGTATAAAATTTCAATATCTGACATGCACGTGTGACTTGCAGAATGCAACATGATCAGCAGGAGATTCTTTATGGTACCAAGCCCAATGCTAGTGCCAGTAAAAGGGTTGGGTATCTCAACCCAATACTTATATCCGAGGAAAGCCACACTTTTAGAATCGGGAAAGACAACGATGAATTACGGGGAAAGACGGACGAAGAAGTTGAGAAGCGTATAAAGGATATGAAGAAGGATTTTGAAGCTCGATACGCCACCTATATAGGACATGCAATGCTTCAATTTCAAGACAGGGAAGCCATAATATCCCCGTACAACTTTAAGTAAGTGTGATTTTGCATAAATAAAATCAATAATTTCAATACACATGCATCACAAATTTGATTCGTACAGGGACCACTGGATATGCTTCCTCATTTATCCTAAGGTTGGAAAGGTGCTGGTGCTCGACTCCTTGAACTTCGACCCTTCGACATATGCAGAATTCCTCAGCACCTTAGAGCTGTAAGCCTTTTCTATGCATGCATACTTTTATCGATTAAAATTTGAGAATAACATGGTGATTCTATTTGAGATCACAGGGCTTATAGATTCTATAAGATGAGAGGTGGAAAGTACGACCTGTCGAAAAAAGGCGTGCCACTAGACATCCATCATCACTGGCCGGTAAGTATGTGATTTTATGAATACATATCATACACAATGTTGCAACTAAATAACCAATCTCCCGTTATGTAGTGCCACAAGCAACCACAAGGATCGGTCCTATGTGGATTCTATGCGTGCGAGTTCATGAGAGTGAACGGACGATACATCACGAACCCTGACAAGGTATTATTAGTAATAGTCAAGTATGTATTTATGTCATTAAAGATGCAAATGTGTTATTATTGAGTATAAATAGATGATGTTTATAAAATTCCTTTACAGCAATTTCAACGAGGAAACCCGGAGAACTTGACCGAAGCTGCATTGTATGGCATAGTCGAGGACCTCTGCACATTCATATTGAAAGAGGTCATTCCCGCAGAAGGAAAATATCACGATGCTTCCGGGACATTAGCTTTGCCAGAGTTCAGAATACTAACAGAAATTAGTAGATTATCTCTTAGCCGAGATAGTTATTAGAGCTTAGGTGAAAACTTATGATGTATAGAATGCATGAAGCATATATGGTTGTAAACAGAATACTTTGATGTATATAAATGTATGTATGTTGCTTTCAATATCAATATAGATCTATATATATATATATATATATATGTTTGTGTGTGTGTAAATAAATATATATATAATTCAGTATTGTTTGAAATTTGAAAAAAGGCGGGAAAACTTCCACTGGCGGCTAAATAAAGTAAACCGCCAGTGAAAAGTGCATTTCCACTGGCGGTTTGCTTTATAAAACCGCCAGTGGAAATGCATTTTCACTGGCGGTTCCTTAAGAAAACCGCCAGTGAAAATGCACTTTTCACTGGCGGTTCCAAAATAACCGCCAGTGGAAATGCTGATTTCCACTGACCCCTAGCACTGGCGGTACTGAAAAACGCCTGTGTAAATAGGTTTAGAACCGCCACTATAGAGCTTCTGTGTACTAGTGGTATTTATAGGTGTTCGGGTGCCCAACGTCCCGTGTTAAGGACGCATGTGCCCTCAGACACCTGGGTTATCCCCGGAATATTCTCATAAAGCGGGGTTACAGGCCGTAATTACAGGGACGCCTTTATAAATTAGGCCCGTAACACGCAGCGGCCACGCAGGGCCTGTCACAATGGGCCGGATCTCACATGGGCCTCCGCGCTGGACGAGGCCGCCCGGTGGGATGACCTCGTCACGAGTCTTCGTCCGATGTCGTATGGGGCGAAGGGTGTCCCTGCCCGTTGTCTTGTCTCCGTTGGGCCGGCGTTTACGGCGAAGGCCCTGGGCGAAGGGTGGCGTCTTTGTCTTCGCCCCAACACCACCTAACTAGTAAAACTAGATAGATAGGCTGTTAGAGTGAGATGTTACATATAGAGTGTAATATTTATAAAATGGTAAATAGAGAGTTAAAAATAAATAGTCTCTTGGAGATACGTGTCATGGATCAGTATTTGTATGTGCAACAACGGCTATGCGACATGTGAGTCGTCGTCTTAGCTTTAATTTAACCAAGTTTATGGATAAAGTACTTCTCTTGTACCACAAATGTTAGTGCTTTCCTTTTTATATAATCAACTTTGGTCAACCTTAAAAGTCAGAATTGTATCCTTTTGTGGATGGAGCGAGTATTTCCCAACATGAGGTGATAAAGTAAAGTATATAACATTGCTGTTTATGTAATTAACTTTCATGACGAGCTATTAAGATAGTGTTTGGTTTGCAGGGACTAATGTTTATTTAGTCCCTACATTTTATTTCAGTCACTAGTACAAAAAAGCTCAAAGCGTGTAGGGCAATATACTTTTACAGGCAGATTCGATTATCAACCACTGGCCTATGCTATTTTTAGTGGCGGTTCATTAAGAAAACCGCCACTAGGAATCGTATTTCTACAGGTCGTTCCTTAAGAAAACCGCCTGTAATTCATGATTTTTATTGATGGTTTTCTTAAGGAATCGCATGTAGAAATCATTTTAATCCTTAATTTTTTTGAGTTTTTCAAAAGACAAATAAAAGTTGTAGATATCTAAAAGTTATGAAACTTTATAGTTGAATTTTTTTTTATTTGAACTCATTTCGTTTCTTAAAAATTGAATCTAAGTATGTAAAATTTAAAATTCAAATTTTGCAAACGACCTCGGATAAAAAAGTGTCAAAATGAAAGTTGTAGAACTTCAAAAGTTATTCAACTTTATAGTTGACAACTTTTTTATTTGAATTCGTTTATAGTCTCAAACAAGCAATTTACAATCAGTTGGTTGTAATATGTGGACAAAAAAACTACAAACTAGACATAAAACATGTCATAGATAGAGTTGTAGCGGAGGGAATGCGCAAGGGTGAGGTCGGCGGTTTAATTCCTAACAACCGCGTAGCGCGCAATTTTTGTGTGAAAAATGTCGTGACTTGCAACTTCTCCTCCCCTTAAATATATTTTTTGCTATTTTTAAAACCTGCTGAAAATAATTTTCCCTAGCGGTTTTATTACATCGACCGTCAGTGGAAATTGATTTCCACCGGCGGTACTCAGTTACTCGCCTGTAAAAATGATAATTTCTACTGGCTCACAGCACCGACAGTTCTAAGAAACACTAGTAACAATATTCACAACCGTCACTATAGAGCTTCTGTGTACTAGTGATTCTAGTATCTAAATTGTCAAATACGGAAACTAAAAATCTATTTAAATTTTTGTATTTAGTAAATTAGGAAGTATAAAATAGAATAAAATGGATGGACTACAAATGAGTATATAAATCAAACACCCACTATATATATATATATATATATATATATATATATATATATATATATATATATATATATATATTGCATTGCCGATCAACATTACTAGTACTCTTTATGTATTGATGGTAAAAATTCAAGACTCGAAGGGTGGCCATGTTTTCGGAGTGAATCTAATGACATCGAGCATTCCGCCGCTCTTCCTCAGCTCAAATAGCTTCGATCTCTTTGTTTGGTTATTCCACATGAATTTGAGTGTATTGAAATTGATTGGAGTAGATTTTTACTTGTTATAGACTTAAATCGATTCAATATCATCCAATCAACATGGATTAATGGCCCTAATAAAAGTTGGAAACACTTTCAAATTTCTCGGCCGACTCAAATATTCTTTAAAATTGAAGAGGATTGTGAAAGAAATGAACTAATTTCCTCTCGATCCTAAGGAGAGATTCGAGTTCTCACAATAGCCACTAGCGTGTAACTGAATTCCCTCACGTGCTTTACTCCCCTCATTGACTTCCCTCGCATCTTGCCTAGTCTAGGCTATAAAAGGACTTGGAAATTGCCATCCATCTCCCACTAGCTGGTCATCTTCTCTAGATCTCCTCCTCCTCCTCCTCCTCCTCCTCTCTATCTCTCTCTCCCCAACCAACAACCTGTCGATTAAGCTAGCTCTCAGCTCATCCCGGCCTCACAACCAACCAATTCCTGTTTTAGACGGTTAACAACGTACAACAACAGTTAGCATGGCCACAACACAGAGCAGGAGCGGCGGCGGTGTTGTTCCCGTTGAGGTGGACGAGGAGCACGGCCGCCGCCGGCAGGGAGGAGCAGCGCTGCAGGAGGAGGAGGAGGCGGCCGAGAAACCGGAGCTCCGGCGTGGCCCGTGGACCGTGGACGAGGACCACACCCTCGTCAACTACATCGCCGACAACGGCGAGGGCCGCTGGAACTCCCTCGCCCGCGCCGCCGGTATGTAGTAGTAACTAACTAATAAGATCGGTCGAGCAGGCTGCTGACCGGCCGGCCGGCCAGCATGCATGCATCGATCGTCACCTCTAATTGTTCATATATATATGACTAATCGATCATCCTACACGTGGCATAATGCGTCATGCGCGCAGGTCTGAAGCGCACGGGCAAGAGCTGCCGGCTGCGGTGGCTCAACTACCTCCGGCCCGACGTGAAACGCGGCAACTTCACCGCCGACGAGCAGCTGCTCATCCTCGACCTCCACACCCGCTGGGGCAACCGGTAACTACTCAAGATCAATCCTACACAATATAATCACCGTACGTGTTCATTCTTAGAGTGGAAATCGTGTGGACGTACGCACGGTAGGCAGTGGCAGCCCGGCTGAACACGCCAGCTTTTGGTCGTGGTCGCCAGTAGTACATGTTACTAGTGCTCAGTGACCGGCCACGTACATGCATGCACCTGTCACCGACCCGTATTTGTACGTACGCACGTGCACGGCACCGCTACGTACGATGCATATACGTACCCCGTAGACGTGGAGTCGTCGTCGTGGTCGTCGTCGTCGGTGCGCATGACTGACACGACGCACAGTTCAGCCTGTACAAGCAAGTCGCCTCTGCTTTCTCTTCTCTCCACGACTCCGATCCGGCCGAGTAGATGCTAGCTAGCTTTAGCCTTTAGGCTAGAAAAGTTGTTCCAACTATTCCATCCCCCACACACACGCGTCGCGTTCACTTCCCTCTAACTGCACTTGCATCCTCCTGCCATTTCGCATGCCAGGTGGTCCAAGATAGCGCAGCACCTGCCGGGGAGGACGGACAACGAGATCAAGAACTACTGGAGGACGCGGGTGCAGAAGCACGCCAAGCAGCTCAACTGCGACGCCAGCAGCAAGCGCTTCAAGGACGCCATGCGCTACCTCTGGATGCCGCACCTCGTCGACGCCATCCGCTACCGCCGACGACGAATACCACCACCACCAACACCAAGCCGCCGCAGCAGGCAACATCGACGGCCTGCTCGCCGGCGGCGACGTCGACGACGTCCAGCACGCTCTGGCGGCGGGCGTGGCCGCTGCTATGGCGTCGTCGTCGTCCGACTCGCTCGCGTCGGAGCCGTACTCGTACGAGGACGGTGGCCTCCTCGCGACCGTGCGCGCCGGCGACGACATGCAGCTGGTGATGAGCGGCGGCGGTTGGGCGGCGGCGCAGGAGGCCAACAACGACCAAGGGCTGTGGCCGTCGTCGTCTGGTCATGGTCAGCCGTCGTCGGTGCAGGCCGCTGCCGGTGGTGGCGGCCAGTTTGAGGACCCGGAGCTCAGTGGATGGGTGCAAGGTTTCTCCGACAGCATTATTACTGGTAACCTTTGGGCCTTGGAGGAAATTTGGAAGATGCAATGAGCAATTTTGCGTTTTCCACACGCATCCAACGAAGAGCTAACGGAAATGTATACGAGTAGTGATGTTAACAGTAGATAGAACATGAGGTTGTCATATATAATTCTCGATCTCTCCCTCTCTCTCTATCTATATATATATAGTTATAGTTAAGTAGTATATATATATACTCTAACTCCAAAGATACTATACGGTATACTAAAGTTGTATAGCCTTTTTATATTTTTCCTCGTTTTTTTATTTCGCCTCTTAAGGTTCATTCTTATAGAGGTAGGTGTTGGAAAAGGAGGGTATTGTTTATGCAAGTCGAAACAAATATTTGTGTGTGCGTGTGCAATGTACGTACAAGTATTAAGTACTTCCTCCGTCCGTACAAGTATTAAGTACTTCCTCCGTCCACGTGAGTTAGTCATTTTAGATTTGTTTTGAGTTAATTACTATTAACTTTAAGTAGTTATATCAGATGTTTTACAAAATTTTACAATATAAAAATAAAGTTACTAAATTTATCGTGACTTGAACTACCATAATATGTAATTCTTTTTGGAGTATACATGTAGCGCTATCACTAGAGAGAAAGTTTAAATAACTTGACTTCGGACAAATCCAAAATGACTAACTCATGCATGCAGACTGAGGGAGTATATATGTAGCGCTATCACTAGAGGCTAGTTTGTTACCTCCTCGATCTAGTGAAAAGAAAGGGAATGTCTCCTCTCGATTCTCATAAGTTTCTGACTCAAGTGACACAGTCCCCATTTACTAGATGAAAAGTAACTTTTTTTTGAAATTTTAGCATGGGACACTGAATAATCGTGTAATTGGCTGCAACACACTGCCAACTCAAATTTTGACTGGGTGCCGTTATAAAAATGAAATCTTTTGATATATTACCGTTCTCATTAAAATATTGTTTTCGCTCGAATTGCAGAGAGCATCTTTTCACTTGCCCAGCTACTAAACTACATTGTTCAATCTGCCTAGTCACCCCTGGTCGGTCACCCTCTCCATCCTCGTGCCCTCTTCCTCCTTTCTCGTGTTCCTCTCCAGTCCATCTGCCTTCTCTTCTCAGACCCTAGCACTAGGTGCCACATAGAACGCGAGCATGACATCATGCTCTAACCCAGCAGTGACACTATCGGATGTGCCCCCTCTCACTACATATACGGATGCTCCGGGGAACCTTCCATTGGTGGAGTGTCGCCATTGTGGCAATATGATGATTGGTCATGTTTCACACAAGCAACATAGCTTTAGGGAGAGGTTCTACAAATGTCCAATATTCGAGCATGTAAGTTGGTAGATTTGGTGGTTCATCTTACTATTCTTTTGCCATATTTGTTGGGTAGGTTAGATCTGAACCTTCATCCTCTTGTTCATTCATATATGTTAGTTCTTCTATTGGGAGGAACAATATGTGGAATACCCGATCACCAAATTGAAGCTTCCACCTTGCTTCTCAATGTTAGGCATTGCACCTATGTGTCCTCTATGGTGTTAAATGTAAGCAAGGAGGTGGTTGAGGGAGTCTAGAACCGTACCATCCTATTGGAAAGCACAACCACCAACCTAAATAATGCAAAGGCAACCCCAAATAGAACTTCGTATGCTAATCAACCATTGTGTAACAACATTGATAAGTTAGTTGGGAAATATTTTAGAGCTAGGTCCTACTAGCCCACAGTAAAGAAGGATGCAGCCCATCTAGTTCAGAGGTGTGAAGCATGTCAAATCATAGCAAAGCAGCGACACTTGCTGGCTCAACAACTGCAGACCATCCTGATTTCCTGTCCCTTTGCATGTTGGGGGTTGGACATGATCGAGCCATTCAAGAAAGATCAGGGGGATACACACATGTACTGGTGTCCATCTACAAGTTTACAAAGTGGATCAAGTACAAGCTGATTGCATCACTAACAACATCCAAGGCATCATAGTTCATCTAGGAGATCATATTCTGGTTCGGAGTGCCAAACAACATGATCACCAACTTAGTATCCAACTTCACGGGGGTAGAGTTCTACGGTTTCTGTTAGCAGAAGTGCATCCTTGTCAAATATTCTTCGGTGGTTCATCCAAGGGCAAACGGTCAAGTAAAGCGAGCAAACAGGGTGATCCTAGAGGCATTGAAGAAAAAGGTCTTTGGAAGGAGTGGAAATCTCGTTGTGAAGTGGATAAGAGAGCTCCCATATGTCGTCTGGAACCTTCGAACCCAACCGAGCCGAGCACTCTAGGGCAATACCCCTTTCTTCATGGTGTATGGTTCAAAAGAAGTGCTGCCTACAGACCTTGTGTTTGGGGCACCTAGGGTCATGTTCAAGGACATAGCGGAAGCAGAAGCAACCCGGTTTGAAGAGATCGACACACTATAAGAAGAACAGCTCAATAATGTGATTCAGTTGGCATGACACCAGCAGTCCCTACGATGTTACCATGATAGCAAGGTGCGTTACAGAATCTTTTCAGTTAGGGATTTGGTGCTCCGGAGGATACAGGCGAGAGAAGGGCAGCACAAGTTATCTCTGCCCTAGGAGGGGCCTTACATTGTCACAGAGGTCACCCGACCAAGGTCCTACAGGCTATCCTAGATGGATGGAACTCCAACCGTTAACTCCTAGAACATTGAACATCTTCTAAAATTCTACCCCTAGCAGTGCCATGAATTCTAGATGGCAAGCTACCTTTTGTGCTCTGAAATTCATATTCAATGAAGTGTCGTTCTCCTCTCTTTAAGCACTCAATTACATCCTTTCATACCATTTTTCTATACCTATGCTTACTATCAACGGAGCAATCAGCTTAAGGCGGAGTCTGACTTAAGTTGGTGTTATATGCTCACGCATACACAGAAAGGGTGACCACTAAACCCCACTGAGAGCACCTAGAGGGGGGGTGAATAGGTGATCCTGCAAAATTCAACACTAATAGCACAAACTTGGTTTATAAAATGTTAGTTAGATTAAACCAAGTTGCTATAGAATGAGCTCTTGAGAAGAAATCAGTCATAGAGAAAAGCAACACAAGAGATATGGTGTTTTATCCCGTGGTTCGGCCAAGTAACACTTGCCTACTTCCACGTTGTGGCGTCCCAATGGACGAGGGTTGCACTCAACCCCTTTCAAGTGATCTAATGATCAACTTGAATACCATGGTCTTTTTCTTTAGAGTTCTTTTCCCGTTTGCGAGGAATCTCCACAAGTTGGAGCCTCTCGCCCTTACAATATTGATCACAAGAGAAGCACAAGAGTAAGGTAGGGAAAGCAACACACGCAAGACTCAATTCGCAGTAAACACATGCAACACAAGCCAAGACATGAGCACAAAGACACGGCGCAGGAGTTCTCGACTCGAAAGGTGCTCAAATCTCTAACACAGCGATCCAAATGCGTGGCGGCAGAGTCTAGGCTTCTTAGATTGTTCAGAGAATGCTTGGTGTACTGCTCCAAGCACCTTGTCGTCTCTTTTATAGCCTTAAGGCAGCTAGGAGCCGTTAGAGATCAAATTGGAAGGCAATTCTTGCCTTCTGACGGGTGGTGCACCGGACAGTTCGGTGCACCACCGGACATGAACAGTACCTATCCGGTGCCCGATCTCCTTCCTTTTCTGGCACAGTCGACCGTGGGCCCTTCGGTCCTGTTGGCGCACCAGACACTGTTCGGTGCACACCGGACAGTCCGGTGTGACCAACCGACCATTGGCGCGGGCCACGCATCGCCTGCTGATTGCGCAGCCGACCGTGGCCGCGATCGCCGTTGGCTCACCGGACAGTCCGGTGCACAATGTACAGCCCCATGAATTTTAGCCGCGGCGCCTTAACTTTTTCCCGAGAACGACGAGTTCGCCGCCGGGCCAGCCTAGGCACCGGACACTATCTGGTGTGCCACAGGCTGGTGCTGACTTGGCTGAACATAGCCAATTCTTCTCCACTTCTTTTTCTCTTTTCTTGGCAATGTTTCTAGTACTTAGATAAACATGTTAGTACCCAAAAACAATGTACTAGGGCTAGAAACGTACCTTGGTTCTTGATGTGCACTTCCAAATCACTTAGCACATATGAACTTAAAACAATGTGTTGTGCATCTAATCACCAAAACAATTATAGAAATGGCCCAAAGGCACATTTCCCTTTCACCCGCTAACGGAGCAATCGACTTAAGTCGTAGTTCGATTTAAGTTGGTATTACATGCTTGCTCATACACAGAAAAGGGTGAGCACTAAACCCTACCGATGGAATAATTGGTTTGAGTCGAGGTTCGACTTAAATCGGTGTTGCGTGTTCTCACAAATAGAAAGAAGTGATCTCTAAACCCTATCATACTCACGCATAACACAGAAGGCGATGACACATAGATAGATATATATATATGGTGAGGCTATTCAGAGCCATGGGCTTCCATAGCATGCAGGAAGCCCTAGTAAGCCATGCACCATCGCAGCCTGGCCGCCAGCCCACCTCCCGCATGCGTCCATTACTTGCATGCGCACAGTTTGTTTCCATTTGAATGCGTGAGAACTGCTGCATGCATGGAAAAAAATCTGATTTGAATGCTTTATTCCTTCCATCAATATTGGATCTATATAACAGTCATGCAGCTAGACTCATTAGAAATATTTTATGAAATATACTACTACTAACTATGCTACATAGTGTACATATTTATGCAATACGGTACGCTGAAAAATCAGTTTCCTTCTACATGTGCACAAATTTAGGATGCCAATAATGTGCGTTGAGAGGAAAATAGATTGACATGCATGGAAACAAAAAATCTAATTTTAATGCTTTATTTTATCTATAAAAATAGAATCTCTACAACAACAATGCAGTTAGGCTCATTGGAAATAGTTTATAACATATACTGTGTCGGAGAGGAAATCTCCCCGGCCGGGTGGCGGATTGCACCCGCCCTAAATCCTAAAGAGAGGAGGGGCCTAAGCGTTTTGCTTGCTACGAGACTGGTGGATAAACACACGAGAGCACACGAGGGTTTAGAGTGGTTCGGGCCGCCGGGGCATAACACCCTACTCCACTTTGCAATGTATTGTAAGTCTGAGCTTCGATCTCTTGTAACGTCGCATGCCTCCCCTTTTATAGCTGAAGGGCGGCATGCACAAAGGTACTGACCCCTGATATGTGGGCCTAGGGACATAGAGAATATAACACTTGGGACTATAAATATTTGTTGCCGGGGTAATCCCTTGTGTCCTGTCGTCCGAGATCTGTGTATCTTCGGCGTGCAGGGGAAGCTTCTTGTAGAAGGGATAACACAGTGCGCTGCCTAGCACGGGCGCACTGTTCGCCAGCAGACCCAGCAGGCGCGCCACCTGCTGGATGACCTTGACACCGCCTGCTAGCGGATGGGACAGGACGCATTAAATGCTGAAAGGGCACGTCACCCGTCAGCGCAGTGGCAGGCGGCGCGTCCTCTCCTCGATAAATGTAGGGGCTGCACAGCTTTACGTCAGGCTCGGCCCGATGGCTTATGTCATGGGCCACAAGGAGCGGGTCTCCGCCCAAGCGAGAAGTAAAGGGCAAGGCTTGGACACATGTCAGCACCGGACCCCTACTCACACCAGGGTCCTCCTCGTCCCGGGACCTTGCTGAGGTTCGGACCTTACTCGGAGGCCCCGGACTTATGCGTATAGGGGTCCGGTGTCCTTCTATGGAGGTCCGTATCCAACGATACACACTGGGATGTGTTGTCTTTCCTTGCCACGTGCGCCCTTTGGCCTGCCCATGCGGTGGGGTCAGGCATCGTCCTCCGCGTGGCCTGGGGACGTTGCACGGGTGCGGCGTCTTCATGCTGTAGAAGAGGGTACCCCTGATTTAGGGTACCGACAGTGGTCCCCAGGCCCGCCTCAGGAGGGGATAAGATCCTGCTGGCGGGTGTGGGGGATAGATATCCCCCAGGTCCACTGGAAGGATAAAAGACCTCACGAAAGGCCCAAGGGCCCAATAACTCGTGAGGTCACTCCTTCATGGGCCTAAAGAGGAACGACTAGTGAAGCAGATCGACGTAAGGCCGGATTGGCGCAAACCCGGACGGCCCCACAGCGTTGAACAAGCGACCACAACAGAAGATCCGACTTTCCCGCGCTGGAGCCCCGTACGACGGAACCAGGCGAGGATAAGTCGGCAAAATCATAGGAAGATAAGCTCAAACAGTTCACTATCTTTTAGGTGCACATTGTTATCATATCCGCATGTATTGCCTCACGGTCGAATATATAAGGCCTAGGGGGCACCCCTTCAGAACAATCAATCCCAACTCTACTACTACTTAGCCATCCACCTCAACTCTCTACCTTGTAACCCATTACACAAAGCATACTCGCCAGGACGTAGGGTGTTACGCATCTCAAAGCGGCCCGAACCTATAAACAATGTCCATTGTCTTTCGTGCATCTGGCACGAACCATTCAACTACAGTCGGCGACACCGTCCTACTCCTAAAACACCTCGAGGGGCAACCCCAGGTGTGCGGTCGGACCCAAAACACCAAAAGCTGGCGCGCCAGGTAGGGGGTGTGTCGACGATCTAAGCTAGCTCAATGGTCGTCACCTTCCACAGCAAGATCACCCTCCGTCCCGGATCCATGTTCTGCTTTGGAACGATCTCATCCATAGCAGACGAAGAGGGAACTCTACACCGCATTGCAGATCCGCCAAAAAAGAAGTCTTCTCCAACAAACTCCGAAAATACCGGAGAAGCGCAACCTCCAGCTCTCCGAAAGAAGATCGCCACGACAGCCGTGCCATTCTACCCCGACGTTCTTTTCATCGGGAGAGTGGAGTCGCCTCCCGTCTCCGACGACGAGCCGACCGCGCCAGGGGAAGAACCACCTCAGTGGGAGTCCCGTCGACGAAGAAATCAGCGCCGAAACATCCGGCGACATCACGAGGCCGGAGAACGGGATTCGGAGCAACCTGTCTCGCGAGACGAGGTCTCGGAGATGGGAGAAACTCCGGAGGAATGCGTCTTCAGAGAACGAAGGAACTCCCGACGGCGTGATCGCCGACGAGCTCAGGAACAAGCCGAGCAAGACGCAAGGCAGCGCCGGGAAAATCCACTCTTCGGTCGCAACCTGAACCCCGACTTCGCCCGAGCCATGAACACGCCGAGTGAAGTCGGAGGAGTACTAGCTCGGATAGCTGATGGACTCTCTCGGATTCCCGACGCCAAGGGCTATCGATGCCTGTTCACCCAAGCAGCCAACCATCTTCTACCTCTCGCTCACCCGCCGAACGATCTGCGACACGCCATCAACAGTCGCCGAGACGCGTGGAGCTCCATCAATGCTTCGCGCGAACGACGACACGAGAACGAGATCCGCCACCGGGAGGAGTACGACAGGGATCATGACATCCCAACTCGGAGTCAATCCACCAGAACCGAGTCAACGACGGCCTCGACTGGCGGTACTACCCGGGGACGATCGAGGAACCTCAACAACTACTCCCCTCCCCGGGACAGACATCATCTCCGACGACAAGAGGACACATGTGGAGTGTCTGCCCTTACTCCGCGCCTTAGGGCGATTCAATGGCCCCCTAACTTCAAGGTATCCAATGTCGACAAGTATGAACCTAAGCAAGATCTAGGAGGCTGGCTGGCCGTCTACACCACCGCCGCTCGAGCCACTGGAGCATCCGAGGACGTGATGACTGCGTACTTACCCATTGTCCTCGGGCAAGACGCACTACAATGGCTACGACATCTACCCTGACACTGCATCGACGACTTGAGCGATTTTAGCCGACGTTTCACCGCCAACTTTTAGTCCCTCTCCGACAAACCGACGCAACCATGGGACCTCAAATCCATCAAGCACCGGGGGGACGAAACTCTCCGGTCGTACCTCAAAAGGTTCCAGACCATGAGAAATCGTATCCCCGAGGTCACGGAGGCGGCTGTGATTGAGGACTTCTACAGAGGATCCAATGACTCGGCCTTCGTCCGAGCCATGTTGTAGAAAGCGTCGACTACCTCTGAGTAGCTGTTCCGGGAAGCCGACCTCTACATCACCGCCGACGAGCGAGCTCAAGACCTCATCGGAGGAGCGAAGCCCGCACCGGCAACACCACGACGCGACGCGAACCAGCAACCCGACAAACGCTGGGAGAAGAGACCGCGCGAAGAGGTGCATGCCACCGGACCACCTGCCTCTCACGCTCGGGGAGGACCCCGCGGAGGCGAGCGTACGCTGGACGACATCCTCGACGCCCAGTGCCCGTACCACAAGGACATGCGCCACACTCTTCGGAACTGCAGAGACTTCAAACACTCCGTCGGGCACGGCCGACCCTTCCAACCTCTACCTCCTCCTCCGCCGCGGGGAGGACCAGAAGAACCACGACAACCCCAGCAGCAGGAGGAGGGAGGAGGAGGAGCCTTCCCGCGCGTTGACAGGGAGGTCAACGTCATCTTCGGCGGACACGGATCGCAGGAGAACAGAAGACAACAAAAGCTCAACGATCGCCAGATACTGGTGGCAACCATCGGTCCTCCCGCTCCGTACCGATGGTCGGAGCACCCGATCACCTTCACTCGGGCAGACCAATGGCTCAACTTCGACCACCCAGGCAAATACCCGCTCCTCGTCGATCCGGTGATGTAACACCCTGAATTTGGGGGTATAAAATTTATTTGCTCATATTCACAAATTCAGGTGTTACTTCCCTTTTCTCATCCTTCCCCAATCTCCTCTCTCTCATTTCTATAGGAGAAAAGTGGCTATTTTATTTATAATTATAGTCTATTAGCTCAAACCCTAAGGGAGTGTGAACTGTTGCATCATGTTGAACCCTAGATTTCACTTTTGTTTGGTGCATAATTCTCAAAAAGTCTAATTTGAATTTGTGGCTCATTTGAATTTGAATCAAAAAGAGAAAATAAAAAGAAAAGAGAAAACAATTCCAAAATAAAAAGAAAAGGGAAATAAGCCCGCTTCCCCCCACCCCCTCGGCCTTTCGGCCCATCAGGCCCACCCCGCGCGCGCGCCCTCCCCCTCCCGCTCTCTCTGCCCTGGCGGGCCCACCCGTCAGCGCAGCCGCGTTCCCCGCACGCGCGCCCGCTTCCCCCGCTCTCTCTGCCCTGGCGGGCCCGCCCGTCAGCGCGGCCGCCGTCTCCGCGCCCGCCTCCCTCTCTCTCTGCCCGCGGGCCCCGCCTGTCGGCGCTGCCGCTTCCCCGCGCGTGCGCCCTCTCCCTCGCTCTCTCTCTGCTCGCGGGCCCAGGCTGTCAGCTCCCTCGTCCTCGCGTAACTGCCGCCGCCGCGCGTGCCGCGGACTCCGCGCCCACGTCGCGCGTGGAGCTCGCGCCTGCCTCGCCTCGGCCACTTGAGTCCCGAACCCCACTCGCCCTCTCACCCTCCCTCATTTGCGCACCAACAGGCCTCTCTCTTCCACCTCCCCCTCGCTGCGCGCACGCCAGAGCGCCGCCGCCGTAAACCCCGCCGTTCCGAGCTCGTTTTCCGGCCGCCGTTGGAGCTCCGCCGTGTCCATTGCCACGGTGAGCTTCGCCCCGACGTCCGCAACCCGGAACGTGCTCCAATTTCCCCTTGCCCTCCCTATTTCTCTCTGCCCACGCTCACCCGCCGTCCTCCGTGCAGCCGCCACCGTCGACTCGGGCTGTCGCCGCGTCTCCGTCGCCACCGAGGAGTCCCCGGAGTTCGCCTTGAGGTAAGGAACCTCCCATGCCCCCTCCCTTCCCCTCTTTTGCACTCTGTCGCGCCTAATTCCTCGTCGGAGTTGCTTAGCGCCGCCGCCGAGCCGCTTCGCCGTGAACCGCCCCCCTCCGGTGCCCCTGCCCCGACCCAGACCCCACCAGAGAATTCCCCGTGCCCTCCCCAACCTCCCCGGCCACTCAGGTCGCCCCGGGAACCCGCAGGGCCCCCGCGTCCCTCGTCTCCGGCGAGCTCCTCCGCCGCGGGGATGGGCGCCGCCACCTCAGCTGGCTGGGGAAGGAGACAGAAGCCAGCCGCTCCATCCCCGCCGTCCATCTTAGATCGGACGGTCCCGTTTCAAATAGCCCGAACCCAACCTCAGCCGTTCGCCTGAGATCCGACGGCCCAGAGCCGTTTCCCCCGCGCCCCGCCTTCCTGCCAATTGGGCCCCGCCTGTCAGCCCGCCTGCGCCCCGCGCTGCTCGCCCGACCCCGCCTGTCAGCCCGCCTGCGCCCCGCGCTGCCCGCCCGGTCCCGCCTGTCAGTCGCCCGCGCCTGCGCTGCCCGCCCGGCCCCGCCTGTCAGCCGCTCAGGCCGCCGCGCGCTCGCGCGCCCGCCCGCGATCTAATCTCGGGCGTTGATTTGAGATCCAACGGCCGTAGGAGCCCGATACCCCCTCGGCCGCGCGTTTTCTTAAAGAACCCCTCTGTTTTCTGGAAATTGAACCCGCCGTCCCTGGTTTCTCGCAGTTAGGTCCTCGGGCCTTTTATTTAATTCAAAATAGGTCCTTAGGGTATATTTTTAACCCCTAAACTTGTAAAATTCATAACTTTGCCATATGAACTCCAAATTAGGTGCTTCAAATTGCAAAATGTTCATAATATTATTATCTATCTGTTTATGCAATGTTTCCCTGCTGTTTCCATGTCCCAATTAATGGTTAATCATTAGGATAGGATTAAGGTTATTGGAACCTTATTTGAGGTAAATAAAAGATAGTAGACTTTAGTAAAAGTTGGAGCACTTAAGTTTATGGACTTAAACACCTAAGTTTAGGAACTTAAAACCAGATAATGATTTAATCCCACCACTGACTTAAACCTGATTAGTGGATAATGAATCCTTTTGTATAGTCCTCTACCCTAGACCTAGGGAATACCAGAGTGCCTATCCCTTTTCTATTATGAACTTGTGATCTCTCTGCTGCATATGTTTGGTATATTGTTTTTGTTTGTTATTTCCCAAGTGCATAGTGTGAATGATTACTTTACGTAGACAACGAGCAGTCTGTGTTTCCCGAGGAAGTTGCAGAGGAGGTCTCTGATCAGCAGTTTGGTGAAGGCAAGTGTCCTCTGACCCATTATGTCCTATTCATTTATAACATACCACCCCGCATTACTTAATTGAAACCTAAGGATTGACTAGCTTTATACTTTACCTTATCCTTGATGACCTTTTGGGTTATTATTATGGTTAGCATTTTGCTATTGCCTTAACCTAATCAATGAACATGATGTGACTATTTATGATACGATACTGTTATCCTGAATATGTTGATGATCTTGTGATACTCTAGGGGGCTCAGGCTGTTTCCTGAGTACCTCTCCGTAAGGACCTGTTCGTTGAGAGACCACCCGGGATAACAGTGCAACCATGAGGGTGAAATGGGGCACCCTTAGCTAAATAATTAGAGGAACTAGAGGTGTAGTTGCTTCGTCGTCGTGCCGTCAATGGGGTCCAGGCACAGTGCTTGCTCTGCCGAGGCTGAGTGCCGAGGTTCTTTCGTTTTTCTTTTGTTAGTCACTCTCCTGCGGGGAGGGGTACTGTGTTTATCAAACTGGAGAAACCTAACGGGCAGCTATGATCTCTAGGGAATCTTTGTAAAATCTACGTAGTGATACCCTGCCGGACCACCTAGGTAGTGGTCAATGGGGATTAGCTCTCCCCGGGTGTCGGTGTTTAGGGTCCGACCGCACACCCTGGGTTGCCCCTCAAGGTGTTTTTAGGAGTAGGAAGGTGTCGACAACTGTAGCAGAATGGTTCGTGCCGATCGCACGAGGAACGGTGGACAAGATTTACAGGTTCGGGCCGCTCAGTGACGCGTAACACCCTACGTCCTGATGAGTATGCTTGGTGGATATGATTACAAGAGAGCTCTCTGGATCGAGGGTACAGAGAGTTGATGTGGGTGGCTAAGTAATGGGTCGATCGTTCTGAAGGGGTGCCCCCTAGGCCTTATATACTCGACCGTGGGGCAGTACACATGGATAAGATAACAACAAGTGGCTAAAAGATAGTGAACCTCTCGAGATTATCCTTTACGTAACCCTCGCCGACTTATCCTCACGTGGCTTCGTTGCATGGAGGCCCCGACGCGGGAAAGTCGGATATCTGTTGCTGCCAATGGCTCGACGTTATGGGCCGTCCGAGTTTGCACCAATCCGGCCTCACGTCGCCCCGTGTTGCTGGTTGTTTTTCCCCAGGCCCACGAAAGAATAACCTTACGATTCATTGGGCCCTTGGGCCTTTCGTGAGGTCCTTTACTCTTTTAGTGGACCCGGGGGATATCTATCCCCCACAAGCCCCCGATCTTTGGGTTAATTTAGAAGTAATCAACCCGAAGATCTTAGGTCCAGCTTGTAGGTGATTTGAAGAAAGATGACTCCTGGCTGTTCTCTCCTGCTTCGATCATTCGTTGACCAAAACCTAGCTTTGTGTCTGTGCCTTAGAGATCGGCATTCCTGTTTGTAGGATTCTGAACCTCATTGGGTGCACCGGAGGTGCACCCAATGGGTGTAGCCCCCGAGCTTCGAGTAGATTTTAGAAAATAATCTACTCGAAGGTCTTCATCAAAGATTACTTCCATTTGTGTTCCTTTATTCCGGTTGAGGATTGGCTTCTTAATCTTGTCCCATGCCCTTAGAGATTGGTGCTATCCTGGCTTAGAATGACAATCCATGGGGTGCACCGAAGGTGCACCCAATGGGTGTAGCCCCCGACCTTCAAGTGGATTTTTTGAGGATAATTCGCTTGAAGGTCTTCTTTTTGTGTCCTCTTGCTGAAAATTACTCTTTCTGCTTATAAAAAAGTTGGCATGATGTCATCCGTGCTATGTCATCAATATTATGCTTCAGAGGTCAGCATATGTTTTGTCTTTTGCAGCTGAATTCGCAATCCTTCCGTATCTTGCTGGGTAGCATAGTGTATTTGCTCTGCACTCGATTGGACATTCGATGGACGTTCTCTGTCTAGTCTTCAAGTCATGTCTGTCGTCCATATTTTGCACTCTGCTGGCTATACTTGGCTTCCCTTTAACTCTTGTTGATATCTCATTTTTGTCTTGAGGCATTTACTGCATGCTCTGCGCAGATGTGACCATTTTGAAAAATATACTGACAATTCCTGGGCGTCCCCCCCCAATGGGTGTGGGCAAGGGACGGCTTGGTACGCTGAGTGTTTTAACCGGCTGCTTCTGAGTTGTAATGTGATGGGACGGCGAGTGTAATCATATCCTTTGCACTGTTGACTGGAGTCCCAATGGGTGTAGTGCTGCATGAAACGGCGTCCGCCGCCTGACGTGTCTTTGGACGGGTGGAGTTGTGTATTGAATGCTTAGCGACTGTTCAGTGACCGCGGTTGGAGGTGAGCGGTTGCCTTTCTCTTCTATAAATAACGCTGTTGTTCCTCTGGTTTCTTCACACCCCTCCGCTATTCCTTACTGCTTCCTTCTCTTCTTTTCTGCTTGCCTCCATGGGAAAGAAACGCAAGCGTGAGCCGACTCCTCCATCGGAGGACTTCGGCGACTCGGAGTACTCGGAGGAGGAGTTCTCCTCCGAGTCCGAGAGGTCCCCGGCCCCCGTCTCTCCCCCGGCGTCGTCCGATGACTCGGACGACTCCCAGGGGTTAGCCGCGGAGGTCTGGTCCTACATCCGGGCCGTCGAGCGCGCCGGGCTCGAGGGCTCGGATGAGTCCGAGTACTCCTCGGAGGAGGAGGACTCGGACGACGGCGGCGAGGGCGGGGACGACGACGACGACGACGACGATGACGACGACGACGACGACGACGACGACGACGACAGCGGCGGTGGCGGGGGCTGCACCAGGGGCGGCGGCGACAGGGGCGGCACCAAGAGCGGCGGCGGCGGGGGCGGCACCAAGAGCGGCGGCGGCGGGGGCGGCACCAAGAGCGGCGGCGGCGGCAGGGGTAGGGCCAGTGGCTAGATGCCACTGGTCCTTTTAAATATTAGTATAGATTAGAAATAGTATAGTTAGATAATGTAGTAGTATTAGTAATGTAGAATAGTATAGTGTAGCGTAGTAGTAGTAGTAGCAGTAGAGTGTAGTATAGTAGTAGAAATAGGGAAGTATCAACTCATAATGAGTTGATTTGTAAATGTTGTTACTTCCCTTGAATGAAGAACAAGTCCGGTTTCCTTTTGATGAATCGTTTCGTTTGACTGTGAATCTGAGTCTTTTGAGGCCATAGACGAACAGCTTGATCATTATACTGATGCTTCCGAGCAATATTGCAGTCTGTATCAATGTCTTTAGGAGTAATGTCGAGTGATCGGAAGTCGCCGTCGACATTTTAGAAGTAATGCCGAGTGATCGGAAGTCGCCGTCGACATTTTTAGAAGTAATGCCGAATAGTTGAACTCCAGATCATCGTTTTAGAGGCAACGCCGAGTGACTAAGTAGTGACTTCGGCATTTTAGAGGCAATGCCGAACAATTTAACTCAAGGTCAGCGTTTTAGAGGCAACGCCGAGTGATTGAGGATCAACGTTGGCATTTCTAGAAGTAATACCGAACGGTTGAGCCCGAGGTCAGTGTTTTAGAGGCAACACTGAGTGACTGAATAGTGACGTCGGCATTTTAGAGGCAGCGCCGAGTTATTGAACTCGAGATCAGCGTTTTAGAGGCAACGCCGAGTGATTGAGGGTCAACGTTGGCATTTTAGAAGTAATGCCGAACGATTGAACTCAAGGTCAGCGTTTTAGAGGCAACGCCGAGTGACTGAATAGTGACGTCGGCACTTTAGAGGCAGCGCCGAGTAATTTAACTCAAGGTCAGCGTTTTAGAGGCAACGCCGAGTGATTGAGGATCAACGTTGGCATTTCTAGAAGTAATACCGAACGGTTGAGCCCGAGGTCAGTGTTTTAGAGGCAACACCGAGTGACTGAATAGTGACGTCGGCATTTTAGAGGCAGCGCCGAGTTATTGAACTCGAGATCAGCGTTTTAGAGGCAACGCCGAGTGATTGAGGGTCAACGTTGGCATTTTAGAAGTAATGCCGAACGATTGAACTCAAGATCAGCGTTTTAGAGGCAACGCCGAGTGACTGAATAGTGACGTCGGCACTTTAGAGGCAGCGCCGAGTTATTGAACTCGAGATCAGCATTTTAGAGGCAACGCCGAGTGATTAAGGGTCAACGTTGGCATTTTAGAAGTAATGCCGAACGATTGAACTCAAGATCAGCGTTTTAGAGGCAACGCCGAGTGACTGAATAGTGACGTCGGCATTTTAGAGGCAACGCCGAGTTATTTCGAGGATTAGCACCCGAGTTAGGAGAGGGCCCACCAGTTCCTTGGGAAATAACTGCCGAATGACCACGTGGCATGCCGGGATTTCGGAAATAACTGCCGAGTGATGACTGGGCACTTTTTGAAACGGTATCTGGTCCGAGAATATCCCATAAGAGTTACACTTTTAGCCGCCTTTGCTTTCCGCGCCCTAGTTCTTGCGTTCCTGCTTCCAAATCCTCTCTGCGCTTGCTTCCAATTCGCTCGCTGGTGAAATTGAGATGGCTCCCAAGAGGAAAATCGCGAGTTCTTCCGCTGTGGTGATTCCCCCAATTGATCCCAACAGCCAGTTGCCTTTCGCAGGTAACCACACGTCCATCATCTCTGAAACCGAACTCCTCCACCTCGTGTCCATTGGGGTTCTTCCTCCACGGGAACTCTGTTCTTGGCGGATTTGCCATGGAACTACGGTCCCGACGGAGGATACCCACGAGTCCGTGGTTTACGCTCCCTTTCTTCTCCGCGGCCTTGGCCTTCCTATTTCTCCCTTTTTCCGTGGTCTTCTTGATTTCTACCACATCAACTTAACCCATCTGAACCCTAACTCAATTCTGCAAATTTCTATCTTCGTCCACTTATGTGAGGCTTTTCTTGGCGTGCTGCCGCATTTTGGCTTGTGGAAACACCTGTATCATTGTCGCCCTGGGATGGCCGGGGGACAGCATCAGTTGGTTGGAGGTGCCAGCTTGGAGATGCGCCGGGGACGGAAAACTGAGTATCTTGAGATCCCCCTTAAAGACAGCATTAAGGGATGGCGCCTGGAATGGTTTATAGTTGATAACTGTGGAAATTCTCTCCCCCCCCGGTCAGGAAGACAGCCAGATGTTCGCACCCCGAGTTGGACCGAGTCTCCTACAGACGAAGAGGTGGTTGAGGCCAGTGTGCTGCTAGCTGAAGTTGGGCTATTGAAAGAGAGGGGTTTGACTGCTGAAGCTATAGTTGCTGACTTCGTTTTCAAAAACATTCAGCCACTGAAAGACAGGGTCCACCCGGCTTATCTGTATCAAGGGCTAGCCGATCCAACTCGAGTTACCGATAGAAGAATCCCTTCTGTAGATTTGGTGAGCCGACTGGAGATGATTCTCAGAGGCAAAGTATCCAATGTTGGTGCTCCGGTGGCGTATTCAGCCTGGAATCTGCCTCCTGCCAAGGCCTTCACTCATTTCGTGTCAAACCCACCTTCAACTGATGGCAATTTGGGCCTTAGAACGCGGCCTTCTGACGATTAGGTTAATGCTTTGGTTGCCTCACTTGGGAAAATCCCTGATGATGAACGACAAATCCATTTCGAGGTGCCGTTGGATCCTACTGATGCTGAAATAAATGCCGTGCTTGACATGTTGGCTGAAGATTCTTCTGACGCTATTCCTGCTGATTCATTGGCGGTGGCACCTCTCCCAGAGGTCGGTATAATCTTGGATGTTCAGAGACCTGTCCGTGCTCGCTCGAAGCGTCCCCGCCGAACCAATCAGACTGATCTTCCTGTTGATGAGCAGAAAAAGAAGAAGAGACGTATTCGGCGAGTATCTAGTTTGGATCAGGGTGCTGGGCCCTCGGTTCTTGCTGATGAGGAGGTTCCTGCGCCTGAATTTGTTGATGCTGATCCCAATGGGTGTGGTACAACTGTTGCTGATCCCAATGGGTGTGGTCCATCTGTTGCTGATCCCAATGGGTGTGGTCCATCTGTTGCTGATGAAGACGACGAAGAGGAAGAGGATGAGGTTCCTCTGACTCGGAAGAACAGTCGGCAATTCCTCGCCAGTGGGGAAAGTAGTGGGGTTCCTTCTCCGGCTTTATCTGCTCTTGTTGGTCTGCAAAACATATCCCTGGCCGACTTTGATCAAACTCTCGAGGATATGGTCCCAGAGGATTTGCTATCAGGGCCAGTGGATGATGATGTTACAGAAGCTTGTGATGCCGTGCCGGACGCTGGGTTGAGGTCATCCCGTGCCTCATCAACCTTAGAGCGCGATCTTGAGGGACGGGATGTTAACCTGGATTGTCCTGATTCCATGGAAGTAGCCGAGGGCCCATCAACCTTAGAGATGGTTATTGCTGAAAATCTGGACCCCAGGGATGGTGTTGATACCTGTCCAGCCCCCGAGGGTGTCGTCGGGGACGACTTAGCCCGGGCGAAGAGTGCAAGCTACTGCCCAGCCCCCGAGGGTGTTGCCGGGGATAACCCGGCTCAAGTGGGCAGTGCCAACTATGGCCCAGTCCCCGAGGGTGCCCAAACAGGGTCTCCTTCCGGCGCTTCCATGGACGTTCACGCTGGGTCACCTCCACACTCTGGCTGCATGGTGGTGGCCCAAACTTCAGACCGGGGTGTCGCTTTGGAGAGCAGCGTCCCCGTTGATCGAGTATCCGGCTCTGTTGAAGGAGATGAACTGATTCCCACTGTTCCATTGCATGCTGCTTCGGGTGATGACCTTGCGCCGGGTTATCATCTGATTTCTCCTGACTTGGGGATCCCTTCGTTCTTCTCCAACCTCCAGGTACTGTGCTGTTTCTTAGCTTGACTTTCACATAAACTCTTGCCATTATGCTCATCTGCTCTTCTCATCAGGTTTTGATGGACGGGATGACCAGCCAGCTGAAATTGCATGGCGCTCCTATCCCTGAAGTAGCTTCATCCTTTTCGTGTTGGAATCCGGTGTCTCTTCATCGCCGTGTATCCGAGTTGGAGGCGGCTAACGCTGGTTAGTGCCCCTTTTTCTTTTCTTCGTGCTTGTTGTGGACTGTTTTACCTTCTAACCTCGCTTTGTTTGGTTATCCTTCGCTAGGAATGACTCGACAGATTACACTGCTTGAGGAGAAACATTCTCAAGAACGGGCTGAATTGTCTCAGCGGTGCACTGATCTTGAGGAAAGGTATTCTCAAGGTCAGATTGAGCTGAGTCAAGTCTCTGCCGCCCTAGATGATGCCAACGCGTTGAGTTCTTCCCTGCATGCTCAGCTCGACTCTGAAAAGGTGAAATACGAAACTGTGCTTTTGTCTTGCTGTGCTCCTGTTATCTGCCTGGTTTTCTGAAGTAACCGATTTGCGCTTGCAGGAAGAAAAACGCATCCTTGCCGCTTCTCGTGACAATCTTGATAGGTTGTATCGAGATTCTAGCAACTCGTTGACTATTCTGGAGAGGAGTCATCGCTTTTCCATGGAGGAGTTGAACAATCTTCGCTATAAGCTGCAGGAGTCCTTGGATGATGTGATTCGCCTTCGGGAGTTGATATCGGCTAAAGACGTTGTCATCAAGAATCTGCGTGCTTCCAAGAAATCCGTTACCCAGGAGCTAGAAGCTGCCCAGTTGGCTGTCAAGGTTGCTGAAGAGACTTCCAATACTCTGAGAGCCCAACGCGATAGGGCCATGGATAAGGCCATTCGGGCGGGACGAATTCTGATGAGGAGGCCTGGCGTAGTCGTTCCTGAAGATATAAGGGCTGACGTGAACGCTGCCCCTGACTCCTCGAGTCGTCCTTCTTCGTCGACTGCTCCTGGAAAAGACATTGCAAAATAGAGAAAACATTTCGCGTGCTCCGAGCGCACAGCTTGCATGATTGAACATTTGTTAGAGGACACCGGTTTATTTGAACAACATAATTACTCACTTATTGTATCAGAATTTTTTAGTTAATGAGTTTGCATGATGACTATGAATTTTGTCTGTGGGATATGGAAATCATCCCCTGAATTAAATAGGCGAGAGCATGTTGCATTGGTCTTAAGTAGACGCCGACTGGAGTTGATTGCTTCGTTAGCTGGGCATAGTGGTCGCCCTGGGTTAAGTAAAGCGTGAGCATGTCACACCGCCTTGAGTCGTTGCCGACTCAAGTCGATTGCTCCATTAGCAGGGCATAGTGGTCACCCCGAGTTAAGTAAGCATGAGCATGTCGCACCGCCTTAAGTCGTTGCCGACTTAAGTCGATTGCTCCGTTAGCAGGGCATAGTGGTCACCCCGAGTTAAGTAAGCGTGAGCATGTCACACCGCCTTAAGTCGTTGCCGACTTAAGTCGATTGCTCCGTTAGCAGGGCATAGTGGTCACCCCGAGTTAAGCAAGAATGCGAGTCAATCGTAAATAAATTGAGTATCCTTGAAACCTTTTCTTTATTGATGACATATTTCCACTTTACAGAGTACATCATTGTTATCCCAACAGTTTTGAGGTACGGCTAAGGATAAAACTTTCTCAGGTTTTCTATGTTCCAAGAGTTCCCGACTTCCGTGCCATCCATTTGGGTGAGGCGATATGATCCAGGCCGAGTGACTTCTGCTACTATGAAGGGTCCTTCCCATAAGGGTGATAACTTGTGTCGTCCTTCTCCTGTTAGAATTCGGCGAAGGACGAGCTCCCCTACTGAAAAGGATCATTGCTGCACAGCCTTGTCGTGATAGCGCCTTAGAGTCTGCTGGTACCTCGCTGACTGGATTACTGCGCTTAGCCGTTCTTCTTCGAGTACGTCTATGTCCTCCAGCCTGGTGGTCTCAGCTTCTGCTATGCTTTCAAAAATCAGCCTTGGCGCCCCAAACTTGAGATCAGCAGGCAGCACTGCCTCCGACCCATAGACCATGAAGAAAGGAGTGTTTCCATGCAAAGCTCGGCTAGGTTGGGTTCTTAGGCTCCAAACAACATAGGGTAATTCCCTTATCCACTTTCCTGCGAATTTTTCGTTCTTATCGAAAATCTTTTTCCTGAGTGCATCCAATATCATCCCGTTGGCTCGCTCAACTTGCCCGTTGGCTCTTGGATGGGCTACAGACGCATACTTGATCTGAATGCTTTTTTGCTCGCAGAAGTCAAAGAATTCTGAACTCGTGAAATTGGATCCTAAGTCAGTTATGATGCTGTTTGGTATCCCGAATCTGAATATTATGTCTTGTATGAATTCCACGGCCTTAGCAGAAGTTAAGGAGGCAATGGGCTTGAACTCTATCCATTTAGTGAACTTGTCAATTGCTACCAACACATGAGTATATCCCCCTTGAGCTTTCTTGAAAGGTCCAATCATGTCCAGCCCCCAGCATGCGAAAGGCCAGGTTACTGGTATGGTCTGCAGCTGCTGTGCTGGCAGATGTTGTTGCTTTGACAAGTATTGGCAGGCTTCGCATCTCTGAACTAACTCGGCTGCATCATTCTTTGCTGTTGGCCAATAGAATCCTGACCTGAAGACCTTCCCAACTAGTGTTCTGGAGGCTGCATGTATCCCACATTGTCCAGCGTGGACTTCTTCTAAGAGTTGCTTTCCAGTGGATGGGAGAATGCACTTTATGAAGACACCTGATGCACCCCTTCTGTATAATGTTTCCCCAATAAGTGTATAGTGAGCTGATTGTCTTGCAATGCGCTCTGCCGAGTTCTTATCATCTGGTTCTTCTTCATTCCTTATGTACTTAATGATTGGCTTTCTCCAGTCATCGGGATTTGACTCGGGTTGATCTATGATGTTGCATTCTTCCATTTGACCCAATGAGATACTTGGCTGCAGAATTTCTTGCACAAAAACCCCGGGTGGAACCTGAGCTCGACTGGATCCTAGCTTGGACAGTACATCGGCTGCTACATTCCGATCTCTTTCCACATGATGAAATTCCAGACCCTCGAGCTTATCCTCCAGTTTTCGGACGGCAGCGCAGTATCTTCCCATCGAATCGTTTGAGCAATCCCACTCCTTATTTATCTGGCTGATGACTACCAGAGAATCCCCATATACCATTAATCTTTTGACGCCCAGTGATATGGCAATGTTCAATCCATGGATCAAAGCTTCATACTCGGCTGCATTGTTGGAGGCCGGGAATAGCAGCTGGAGGGCGTACTTGAGGTGTTCGCCTCCTGGTGCAGTGAAAAGAATCCCCGCTCCTGCTCCCTGCAGTTTGAGTGAGCCATCAAAATACATTCGCCATACTTCTGCAGTCTCCGGGTTGTCTGGTACTTGTTGTTCAGTCCACTCTGATACGAAATCAACCAGTGCTTGGGTTTTGATTGCAGTGCGAGGCCGAAACTCGATGTCATGAGATCCCAGTTCACAGGCCCACTTGGCTATTCGACCGATGGCTTCCTTGTTGTGAAGAATATCCCCTATTGGAAAACTTGTGACTACTATGACTTTGTGGTCGTCAAAGTAGTGACGCAGCTTGCGGGCAGTTAGAAGTACTGCATACAATAATTTCTGAACTTGAGGATACTTTTTCTTTGAGGGGCCGAGGACCTCACTGATGAAGTAGACAGGATGTTGTACCGGGTAGGCATGCCCTTCTTCTACTCGCTCGACTACCAACGCGGTGCTTACCACGTGAGTCGTGCAAGAGATATACAATAGCAAATCTTCAGCTGGTTGAGTTGATGTAGCTCGCCGAGGTGGTTTCAGCACTGGTGGTGTTGTCAAGAATTTTTTCAGAGCATCCAGAGCTTCTTGTGCTTCTAAAGTCCACTGGAATTTATCCACCTTCTTGAGTAACTTGTAAAACGGCAAACCTTTTTCTCCCAGCCTGGATATAAATCTGCTCAAAGCTGCCATGCATCCAGTAAGTCGCTGAACCTTCTTCTGCGACCGAGGTGCTTCCATCTTCATGATAGCCTCAATTTTATCCGGATTAGCTTCAATTCCCCGGTTGCTGACAATAAATCCGAGCAACTTTCCGGCTGGTACCCCAAAAACACATTTCTCGGGATTAAGCTTCCATCTATACCGCCTCAGGCTGTTGAAAACCTGTTGCAAATCTTCAATGAAGTCTTTTGAGTCCTGTGTTTTGATCACCACGTCATCCACATAAGCCTCCACACGCTTGCCCCAGTGATCGGCTAAGCATGTCTGAATAGCTCTCTGGTAAGTTGCTCCAGCGTTCTTGAGGCCGAACGGCATGGAGGTATAACAGAAAGCGCCAAACGGAGTAATGAATGCCGTTTTTTCTTCATCTTCCTTCGCCAGACTGATCTGATGATACCCGGAATAGCAATCCAAGAAAGACAGCATAGAACACCCAGCGGTGGAGTCCACCACCTGATCTATCCTTGGGAGCCCGAAGGGATCCTTCGGACAGTGTTTGTTGAGATCGGTATAATCAACACACATGCGCCAGTCCACTTTATTCTTTTTGAGTACAAGAACAGGATTGGCTAACCACTCAGGATGTAATACTTCTCTAATGAATCCAGCCGCGACCAAGCGAGCTAACTCGGCGCGAATGGCTTCCCTCTTATCAGGCGTGAAACGACGTAATTTCTGCCGAATCGGCCTCGCCTGGGGAAAAACCTTCAATTTGTGCTCGGCCAGTTCTCTCGGGACTCCCGGCATATCCGCAGGTTGCCATGCGAATACATCTCGGTTATCTTGCAGAAACCGGACGAGCGCGCTTTCCTATTTGTCATCCAAACTGGAGCTGATGATGGCCGTCTTGCGCTCATCAGCAAACCCCAGGTTGATTCTCTTGGTTTCTTCAGTCGGCCGCATAGAGGTCGCGGTCTGAGCTTCATTTGCTGGTATTGCGAGGTCCTCCTCAGGCTTAGAGTTCGCCATTGCGGAGGGAGCTGTCGATGACTTGGCGGTGAGGGCTGCTTGAATAGCCACTCGGAAACATTCTGCGGCGCCTTGGAGGTCGGCGCGTACAGTTATGATCCCTTGTGGCCCTGGCATCTTTAGTATCATGTATGTGTAATGCGGAATGGCCATGAACTTGGCCAATCCTGGTCTCCCGATGATGGTGTTGTACCCGCAGTCGAAGTTCGCCACTTCAAACCTCAGGAACTCGGTTCTGTAGTTCTCCGGAGTTCCAAAGGTGACCGGCATGTAGATGTGGCCCAGCGGGTATTCCCCTTCCGTCGGCACGATGCCGAAGAAAGGAGTGTCCGACTCGTGGAGCTCTTTGAGATGAACTCCCAAGCTCTGGAGTGTCCGGGGGAAGGTGATGTTGATGCTGCTCCCCCCGTCCACTAACACCTTTTTCACCCGGCTCTCTCGGATCACCGGATCGACGAGAAGCGGGTACTTGCCCGGGTGGTCGAAGTTGAGCCATTGATCCGCCCGAGTGAAGGTGATCGGGTGCTCCGACCATCGGTATGGGGCGGGAGGGCCGATGGTCGCCACCAGTATCTGGCGATCATTGAGCTTTTGCTGTCTTCTGCTCTCCTGCGATCCGTGTCCGCCGAAGATGACGTTGACCTCCCTGTCAACGCGCGGAAAAGCTCCTCCTCCTCCTCCCTCCTCCTGCCGATGGGGTTGTCGGGGTTCATCTGGTCCTCCCCTCGGCGGAGGAGGAGGTAGAGGTTGGAAGGGTCGGCCGTGTCCGACGGAGTGCTTGAAGTCTCGGCAGTTACGAAGAGTATGGCGCATGTCCTTGTGGTACGGGCACTGGGCGTCGAGGATGTCGTCCAGTGTGCGCTCGCCTCCACGGGGTCCTCCTCGGGCGCGAGAAGCAGGTGGTCCGCCGGCGGCGTGTACTTCTTCGCGTGGCCTCTTCTCCCACCGCTTGTCGGGTTGCTGGTTCGTGTCACGTCGTGGCGCAGCCGGTGCGGGCTTTGCTCCTCCGATGAGATCCTGGGCTCGCTCGTCGGCGGTGATGTAGAGGTCGGCTTCCCGGAACAGCTCCTCCGAGGTGGTCGGCGCCCTTTGCAGTATGGCTCGGACGAAAACCGAGTCATTAGATCCTCGGTAGAAGTCCTCGATCACGGCCGCCTCCGTGACATCGGGGATTCGATTCCTCATGGTTTGAAACCTCTTGAGGTACGATCGGAGAGTTTCGTCCCCCCGGCGCTTGATAGATTTAAGGTCCCACGGTTGCGCCGGCTTGTCGGAGAGGGACTGGAAGTTGGCGGTGAAACGCCGACTGAAGTCTCCCCAGGCATCGATGCAGTGTCGGGGTAGATGTCGTAGCCATTGCAGCGCGTCTTGTCCAAGGACGATGGGCAAGTACGCGGTCATCACGTCTTCGGATGCTCCGGCAGCTCGAGCAGCGGTGGTGTAGACGGCTAGCCAACCCCATGGATCCTGCTTAGGTTCATACTTGTCAACATTGGATACCTTGAAGTTGGGAGGCCATTGGATGGCCCTAAGGCGCGGAGTAAGGGCGGACACTCCGCACGTGTCCTCCTGTCGTCGGGGTCGATGCCTGTCCCGGGGAGGGGAGTTGTGGTTGTGATTCCTCGACCGTCCCCGGGAGGTTCCGCCAGTTGAAGCCGTTGCCGACTCAGTCCTGGTAGCTTGGCTCTGAGTCGGGGCGCCATGATCCCTGTCGTACTCCTCTCGACGACGAAGTTCGTTCTCATGCCGCCGTTCCCGCGAAGCGTTGATGGAGCTCCGCGCGTCCCGGCGACTGTTAATGGCGTGTCGTAGATCGTTCGGCGGGTGAGCAAGCGGTAGAAGATGGTTGGCCGCCTGGGTGAACAGTCGTCGGTAGCCGTCGGCGTCAGGAGTCCGAGGAAGTCCTTCTGCTATCCGAGCCAGCACCCCTCCGACTTCGCTCGGCGTGTTCATGGCTCGGGCGAAGTCGGGGTTCAGATTGCGCCCGAAGAGTGGATTTTCTCGACGTTGCCTTTCATCCTGCTCGGCCTGTTCCTGAGCTCGTCGGCGATCACGTCGTCGGGAGTTCCTTCGCTCTCTGAAGACGCGTTCTTCCGGGGTTTCTCCTACCTCCGAGACCTCGTCTCGTGAGACAGGTTGTTCCGGATTCCGCTCTCCGGCTGCGTGATGTCGTCGAACATTCCTGCGCCGGTTCCTTCGTCGACGGGACTCTCGCTGAGGCGGTTCCTCCCCGGGTATAGTCGGCTCGTCGTCGGAGATGGTGGGCGATTCCGCCCTTCCGACGAAGAGGACGTCGGGGTAGAACGGTGCTGCCGTCGTGGTGATCTTCTTCCGGGGGGTCGGAGGTCGCGCCTCTCCGGTATTGTCGGAGTTTGTTGAGGAAGACTCCTTTTTCGGCGGATCCGCGATACGGTGCAGAGTTCCTTCTTCGTCTGCTACGAATGAGATTGTCCCGAAGCAGAACATAGATCCGGGGCGTAGGGCGATCTTGCTGTAGAAGGAGATGGCCATTGAGCTAGCTTGGATTGTCGACACACCCCACACCTGGCGCGCCAGCTGTCGGTGTTTAGGGTCCGACCGCACACCCGGGGTTGCCCCTCAAGGTGTTTTTAGGAGTAGGAAGGTGTCGACAACTGTAGCAGAATGGTTCGTGCCGATCGCACGAGGAACGGTGGACAAGATTTACAGGTTCGGGCCGCTTAGTGACGCGTAACACCCTACGTCCTGATGAGTATGCTTGGTGGATATGATTACAAGAGAGCTCTCTGGATCGAGGGTACAGAGAGTTGATGTGGGTGGCTAAGTAATGGGTCGATCGTTCTGAAGGGGTGCCCCCTAGGCCTTATATACTCGACCGTGGGGCAGTACACATGGATAAGATAACAACAAGTGGCTAAAAGATAGTGAACCTCTCGAGATTATCCTTTACGTAACCCTCACCGACTTATCCTCATGTGGCTTCGTTGCATGGAGGCCCCGACGCGGGAAAGTCGGATATCTGTTGCTGCCAATGGCTCGACGTTATGGGCCGTCCGAGTTTGCACCAATCCGGCCTCACGTCGCCCCGTGTTGCTGGTTGTTTTTCCCCAGGCCCACGAAAGAATAACCTTACGATTCATTGGGCCCTTGGGCCTTTCGTGAGGTCCTTTACTCTTTTAGTGGACCCGGGGGATATCTATCCCCCACACCGGGCAGAAAGGGAATCATGACTCATGGGTAAAGTGTGCGACCTCTGCAGAGGGTAGTGAAACTGATATATCAGCCGTGCTCACGGTTAAGAGCAACCTTGGGATCCTCTTTGATTAGAGATACAGATGGTTCGAGATACAAGGATTATGTTATGGTTTTGGTTCGAATATGATGATGTTGTTCCTCGATGAGGAAATGGTTCATGGGTTGGTTAATGCTAAAATCTGGCTTCTACTAATGATAAATACCTGACCAACTAAAAGCAACTGCTTGAACCTAACCCCACATAAAGCTAGTCCACTTCAGCCAAACGGGACATTTGCTGAGTACGTTGATGTGTACTCATCCTTGCTTTACCACAAAACACCAGGTTGTCCGCATTGTAATCACTGCTCAGGAGAAGGCGAAGTCGTGGAAGGAGACTTCCAGGAGTTCCAAGACTACGACGAATTCTAGGTGTGGGTTGGCGGCAACCCCCAGTCAGTTGCCTGTGAAGGCCTTATCTTTACTGCGTTTCGCTAGCACTTTGATTTAACTGTTAAGTTGTTGTTTATGTGGATGTCTATAACTCTGTGATGTAATAAGTTAATACTCTTTTATGTTATTATTCGAGCATTGTGCGACGATGTTCATTTATGTAATCGTTGTGTACGTGAGTTCTGATCCTGGCACGTACATAGTTCGCATTCGGTTTGTCTTCCAAAACCGGGTGTGACATAAGTGGTATCAAAGCCGTGCTGACTGTAGGACCGCTGACCTAGAGTAGCACTGGTCGTACTAAGGACTATTGACCTTCCCTCTCACCTTGACCTCTGATGTTACTTCAAAAGTCGGTCACCTCGACCAACCCTATGTTTTACTACATATATATACTATATTATACCTTGTTAAAATTTTTATCTTATTCTGTCTATAGTTTATTCACTTGTCATATTAGTTCTGCTCTTACTCTTATACTTACGGTGTCTTTTGTAGATGGCTCGTCTTAGACACACTGCACGTAAGTCGGTGATTCCTTTCCTGCCGTCTCGACTTGCGGAGCGTCCTCTGCACCGCACCGTGTCCGGTCAGTCGAGTCACCTGGAGAGACTGCACCACCGCCTGCGTGAGGAGCAGGAACGCCGGCGCTAGCACAGAGAGCAGCAGGGCTCTTCCTCCCCATCCCAGCAAGAGGTGGAGTCCGTGAGGCCCCGTTCCTCTGTTGCCCAGCTGGAGGCGCCCCTTGCACCACCGCGGGATGTCCCGGCTGTTGGAGGAGACCCCGACGACGACTCAGACCACAGCACGGAGTCTTCTGAGCCGCAGGAGGCAGAGGGATGGGTCGCCCGACCCATCACCCGTGACGCCGCCCGCGGTTGTCACTTCCACGACGCACTCGACACCTTGCTGCGCCGGGCTTTTGACTGGCACACCTGGTCGATCGAGTATCGTTGTGTAGTCTACCAGCACAGTCGCGGGAGGTACCCGGACAGATGGGAGGCTACCTGCCTAGTTCGCCGTCCGGAGGATGACCTCCGGGGTGCAGAGGCCGTTTCGGAGCACTATTCCATCTCCGAGAGGGACACTGCGGAGGCGGCTATGCAGGATGCAGCACGACGTGCACTCTCCCAGTACTGTTCTTTGTTCGATGGCGTGGCCGACGGTCTTAACCTTCGGTACTACCCCCGCCGCCCTACTGGCAGCACAGAGAGTGTGGTTGTCTCACCTGTTGGTGAGGCTAACCCTAGGTTGAGCAGCACAGTCAACCTAGTCGCAGTGCTTAACACCGAGCTGGATCACTCTCTGGACGAGCTGAGCAGGGCTCGAACGGAGATTGCGGAGTTGCGTGCTGAGCTGGCAGAGCGCCATCACCAGGAGGGCGGTTCTCCCGCTCCTGTTGGAACTCAGCACCCATACCGCTCACCGCCACGAGGTCACCACACTTATGGTTCCCCTGCCTGTAAGACCAGGATAGATCTGGATCCTTAGATCGTTAGCGTCAAAGTTTGTAATAATTCCTAAGTCAGATGTCTCAGTCTTAAAATAGTTAGTTTAGTTTGCTTATCAGTTGCTTCCAATTAGCTTAGTTTGCTTATCAGTTGCTTGCATACTTGTTATGATGAACTTGTGCTGGATTTGAATCGTTGTAATGACTGTTGCCAACCTGTGGGTTTCTCCTGCAGTTTGGCCTAGCTATAATGTTAGTAAAGTCAGTTATTTAGTTGGGAAGCCATTTACTCCTACTTTCCTTCTTATCTGAGAAGCTGTGTTGAATCGTAATAAGGATCAGTGAAGCTCTTTGTTCACTCAGTGTCATGAAGAATTCCGTATTCTCTTTTCTTATGCTGGAGGGTTGAAAGATCAACGCTGATGTATGAATGTCTTCCACAGATGTCGGACAACAGGCGCCGATGCAACAGGCGTGCTCAGCAAGAGCAGCATGACCAGCAGGAGGAACAACAGAGGCAGCCTCCCCCGCCACCCCCGATGACAGTGGAGCAGATGTTCTTGATGCAGACTCAGGCAGTGCAGGCCATTGGGCAGACTCTGGCAGCCATGCAGCAGGCTCAACAGCAACCCCAACCCCAGTTGCAAGTACAGATGCCCCAGATGCCACGGGATAAGCGTGGTGAGTTCATGAGAGGGCACCCTCCTACCTTCGCCCATTCTGCCGACCCCATGGATGCAGAAGACTGGCTGCGCGCAGTGGAAAGAGAACTGCGCACCGCTCAATGTAACGACAGGGAGAAGGTTCTGTATGGTCCCCATCAGCTAAGGGGAGCAGCCCAGTCCTGGTGGGAGTCCTACCTCGCCACCCATGCTGACCCCGAAGCCATCACCTGGGAAGAATTCAGCGAGAGTTTCCGCAGGTACCATGTGCCGGAGGGACTGATGATCGTAAAGAAGGAGGAGTTTCTGGCTCTGACAGGGACCCCTGTCTGTTAGTGAATACAGAGACAAGTTTCTGCAGCTATCTCGTTATGCACCTGAGGATGTCAACACTGATGCTAAAAGGCAGTACAGGTTCATGAGGGGTTTAGTGGATCCCCTGCATTACCAGCTGATGAACCACACCTTCCCCACCTTCCAGCACCTGATCGATAGGGCAGTTATGACTGAGAAGAAGCGTAAGGATATGGAAGATCGGAAGCGTAAGATGAGTGGACCCCAGTCCGGAAGCATCAGCCGTCCACGTTTCTCAGGCAGTTCATCTCAGCAAGGCAGGCCTGGTCACCCGCAAGGATATCAGAATCAGAACCAGCGACCGCATCAGCAGCAGTTTCAGAGGCAGTATCAACAGCAGCAGCAGCAGTATCGTCAGCACAGCCAGCAGGGAGGTAATCAGTATCAGAAGCAGAACAACCAGGCACCTCGCCTTCCTGCCCCAGCAGCAAACTAGAGCAACCAAGCAGCCCCAGCACAAGGAGGAGGCAGAGGATGTTTCCACTGTGGAGAACAAGGCCACTGGGCGATGCAGTGCCCGAAGAAGATGGCGCAGCAGCAGACCAACCCCAATGCTCCAACAAGGCAAGGAGTACTGCAGCCGACAGCAGGCAATCGTAACCAAGCGTACAACCGTGGAAAGGTGAACCACTTGGAGGCTGAAGCGATCCAGGATGCACCAGATGTGGCAGTAGGTATGTTCTCAGTCGAATCTCATCCCGCAAAAGTGCTATTTGATACTGGTGCAACTCATTCATTTGTCACTGCAACATGGGTAGAATTGCATAACATCTCAGTAGAGGCAATGATGCCGCCTATGAGGATTAATTCGGTTGGTGGCAAGGTGCAAACAGATAAAATATGCTCAAATATAAGGGTGGAAATAAGGGGGATAGGATTCCCCAGTGATCTAATAGTAATAGACACCCCTGGGATAGATGTCATTCTAGGGATGAATTGGTTAATGAAGTATGAAGCGAATGTTAGCTGTGACAAGAGGACCGTAACATTGAAGTCCCCGTCAGGAGAAGAGGTAGTGGCCGAGCTAAGGATGCCTAAATCAGCGGAGGGTGTCTGTCACCAGATTTCAGTTGATAGTAGGGAGCCCAACCCGCTCGAGACTATCAAGGTTGTGTCGGACTTTCCGGACGTATTTCCCGAGGAGCTAACGGGCATGCCACCCGAGAGAAAAGTTGAGTTTGCCATAGAGCTTATCCCTGGTACCGCCCCCATTTCCAAAAGAGCCTACCGAGTGTCTGGACCAGAATTGGTGGAACTCAAGAAGCAGATAGATGAGATGTTAGAGAAGGGTTACATCAGACCAAGTACCTCGCCTTGGGCCACTCCAGTGCTGTTTGTAGAGAAGAAAGATGGTACCAAAAGGATGTGCATAGATTACAGAGCCTTGAATGAAGTCACTGTCAAGAACAAGTACCCCCTGCCAAGGATAGAAGATTTGTTCGACCAGCTCAGAGGTGCCAGCGTATTCTCGAAGATAGATCTGAGATCAGGTTACCATCAACTCAGAATCCGACCCTCGGACATACCAAAGACAGCATTCATCACCAAGTACGGGTTATATGAATTCACAGTTATGTCCTTTGGTTTGACAAATGCGCCAGCCTTCTTTATGTACCTGATGAACAGTGTGTTCATGGATTATCTGGACAAGTTTGTGGTAGTGTTTATCGATGATATTCTCATATACTCTCAAAGTGAGGAAGATCATGTAGAGCATTTGAAGATGGTATTGCAAAGACTTCGAGAGCATCAGCTGTATGCCAAGCTGAGTAAATGCGAGTTCTGGATTCATGAAGTCTTGTTTCTGGGTCACATCATAAATCAAGATGGGTTGGCAGTGGATCCAAAGAAAGTGGCAGATATCCTGAACTGGAAAGCACCAAAGGATGTTCGTGGGATCAAGAGCTTCATTGGAATGGCTGGGTATTACAGGCGTTTCATCGAAGGCTTCTCAAAGATCGCTAGACCAATGACAGCGTTACTAGCGAAGAAAGTTGAGTTCAAGTGGACCCAAAAGTGTCAGGAAGCATTTGAAGAACTGAAAAATAGATTGACTACAGCTCCGGTGTTAGTCCTGCCTGATGTTCACAAGCCATTCTCAGTGTATTGCGATGCTTCTTACACCGGATTGGGATGTGTGCTAATGCAAGAAGGAAGAGTTGTAGCATATTCATCTCGACAGCTGAAGATCCATGAGAAAAATTATCCCACACATGACCTAGAGTTGGCAGCAGTGGTTCATGCTCTAAAGACATGGAGACATTACCTGTATGGACAGAAGTGCGACATCTACACAGATCATAAAAGTCTGAAGTACATATTCACCCAGTCAGAGTTAAACATGAGACAGCGAAGATGGTTGGAATTGATCAAAGACTACGAGTTGGAGATACATTACCATCCAGGCAAAGCCAATGTGGTTGCAGATGCTCTGAGCAGGAAGAGTCAAGTCAATATGATGGCCACGTACCCAATGCCATATGAGTTAGCCAAGGAGTTCGACAGACTGAGTCTCGGTTTCCTGAACAGTACGCAAGGAGTAACAGTGGAATTAGAGCCCACCCTAGAGCGGGAAATCAAAGAAGGACAGAAGGATGATGAAAACATCAACAAGATCCGGCAGCTAATCTTAGAAGGAAGAGGCAAAGACTTTCGAGAGGATGAAGAGGGGGTAATATGGTTCAAGGACCGATTGTGTGTCCCCGACCTCAAACCTATTCGGGAGCTGATCCTAAAGGAAGCTCATGAGACAGCCTACTCCATACACCCGGGAAGTGAAAAGATGTACCAGGATTTAAAAAGGAGGTTTTGGTGGTATGGCATGAAAAGAGAGATCGCAGAATATGTCGCCATCTGTGATAGCTGTCAGAGGACCAAAGCAGAGCATCAAAGGCCCGCTGGATTGTTGCAGCCATTGCGGATTCCTCAGTGGAAGTGGGATGAGATCGGGATGGATTTTATAGTTGGCCTACCCCGTACCCGGGCCGGTTATGATTCCATCTGGGTGGTTGTGGACCGCTTAACAAAGGTGGCCCATTTCATACCTGTGAAGACCACATACACCGGAGCAACGTTAGCTGAGTTATACATGTCACGGATAGTTTGCCTTCATGGTGTGCCGAAGAAGATAGTCTTAGATCGAGGAACGCAGTTCACCTCTCATTTTTGGCAGCAGCTACAAGAAGCTTTGGGCACCCATTTGAACTTCAGCTCGGCCTATCATCCGCAGACAGACGGTCAGACTGAAAGAACTAACCAGGTCCTAGAAGATATGCTGAGAGCTTGTGCGTTGCAAGACAAGTCAGGATGGGACAAAAGGCTACCTTATGCAGAATTCCCCTATAACAATAGTTACCAGGCCAGCTTGAAGATGTCACCGTTTCAGGCACTCTATGGACGGAGTTGTAGGACTCCGCTGCATTGGGACCAGCCTGGAGAGAGACAGGTGTTTGGCCCCGACATCCTGCTTGAAGCCGAGGAGAATATCAAAATGGTTCGGGAGAATCTGAAGATAGCCCAGTCAAGGCAGCGAAGCTATGCGGACCGAAGGAGAAGAGAACTGAGTTTCGAAGTGGGGGATTTCGTCTATCTGAAGGTGTCACCTATCAGGGGAGTCAGAAGGTTTGGAGTTAAAGGCAAGTTAGCACCCCGGTATGTTGGACCATATCAGATTCAAGCAAAGCGTGGAGAAGTGGCTTACCAACTCAACCTACCAGAAAGTTTGTCGGCAGTGCACAATGTGTTCCACGTGTCACAATTGAAGAAGTGTCTGCGAGTACCAGAAGAACAGTTGCCAGTGGAGGGTTTGGAAGTCCAGGAGGACCTGACATACATAGAGAAGCCATCACAGATTCTGGAGTTTGCAGACAGAGTCACCCGGAGGAATACCATCAGAATGTGCAAAGTCAGATGGGGTCACCACTCCGAGGAAGAAGCAACCTGGGAACGAGAAGATGATCTGAAAGCCAAATACCCTGAACTCTTTGCTGACCAACCCTGAATCTCGGGGCGAGATTCTTTTAAGGGGGATAGGTTTGTAACACCCTGAATTTGGGGGTATAAAATTTCATTGCTCATATTCACAAATTCAGGTGTTACTTCCCTTTTCTCATCCTTCCCCAATCTCCTCTCTCTCATTTCTATAGGAGAAAAGTGGCTATTTTATTTATAATTATAGTCTATTAGCTCAAACCCTAAGGGAGTGTGAACTGTTGCATCATGTTGAACCCTAGATTTCACTTTTGTTTGGTGCATAATTCTCAAAAAGTCTAATTTGAATTTGTGGCTCATTTGAATTTGAATCAAAAAGAGAAAATAAAAAGAAAAGAGAAAACAATTCCAAAATAAAAAGAAAAGGGAAAGAAGCTCGCTTCCCCCCACCCCCTCGGCCTTTCGGCCCATCAGGCCCACCCCGCGCGCGCGCCCTCCCCCTCCCGCTCTCTCTGCCCTGGCGGGCCAACCCGTCAGCGCAGCCGCGTTCCCCGCGCGCGCCCGCTTCCCCCGCTCTCTCTGCCCTGGCGGGCCCGCCCGTCAGCGCGGCCGCCGTCTCCGCGCCCGCCTCCCTCTCTCTCTGCCCGCGGGCCCCGCCTGTCGGCGCTGCCGCTTCCCCGCGCGTGCGCCCTCTCCCTCGCTCTCTCTCTGCTCGCGGGCCCGGGCTGTCAGCACCCTCGTCCTCGCGTAACTGCCGCCGCCGCGCGTGCCGCGGACTCCGCGCCCACGTCGCGCGTGGAGCTCGCGCCTGCCTCGCCTCGGCCACTTGAGTCCCGAACCCCACTGGCCCTCTCCCCCTCCCTCATTTGCGCACCAACAGGCCTCTCTCTTCCACCTCCCCCTCGCTGCGCGCACGCCAGAGCGCCGCCGCCGTAAACCCCGCCGTTCCGAGCTCATTTTCCGGCCGCCGTTGGAGCTCCGCCGTGTCCATTGCCACGGTGAGCTTCGCCCCGACGTCCGCAACCCGGAACGCGCTCCAATTTCCCCTTCCCCTCCCTATTTCTCTCTGCCCGCGCTCACCTGCCGTCCTCCGTGCAGCCGCCACCGTCGACTCGGGCTGTCGCCGCGTCTCCGTCGCCACCGAGGAGTCCCCGGAGTTCGCCTTGAGGTAAGGAACCTCCCATGCCCCCTCCCTTCCCCTCTTTTGCACTCTGTCGCGCCTAATTCCTTGTCGGAGTTGCTTAGCGCCGCCGCCGAGCCGCTTCGCCGTGAACCGCCCCCCTCCGGTGCCCCTGCCCCGACCCAGACCCCACCAGAGAATTCCCCGTGCCCTCCCCAACCTCCCCGGCCACTCAGGTCGCCCCGGGAACCCGCAGGGCCCCCGCGTTCCTCGTCTCCAGCGAGCTCCTCCGCCGCGGGGACGGGCGCCGCCACCTCAGCTGGCTGGGGAAGGAGACAGAAGCCAGTCGCTCCATCCCCGCCGTCCATCTTAGATCGGACGGTCCCGTTTCAAATAGCCCGAACCCAACCTCAGCCGTTCGCCTGAGATTCGACGGCCTAGAGCCGTTTCCCCCGCGCCCCGCCTTCCTGCCAATTGGGCCTCGCCTGTCAGCCCGCCTGCGCCCCGCGCTGCTCGCCCGACCCCGCCTGTCAGCCCGCCTGCGCCCCGCGCTGCCCGCCCGGTCCCGCCTGTCAGTCGCCCGCGCCCGCGCTGCCCGCCCGGCCCCGCCTGTCAGCCGCTCAGGCCGCCGCGCGCTCGCGCGCCCGCCCGCGATCTAATCTCGGGCATTGATTTGAGATCCAACGGCCGTAGGAGCCCGATACCCCCTCGGCCGCGCGTTTTCTTAAAGAACCCCTCTGTTTTCTGGAAATTGAACCCGCCGTCCCTGGTTTCTCGCAGTTAGGTCCTCGGGCCTTTTATTTAATTCAAAATAGGTCCTTAGGGTATATTTTTAACCCCTAAACTTGTAAAATTCATAACTTTGCCATATGAACTCCAAATTAGGTGCTTCAAATTGCAAAATGTTCATAATATTATTATCTATCTATTTATGCAATGTTTCCCTGCTGTTTCCATGTCCCAATTAATGGTTAATCATTAGGATAGGATTAAGGTTATTGGAACCTTATTTGAGGTAAATAAAAGATAGTAGACTTTAGTAAAAGTTGGAGCACTTAAGTTTATGGACTTAAACACCTAAGTTTAGGAACTTAAAACCAGATAATGATTTAATCCCACCACTGACTTAAACCTGATTAGTGGATAATGAATCCTTTTGTATAGTCCTCTACCCTAGACCTAGGGAATACCAGAGTGCCTATCCCTTTTCTATTATGAACTTGTGATCTCTCTGCTGCATATGTTTGGTATATTGTTTTTGTTTGTTATTTCCCAAGTGCATAGTGTGAATGATTACTTTACGTAGACAACGAGCAGTCTGTGTTTCCCGAGGAAGTTGCAGAGGAGGTCTCTGATCAGCAGTTTGGTGAAGGCAAGTGTCCTCTGACCCATTATGTCCTATTCATTTATAACTTACCACCCCGCATTACTTAATTGAAACCTAAGGATTGACTAGCTTTATACTTTACCTTATCCTTGATGACCTTTTGGGTTATTATTATGGTTAGCATTTTGCTATTGCCTTAACCTAATCAATGAACATGATGTGACTATTTATGATACGATACTGTTATCCTGAATATGTTGATGATCTTGTGATACTCTAGGGGGCTCAGGCTGTTTCCTGAGTACCTCTCCGTAAGGACCTGTTCGTTGAGAGACCACCCGGGATAACAGTGCAACCATGAGGGTGAAATGGGGCACCCTTAGCTAAATAATTAGAGGAACTAGAGGTGTAGTTGCTTCGCCGTCGTGCCGTCAATGGGGTCCAGGCACAGTGCTTGCTCTGCCGAGGCTGAGTGCCAAGGTTCTTTCGTTTTGCTTTTGTTAGTCACTCTCCTGCGGGGAGGGGTACTGTGTTTATCAAACTGGAGAAACCTAACGGGCAGCTATGATCTCTAGGGAATCTTTGTAAAAGCTACGTAGTGATACCCTGCCGGACCACCTAGGTAGTGGTCAATGGGGATTAGCTCTCCCCGGGCAGAAAGGGAATCATGACTCATGGGTAAAGTGTGCGACCTCTGTAGAGGGTAGTGAAACTGATATATCAGCCGTGCTCACGGTTAAGAGCAACCTTGGGATCCTCTTTGATTAGAGATACAGATGGTTCGAGATACAAGGATTATGTTATGGTTTTGGTTCGAATATGATGATGTTGTTCCTCGATGAGGAAATGGTTCATGGGTTGGTTAATGCTAAAATCTGGCTTCTACTAATGATAAATACCTGACCAACTAAAAGCAACTGCTTGAACCTAACCCCACATAAAGCTAGTCCACTTCAGCCAAACGGGACATTTGCTGAGTACGTTGATGTGTACTCATCCTTGCTTTACCACAAAACACCAGGTTGTCCGCATTGTAATCACTGCTCAGAAGAAGGCGAAGTCGTGGAAGGAGACTTCCAGGAGTTCCAAGACTACGACGAATTCTAGGTGTGGGTTGGCGGCAACCCCCAGTCAGCTGCCTGTGAAGGCCTTATCTTTACTGCGTTTCGCTAGCACTTTGATTTAACTGTTAAGTTGATGACTATGTGGATGTCTATAACTCTGTGATGTAATAAGTTAATACTCTTTTATGTTATTATTCGAGCATTGTGCGACGATGTTCATTTATGTAATCGCTGTGTACGTGAGTTCTGATCCTGGCACGTACATAGTTCGCATTCGGTTTGCCTTCCAAAACCGGGTGTGACAGGTGATCCGAGAGAGCAGTGTGAAGAAGGTGTTAGTGGACGGGGGGAGCAGCATCAACGTCACCTTCCCCCGGACACTCCGAGGCTTGGGAGTTCACCTCAAAGAGCTCCACGAGTCAGACACTCCTTTCTTCGGCATCGTGCCGACTGAAGGGGAATACCCACTGGGCCACATCTACATGCCTGTCACCTTCGGAACTCCGGAGAACTACAGAACCGAGTTCCTGAGGTTCGAAGTGGCGAACTTCGACTGCGGGTACAAAGCCATCATCGGGAGGCCGGGATTGGCAAAATTCATGGCCATTCCACATTACACGTACATGATATTGAAGATGCCAGGACCGCAAGGAATCATAACTGTGCGTGCTGACCTCCAGGGCGCCGAAGAATGTTTCCGAGTGGCCATCCAGGCGGCCCTCACCACCAAACCGTCGGTGACTTCTTCGATACAGGCAAACTCTAAGCCTGAGGAAGACCTTACCACACCAGTGAATGAAGCTCAAGCCGCGACCTCTATGTGGCCGACTGAAGAAACCAAAAGAATCAACCTTGGATTCGCTGATGAGCGCAAGACTGCCATCATCAGCTCCAGCCTGGACGATAAATAGGAAGGCGCGCTCATCCGGTTCCTGCAAGATAACCGAGACATATTCGCATGGCAACCTGCGGATATGTCGGGAGTCCCGAGAGAACTGGTCGAGCACAAACTGAAGGTCTATCCCCAGGCAAGGCCGATCCGGCAAAAACTACGTTGTTTCACGCCCGACAAGAGAGAGGCCATTCGCACTGAGCTGGCCCGCTTGGTCGCGGCTGGGTTTATTAGAGAGGTGTTACATCCCGAGTGGTTAGCCAACCCTGTTCTTGTACTCAAAAAGAATAAGGTGGATTGGCGCATGTGCGTCGACTATACGGATCTCAACAAACATTGTCCAAAGGATCCCTTCGGGCTCCGTAGGATAGATCAGGTGGTAGACTCCACCGCTGGATGTTCTGTGCTGTCTTTCCTGGACTGCTATTCTGGGTACCATCAGATTAGTTTGGCAAAGGAAGACGAGGAAAAGACAGCGTTCATCACTCCCTTCGGTGCTTTCTGCTATACCTCCATGCCGTTTGGCCTCAAAAACGCTGGAGCGACTTATCAGAGAGCCATTCAAACATGCTTAGCCAATCACTGGGGCAAGCGTGTGGAAGCCTATGTAGATGATGTGGTAATCAAAACGGAGAACTCGGAAAACTTCATCGAAGACTTACAACTGGTTTTCAACAGTCTACGGTGGTATCGATGGAAGCTTAATCCCGAAAAATGTGTCTTTGGGGTACCAGCCGGAAAGCTACTCGGATTTATTGTCAGCCACCGGGGAATTGAAGCTAATCCAGATAAGATTGAAGCTATCATGAAAATGGAAGCACCACGATCACAAAAGAAGGTTCAGCGACTTACTGGATGTATGGCAGCTCTGAGCCGATTTATATCCAGACTGGGAGAAAAAGGTTTACCATTTTATAAGCTACTCAAGAAAGTGGATAAGTTTCAATGGACTTCAGAAGCACAGGAAGCTCTAGATACACTGAAAAAATTCTTGACAACGCCACCAGTACTGAAGCTGCCACGGCGAGCCACGTCAACTCAACCAGCTGAAGATCTGCTGCTGTATATCTCTTGCACGACTCACGTGGTAAGCACCGTGTTGGTAGTCGAGCGAGCAGAAGAAGGACATGCCTACCCAGTGCAACATCCTGTTTATTTCATCAGTGAAGTTCTGGGTCCCTCGAAGAAAAAGTATCCTCAAGTCCAAAAGCTGTTATATGCAGTACTTCTAACTGCCCGCAAGCTACGTCACTACTTTGACGACCACAAAGTCATAGTAGTCACCGGTTTTCCGATAGGGGATATTCTTCACAACAAGGAAGCCATTGGCCGAATAGCCAAGTGGGCCTGTGAACTGGGATCTCATGACATCGAATTTCGACCTCGCACTGCCATCAAAACTCAAGCGTTGGTTGACTTCGTGTCAGAATGGACTGAACAACAAGTACCAGATAACCCAGAGACTACATAAGTATGGCGAATGTATTTTGATGGCACGCTGAAGCTGCAGGGAGCAGGTGCAGGAATTCTCTTCACCGCACCTGGAGGCGAGCACCTCAAATATGCCTTCCAGTTGCTATTTCTAGCCTCTAACAACGCAGCCGAATATGAAGCTCTGATCCATGGACTGAACATCGCTATATCATTAGGCATCTAGAGACTGATGGTATACGGAGATTCTCTGGTAGTCATATGCCAGATAAACAAAGAGTGGGACTGTCCGAGTGATTCAATGGGAAAATACTGCACTGCCGTCCAAAAACTAGAAGATAAATTCGAAGGCCTGGAATTTCATCATGTAGAAAGGGATCGAAACACGGCAGCCAACGTATTGTCCAAGCTAGGATCCAGTCGAACTCATGTCCCACCCGGAGTCTTTGTGCAAGAAATACTACAGCCGAGCATCTCAATGGATCAAGCAGAAGAATGTAATATCGTGGATCAACCAGAGTCAGACTCTGATGACTGGAGAAGGCCGATCATCAGATATATAAAGAATGAAGAGGAACCAGATGACAAAAATGTAGCCGAGCGCATCGCCAGACAGTTAGCCCACTACACACTCATTGAGGAGACATTATACAGACGGGGCGCGTCAGGTGTCCTCATGAAGTGCATTCTCTCATCTACTGGGAAGCGACTTCTAGATGAGGTCCACGCTGGGCAATGTGGAATACACGCAGCATCCAAGATGCTAGTCGGGAAGGTCTTCAGGTTAGGATTCTATTGGCCAACCGCGAAAAGCGATGCAGCCGAGTTAGTGCAGAGATGCGAAGCTTGCCAGTACTTGTTAAAGCAGCAACATCTACCAGCACAGCAGCTGCAGACCATACCAGTGACATGGCCGTTCGCATGCTGGGGACTGGATATGATTGGACCTTTCAAGAAAGCTCAAGGAGGATACACTCATGTACTGGTAGCAATCGACAAATTCACCAAATGGATAGAATTCAAACCCATTGCTTCTTTAACCTCAGCCAAGGCCGTGGAATTCATACAAGACATAATATTCAGATTCGGAATACCAAACAATATCATAACTGACTTAGGATCCAACTTCACAAGTTCAGAATTCTTGGATTTCTGCGAGCAAAAGAGCATTCAGATCAAGTATGCTTCGGTAGCGCACCCGAGGGCCAACGGGCAGGTCGAACGAGCTAACGTGATGATATTGGAGGCACTCAGGAAAAGGGTCTTCGAAAAGAATGAAAAGTTTGCAGGGAAGTGGATAAGGGAATTGCCCTACGTTGTTTGGAGCCTAAGAACTCAACCTAGCCGAGCTTTGCATGGAAACACCCCCTTCTTCATGGTCTATGGGTCAGAGGCAGTATTACCCACCGATCTCAAGTTTGGGGTGCCGAGGTTGGTCTTCGAAAGCATAGCAGAAGCCGAAGCTACTAGGCTGGAGGACATTGATGTACTCGAAGAAGAACGGCTGAATGCAGTAATTCAATCAACACGATACCAGCAGACTCTGAGACGCTATCACGACAAGGCCGTGCGACAACGATCCTTCTCAGTGGGAGATCTCGTCCTCCGCCGAATTCTAACAGGGGAGGGACGACACAAGTTGTCGCCCTTATGGGAAGGACCATTCATAGTAGCAGAAGTCACTCGGCCGGGGTCATATCGTCTCACTCAGATGGACGGCACAGAAATCGGGAACTCCTGGAATATAGAACACCTCAGGAAGTTTTACCCCTAGCTGAATTTCAAAAGCTACCGGGACGACAATGTACTCTGTAAAATGGTAAATATGTCATCAATGAAAAAGGCTTCAAGAATACTTAGTTTGCTCATGATGGATGTGCATTCTTACTTAACTCAGGGTGACCACTATGCACTTCTAACGGAGCAATCGGCTTAAGTCGGCGATGACTTAAGACGGTGCAACATGCTCGCGCTTACTTAACTCAGGGTGACCACTATGCCCTTCTAACGGAGCAATCGGCTTAAGTCGGCGACGACTTAAGACGGTGCAACATACTCGCGCTTACTTAACTCAGGGTGACCACTATGCCCTTCTAACGAAGCAATCGGCTTAAGTCGGCGACGACTTAAGACGGTGCAACATGCTCGCGCTTACTTAACTCAGGGTGACCACTATGCCCTTCTAACGGAGCAATCGGCTTAAGTCGGCGACGACTTAAGACGGTGCAACATGCTCGCGCTTACTTAACTCAGGGTGACCACTATGCCCTTCTAACGGAGCAATCGGCTTAAATCAGCGACGACTTAAGACGGTGCAACATGCTCGCGCTTACTTAACTCAGGGTGACCACTATGCCCTTCTAACGGAGCAATCGGCTTAAGTCGGTGATGACTTAAGACGGTGGAACATGCTCGTGGTTACTTAACTCGGGGTGACCACTATGCCCTGTTAATAAAGGCAATCGATTTAAGTCAGCGTCGACTTAAGGCAATTTCACATGCTTGCAGTTTCCCGTACAGGGGTGATCTCTATATCCAGTAAACAAGTTTCAAAATCATCACACAGCATTTTACTACTACAAGTTTACGTATTACAGAACTCTAAAACAATAGGAGAGTAGCAATGTCATTCAGATGTTGAACTAATGTCCTCTAACAAGCATCCGATCATGATAACCGCGCACTCAAAGCGCACAATGTCTCTCTATTTTGCAACATCTTTCTCAGGAGCAACCGACGAAGATGGGTGGCTTGAGGAATCAGGAGCAGCATTCACATCAGCCCTTATGTCATCGGGAACAACTACGCCGGGTCTCCTCATCAAGATCCGCCCCGCGCGAATGGCTTTATCCATAGCCCTGTCGCGCTGGGCCCTCAGAGTAACGGAAGTTTCTTCAGCAACTTTGATGGCCAGCTGAGCGGTCTCCAGCTCCTGGGTGATGGACTTCTTGGAAGCGCGCAGTTCCTTGATAGCAGCATCCTTAGCCGATATCAACTGCCTGAGACGGATCACGTCATCCGTGGATTCCTGCAGCCTACAGCGAAGATTATCTAACTCCTCCATGGTGAAACGATGACTCCTTTCCAGAATGGTCAACGAGTTGCTGAGTCACGATACAGCCTGTCCAGATTATCGCGAGAAGCAACAAGGGCACGTTTTTCTTCCTGCAAGCAAGAATCAACTCCTTCAAACATCAGGCCAGCAATAAGAACACAACAATACAAGGTGCAGTTTCACAAGTCACCTTTTCAGAATCAAGCTGAACGCGAAGAGTAGAGTTCAACGTGTTAGCAGCATTTAGAGCAGCAGAGACCTGGGCCAGCTTAGTTTGGCTTTGGGAATACTTTTCCTCAAAATCAGAACACCGCTGGACCAGTTCAGCCTGGCCTTGAGAATGTTTTTCTTCAAGAACAGAAATTTGCCGAGCCATGCCTGGCGAGAAAAAATCAAGCAAAGGGGGTCAAAATGTGAAACAATTCAATAAGGCAGACGAAAGGAATCAAAAGAGCACTAACTAGCATTCGCCGCTTCCAAGTCAGAGACACGCTGTTGAAGCAACACCGGATTCCAACGTGCCAGAGACGAAGCTCCTTCTGGAACTGACACACCTTGCGACCTCAGCTGACTAGCCATCCCATCCACCAATGCCTGATATTGAGAACAGATAAATGTAATAACAGCAGTTCATGCGGTATAAAAGTCAAGCTAAAATATATCACAATACCTGGAGGTTGGAGAAGAACGAAGGGACTCCCAAATCGTGAGAGATCAATTGATGGTCTGGCATAAAGTCGCCACCCGACGTAGCTTGCAATGAACTAGCAGGGACCAACTCAGTACCGTCAACAGAGCCCAAAACTTGGTCAGCGGGAACGCTAGCCTCTAAGGCGACTCCCTAACCAGAAACTTGGGCCACCACCATGCCACCAGAGTGTGGAGGAGATCCGACGTGAACATCCATGGAAGTACAAGAGGGAGACCCCGCTCGGACACCCTCGGGGGCTGGGTCATAGCTCGCGCTGCCCACTTGAGCCGGATCGTCTCCGGCAACACCCTCGGGGGCTGGGTCGTGACTTACGCCTCCCACCCGAGCCGAACCATCCCTGGGAACACCCTCGGGGGCTGGGTGAGCGTTAACACCATCCCTGAGGGTCAAGCTCTCTGCGGCAGCCGCCTCTAAGGCTGAAGGCCCCTCAGTTACTTCCATGAGAGCAAGACGATCAAAGTCAGTTTCCTGGCCCTCAAGACCGCGCTCTAAGGTCGATGAGGCGCGGGATGCTGCCCGGGATGACCCCAACCCGGCGTCGAACACATCAGCACAAACATCCATCGCGTCACCATCCGCTGGCTCTGATAATAGGTCCTCTGGAACCATATCTTCTAGAGTCTGATCAAAGTTCGCCAGAGATAACTCCTGTAGACCAACGAGGGTTGACAGAGCAGGAGAAGGAACCCCACTACTTTCCCCACTTGCAATATACTGCCGACTGTTTTTCTGAGTCAAAGGGACCTCATTTTCTTCCTCCCCGTCATTTTCATCAGCAACACACCCATTGGGGTCAGCGACAGACATACCACACCCATTGGGGTCAGCGTCAGTAAATTCAGGCACGGGAACCTCCTCAGCAGCAGGAACCGAAGGACCAGCGCCCCGATCCAAACTAGATACTTGCCGAAGACGTCTCTTTTTCTTTTTCTGCTCATCAGCAGAAAGATCAAGTTGATTGGCTCGGCAAGGACGTCTCGGGCGAACACTAACAGGTCTCTGAACATCCAAGGTTGTACCAGCTTCTGGGAGAGGCGCCACCGCCAATGTCCCAGCAGGAGCAGCATCAGAAGAATCTTCGGCCAGCATATCAAGCATAACACTTATTTCTGCATCATTAGGATCCAAAGGCACCTCAAAGTGGACTTGCCGTTCATCATCGGGAATTTCTCCAATTGAAGCAACTAAAGCACTAACTTCTTCAGCAGAGGGTCGCACTCTAAGGCCCAAACTGCCATCAGCGACAGGTGGATTCGACACAAAATGAGTAAAAGCCTTGGAAGGAGGCAAGTTCCAGGCCGAGTATGCGATAGGGGCACCAACATTGGACACCTTGCCTCTAAGTATCATTTCAAGCCGGCTCACCAAGTCTACAGCAAGAATTCTTCTATTGGTGACCCGGGTTGGGTCAGCTAAACCTCGATACAAGTAGGCTGGGTATGCCCTATCCTTCAACGGTTGAATGTTCTTAAAGACAAAATCGGCAACCACAGCCTCTGCAGTCAGACCCCTCTCTTTCAGCAGTCCAACTTCAGCTAGCAAAGCCCCTGCCTCAGCCACCTCCTGATCCGTGGGGGACTCGGTCCAACTCGGAGTGCGAACATCCGGTTGTCTCCCCGACCGTGGGGGGTGTGGGGGACAGATATCCCCCGGGTCCACTGGAAGGGTAAAAGACCTCACGAAAGGTCCAAGGGCCCAATAAATCGTAAGGTCATTCCTTCATGGGCCTAGGGAGGGACAATCAGTAAAGCAGATCGACGTAAGGCCGGATCGGTGCAAGCCCGGATGGCCCCACAGCGTTGAGCAAGAAACCACAACAGAAGATCCGAGTTTCCCGCGATGGAGCCCCATGCAGCGGAACTAGGCGAGGATAGGTCGGCAGAATCGTAGGAAGATAGACTCAAACAGTTCACTATCCTTTAGGAGCATGTTGTTATCATATCCACATGTATTGCCCCACGGTCGAATATATAAGGTCCGGGGGGCACCCCTTCTGAACGATCGATCTCACTACTCAGCCACCCACCTCAACCCTCTACGTTATCACTTCAGAGAACTATCTTGTAATCCAATGCACAAAGCATCCTCACCAGGACGTAGGGTGTTACGCATCTCTAAGCGGCCCGAACCTGTAAACACTGTCCATTGTCCCTCGTGCATCTGGCACGAACCATTTTTCTATAGTCGGCGACACCGTCCTACTCCTAAAAACACCTTGAGGGTAACCCCAGGTGTGCGGTTGGACCCAAAACACCGATAGCTGGCATGCCAGGTAGGGGTTTGTGTCGACGATCTAAGCTAGCTCAATGGCCGTCACCTTCCACTGCAAGATCACCTTTCGTCCCAGATCCATGTTCTGCTTTGGAACGATCTCGTCCATAGCAGACGAAGAGGGAACTCTACACCGCATTGCAGATCCGCCAAGAAAGAAGTCTCCTCCAACAAACTCCGAAGATACTGGAAAAGCGCAACCTCCAGCTCTCCGAAGGAAGATCGCCACGACAGCCACACCATTCTACCCCGACGTTCTTTTCATCGGGAGAGTGGAGTCGCCTCCTGTCTCCGACGACGAGCCAACCGCGCCTGGGGAAGAACCACCTCAGTGGGAGTCCCGTCGACGAAGAAACCGGCGCCGAAACATCCGGCGACATCACCAAGCTGGAGAACGGGATCCGGAGCAGCCTGTCTCGCGAGACGAGGTCTCGGAGATGGGAGAAACTCCGGAAGAACGCGTCTTCAGAGAACGAAGGAACTTCCGACGACGTGATCGTCGACGAGCTCAGGAACAAGCCGAGCAAGACGCAAGGCAGCGCCGGGAAAATCCACTCTTCGGTCGCATCCTGAACCCCGACTTCGCCCGAGCCATGAACACGCCGAGTGAAGTCGGAGGAGTACTAGCTCGGATAGCTGACGGACTCCCTCGGACTCCCGATGCCGAGGGCTATCGATGCCTGTTCACCCAAGCAGCCAACCATCTTCTACCTCTCACTCACCCGCCGAACGACTTGCGACACGCCATCAACAGTCGCCGAGACGCGCGGAGCTCCATCAACGCTTCACGTGAACGACGGCATGAGAACGAGATCCGCCGCCGGGAAGAGTACGACAGGGATCATGACATCCCAACTCGGAGTCAAGCCACCAGAGCCGAATCAACGACGGCCTCGACTGGCGGAACTACCCGGGGACGGTCGAGGAACCACAACAACTACTCCCCTCCCTAGGACAGACATCATCCCCGACGACAGGAGGACACATGTGGAGTGTCCGCCCTTACTCCACGCCTTAGGGCCATTCAATGGCCCCCTAACTTCAAGGTATCCAATGTCGATAAGTATGAACCTAAGCAGGACCTAGGAGGCTGGCTGACCGTCTACACCACCGCCGCTCGAGCCGCCGGAGCGTCCGAGGACGTAATGACTGCGTACTTACCCATTGTCCTCGGGCAAGACGCATTACAATGTCTACGACATCTACCCCGGCATTGCATTGACAACTGGAGCGATTTCAGCCGACGTTTCACCACAAACTTTCAGTCCCTCTCCGACAAACCGGCACAACCATGGGACCTCAAATCCATCAAGCGCCGGGGGGACGAAACTCTCCGGTCATACCTCAAAAGGTTCCAGACCATGAGAAATCGTATCCCTGAAGTCACGGAGGCGGCCGTGATCGAGGACTTCTACAGAGGATCCAATGACTCGGCCTTCGTCCGAGCCATATTGCAGAAGGCGCCAACTACCTCCGAGGAGCTGTTCCGGGAAGCCGACCTCTACATCACCGCCGACGAGGGAGACCAGGACCTCATCGGGGAGCGAAGCCCGCGCCGGCAGCACCACGACGCGACGCGAACCAACAACCTGACAAACGCTGGGAGAAGAGACCTCACGAAGAAGTGCACGCCGCCGAACCACCTGCCTCTCGCGCCCGGGGAGGACCTCGCGGAGGTGAGGGCACGCTGGACGACATCCTCGATGCCCAGTGCCCGTACCACAAGGACATGCGCCACACTCTTCGGAACTGCCGGGACTTCAAGCACTCCGTCGGGCACGGCCGACCCTTCCAACCTCTACCTCCTCCTCCGTCGCGGGGAGGACCAGAAGAACCACGACAACCCCAGCAGCAGGAGGAGGGAGGAGGAGGAGCTTTCCCGCGCGTTGACAGGGAGGTCAACGTCATCTTCGGCGGACACGGGTCGCAGGAGAACAAAAGACAGCAAAAGCTCAACGATCGCTAGATACTGGTGGCAGCCACCGGTCCTCCCGCTCCGTACCGATGGTCGGAGCACCCGATCACCTTCACTCGGGCAGATCAATGGCTCAACTTCGACCACCCAGGCAAATACCCGCTCCTCGTCGATCCGGTGATCCGAGAGAGTAGGGTGAAGAAGGTGTTAGTGGACGAGGGGAGCAGCATCAACGTCACTTTCCCCCAGACACTCCGAGGCTTGGGAGTTCACCTCAAAGAACTCCACGAGTCGGACACTCCTTTCTTCGGCATCGTGCCGACCGAAGGGGAATACCCGCTAGGCCACATCTACATGCCCGTCACCTTCGGAACTTCGGAGAACTACAGAACCGAGTTCTTGAGGTTCGAAGTGGCGAATTTCGACTGCGGGTACAACGCCATCATCGGGCGGCCAGGATTGGCAAAATTCATGGCCATTCCGCATTACATGTATATGATATTGAAGATGCCGGGACCACAAGGAATCATAACTGTGCGTGTTGACCTCCAAGGCGCCGCAGAATGTTTCCCAGTGGCCATCCAAGCGGCCCTCGCCACCAAACCGTCGGTGACTTCTTCGATCCAGGCAAACTCTAAGCCTGAGGAAGACCTTATGGCACCGGCGAACGAAGCTCAAGCCGTGACCTCTATGCGGCCGACTGAAGAAACTAAAAGGATCAATCTAGGGTTCGCTGATGAACGCAAGACTGCCATCATCAACTCCAGCCTGGATGATAAATAGGAAGGCGCGCTCGTCCGGTTTCTGCAAGACAGCCGAGACGTATTTGCATGGCAACCTGCGGATATGCCGGGAGTCCCGAGAGAACTGGCCGAGCACAAACTGAAGGTCTACCCCCAGGCAAGGCCGATCCGGCAAAAACTACGTCGTTTCACGCCCGACAAGAGAGAGGTCATTCGCGCTGAGTTGGCCCGCTTGGTCGCGGCTGGGTTTATCAGAGAGGTGTAACATCCCAAGTGGTTAGCCAACCCTGTTCTTGTACTCAAAAAGAATAAAGTGGATTGGCGCATGTGCGTCGACTATATTGATCTCAACAAACATTGTTCGAAGGATCCTTTCGGGCTCCCAAGGATAGATCAGGTGGTAGACTCCACCGCTGGATGTTCTGTGCTGTCTTTCCTGGATTGCTATTCCGGATACCATCAGATCAGCTTGGCGAAGGAAGACGAGGAAAAAACAGCGTTCATCACTCCGTTTGGTGCTTTCTGTTATACCTCCATGCCGTTCGGCCTCAAAAACGCTGGAGCGACTTATCAGAGAGCCATTCAAACATGCTTAGCCGATCACTGGGGCAAGCGTGTGGAAGCCTACGTGGATGACGTGGTAATCAAAACAGAGAACTCGGAAAACTTCATCGAAGACTTGCAGCTGGTTTTCAACAGTCTACGGCGGTATCGGTGGAAGCTTAATCCCGAAAAATGTGTTTTTGGGGTACCAGCAGGAAAGTTACTCGGATTTATTGTTAGCCACCGGGGAATTGAAGCTAATCCAGAAAAGATTGAAGCTATCATGAAAATGGAAGCTCCACAATCACAAAAGAAGGTTCAGCGACTCACCGGATGTATGGCAGCCCTCAGTAGATTTATATCCAGGCTGGGAGAAAAAGGTTTACCATTTTACAAGCTACTCAAGAAGGTGGACAAGTTTCAGTGGACTTCAGAAGCACAGGAAGCCCTAGATGCACTGAAAAAATTCTTGACAACCCCACCAGTGCTGAAACCACCACGGCGAGCCACATCGGCTCAACCAGTTGAAGATCTGCTACTGTTTATTTCTTGCACGACTCACGTGGTAAGCACCGCGTTGGTAGTCGAGCGAGCAGAAGAAGGACATACCTACCCAGTACAACACCCTGTTTATTTCATCAGTGAAGTTCTGGGTCCCTCGAAGAAAAAGTATCCTCAAGTTCAGAAGCTATTATACGCAGTACTTCTAACCGCCCGCAAGCTACGTCACTACTTTGATGACCACAAAGTCATAGTAGTCACCGGTTTTCCGATAGGGGATATTCTTCACAACAAGGAAGCCATTGGCCGAATAGCCAAGTGGGCCTGTGAACTGGGATCTCATGACATCGAGTTTCAACCTCGCACTGCCATCAAAACTCAAGCATTGGTTGAGTTCGTATCAGAGTGGACTGAACAACAAGTACCAGAGAACCCGGAAACGACAGAAGTATGGCGGATGTATTTTGATGCTGAAGCTGCAGGGAGCAGGCGCGGGAATTGTTTTCATCGCACCTGGAGGCGAACACCTCAAATATGCCCTCCAGTTGTTATTTCCAGCCTCCAACAATGCAGCCGAGTATGAAGCTCTGATCCATGGACTAAACATCGCCATATCATTAGGCATCAAGAGACTAATGGTATACGGAGATTCTCTGGTGGTCATAAGCCAGATAAACAAAGAATGGGACTGTTCGAATGATTCAATGGGAAAATACTGCACTGCCGTCCGGAAACTAGAAGATAAGTTTGAAGGCCTATAATTTCATCATGTAGAAAGAGATCGAAACACGGCGGCTGATGTATTGTCCAAGCTAGGATCCAGTCGAACTCAGGTCCCACCCGGAGTCTTTGTACAAGAAATACCACAACCAAGCATCTCAATGGATCAGGCAGAAGAGTGTAATATCGTAAATCAACCAGAGTCAGACTCTGATGACTGGAGAAGGCCGATTATCAGATATATAAAGAATGAAGAGGAACCAGATGACAAAAATGTAGCCGAGCGCATCGCCAGGCAGTCAGCCCACTACACACTCATTGGGGAAACATTATACAGAAGGGGTGCATCAGGCGTCCTCATGAAGTGCATTCTCTCATCTACTGGGAAGCGACTTCTGGATGAGGTCCATGCTGGGCAATGTGGAATACACGCAGCATCCAAGACATTAGTCGGGAAGGTCTTCAGGTCAGGATTCTATTGGCCAACAGCGAAAAGCGATGCAGCCGAGTTAGTTCAGAGGTGCGAAGCTTGCCAGTACTTGTCAAAGCAGCAACATCTACCAGCACAGCAATTGTAGACCATACCAGTAACTTGGCCCTTCGCATGCTGGGGACTGGATATGATTGGACCTTTCAAAAAAGCTCAAGGAGGATACACTCATGTACTGGTAGCAATCGACAAATTCACTAAATGGATAGAGTTCAAACCCATTGCTTCTTTAACCTCGGCTAAGGCCGTGGAATTCATACAAGACATAATATTCAGATTCGGAATACCAAACAATATCATAACTGACTTAGGGTCCAACTTCACAAGTTCAGAATTCTTCGATTTCTGCGAGCAAAAGGGCATTCAGATCAAGTATGCTTCGGTAGCACACCCGAGGGCCAACGGGTAGGTTGAGCGAGCTAACGGGATGATACTGGAAGCACTCAGAAAAAGGGTCTTCGAAAAGAATGAAAAGTTCGCAGGAAAGTGGATAAGGGAATTGCCCTACGTCGTTTGGAGCCTAAGAACCCAACCTAGCCGAGCTCTACATGGAAACACTCCTTTCTTCATGGTCTATGGGTCAGAGGCAGTATTACCCGCCGATCTCAAGTTCGGGGCGCCGAGGTTGGTCTTCGAAAGCATAGCAGAAGCCGAAGCTACTAGGCTGGAGGACATTGATGTACTCGAAGAAGAACGGCTGAATGCAGTAATTCAATCAGCACGGTACCAGCAGACTCTGAGATGCTATCACGACAAGGTCGTGCGACAACGATCCTTCTCAGTGGGAGATCTCGTCCTCCGCCGAATTCTAACGGGGGAGGGACGGCACAAGTTGTCGCCCTTATGGGAAGGACCATTCATAGTAGCAGAAGTCAGTCGGCCGGGATCATATCGTCTAACTCAGATGGACGGCACAGAAATTGGGAACTCCTGGAATATAGAACACCTCAGGAAGTTTTACCCCTAGCTGAATTTCAAAAGCTATCAGGACGACAATGTATTCTGTAAAACGGGAGATATGTCATCAATAAAGAAGGCTTCAAAGATACTCAATTTGTTCATGATTGACTAGCACTCTTACTTAACTCGGGGTGACCACTATGCCCTGCTACCGGAGCAATCGGCTTAAGTCGGCAAAGACTTAAGACGGTGCAACATGCTCACGCTTACCTAACTCGAGGTGACCACTATGCCCTGCTAACGGAGCAATCGGCTTAAGTCGGCAAAGACTTAAGACGGTGCAACATGCTCACGCTTACCTAACTCAGGGTGACCACTATGCCCTGCTAACGGAGCAATCGGCTTAAGTCGACAAAGACTTAAGACGGTGCAACATGCTCACGCTTACTTAACTCAGGGTGACCACTATGCCCTGCTAACGGAGCAATCGGCTTAAGTTGGCAAAGACTTAAGACGGTGCAACATGCTCACGCTTACTTAACTCGGGGTGACCACTATGCCCTATAAACAGAAGCAATCGACTTAAGTCAGCAGCGATTTAAGGCGATCTGACGTGCTTACGACTACTCATATAGGGATGACTTCTATATCCCGTAAACAAGTTTCAAAACCATCACACAGCCTTTTACTACTGCAAATTTATGTGCCGTTGAATTCTAAAACAATAGGAGAGTAGCAATATCATTCAAATGCTAAACTGGTGTCCTCTAACAAATATATGACCGTGCTAACCGCGCGCTCAAAGCACGCAAAATATTTCTCTATTTCGCGATGTCTTTCTCAGGAGCAACCGACGAGGAAGGGCGACTTGAGGAATCAGGAGCAGCATTCACGTCAGCCCTTATATCTTTAGGAACAACTACACCGGGTCTCCTCATCAAGATTCGTCACGCCCGAATGGCCTTGTCCATGGCCCTGTCGCGCTGGGCTCTCAGAGTAATGGAAGTTTCTTCAGCAACCTTGGCAGCCAATTGAGCGGTTTCTAGCTCCTGGGCGATGGATTTCTTGGAAGCACGGAGTTCTTTGATAGTAGCATCCTTAGCCGATATCAACTGCCTGAGACGGATCACGTCATCCGTGGATTCTTGCAGCCTACAGCGAAGATTATCTAACTCCTCCATGGAGAAGCGATGACTCCTCTCCAGGATGGTCAACGAATTGCTAGAGTCGCGATACAGTCTGTCAAGATTGTCGCGAGACGCAGCAAGGACACGTTTTTCTTCCTGCAAACAAGAATCAACTCCTTTCAAACATCAAACAAGCAATAGGAACACAGCAATTCAAGGCACAGTTTCATAAGTCACCTTTTCAGAATCAAGCTGAGTGCGAAGGGAAGAGCTCAGTGCATTGGCGTCATCTAGGGCAGCAGAAACCTGGGCTAGATCAGTCTGGCTTTGAGAATACTTTTCTTCAAAAGCAGAGCACCGCTGAACCAGTTCGGCCTGATCTCGAGAATGTTTTTCTTCAAGAGTGGAAATTTGCCGAGTCATATCTAGCAGGAGACAATCAAACAAAAAGGGTCAGAATGTAAGGCAGTTCAATAATGAAGACAAAGAGAAGCAGAAAAGCACTAACCAGCATTGGTCGCCTCCAAGTCAGAGACACGTTGTTGAAGTAACACCGGATTCCAACATGCGAGAGACAAAGCTCCTTCTGGAACAGAAGCACCCTGCAACCTCAGCTGGCTAGCCATCCCGTCCACCAGAGCCTGATAAGGAGAACAGACGAATGTAATGACAGCAGTTCATATGGTACAAAAGTCAGGACAGAATATATCACAGCACCTGGAGATTGGAGAAGAACGAAGGGACTCCCAAATCATTAGAGATCAATTGACGACCGGGCGTAAGGTCGCCACCCGAAGCAGCTTGCAACAAACCAGCAGGAACCAACTCAGTGCCATCAACAGAGCTCAAAACATGGCCAGCGGGGACGCTGCCCTCTAAAGCGACTCCCTGGTCCAAAGCTTGGGCCACCACCATGCAACCGGAGTGCGGAGGTGATCCCGCATGAACGTCCATGGAAGTACAAGAGGGAGACCCCGCTCGGACACCCTCGAGGGCTGGGTCATAGTTTGCGCTACCCACGTGAGCCGGATCATCTCCGGCAGTACCCTCGGGGGCTGGGCAGTGGCTTGCACTTCCCACCCGAGCCGAGTCACCCTTGGCAACACCCTCGGGGGCTGGGTAAGCGTCAACACCATCCTTGAGGGCCAGGTTCTCTACAGTAGCCGCCTTTAAGGCTGAAAGCCCCTCAGTTACTTCCATGGGACCGTGATGATCCAAGTCAGTCTTCTGACCCTCAAGACCGCGCTCTAAGGTCGATGAGGCGCGGGATGACCTCAACCCAGCATCAAGCACATCAGCACAAACCTCCATCACACCATCATCCGCTGGCTCTGATAAAAGGTCCTCTGGAACCATATCCTCTAGAGTCTGATCAAAGTTTGCCAGAGATAACTCCTTTAGACCAACGAGGGCTGACAGAGCAGGAGAAGGAACTCCACTACTCTCCCCACTGGCAATATACTGCCGACTGTTCTTCCGAGTCAGAGGAACCTCATCTTCTTCCTCCCTGTCGTTTTCATCAACAACATAAGCAACACACCCATTGGGTTCAGCATCGGATGGGGCACACCCATTGGGATCAGCAGCAGATGGAGCACACCCATTGGGGTCGGCGTCAGTAAAATCAGGCACGGGAACCTCCTCAGCAGCAGGAACCGAAGGACCAGCGCCCCGATCCAAACTAGATACTTGCCGAAGACGTCTCTTTTTCTTTTTCTGCTCATCAGCAGAAGGATCAATTTGATTGGCTCGGCAAGGGCGTCTCGGGCGAGCACTGGCAGGCTTCTGAATATCCAAAATCGTATTAGCTTCTGGGAGAGGCGCCACCACCAATGTCCCGGCAGGAGCAGCGTCAGGAGAGTCCTCAGCCAGCAAATCAAGCATAGCACTTATTTCTGCGTCACTAGGATCCAAAGGTACCTCAAAGTGGACTTGCCGTTCGTCATCAGGAATTTCCCCGAGCGAGGCAACCAAAGTGTTAACTTCTTCGGCAGAGGGTCGCACTCTAAGGCCCAAACCGCCATCAGCGACAGGTGGATTCGACACAAAAAAGTGAAGGCCTTGGGAGGAGGCAGGTTCCATGCTGAGTATGCCACTGGGGCACCAGTATTTGATACCTTGCCTCTAAGAATCATCTCAAGTTGGTTCACCAAGTCTACAGAGGGAATTTTCCTGTTGGTAACCCGAGTTGAGTCAGCCAGACCTCGGTACAGATAAGCCGGGTATGCCCTGTCCTTCAACGGCTGAATATTCTTGAAAACAAAATTAGCAACCACAGCCTCAGCAGTTAGACCCCTTTCTTTCATCAGTCCAACTTCAGCTAGCAAAGCCCTCGCCTCAGCTACCTCCTGATCCGTGGGAGACTCAGTCCAACTCGGAGTGCGAACATCCGGCTGTCTTCCCAACCGTGGGGGGAGAGAATTTCCATGGTTCTCAACAATAACCCATTCCAAGCGCCATCCCTTGATACTGTTTTTGAGAGGGATTTCAAGATACTCAGTCTTCCTCTCATGGCACATCTCCAAACTAGCACCCCCAACCAGCTGATGCTGACCCCTGGCCATTCCAGGGCGGCAGTCATACAAGTACTTCCACAACCCAAAATGTGGCAGCACACCAAGAAAAGCTTCGCACAAATGAACGTAAATAGAAATTTGAAGAACAGAATTGGGATTCAGGTGGGTCAAGTTAAGGCGATAAAAATCAAGGAGGCCGCGGAAAAAGGGAGAAATGGGGAGAGCGAGACCACGGAGAAGAAAAGGAACGTAAATCACGGATTCATGGGTATCCTCTGTCGGGTAGTGACCCCATGACAAATCTGCCAAGAACAAAGCTCCCTCGGGGGAAGAACCCCGATAGACATGAGGTGGAGGAGGTCAGGCTCGGAGACAATAGACATGTGATTACCTGCGAAAGGCAACTGGCTGTTGGGGTCAATGGGGGGAATTACTGCAGCGGATGAACTCGAGGCCTTTCTCTTGGGCGCCATCTCAACTCTACTGGCGAACAGAGCGAGAGCCAAATTGCAGAGAGGATTTGGAGGCAGGAAAGCAAGAACTAGGGCACGGAAAGCAGAGGCGGCTGAAAGCGCGGTATATGTGGGATATTCCCGAGTCAGATACCGTCTCCAAAAGCGCCCAGTCAGCACCCGGCAGTTACTTCTAAAACACCGGCGTGCCACGTCGTCACCCGGCGGCTACTTCTAAAACCCCGGTGTGCCACATCATCACTCGGCTACTATCCTCAAAGTGGCCGACACGGCCTGTTTTAACTCGGCTGTTATTTCTAAGACGCTGACGTTATAACCAGTCGCTCGGCATTTATCTCTAAAGTGCCGACGATACCTTCAGTCGCTCGGCAGCTATCTCTAAAGCGCCGACGATATCTTCAGTCGCTCGGCAGCTATCTCTAAAGCGCCAACGATGTCCTCAGTCGCTCGGCGGTTATCTCTAAAAAACGCTGACGTTGTTACAGGTCACTCGGCTGTCGCATCTAAGAGCGCCGACGTGGTCAACGGTTATTCCGACGCTGGCATGGTTTCATCATCACTCGGACTCTAATTCAAATGCGTAAATATCGACAGTAATAAGCTCGGCCATCACCCCTGAAGCGGCGATACGATGTCCGAGTTATTCAGTTACTATTCCGAATGAATCAACTCCACAAATAAGAGATTGACTTACTACGAAGCACAGTAATTGGTACCAAAGGAGACAAAGCCATTCTTCATTAAGGGAAGTAACAGTACTTACAAATCAACTCATTATGAGTTGATAACTTCCCTATTGATACTACTATACTACATTCTACTACTACACTACATTCTACTACTACTGCTGCTGCTACTACTACTACTACTACTACTACTACTACTACTACTACTACTACTACTACTACTACTACTACTACTACTACTACTACTACTACTACGCTACACTATACTACTCTACATTACTAATACTACTACATTATTTCACTATACTACTTCTAATCTATACTAATATTTAAAAACCAGTGGCATTTAGCCACTGGCCTTATTGCCGCCCCTGCCGCCGCCGCCGCTGCCGCCCCTTCTGCTGCCGTTGCCGCCCCTACTGCTGCCTCCGTCGCCGCCGTCACCGTCGTCGTTGCCGCCATCGCCTCCGTCGTCGTCGTCGTCGCCTTCGCCATCGCCGCCACCGTCCTCCTCAGACAAGTCCTCCTCGTCCGAGGAGTACTCCGACTCATCCGAGCCCGCGAGCCCGGAGCGCTCGACGGCCCGGATGTAAGTCCAGACCTCCGCAGCGAGCCCCTGGGAGTCATCTGAATCGTCAGACGACTCACGCAGAGGGATGGGAGCTGGAGACCCCTCGGACTCAGAGGAGAACTCCTCCTCTGAGTATTCCGAGTCACCAAAGTCCTCGGACGGAGGAGTCGGCTCGCGCTTGCGTTTTTTGCCCATGGCGGAAATGCAAGGAGAGGAAGAAAGCAAGCAGTGGAGAACAGCAAGAGATGTGAAAAAACCAGAGAGGCAAAGGCACTATTTATAGAAGAAGAAGGCAACCGCTCACCTCCAACCGCGGTCACTGAACAGTCGCGAAGCATTCAATACACACTTCAACCCGTCTGAAGACGCGCGGCTGACGCCGTTTCATGCAATGCAACACCCATTGGGACTCCAGTCAACAGCGCGGAGGATATGATTACGCCCGCCGTCACATCACATTACTACTCAGAAGCAGCCGGCTAAAACGCTCAGCGTACCAAGCCGTCCCTTGCCCACACCCATTGGGGGGGGACGCCCAGGAATTATCAGTATATTTTTCAAAAATTGTCACATCCGTGCAGGGCGTGCAATGAACACCTCAAGACAAAAATGAGATATCAGTAAGGATCAAAGGAAAGCCAAATATAGCCGGTGAACTACAAAATCTGACCGACGGAAACGACGTGAAGACTAGCCAGGGAACGTCCATCAAATGTCCAATCAGTCGCAGAGCAAATAAATTGCACCACCTAGCAAGATATGGGCGGATCATTTTGCTACAGTCGGCGACACCGTCCTACTCCTAAAAACACCTCGAGGGGCAACCCCAGGTGTGCGGTCGGACCCAAAACACCGACAGGGGGAGAGAGTTTCCATGGTTCTCAAAAATAAACCATTCCAAGCGCCATCCCTTAATACTGTCCTTGAGAGCGATTTCAAGATATTCAGTCTTCCTCCCACGGCGCATCTCCAAACTAGCACCCCCAACCAGCTGGTGCTGCCCCCCGGCCATTCCAGGGCGACAGTGATACATATACTTCCACAGTCCAAAATGTGGCAGGACGCCAAGAAAAGCCTCGCACAAATGAACATAAATGGAAATTTGCAGAATAGAATTGGGATTCAGATGGGTCAAGTTAAGGCGATAGAAATCAAGGAGACCGCGGAAAAAGGGAGAAATGGGGAGAGCGAGACCGCAGAGAAGAAAAGGAACGTAAATTACGGATTCATGGGTATCCTCTATCGGGACAGTGACCCCATGACAAATCTGCCAAGAATAAAGCTCCCTCGGGGGAAGGACCCCGATGGACACGAGGTGGAGAAGGTCAGGCTCGGAGACAACAGACATATGGTTACCTGCGAAAGGCAACTGGCTGTTGGGGTCGATGGGGGGAATCACCGTAGCGGATGAACTCGAGGCCTTTCTCTTGGGCGCCATCTCAACTCTACTGGCGAACAGAGCGAGAGCCGAATTGCAGAGAGGATCTGGAGGCAGGAAAGCAAGAACTAGGGCACGGAAAGCAGAGGCGGCTGAAAGCGCAGTATATGCGGGATATTCCCGAGTCAGATACCGTCTCCAAAAGCGCCTAGTCAGCACCCGACGGTTACTTCTAAAACACCGGCGTGCCACGTCGTCACCCGGCGGCTACTTCTAAAATCCCGGTGTGCCACATCGTCACTCGGCTATTATCCTCAAAGTGGCCGACACGGCCCGTTTTAACTCGGCTGTTATTTCTAAGACGCTGACGTTATCACCAGTCGCTCGGCATTTATCTCTAAAGTGCCGACGATGTCTTCAGTCGCTCGGCGGTTACCTCTAAAGCGCCAACGATGTCTCCAGTCGCTCGGTGGCTACCTCTAAAGCGCCAACGATGTCTTCAGTCGCTCGGCGGCTATCTCTAAAGCGCCGACGATGTCCTCAGTCGCTCGGCGGTTATCTCTAAAAAACGCTGGCGTTGTCACAGGTCACTCGGCTGTCACATCTAAGAGCGCCGACGTGGTCAACAGTTATTCCGACGCTGACATGGTTTTGTCATCACTCGGACTCTATTTCATATGCATAAATATCGACAATAATAGCTCGGCCATCACCCCTGAAGCGGCGATATGATGCCCGAGTTATTTAGTTACTATTCCGAATGAATCAACTTCACAAATAAGAGATCGACTTACTACGAAGCAAAGTAATTGGTACAGTAGGAGACAAAGGCATTCTTCATTAAGGGAAGTAACAATACTTACAAATCAACTCATTATGAGTTGATACTTCCCTACTGCTACTACTACTACTACTACTACTACTACTATGCTACACTATACTACTCTACATTATTAATACTACTACATTATTTCACTATACTACTTCTAATCTATACTAATATCTAAAAACTAGTGGCATCTAGCCACTGGCCTTGTTGCTGCCCTTCCTGCTGCCGCCGCCGCCACTGCCCCTGCTGCTGTCGCCGTCACCGCCCCTGCCGCCGCCGTTGCCACCCCTGCTGCCGCCGTTGCCGCCCCTGCCGCCGCCGTCACCATCGTCGCCGCCGTCGCCTCCGTCGTCGTCGTCGTCATCGTCGTCACCTTTGTCGTCCTCCTCGGGCGAGTCCTCCTCGTCCGAGGAGTACTCCGACTCATCCGAGCCCTCGAGCCCGGAGCGCTCGACGGCCTGGATGTAAGTCCAGACCTTCGCGGCAATCCCCTGAGAGTCGTCCGAGTCATCGGACGACGCTGGGGGAGAGACGGGAGCTGGAGACCCCTCGGACTAAGAGGAGAACTCCTCCTCTGAGTATTCCGAGTTGCCAAAGTCCTCTGATGGAGGAGTCGGCTCGCGCTTGCGTTTGTTGTTCTTGCCCATGGTGGAAATGCAAGGAGAGGAAGAAAGCAAGCAGCGGAGAACAGCAAGAGATGTGAAAAAACCAGAGAGGCAAAGGCACTATTTATAGAAGAAGAAGGCAACCGCTCACCTCTAACCACGGTCACTGAACAGTCACGAAGCATTCAATACACACTTCAACCCATCTGAAGACACGTCAGGCGGCTGACGCCGTTTCACGCAACGCAACACCCATTGGGACTCCAGTCAACAGCGCGGATGATATGATTACACCCGCCGTCACATCACATTACTACTCAGAAGCAGCCGGCTAAAACACTCAGCGTACCAAGCTGTCCCTTGCCCACACCCATTGGGGGGGACGCCCAGGAATTATCGGTATATTTTTCAAAACTGTCACACCCGTGCAGGGCATGCAATGAATACCTCAAGACAAAAATGAGATATCAGTAAGGATCAAAGGAAAGCCAAATATAGCCGGTGAAGTACAAAATCTGACCGACAGAAGCGACGTGAAGACTAGCCAGGGAACGTCCATCAAATGTCCAATCAGTCGCAGAGCAAATAAATTGCACCACCTAGCAAGATATGGGCGGATCACGAACTCGGCTGCAAAAAGACAAAATACATGCTGACCTCTGAAGCATAATATTGATGACATAATGCTGACCTCTAAAGCATAATATGGATAGCATAATGCCGACTTCTAAGGCACCCGAAAAAAGAAAAGATGACCCTCAGCAAAAAGACACGAAATGAAGACCTTCGAATGGATTATCTTCAAAAATCCACTCAAAGCTCGGGGGCTACACCCATTGGGTGCACCTCCGGTGCACCCAATGAATCACCATTTCAAGAGAAGACAACACCAATTTCTAAGGCATAAGGCAAGATTGAAGGCAAGATTGACCCTCAACCAAAGTGCAAGTGGAAAATAAAAATAATCTCTGATGAAGACCTTCGAGAGGATTATTTTCCAAAATCTACTCGAAGCTCGGGGGATACACCCATTGGGTGCACCTCCGGTGCACCCAATGAAGTTCAGGGTCCTACAAAATGAAATGCCAACCTCTAAGGCACAAGCATGAAACAAGGCTCCAGTTTATGAGTGATTAAAGCAGAAGGAGACAGTAAAAAATCATTTTTACCAGACTGCTTGGAAAGCATTTTTTATCATAGACAAAGACCGCAAGCTGGACCTAGGATCTTTGGACTGATTATCTCAAAATCAGCCCGAAGATCGAGGGCTTGTGGGGGACAGATATCCCCCGGGTCCACTAGAAGGATAAAAGACCTCACGAAAGGCCTAAGGGCCCAATAACTCGTGAGGTCACTCCTTCATGGGCCTGGGGAGGAACGACTAGTGAAGCAGATCGACGTAAGGCCGGATTGGCGCAAACCTGGACGGCCCCACAGCGTTGAACGAGCGACTGCAACAGAAGATCCGACTTTCCCGCGCTGGAGCCCCGTACGACGGAACCAGGCGAGGATAAGTCGGCAAAATCATAGGAAGATAAGCTCAAACAGTTCACTATCTTTTAGGTGCACATTGTTATCATATCCGCATGTATTGCCTCACGGTCGAATATATAAGGCCTAGGGGGCACCCCTTCAGAACAATCAATCCCAACTCTACTACTACTTAGCCATCCACCTCAACTCTCTACCTTGTAACCCATTACACAAAGCATACTCGCCAGGACGTAGGGTGTTACGCATCTCAAAGCGGCCTGAACCTGTAAACACTGTCCATTGTCTTTCGTGCATCTGGCACGAACCATTCAGCTACAGTCGGCGACACCGTCCTACTCCTAAAACACCTCGAGAGGCAACCCCAGGTGTGCGGTCGGACCCAAAACACCGACAGCGGGGCCAGAGTCTTATTGGTGGTTGGCCTGCAGCTCCTGCGCGCCTGTTGATGCAGCTGATGTCGGCCCGCCTATGGTCACGCCGACTGCCATGCCCGCTTTCACGGTTGACCAGCCCATGACTCTCGTACTTAGCGCGCACTGCTGGTCCATGCGTGGGGTGCCTTGAGTCGCTGCACTGATTCTGAAAACTTATCTTTTCAGTTTTCCACGACGGCCCCGAGGAGTCGTGGCATTGGTGCGAGTGGCGGTGCGACTTTTCCGCACCCAGCGACCGGCGCACTGGTTGCATGACATGTGGGCCCAGGCCCCCATGTTGGACCGCCAGTTGTGGTGAAGCTGAGGGGGCCTATAACCGCGGGGCGGTTGTACGCTTCCCGTGTGGCAGTTCGACTTTTCGACCGCTGGTTTCGGCGAAGATGAGGGAGCGTTTAACCGCGGGGCGGTTGCATGCTCCTTTATGCAACGGTTCACCTTCCTGACCGCTGGTTGCCCCGAGAATGAAGGGGTGCATAACTGTGGGGCAGTTGCACGCTCCCCGCGCGGTGGTTCGCTTTCTCCACACTTTGGGTCAGTCAGTCCGACACGTGGGGCCTGGCCCCCATGTCATAGGGTAGGAACTTTGGAGTACATCGGGGGAGATTTTTGCCCATGGTGCTTCAGGGCACGAGTGGGGAGATCTGCCTATAAAAAGTGGTCAATCTCCCGGGCAGTAACCATGCTTTGCTCCTCTCACCTTCATCGCGCCCTTCCTCCTCCGGGCCTCTAGATGGGGTGTGCTGGTGTTTTCTGGAGAGGTCCGCGACAGGGCCACCCCCTCCGGCGACCTCACCACCGGAGAGCTCGCGCTGGTGGCAGTGTCGACGGTCTTGCCTTCTTCTTGCTGTTGTTTAGAGGAGCGCAACCTCGAGGAGGTTGGTGTTCTTCCACCATTGCTCGACTTCAAGGATTTTCATCATGTAGCCCGGCTGCAGTCCCCCGCCGGTGGTCATCCAGAAAGATGGCTACCAGCCTTGTGGTGGGGAGAAGCAAGCCGGGCTGCGGCTTCCCTCCTGCCCTCATCTTTAAGGATGCTCATCATCCGTGCTGGGGAGGAGGGTGCGCCGAGTTGGGACCCGCCTCCGTGTGGGTAGCGGCCCGCTTCTTCCCTTAGTGTTTGGGGGAGAAGGGTGTTCGCCGTCTGTGGCGTTGTCAGCCACAGCATGTCTAGCTCCCTGGCCTGGGCAGCTCTGGTGCCACCTTCGGTGCCGCCTCCTACCGCTGGGGTGGAGCGTGGCTTCCCGTCCACCGCATGGGCGACGGTCGCGCCATGTGTGGGTTGGCCACATCCACCGCTGTTGCCGATGCTGAGGTGGTCGCCACTGCTGGTGAGGCTCCTCACTGCAGAGGTATTTGCCTCTGCTGGCGGGGCTATCAGTGCCACCTGCTACTGGACCTCCGGCTCTTTGGCTTTAATGGCTTGTTGTCCCCCCTGTAGGACGACGGGGGCGAGGACCTTTCACAGCGGTGCTCACCCTGAGGTGGTCGCTGCTGCTGGTGCAGAGGTAGCTATCTCCGTCGGGGCTGACATGGTTGCCTCCTCTGGTGAACCGCTCGGGGCCTGCTACCCCGCGGCCCTTCTGGCGTGGAGGTAGTTCATTCCTGCAGAAAAGGGCTAGGGTCCTGCTTGTAAGGGAATGTAATGACATTTGCTTGAGAGCAAAATGTAATAACATATGTATGCAGGATTTTAGCCTGAGAAGCCAAGTTGTGTGTTCGGACCCCCTGGATGGTGGCTTCAAGTACTAAGACACCTGCCGCAGGGCGGTGGAGTATGCAGGCTCACGGTACGGGACCAGGCTGAGTGGCTACACGGTTTCCGGACCCCCCAGGAGACAAGTGCCCGTTCTTCAGAACCGGACCTCCAGGTTGTTGGACGCATAGGACTATAGTTTTAAATACTAGGACACCCGTCACAGAGTGGTGGAGTGTGCAGGATTTTGGGTACGGAACCAGGCTAACTGGCCACACAGGCTTCGGACCACCCTATGGAACGGGCATCCATTCTTTAGAACCGGCCCCCAGGCCTTCCCCTGTTTTTGTAAAGTAATAAATATTGTCTACTAAGCAGTATTTAACACTTATCTGTGTATCGCCTGTTCCTGCTATGCGAGATGTTGCGGTGTTGAGTCCCCCTTGCATCTGGCACCCCGCTTGGGATGTAGGCTTGATGTATCGAGGTTGGATACCAGCGTGTTCTAAAAGAGTTGTCAACAATTCTCGAGAGGGAGCCTCTCCGAGACCTGGATCTGTACACAGCTTTTAGCCAAGGAGCGTTAGTAATACACCCGTAGGGCCCATCATCTGACACTAGCCATCCTTTGATACGTGCTCGGGACTTGTAGGGTCTAGTCTGGGGGAGCCAAGTTGTGCGTCTAGACTCCCTGGATGGTGGTTCTAGGTACTAGGACACCCGCCACAGAGTGGCGGAGCATGTAGGCCCACGGTACGGGACCAGGTCGAGCGGCTACACGGCTCTAGGCCACTCCAGGAGACAAGTGTCTCTTCTCTAGTTCCGGACCCCAGGTTGTCGGACTCACAGGACTTATAGTTCTAAGTACTAGGGTACCCATCATGGAGCGGTGGAGTGTGCAGGCTTTTGGGTACAAGACCAGGCTAAGCAGCCACACAGGCTCCGGACCACCCCATGGAACGGGTTCCCATTCTTTAGAACCGGCCCCCCAGGCTGTCGGGCCCTCCTGCTTTCACGAAGAGGTCCTAACCTGCAAGCCTGGCTGCCCAATTCGGATGTCATTATGTTTGATGGAACGAGAACTGCCTGGGTGGGTTAGGTAAAATAACATTTAGAAGACTGCAAGGTAAGACCATGGAGCAGTAGGACAATACTATCATAGAGGCGCATCTGAGAGGGTAGTTTTCCTTTATAACTTATCATGCATTTGTGCGGACCAACAGGTCGGGTTTATGGGGACAGACCCCACCGAGTTGGCGTACACGTATGCGCTACCTAGTTACAAAAGGGAAACAACTCGGCCCCTCAGACCTACTTTATAGATAGAACTTATAGAGATGTTCCAGCACCGGGGGAGGCATTCCTTCAGTCGGAGCTAGACAGTTGCCCTTGGGTCGGGGTACTCCCAATTCCATGAAGGGTCCTTCCCAGCTGGGGGAGTGTTACGGAGCCCTAATTTGGTCTGGTACTCTTGTAGGATTAGGTCTTGACCCTGGGTTCCCATCTGCATTTGACGAAGGAGGCCCCGCCTTTGCCTGTGGTCGTTCCTGGATGAACCTGTCAGAATGCTGGACCCGTGGGGAATCCAGATGGGTTCCCGGAGGAAGGCAGGCTTTAGCTCCGTAGACCGGGGGACATGGGGTCCCGCGGGTGGTCCGCCTAGTCGTCGTCGTCGGAGTGGGAGTCTTTTGCGAAGACGTCCTTCAAGTCCCCTTCGGGTGACTGATACCCGAGGTCCTATTCAGCCGCAGCCACCTCGCCATCGTCGACCTTTTCTTTGCTAGGACGGCAGCGAGGTGGGGAGCCGTCTCTAGAAGACTGCTCACGTCGCTCGCTGGCACGTTCGCTGATGCGTTTTGCGAGATCAATGATCTCGCGACACTCCGCGGCGCTGTGGCGACCGTTGGGATGTACAGGGCACGAGTCGTCGTTGCCCCTTTGTGGCCGTGGGCATTTGTTGCGGTCGCCCCGGCCCCCGGTCGCAGCTGCGACGACCAGCGCGGAAGGCTGCGGCTTCTCGTAGCCGCGGCCCTTCTTTTTCTTTCTGTCGTCCCGGGGAATGGCACCCGAACCACCCATCTGGGTGGTCCTAGTTTGTGGGGCCGAGTGCCATGCCCGGCCTTCAGCAGCTCTGGCACACTTGTCCGCCAGGGTGAAGAGCGTAGGGACAGTCTCCACATCATGTGTGGCCAATTTCTCCAACATTTTCTTATCACGCACCCCTGTTGGAAGGCCGTGATGATGGAGGCATCGGAAATACGAGGTATCGTACCTCGCACCTTGGTGAAGCGAGAGATGAACTTCCGGAGGGTTTCCCTGGGCTCCTGCCTTACTGCATGGAGGTGGGCCTCCACACTGTGCTGTTGGTAAACACTGGCGAAGTTCGCCACGAACCGCGCACAGAGTTCTTCCCAGGAGTAGACTAATCCCGGGGTGAGGTTCATGAGCCAGGTCCGGGCAGGTCCAGACAAGGCCACATGAAAGTATGTCGCCATCACAGTGGTGTTCCACCTGCTACTGTGATGGCGGTAACGTACACCTGCAAGAACTCTGACGGGTTTGATGTCCCGTTATATTTTTCCGGTAGGTGTGGCCGGAACTTGGGCGGCCATGACGCCGCGCGAAGATGGTCTGCAAGGGCGGCGCAGCCCACGCCGGCTAGGGGGACACCCGTTTGGGATCAGGCGCCCACTGGTGTCTGCGGTGCCTCTGCGGCAAAATCTCGGTCGAGATTGCGACCCTCAATGTTCTGATGGCGCTCACACGCCCTTTCCAAAGAGACCCGAGCGTCTTTTCCCGCACGCCTACGGTTGAGCTTTGCCCGGAGGTCGTTGGTCTGTGCGCCCCTTACGGAGGGCGAGCGCATAGACGCCGTCGCCTCGCGTTGGCGCCGGGATGACCGAGGCCTCAACCTGGTCGAAGTAGAATGTGCCATGCCGAGCAATCGGTCGACGTCGTCGCGCCACTGCTTCATGGCCCCCGGTGATGCCATGGAGCTAGGGGGTGGTGTAGCAACTCTCTGGCCGCAGACAGCGCCGTCGGCGCTGCCCTCGACGGAGTCCGGGACGCCTGCGCTGGTGTGTGCTGCTGCACGGCGTGCACGGCAGCAGTCCCAGAGTCGGGGCGGTCGGGCACTCGTGGCGTGGAGGATGCAACCTCTTGCTCCATCACGAAATCCTCCGAAGTTTCGGCGTGGTGCTCGATGATCCGCACCATCATGCTGAGCGAGAAATCAAGCAAAAACTTGAAGCCTAGGCCCCTACCTGGCGCGCCAGATGTCGGAGAGGAAATCTCCCCGGCCGGGTGGCGGATTGCACCCGCCCTAAATCCTAAAGAGAGCAGGGGCCTAAGCGTTTTGCTTGCTACGAGACTGGTGGATGAACACATGAGAGCACACGAGGGTTTAGAGTGGTTCGGACCGCCGGGGCGTAACACCCTACTCCACTGTGTAATGTATTGTGAGTCTGAGCTTCGATCTCTTGTAACGTCGCATGTCTCCCCTTTTATAGCTGAAGGGGGGCATGCACAAAGGTACTAAGCCCCGACATATGGGCCCAGGGACATAGAGAATATAACACTTGGGACTATAAATATTTGCTGCCGGGGTAATCCCTTGTGTCCTGTTGTCCGAGATCTGTGTATCTTCAGAGTGCAGGGGAAGCTTCTTGTAGAAGGGATAACACAGTGCGCTGCCTGGCATGGGCGCACTGTTCGCCAGTAGACCTAGCAGGCGCGCCGCCTGCTGGATGACCTTGACACCGCCTGCCAGCGGATGGGACGGGACGCATTAAATGCTGAGAGGGCACGTCGCCCGTCAGCGCAGTGGCAGGCGGCGCGTCCTCTCCTCGATAAATGTAGGGGCTGCACAGCTTTACGTCAGGCTCGGTCCGATGGCTTATGTCATGGGCCACAAGCAGCGGGTCTCCACCCGAGCGAGAAGTAAAGGGCAAGGCCTGGACACGTGTCAGCACCGGACCCCTACTCACGTTAGGGTCCTCCTCATCCCGGGACCTTGCTGAGGTTCGGACCTTACTCGGAGGCCCCGGACTTATGCGTACAGGGGTCCGGTGTCCTTATGTGGAGGTCCGCATCCCACGATACACACTGGGGTGTGTTGTCTTTCCTTGCCACGTGCGCCCTTTGGCCTGCCCATGCGGTGGGGTCCGGCGCCGTCCTCCGAGTGGCCTGGGGACGTTGCACGGGTGCGGCGTCTTCATGCTGTAGAAGAGGGTACCCCTGATTTAGGGTACCGACATACTGATACTAATTATGCTACACTGTGTAGATATTTATGCAGTGTGGTACACCACGTAAAAAATTGTTTACTGCTGCACGCGCACAAATTTAGGACGATAAGAATGTGGATTGAAAGGAAATAGATTGACATGCATAGAAATAAAAAAAATCTAATTTAAATGCTTTATTTCGTCTATAAAAATAGGATTTTGACAACAGCTATGCAGGTAGGATCGGTGGAACCGGATTATGACATATACTGACACTAATTATGCTAAATGGTATAGGTATTTATGCATTGCGGTACATCACGAAAAAAATATGTTTCCAGCTGCTTGCGCATAAATTTAGGATGACAAGAATGTGCGTCGAAAGGAAATGGATTGGCATGCATGAAAACAAAAAATTGATTTAAATGCTTAATTTCCTTCATAAATATAGGATCTCTCCAACAGCCATGCATCTAGGCTCGTTAGAACCAGTTTATGATATATGCTGAGACTAATTATGCTACACACCAAAGTTATTTATGCAATGTGATACACTGTTGTCGGCGTTTCGAGACCGGGGGGTCCCCGAGCCGACGAGTGAGAGTGCCGCGTGCCCCAGCCCAGATGGGTCGAGCGCGTGGGCGAGCGCGAAGGGGGGAAAGAGAGCGAGGTGTCGGTGGCCGGAGCCGGGTCGTGACGAGGGAGACGGAGATTCCCACGGCCTTTCGTGTTCGCCCCGCGCCCAGGTCGGGTGCGCTTGCAGTAGGGGGTTACAAGCGTCCGCGCGGGTGAGGGGAGCGAGCGGCCCCAAGAGAGCGCCTGCCCCTGCCCCTCGTTCCCGCGAGGCCAACCTTCTCTAAGAAGGCCCTGGTCCTTCCTTTTATAAGCGTAAGGAGAGGATCCAGGTGTACAAAATGGGGGTGTAGCAAGGTGCTACGTGTCTAGCGGGGGAGAGCTAGTGCCCTAAGTACATGCCAAGGTGGCAGCCGGAGAGATCTTGGCATCCTGTTAGGGTGGCGTCGTGGCTGTCGGAGAAGCAGTGGAGCTTGGCGGAGGGACAGCTGTCGGAGCAGTTGGGCCCTTGCTGACGTCCTCCTGCTTTCGTAAGAGAGCTGGGAGCCGCCGTCGTCATGAGTCCAGTGGGGTGCCATCATTGCCTATCTGGCGGAGCTAGCCAGATGGGACGCCGGTCTTGTCCTCTGCGACCTGAGTCAGCTCGGGGTAGGGTGATGATGGCGCTTCCTGTTGACGTGGCGGGCTCGTGCCCTAGGTCGGGCGACGTGGAGGCTCCTCCGAAGCCGAGGTCGAATCTGTCCTGCATGGCCGAGGCCGAACCTGAGCTCCTGGGTCGGGCGAGGCGGAGGCCGTTCGGCAGAGGCCAGGGCGGAGTCCGAGCCCTGGGTCGGGCGAGGCGGAGTTCATCGTCTTCCGGGGCCTTAGCCCGAGTCCGAGCCCTGGGTCGGGCGGAGCGGAGTTCGCCGTCTTCCGGGGCCTTAGCCCGAGTCCGAGCCCTGGGTCGGGCGGAGCGGAGTTCGCCGTCTTCCGGGGCCTTAGCCCGAGTCCGAGCCCTGGGTCGGGCGGAGCGGAGTTCGCCGTCTTCCGGGGCCTTAGCCCGAGTCCGAGCCCTGGGTCGGGCGGAGCGGAGTTTCCTCTGGCGCTTTTGGCCAAGCCTGGCTGCCTGTCAGTCTTACTCTTTGCTGTTAAAGGCGCCAGTGACTTGGTCGGTCGGCGCGGTGATTTAGCCAGGGTTACTTCTTATCGAAGGCAAGGCCTCGGGCGAGCCGGAGATGCGTCTGCCGTGAAAGAGGAGGCCTCGGGCGAGACGGAATCATCTCAGGGTCGGCTGCCCTTGCCCGAGGCTAGGCTCGGGCGAGGCGCGATCAAGTCGCTCGTACGGACTGATCCCTGACTTAATCAAACCCATCAGGCCTCTGCAGCTTTATGCTGATGGGGGTTACCAGCTGAGAATTAGGCGTCTTGAGGGTACCCCTAATTATGGTCCCCGACAGTAGCCCCCGAGCCTCGAAGGGAGTGTTAACACTCGCTTGGAGGCTTGCGCCGCACTTTTTTGCAAGGAGACCAGCCTTTCTCGGTTGTACTTTGTTCCGGTGGGTGCGCGCGAGCGCACCCGCCGGGTGTAGCCCCCGAGGCCTCGGAGGAGTGGTTTCACTCCTTCGAGGTCTTAATGCCTTGCGTAATGCTTCGGCTGGTCTGGCGGTTCCCTCATGCGAACAGGCCGTAGCCCAGATGCTCTGTCGGGGCCCAAGTTCTCGGGCTGGTATGTTGACGCTGTCAACGGTTCGGCCGGAGCCGGGTTTGCGAGAGCAGCCCCCGAGCCTCCGCACAGAGCGAGAGGACGATCAGGGACAGACTCGGCTTTTTTATATACGCCCCTACGTCGCCTTTCCGCAAGGAGGAGGGGGGAGAGCGCCATGTTACCCTCGATGGGCACCGAACATGGTGTCTCCGGTGAGCTGCAATCGGGTAATCCGAGTGGACGTCCGTGCCCCGTTCGTTGGGGGTCGGCTAGGGGCCCGGAGGCACGCCCAAAAGTACCTGCGGGTGATCTGCCGGACCCGGTCCCCTGGCGACGGGGTCCGAGGGCTCGTTGCCTCCCTCCGATGGGATTCCGTTACAGAGTCGTTCCCGCTGGTCTCGGAAATGTCCTAGGGTACCTCGGGAGCGTAGCCCGAGCCTTGGTTATGTATCGAACGTACCCCTGGTCATCCCTCGCTCGGTGTCTGAGGCGACTGTGAACCCTTCGGAGGGCCAGCCTTCGAACCCCTGATCAGTAATGGGCGCGGAGCCCGAGTAGCCTGAGGCGGTCGTGGAACCTTTCGGGGGGCCGACCTTCGAACCCCTGACCAGTAGTGGGTGTCGGGCCCACGCGATCTGAGGCGGCCGTTGAACCCTTCGGGGGGCCAGCCTTCGAACCCCTGATCAGTAAGGAGGCTCGGAGCCTAGTTCCTTCACGGGGAAGGATCCCTTTGGGGGTATCCCCCTTCCCGTTCCCTGTTGCAAGAGATAGAGAGAGAGGAAAAAGGGAAAAAGGTACGAAATTGAGCGACGTGGCGTACCTCTTTTGGGTGTGGTCGTTTTGGCGCAGGCGAAGCGTCGCCAGCCGCTCCTGCTAGAAGCGTCGCCTGTCCGGCCGCGGAGTTAATGCGCCGGGTTGAGTAGTTGGCGAGGCTGCCGTTGCGCGCGCGAGCCGTTCGAGGTACGGGTCACGGGCGCGTCGTCTTCACACTGTGAGAGGGGGTTCTCTCGCTGCCTTCGGATGGGACATGAGCTTGGCCGATGGCGTGACTGCTGCTCTCGCGCGCCTGCCACCGTCATTACTGCCGGCCCACTTTTGACCGTGTTTGACCGCTGCGTCAGGCTGGCGCTGCTGGGTCGCGCGCTGGGTCGCCTCGAATCGCGGTATCGGTTCCGCAATCGAGGAGGTGCGGTGGTGGCGCAAGTGGCACAGCGGCGTGCATGCAGCATCCGGCGCGCCGGTTGCGCGACGCGTGGGCTTGAGCCTCCGTGCTGGCCTGTCAGGAGTCGGAGAGGCGCGTCCACTTGGCGCGAGTCGGAGAGGCGCGTCCACTTGGCGCGGTTGCATGCTGCCCGCACGGCTGCCCGCCCCTTTCGCCCGTTGGTCTGGGCAAAGGTGGAGGGTCACTTGTAACCGCTGGGTGGTTGCGCGCGCCGCGCGCAGCGGTTCGGCTTCTTCTGCTCGGAGCCGGTCTGTATGACAGGCGGGTCCCAGCCCCCGCGCCACAGGGGAGGACTTTGGAGGCATGTTGGAGAAGACTCAGCCCGTGACGGTTGGGAGCGCAAGCAGGGAGAGTTGCCTTTAAAAGGAGGGCGACCCCTTTCGTAAGGCGACCATGTCTTCTTCCTCCCTTATGCATCGTGTCTTTCCACCTTTCAAGCCCCCGGATGGGGGAAACCGCCGTCTCCGTGCCTCACCGTCGGAGGACACTACTCCGCGGGAGTGGGTACCTTTCAGCCATCGTTCGGCTTCAAGGATTTTCATCATGCAGCCCGGCTGCACCCCTCCACCGGCGGTCACCCAAGAGGGTGACCTCCGGCTTGATGGTGGGGGAAAGCGAGCCGGGCTGCAGCCTCTGCCCCTCCCTCAGCCTCAAGGATTTTCATCACCAGGGCTGAGGAGGGGCGTGTGCCGAGTCGGGGTTGGCCCCTGCGCGGGTGGTGGCCCGCTCCTTCCCTCAGTGATCGGGGGGAAGGGCGGGAGTCGTCCGTGGCGCCAACAGCTGCAGCGTGCCCAGCTCTCTGAGCCGAGCAGTCTCGGAGCCGCCCCCGGCGTCGCCTCCCACCACGGCAGCTGGAAGAGGTTCTTCCGCCAGCGCGACAGCCGAGGTTGGCCACGGACCGACCTCCGACTCTACGGCCTTCTGCCCGTCCTTGCCTCTCGAGTTTGGGCAAGGGCGGGGTCCTCCTAGCAGCAGCATCCGCCCTGAGGCCATCATCGCTGCTGTTCGGCCCCCTGGGGCAGAAGTCTTCATCGTCGCCGCTGCCGGGGCGGGCGGCGACATGCCGTTCGTCGGTCTTCTGCTGCCCCGCAGGCCCACTCCCATCGAGTGGGGTTGTTCGTACCTGCGGGGGGGGAACCGGAGTTCTGTTTGTGATGGCACTTCGAGTGCCGGGTTTTTTGTTCATTTTGGCTTTCGGGGCCTGAACATGTATGTAACTCCGGCACAGAGCCGTGTTTTTTCCTCATTTCCGAGCACTAAGACTCGTCTGCTGATTGTCTGAACCGCTTCACCAAGCATGAGTCGCCCCGTGTCAAGGTGACGAGTGAGGTATCCGTATCCCGGAGGCGTAGGAGACCCTCGGCTCGGTCGGACCTGTTGTACGAGGCTCCTCTAGCTTAGTTAAAGAGACCCCTCGGCCGCTCTTCGACGAGCCGAGGCCAGGGGTAGCGATATCAGCACGAGCAGAGGCGGAGTTGGCTCGAAAATGAAACCTGGTTGGCCGGAGCCTAACCGGGTTATCCGTTGGCAGGATCGACGTCGGAGCTGATCAGCCGAGGCTTCGGACCGGGCTGGCGCCCTCGGAAGGTGGTCGGCCGAGGCCTCGGAGGTGGCCGGCCGAGCCGCCCGCTCGGGCCGGATCCGGAAAAGTCCCTAACGGCGATCGCTCGGGCGTGGTGATGACGTCGTCCTTCGGAGCGGAGGCCCTCGGACCGCATCGCCATCCGAGGCTAGGTCGGGCCTCGCCGAAGATGCCGTCGATGCCGAGGGCGTTGCTGCCCCCTTCCAGCGTCAAGACCCGAGCCTGCAAGGTCAAATCGTCTTGTAGCGTGGGCCTTGTGCAGCCGTCGAGGCCAGAACACACACCCTTGCTGCGTTATAAAGCTGCGTCTCTTTTCCTCTTGTTTCGAGTATCTGGACTTTTTGTCGGTAGCAGGGATGTTAGTGCGAGCAAGAGTTGCTTCTCGCGGGAGGTGATGAGTGAGGTATCCGTATCCCGGAGGCGTGGGAGTCCCTCGGCTCGGTCGGCCTCGCCGCTTACGCGTACTTTCACCCGTCCATGAGGCCCTGTCACCGACTCGGTCGAGAAGGCTCGAAGAGTCGCTTCGACAGAAGGGCTTCCGAACGTAAAGACTTGTTCGATCCGCGGATTCACCTTATCCAAACGCGAGTTACTTATCGCAGAAGGTGATGAGTGAGGTATCCGTATCCCGGAGGCGTGGGAGTCCCTCGGCTCGGTCAGCCTTGACTGCTTACGTGTACCCCGTCGTTTCCAGGATCCACTTTTCGAAGTAGTCAAAAAGCACGAAAGATATTCTGGTAAAAGAGATTTTCTGTTCGAGTAAAATTTCGACGCAGAGGGGGTTTCCCCCCTTTTAGCCCCCGAGGGAGGGTCGGGCTTTGCCAAGGCGAGGCCGACCCTTCCTTGTTGACTAAACTTTGCGTGGGTGCGAGGTATATGAATAACTTGGAAACGTCTCAAGGGTAGAAGCGACGTAGCTGTTGGATGTTCCAAGCGTTGCCGTAGACCTCGCCTTGACTGTTGGCCAGCTTGTACGTTCCGGGCTTCAGAACTTTGGCGATGACGAACGGCCCCTCCCAGGGGGGCGTGAGCTTGTGCCTCCCTCGAGCGTCCTGCTGCAGCCGAAGCACCAGGTCGCCCACCTGGAGATCTCGGGGTCGGACCCCTCGGGCGTGGTAGCGTCGCAGGGACTGCTGGTATCGCGCCGAGTGCAGTAAGGCCCTGTCCCGAGCCTCGTCCAGCTGGTCCAGCGAGTCTTCTCGGCTAGCTTGGTTGCTTTCGTCGTCGTAGGCCCTCATCCTCGGGGAGCCGTATTCCAGGTCAGTGGGCAAGACGGCCTCGGCCCCGTAGACCAGGAAGAACGGCGTGAAACCTGTGGCTTGGCTTGGCGTCGTCCTCAGGCTCCAGACCACCGAGGGGAGTTCCTTCATCCATCGCTTGCCGAACTTGTTGAGGTCGTTGTAAATCCGAGGCTTGAGCCCTTGTAGGATCATGCCGTTGGCACGTTCCACTTGCCCATTCGACATGGGATGAGCTACGGCGGCCCAGTCCACCCGGATGTTGTGATCGTCGCAAAAATCCAAGAATTTTTTGCCGGTGAACTGGGTGCCGTTGTCGATGATGATGGAGTTCGGGACCCCAAAGCGGTGGATGATGTTGGTGAAGAACGCCACCGCCTGCTCGGATCTGATGCTGTTCAGGGGTCGGACCTCGATCCACTTGGAGAATTTGTCGACAGCGACCAGCAGGTGCGTGTAGCCCCCGGGCGCCTTCTGCAGAGGGCCGACGAGGTCCAGACCCCACACAGCGAAGGGCCAGGTGATGGGTATCGTTTGCAGAGCCTGAGCGGGCAGGTGGGTCTGCTTCGCATAGAATTGGCACCCTTCGCAGGCGCGGACAATTCTAGTGGCGTCAGCCACCGCCGTCGGCCAATAGAAGCCTTGGCGGAAAGCGTTCCCGACGAGGGTTCGAGGTGCTGCATGATGGCCGCAAGCCCCCGAGTGTATTTCCTGCAGGAGTTCCTGACCTTCGGCGATGGAGATGCATCGCTGGAGGATGCCCGAGGGGCTTCGGTGGTAGAGCTCCTTCACATCGCCCAGCAAGACGAACGACTTGGCGCGTCGCGCTACCCGCCGAGCCTCGGTTCGGTCGAGGGGCAGTTCTCCGTGGCGGAGATATTGCAGGTACGGGGTGTGCCAATCTTGATCTGGTGCGACCCCACTCCGCTCCTCCTCGATGCGCAGTGCTTCGCCCTCGGGCTCCGAGGGTTCCTCGGGTTGAGCCGAGGATGGCTCGGGCTGGGCCGGGGTCACCTCGGACGGGACCGAGGGCACCTCGGGCTCGGGCGCGTCGCCTATCTTGACGGAGGGTTGGTGCAGATCCCAGGAGAAGACGTCCGGGGGAACCGTCGTTCGCCCCGAGGCTATCTTCGCCAGCTCATCCGCAGTCTCGTTGTAGCGTCGGGCGATGTGGTTAAGCTCGAGCCCGTAGAACTTGTCTTCCAGGCGTCGAACCTCCTCACAGTAGGCCTCCATCTTCGGATCGCGGCAGTGGGAGTTCTTCATGACTTGGTCGATGACGAGCTGCGAGTCGCCGCGTGCATCGAGGCGTCGGACCCCTAGCTCGATGGCGATTCGCAATCCGTTGACCAGAGCCTCGTACTCAGCCACATTGTTGGACGCCGGGAAATGGAGGCGGAGCACGTAGCGCAGGTGCTTCCCGAGGGGCGAGACGAAGAGCAGGCCCGCGCCGGCTCCCGTCTTCATCAGCGACCCGTCGAAAAACATGGTCCAGAGCTCTGGTTGGATCGGAGCTGTTGGCAACTGGGTATCGACCCATTCGGCTATGAAATCCGCCAGTACCTGGGACTTGATAGCCTTCCGAGGGGCGAACGAGATTGCCTCGCCCATGATTTCCACCGCCCACTTTGCGATCCGTCCCGAGGCTTCTCGGCACTGGATGATCTCCCCCAGGGGGAAGGATGACACCACAGTCACCGGATGAGACTCGAAGTAATGTCGCAGCTTTCGCCTCGTCAGGATCACTGCATACAGCAGCTTCTGGACTTGTGGGTAGCGGATCTTGGTCTCGGACAGTACCTCGCTGACGAAGTAAACTGGCCTCTGAATGGGCAAAGCATGCCCCTCTTCCTGCCTTTCGACCACGATCGCGGCGCTGACCACCTGAGTGGTAGCGGCGACGTAGACCAGGAGGGCTTCTCCATCAGCTGGGGGTACCAAGATGGGCGCCTGGGTGAGGAGCGCCTTCAGGTTCCCGAGAGCTTCCTCGGCCTCGGGAGTCCAAGTGAAGCACTCGGCTTTCCTTAAGAGACGGTACAGGGGCAGGCCTCTTTCGCCGAGGCGCGAGATGAAACGGCTCAAGGCCGCGAGACATCCCATGACCCTCTGTACGCCTTTTAAGTCCTTGATGGGCCCCATGTTTGTGATGGCTGCGATCTTCTCCGGGTTGGCTTCGATGCCCCGCTCGGAGACGATGAATCCCAAGAGCATGCCTCGGGGCACCCCGAAGACGCACTTCTCGGGATTGAGCTTGACGCCCTTCGCCTTGAGACACCGGAATGTCAGTTCGAGGTCGGAGAGAAGGTCGGAGGCTTTCCTCGTCTTGACTACGATGTCATCGACGTAGGCCTCGACCGTGCGACCGATGTGTTCGCCGAACACATGGTTCATGCACCGCTGGTACGTTGCACCCGCGTTCCTCAAACCGAACGGCATGGTGACATAACAGTACATGCCGAAGGGCGTGATGAAAGAAGTCGCGAGCTGGTCGGACTCTTTCATCTTGATTTGATGATACCCTGAGTAGGCATCGAGAAAAGACAGGGTTTCGCACCCTGCAGTGGAGTCCACGATTTGATCGATGCGAGGTAGAGGGTAGGGGACCTTCGGACATGCTTTGTTGAGACCAGTGTAGTCTACACACATCCGCCATTTCCCCCCTTTCTTCCTCACAAGTACAGGGTTGGCAAGCCATTCGGGATGGAATACCTCTTTGACGAACCCTGCTGCCATCAGCTTGTGGATCTCCTCGCCTATCACCCTACGCCTTTCCTCGTCGAATCGGCGCAGAGGCTGTCTGACCGGCCGGGCCCCGGCCCGAATATCCAGCGAGTGCTCGGCGACATCCCTCGGTATGCCGGGCATGTCCGAGGGACTCCACGCAAAGACGTCGGCGTTTGCGCGGAGAAAGTCGACGAGCACTGCTTCCTATTTGGGGTCGAGCCCGGAACCGATCCGGATCTGCTTGGAGGTGTCACCACTGGGGTCGAGAGGGACGGCCTTGACCGTCTCCGCTGGCTCGAAGTTGCCGGCGTGTCGCTTCACGTCTGGCACCTCTCGGGTGAGGCTTTCCAGGTCGGCGATGAGGGCCTCGGGCTCGGCGAGGGCCTCGGCGTACTCCACGCACTCCACATCGCATTCGAACGCGTGTTTGTACGTGGGGCCGACGGTGATGACCCCGTTGGGGCCTGGCATCTTGAGCTTTAGGTAGGTGTAGCTGGGGATGGCCATGAACTTTGCATAGCATGGCCTCCCCAACACTGCGTGGTAGGTTCCTCGGAACCCGACCACCTCGAACGTCAAAGTCTCCCTTCGGAAGTTGGAGGGTGTTCCGAAGCAGACAGGGAGGTCGATCTGCCCGAGGGGCTGGACGCGCTTCCCAGGGATGATCCCGTGGAAGGGCGCAGCACCTGCTCGGACGGATGACAGATCGACGCGCAGGAGCCTGAGGGTCTCGGCGTAGATGATGTTGAGGCAGCTGCCCCCATCCGTCAGGACCTTGGTGAGCCTGACGTCGCCGATGACGGGGTCGACGACGAGCGGGTACTTCCCCGGGCTCGGCACGTGGTCAGGGTGGTCGTCCCGGTCGAAGGTGATGGGCTTGTCGGGCCAGTCTAGGTAGACTGGTGCCGCCACCTTCACCGAGCAGACCTCCCGACGCTCTTGCTTTCGATGCCGAGCCGAGGCATTCGCCGCATGCCCTCCGTAGATCATGAAGCAGTCGCAGACCTCGGGGAACTCTCCTGCTTGGCGATCTTCCCTTTTGTCGTCGTCGCGGGCCCTGCCACCCTCCGCGGGTGGCCCGGCCCAGTGGAAGTGGCGCCGAAGCATGACGCACTCTTCGAGGGTGTGCTTGACGGGCCCCTGATGGTAGGGGCACGTCTCCTTGAGTGCCTTGTCGAAGAGGTTAGCACCTCCGGGGGGCTTCCGAGGGTTCTTGTGCTCGGCGGCGGCGACAAGGTCTGCGTCGGGAGCGTCGCGTTTCGCTTGCGACTTCCTCCTGCCTTTCTTCTTGGCGCCGCGCGGAGCAGACGCCTCGGGAGCATCTTCCGACGGGCGGCCCTGAGGCTGCTTGTCCTTTCGGAAGATGGCCTGGACCGCCTCCTGGCCGGAGGCGAACTTGGTGGCGATGTCCATCAGCTCGCTCGCCCTGGTGGGGGTCTTGCGACCCAACTTGCTTACCAGGTCACGGCAGGTGGTGCCGGCAAGGAACGCGCCGATGACATCGGAGTCGGTGATGTTGGGCAGCTCGGTGCGCTGCTTCGAGAACCGCCGGATGTAGTCCCGAAGAGACTCTCCCGGCAGTTGCCGACAGCTTCGGAGGTCCCAGGAGTTCCCGGGGCGCACGTACGTGCCCTGGAAGTTGCCGGCGAAAGCTTGGACCAGATCCTCCCAGTTGGAAATCTGCCCCGGGGGCAGGTGCTCCAACCAGGCGCGAGCAGTGTCGGAGAGGAACAGGGGGAGGTTGCGGATGATGAGGTTGTCGTCGTCCGTTCCTCCCAGTTGACAGGCCAGGCGGTAGTCCGCGAGCCACAATTCCGGCCTCGTTTCCCCCGAGTACTTCGTGATAGTAGTCGGGGGTCGGAATCGGGGCGGAAACGGCGCCCGCCGAATGGCTCGGCTAAAGACCTGCGGACCGGGTGGTTCGGGCGAGGGACTCCGATCCTCCCCGCTGTCGTAGCGTCCCCCACGCCTGGGGTGATAGCCTCGGCGCACCCTTTCGTCGAGGCGTGCCCGACGGTCGCGATGAGGGTGCTCGTCGCCGAGGTGGCCCGGGGCCGCGGGCGCGGTGTTGCGCGTGCGCCCGGTGTAAACCGAGGCTTCCCGCATGAGTCGGGAAGTCGCGGCATGAGGTTCCGAGGGGTACCCCTGCCTTCGGGAGGCGGAGCTCTCGGCCCGCCGGGCCGCAGCGCCTTCCAGGAGATGCTTGAGCTCTCCCTGGATTCGCCGACCCTCGGTGGTTGATGACTCCGGCATCGCACGGAGGAGCATCGCCGCGGCTGCCAGGTCCTGACCGGTTCCGCCGGATGCGGGTGGCGGTCTGCCCCTGGCATCGTTGGCGATGCGGTGCTGGAGACCCTGGGGCAGGTGACGTATTTCTCCGGCGGGGGGCTGGCTTGCCCATACCTGCCCGACGTCCCGGCGGATTGCCTCGAGCACTCCTGCTCCCTCGTCGAGCCCGGCCTGCGCCCCGCGGACTTGCTCGAGCTGTGGGTCGTGACCCCCCGCCGGAACGGGGACCACAGCTAGCTCCCGCAGGATGTCGGCGCGAGGCGCTGGCCTAGGGGGATCACCATCCTCCGGCATGCCGAGACAGCTGCCTCCGGAGGGATCCCCTAGCTCGACGTGGAAACATTCGCGGCTCGGGCCGCAGTCCTTGTCGTCAAGGCTGCGGCTGCCGTCGGAACAGTCGGAGAGGCAGTAGTCGCATGCGGTCATGAAGTCCCGCATGGCACTGGGGTTGCCAGATCCGGAGAAATCCCAGCAGATGCTGGGGTCGTCATCTTCCTCGGACCCAGAGGGTCCATAGGTCGAGACGCCCGTCAATCGGTCCCAGGGCGACCGCACACGAAACCCCAGAGGGGTTGCACTCGCCTCAACGTGAGTGTCCGCCAAAGCGAGGTTGCCAGGCGGGTTGAGGTCGAGTCGAAATGACGAAAGATGGGAAGCAGTCGGTACCTTTTTGTCGACGAGGAGCGATGAAGTCACGTCGGGGGCTGATCGCGCCGTCGTCTTGGGTACGAGGGCGACGTCCTGCAGGCCCTCCGTGAGCGTGCTGGCGTCGTCCATCTGCTCGGGGTCGACGTGTTGCGGGGGGATGGCGCTCGCCTTTGCCTCGAATGCGAGGGTGACGCCTAGCGTGTCCTCCGCTGGGGCACTGGGGATGTCGATTTGCTCGACAGCCGTCGGAGCGCAGCCTCCCGCTCGGCCCTGGTTGCCCCGCCTCCTCCTCCTGCGACGGCGAGGGAGAGGATGGGGCGAACTCGAAAGTTGTCCTTCCCCCATGCGGGAAAGACGACGTCGGTTCCGCCGCCGGTGGGCGGACTGTCGACCGCCATTGTCGCTGCCGCACGGCGGTGGAAGGAGTACCATGTCGTAGCCGCTGTCGAGAGACATGAACTCGAGGCTCCCGAAACGGAGCACCGTCCCGGGTTGGAGAGGTCGTTGGAGACTGCCCATCTGGAGCTTGACGGGAAACTGCTCGTCAACACGCAGCGTGCCCCTACCTGGCGCGCCAACTGTCGGCGTTTCGAGACCGGGGGGTCCCCGAGCCGACGAGTGAGAGTGTCGCGTGCCCCAGCCCAGATGGGTCGAGCGCGTGGGCGAGCGCGAAGGGGGGAAAGAGAGCGAGGTGTCGGTGGCCGGAGCCGGGTCGTGACGAGGGAGACGGAGATTCCCGCGGCCTTTCGTGTTCGCCCCGCGCCCAGGTCGGGTGCGCTTGCAGTAGGGGGTTACAAGCGTCCACGCGGGTGAGGGGAGCGAGCGGCCCCAAGAGAGCGCCTGCCCCTGCCCCTCGTTCCCGCGAGGCCAACCTTCTCTAAGAAGGCCCTGGTCCTTCCTTTTATAAGCGTAAGGAGAGGATCCAGGTGTACAAAATGGGGGTGTAGCAAGGTGCTACGTGTCTAGCGGGGGAGAGCTAGTGCCCTAAGTACATGCCAAGGTGGCAGCCGGAGAGATCTTGGCATCCTGTTAGGGTGGCGTCGTGGCTGTCGGAGAAGCAGTGGAGCTTGGCGGAGGGACAGCTGTCGGAGCAGTTGGGCCCTTGCTGACGTCCTCCTGCTTTCGTAAGAGAGCTGGGAGCCGCCGTCGTCATGAGTCCAGTGGGGTGCCATCATTGCCTATCTGGCGGAGCTAGCCAGATGGGACGCCGGTCTTGTCCTCTGCGACCTGAGTCGGCTCGGGGTAGGGTGATGATGGCGCTTCCTGTTGACGTGGCGGGCTCGTGCCCTAGGTCGGGCGACGTGGAGGCTCCTCCGAAGCCGAGGTCGAATCTGTCCTGCATGGCCGAGGCCGAACCTGAGCTCCTGGGTCGGGCGAGGCGGAGGCCGTTCGGCAGAGGCCAGGGCGGAGTCCGAGCCCTGGGTCGGGCGAGGCGGAGTTCATCGTCTTCCGGGGCCTTAGCCCGAGTCCGAGCCCTGGGTCGGGCGGAGCGGAGTTCGCCGTCTTCCGGGGCCTTAGCCCGAGTCCGAGCCCTGGGTCGGGCGGAGCGGAGTTCGCCGTCTTCCGGGGCCTTAGCCCGAGTCCGAGCCCTGGGTCGGGCGGAGCGGAGTTCGCCGTCTTCCGGGGCCTTAGCCCGAGTCCGAGCCCGCGCCAACTGTCGGCGTTTCGAGACCGGGGGGTCCCCGAGCCGACGAGTGAGAGTGCCGCGTGCCCCAGCCCAGATGGGTCGAGCGCGTGGACGAGCGCGAAGGGGGGAAAGAGAGCGAGGTGTCGGTGGCCGGAGCCGGGTCGTGACGAGGGGGACGGAGATTCTCGCGGCCTTTCGTGTTCGCCCCGCGCCCAGGTCGGGTGCGCTTGCACTGTCGGCGTTTCGAGACCGGGGGGTCCCCGAGCCGACGAGTGAGAGTGCCGCGTGCCCCAGCCCAGATGGGTCGAGCGCGTGGGCGAGCGTGAAGGGGGGAAAGAGAGCGAGGTGTCGGTGGCCGGAGCCGGGTCGTGACGAGGGAGACGGAGATTCCCGCGGCCTTTCGTGTTCGCCCCGCGCCCAGGTCGGGTGCGCTTGCAGTAGGGGGTTACAAGCGTCCGCGCGGGTGAGGGGAGCGAGCGGCCCCAAGAGAGCGCCTGCCCCTGCCCCTCGTTCCCGCGAGGCCAACCTTCTCTAAGAAGGCCCTGGTCCTTCCTTTTATAAGCGTAAGGAGAGGATCCAGGTGTACAAAATGGGGGTGTAGCAAGGTGCTACGTGTCTAGCGGGGGAGAGCTAGTGCCCTAAGTACATGCCAAGGTGGCAGCCGGAGAGATCTTGGCATCCTGTTAGGGTGGCGTCGTGGCTGTCGGAGAAGCAGTGGAGCTTGGCGGAGGGACAGCTGTCGGAGCAGTTGGGCCCTTGCTGACGTCCTCCTGCTTTCGTAAGAGAGCTGGGAGCCGCCGTCGTCATGAGTCCAGTGGGGTGCCATCATTGCCTATCTGGCGGAGCTAGCCAGATGGGACGCCGGTCTTGTCCTCTGCGACCTGAGTCGGCTCGGGGTAGGGTGATGATGGCGCTTCCTGTTGACGTGGCGGGCTCGTGCCCTAGGTCGGGCGACGTGGAGGCTCCTCCGAAGCCGAGGTCGAATCTGTCCTGCATGGCCGAGGCCGAACCTGAGCTCCTGGGTCGGGCGAGGCGGAGGCCGTTCGGCAGAGGCCAGGGCGGAGTCCGAGCCCTGGGTCGGGCGAGGCGGAGTTCATCGTCTTCCGGGGCCTTAGCCCGAGTCCGAGCCCTGGGTCGGGCGGAGCGGAGTTCGCCGTCTTCCGGGGCCTTAGCCCGAGTCCGAGCCCTGGGTCGGGCGGAGCGGAGTTTCCTCTGGCGCTTTTGGCCAAGCCTGGCTGCCCGTCAGTCTTACTCTTTGCGTTAAAGGCGCCAGTGACTTGGTCGGTCGGCGCGGTGATTTAGCCAGGGTTACTTCTTATCGAAGGCAAGGCCTCGGGCGAGCCGGAGATGCGTCTGCCGTGAAAGAGGAGGCCTCGGGCGAGACGGAATCATCTCAGGGTCGGCTGCCCTTGCCCGAGGCTAGGCTCGGGCGAGGCGCGATCAAGTCGCTCGTACGGACTGATCCCTGACTTAATCAAACCCATCAGGCCTCTGCAGCTTTATGCTGATGGGGGTTACCAGCTGAGAATTAGGCGTCTTGAGGGTACCCCTAATTATGGTCCCCGACAACTGTGTACAAAATCTGTTTACTATTACATGCACACAAATTTAGGATGACAAGAATGTGAGTTGAAATAAAATGGATTTGCATGAATAGGAACAAAAATCAATAAACGTTTACATAAAATGTGAATGAAGGATCATAAACATACAAAAGATGGAAGTATAACCATGAACTGATAATGTATCATAGAAACTTATTGGTGTTGGCATAAATATATATACAAAATAGCATAAAAACAAGGTCATCGATACGCCACCGCTCGTCGCCTAGGGAAGTCCGTCATCGTCGATCGCGCTTAGAAAAGGCTAGTGTCGTCGCGGGAGGGGGACACTAGCGGGCGCCACTCCGAGGCGCACGTCTCCGAGGAGCCGACATCTTGCGGGCGCCTCTAGCATCCTCCGCTGTGTGCGCTCCTCCAAGATTCGTCGCCGCCGCTGCCGAAGCCAACCGCGCCTTGCGCAACCGCCATCACCACCGGGCCTAGGGTGCGCCGCCGCCGCTCATATGCTTCGGGAGCGCTGTCGGTGCTTGCCCGCCCGCCATAGGAGCGTCACCGCCGGTCGCCCACCTCGGCGCGCACCGCTCGCTCGCCCGAGAGAACCGTCACCCCCGCTAAAACCTAATCACTGACAGCTTGGGAGTCTTTTATAGCCGTCTGAACCTGGTGCGGTTAAACTGGATGGCACCGTTGAGCCAGGGCTTTATATAGTTATGGAAAGCTCAAGGCTCCAAATACACAAACTATGTGTGTGTGTATATATATATATATATATATATATATATATATATATATATATATATATATCTGTATTTATATATTACACCTGGGTGCATTCAATATATAGAATGCACCCAGGCCGAACCTACACGCCAGGAGCATCTGGTCCAAGCCAACCGCCCCACCCAGGCCGAACCGACGCTTCGTTTTCGTCCCTCCCGCACGTTTCCGACAGAATGCTACAATTTTCGAACCAGACCATCAGTTGCATCTAGTTATATAGAAGTTGCAATTACACCAGACCAACAGTTGCAATTACACCAGACCAGCAGTTGCAATCATATTTTTTAACAAAATTTCCCAGAGTTATTCAGTACTTGCAATCACATCAGAGCAACTCAGCAGTTGCATCCACACCACACCAGCAGTTGCAATTACAACACACCAGCAGTTGCAATCATTTTGTTTACATTTTTTTAACAGATATTTGGGTAGAATTATACAGCAGTTGCAATCACACCTAATGCGGGGTTGCAATCACACCACACCAGCAGTTGCAATTACACCTCTTTGTCCTGACACTAAAACCAGCCAACTTTGCATAGTCAAGGTAAAAGAGGTAGGCTTCTTCCCTTGTATCAAATGTTTGCCGCACCCTGGGGACAAACACATCAAGTATGTTTGCATCCTGCAGAACAACACGCAATCATGAGTTTGCAATTAGCTGATACCCATAGTTGCAATCAACAAGCAACAAACGTTGCAACTGGAGTAACAACACAGCATGCAATGGTAATCAAGGAGTAAAAACAGAGACTTAAGTTTGCAATTAGAGGATACTCGCGGCGGGGGGCAGGGAGACGCGCGTACAGGAGAGCTGAGGGTGTGCTCTTATGGGGAGGCGTGCTCGGGGTGTTATTGCACCGTGGGTGCATTCAATATAGAGAATGCACCCAGGTGCATTTTAGTGCCGCCGTATATATATATATATATATATATATATATATATATATATATATATATATATATATATATATATATATATATATATATATATATATATATATATATATCATCGACTTTACTAATAAGTGGATATTATGTCTAAACACCATAGGAGATAATACTCCCTGTTCTAATTTATAATTCGTTTGACTTTTTGTGCCAAGTTTAACGAGCTTGTTTGATTCAATTTTTTTTAGAAAAAAATGAAAAATTTAAAGCCATATTTAAAGTATTTATATGCTAGACGATATGATAGTAAAAGTTAATAATAATTATAAAATATTTTGAATAGATGAGTCAGTCAAAGTTAAGTAAAATAGTCAAACGGATTATAAAAAGGAACACAGAAAGTACCAAAGGGACGTGTGCGCGCGCCATTATTGCATTTAGAAACAGTACTGCTGGCTAGCTCAATACAATATCCTGAAAACAAAACAGAAAGAAAGAAAGAAGTACATATATGACTAGATAGGATAACAAACTCCACTCATATTTGCCTTGCTCACGATATGCAATAGAAGGTCGCCAGGAATAGAAAGATAAGCAGGCAGGCAACAAAGAAGACTCGATCATATAGCTTTCGGACGTCTTTTTGCATGCATGCGCATCAAACCACAACGGGCCGCCGGTCGATCGATCGATATCACAACATTGCATCTATTCTTGCATGACTTGCGCTTGCACCTATAGCTAGCTAGCTAGCCCCAATATCTCGTACGTACGGAGATTCTCTACCCGATGCGAAGCCAATCTTCGCGTTCCAACCTCCCACGCTGACGACCAAGACTGGCCTTCCCACGTGCGAGAATCCACAGCCGTAGCTTTAGATCGGCCTCCCTAGAGATCTTTTAGGGTTTGTGGATGGCATTCAGGCAGCACATGCATGTGTGCTAATAAGCTAGCTGGCTGGCTAGCTGCAGCACAAGAAGTCGAGAAGAGAACTGGTAGAGAATTGCTTGTGGACTTGGTCACACTCGCTGTCGTCTCCCCGATCGAGCAGATTTGGGAGGAATAAAGCTTGCTTTCCGGTTGCTTGGAAACATCGAGCACCCAAAAAAACACCACCTAGATCTGGAGCTTTGCATATGCACTTGTTGCTTGATGACCTTGTTGGTCGACAAGCAATTGAAGGTATATAGGTACGCGCGTAGTGTGTTAGGCATTTGGCCAGAGGACGACGATCGATGTCACGCACACGCACCTGTCCCTTTCGTCTCAACTCTACCCCAGCGCTAGCTAGCCAGCTAGCTCTATATATTGAGGGGGTGTTTGGTTGCCCCTGCTAAAGTTTAGCCCGGGTCACATCAAGCGTTTGACTTTCAAATAGGAGTATGAAATATAGACCCAACCAACTGGACTAGATTCGTCTCGTCTTTTAATCTTCGGCTGACAAATTTGTTTTATAATCCGACTACATTTAATACCCGAAACGGAGGTTCAAACATTCGATTGGACAGGGGCTAAACTTTAGTTTGGGGTAACCAAACGGGGCCTGAGTTTGTGATCCAAATTCTAAAGAAGGCGGCAAAGTTGGCGAGCGAAGCGGAGGCCCGTCGCCGCAATCTCCCAGACAATGGTATAAGAGGTTTGATTCATTTATGCTTTCTAAGGGCTTTCAGAGGTCTCAATATGATAGCTGTGTTTATCTAAAATTTGTTAATGGATCACCTACATATTTGCTGCTATATGTTGATGATATGTTGATTGCTGCCAAGAGCATGAAGGAAATCACTGCTTTAAAGGCACATCTTAGTAGCGAATTTGATATGAAGGATCTGGGTGCTGCAAAGAAAATCCTTGGCATAGAGATAGTCAGGGATAGGAAGTCTGGACTGCTGTACTTGAGCCAGAAGAATTATATTGAGAAAGTCCTTCGTCGTTTCAACATGCAAAATACTAAACCTGTGAGTACTCCGTTGGCTCCTCATTTTAAATTGTCTGCTAAACAGTGTGCTGAAACTGATGCTGAGCTTGAATATATGTCAAAAGTTCCATACTCCAGTGTTGTTGGGTCACTCATGTATGCTATGGTTTGTTCTCGTCCTGATTTGTCTCATGCTATGAGCGTTGTTGCTAGATACATGTCTAATCCTGGTAAAGAGCATTGGAAGCTGTTTAGTGGATTTTCAGATATCTATGTGGTTCTTCTAGTGCTTGTTTATGTTTTGGTAAATCTGGAGATGGTCTGATTGGCTATGTTGATTCAGATTATGGTGGTGATTTAGACAGGAGGAGATCTCTTTCAGGTTATGTCTTTACTATTGGAGATTGTGCTGTGAGTTGAAAAGCTCGTTTACAGGATACTGTTGCTTTGTCTACCACAGAAGCTGAGTATATGACAATTGCAGAAGTTACTAAGGAAGCCTTATGGTTGAAAGGTATATATTCAGAGCTATGTGGAATTAAGTCTTGCATTACATAGCCAGAGTGTCATTCATCTCACCAAAGATCAGATGATTACTGAGAAATCCAAACATATTGATATTCGTTATCACTTCATTCGTGATATCATTGAAAAAGAGTTGGTGAAGGTATGCAAGATCAGTACTGATAATAATCCAGCTGATATGATGACGAAGCATGTTTCTGTTGCTAGTATTATAAATTAGCCCTTAGTGGCTGTTGGCGCCGGCAAGATGATGATGCATTTGTTTAAAGTGGAGGTTGCTATTATGATGCTACAAGGAATTTGTCTCAAGGTGGAGTTTGTTGAGTTTGTGATCCAAATTCTAAAGAACTCTGTGATTGATCCTATTTGTGTCGCATCCGTTTATAACACTATATATGGCGGCGTCACGCCTTTTCTCATCTGTCTTGGATACATCATACATGCAAAAAGCGATATCAACGGCGAGAGATGCGCACGGTGAAAGTTCGTCAATGAACCCTAAGTCCCTAACGTACGTAACTGCCGTGTGATGAATAAACATGCATGGTTGATGATCAATGCAATAACCATCGTAGATATTTATAAAGAGACTAGGTGAGTGCCCGTGCGTTGCAACGGGATCATATAATACCAATATATATATATATATATATAACACGGAATGACAGGTTAAGTTTGCAGCGTTAATAAGTAGTAGAGATTTTACCAACGAAATTACACGGAGCCCAAAAGAGTAAAATTTATTGAAATTATATGGAGAAGGGGGTCACATATGGACGATGTGCACATAAAGGGGTGATTAGAGATGAAGTGGAATGCCTCGCACCACGCATATGGACACCGAGGAAAGCGGCGACACAGCACCACGCAACGTGCTGACGAGGAACTTGAGCGGGGAGGAGGTCTGGACCTTGAAGACGACTGGGAAGGATGTGTGCAGGGAGCGGAGGCAGAGGTCGACATGGCACTTGGAGTTGGCTTGAAGTCGATCGCCACTTCATCCTCCTCCACCTCCAGGAGAATCACTCCCTCCGCCTCATATCTATAGATAATTTAAGGAAATGACTGGATTGAATCAAACGAAGGAGAAACAAAAGATAAGAGAGATTTTCGCTCACCAGACAAGGATACCAACAACACTCATGCTGTGTTTCCCTCTAGGTAACAGGTCAGTTGTACGATACTGGATAGTTACAACAACTTGAAAATCATTGATAAGTCATATGTATATACAACGGATCTTGGTAACAAACCACATGCTCCCATGAATTCAACTTGTGTTGCTTAACTTAAAAGGGTTGTAGGTGCTCACTTCTGGCTCTGCTAGACCCATAAACCAGAAACTGTTTCTTAGGATCTTTGATCTTCAGATGAAAGGAAACAAAACAAAAAAGTTACTGGGTGGACATTAACATCATTTTCCGCGGGGGGGCATAGTTTTTAAATGGTAAATCTTGCCAGTCACACAGGATCCGGTCGTCTTCTAACACATCTGTAGATTAGAACATCATCAGGAACCTGAATTCAACAAAAAAATCAAAATGGAAGGGGATAAAGGCATCTGTGGCTACACTGCCCCAAAAGAAAGTTATTTGTATCACTGTGTAACACAATGTCAGGTAAGAGCAGGAGAACAATAAAAGCATGGTACTATGTTCTCGCTCGATTAAAAGTATAGTTTTTCTACAAAAATGCATAATACATCCACAGATGCATACATGACACTACTCTACTGGTATTTGTTGTATTACACACAGCCATGCAGCCACTTCAGCCACCTAGATTAATACTACATAGAAATAGTCGCCGAAATACATGCTGAAGTGATGTATCATTTCCGATATAACCAGGTAAATAAAGTATCTAATTACAGAATCAACAAGAAACTTACAGGTCAGCCAATGGAACCATTCCAGATCCATGATAGTTATCTATCTGGAAGGACCTTGAAGAAACAAGAGTTTTTGCAGATAAATATTTCTCCAAGCTAAAATCATCTAGGTCAACATCCAGCTCTCCATTCAATTGAAAAAAGATACTTTCCTACTGTAGTTCAGCTAGAGCTTTCCCGGTAAAGACCATGTTATTAACTAAAATATGGAGATCTTAAATTACGCAATAGAAATTATTGACTGTACCTACCAGTCATGCATTTGTGAACGGAGTATGTTCATAGTTAATACCATATGCATGTGCTTCTCCTGCACACTCAAACATCCATATGTTGCCATACGAAATAGTGCTTCTAGAGCCTGCAGCCTAACTGCTTCTGTATCGTCATTCATCATGTCCATCAACAAGTCCAAGGCCTTCTCTGTGTACTAAGTAGAAAACTTTGCCAGCGCTCCTAATGATTTGCAGGCAGTTCTTCTCACCTGTAATGTGAAAGCAATAAAATAAAATAATTGCAATTTTAGGAAAAATGATACTACAAGATAATGATAGAACCTCGTAAATTCATCTTCAACTCCATGGGAAAAATCCCAGCAGCACAGGGAATTTTTAGTTTAGGAGGTAATTTTTGCCCGTTGATGATAGAAACACCCATCCTGTCAGTTTTCATGACCTTCTTTTCTAGCGATTGTAGCAGAACACCCTCAGAAACTCGTTGAATTTTACCAAGTGCAGCGAATGCTTCCATTCTCACCTATGTGCACATGTCCCTAGCCATGGAGCTTAGCTGAGTAGAGAAGAAAGAGGAAGCATAAGCATTGCAGTGAAATGAAGCGTGCTATTTACAGACAAAGTGTTTGTATATTTTGTTATTTGTTAAGAAAATTTGTAAAGAAGACTTCAACACTATAGAATAAAGTACTTCAATATTAGATATTATTTCAGGTTCAACACTTTCTCTTTATAATATCACATGGATCTCTGTTGATATGAATCCAATGGTAAGCAGTGGGAGGCATGTCTTACTCACAAAGAGAGATTGAGTTCCTGACAGATGTGAGTACACTTTCCCTCACAAAGAGAGACCTTATAGCATTCAAAATTTCTCCCAAAAGAAAGACATCGTAGACTGTATAACACTGCTCAGCACTGTCTACCATTGTCCACCAGTACTTTTGAGGGGTATCCAAGTCATTTTGTCTGATCCTTAATTTGCGAATTGTGGAAAAAAAATGCACTCTTTGACAGTATTACTTTATTCAGAAGTCAACAAACAAATAACAAAGTAAAAACCATGCATTTGTTCCATATAACACTCTTTGACAGATGGCTCAAGAACAATGGATACAAAAATCAAACCTTTGAGTTTGTCAACAAGTCCCATTTTGTATGTAGCGACTTTCTTCTTCAATTTATCCCTTGCCACCTTTCTTGCCTCCCAGTAAGTGTTCTTACAGGTGACATTACTGTCATTCAACACTCCCGTCATTCAACACAATGTGATGAGTCATGCATTAAAACCTGTGAGCAGCTTTATTCCCACAAGATCATTCCTGATCACATGAAAAGGTACTGGTATAAACCACTATAGACCCCAAAACAAAATGTAGGCTACAAATACAATCACCTGTAAGAACTAAATCACAAAAGAAGAAGCATTACTATCAAAATGGTTATGGAACGATTTAGCATTCATAACAATTGATTTCTTCCCCTCTAAAACATACCAGGAGCTTAATGGCAGAATAAGTTCTCTACATTGAACAGTAAAATAACGATGCTTGGACCTACATTAGGGGTAATGGAACCTTCTCAGTAAAGAAAGTGTACTCACATCTGTCAGGAATTATGGTGGTTCACCCATTTTTTTCTTGGGCCTGGAGGAGTTGTTGTCAACACAAGCATATTTTTTGTGATCTCTGATCAAGAACAGACTAACTTCTAAGAATAATGGTTTCCTCTTCTAAAGTCAGATATGCGGCTCACATTCCAACAATAATATTTCTCCAAGCTAAAATCACCTGTCTTTATGGAACCTATATGTATGCCAATTAAAATTCACAAAATACTATCCATTTTCTTACTCTATGTATCCATCCAATAAAACTCAAGCAAGACAAAAAAAGTGTGAACCACAGTAGGAAAGTATCTTTTTTTAATTGGTATACATATAGGTTCCATAATCAGTACTATGCAGTATCATTTTAATTTTGTACAAAAGTCCTGAATCTGACGGTAAATGTCAAGAAAATGTTGTCTAAGATGGACGATGATCTCTTCTCGTCATGCCTGGCCAAGTATAAGGACAAAGAAGAAAAACACGCGTCGCTAGAAGCGAAGCATAAACTTACCTAGGAGAAGCTTGAGTCCGCTTTAGCTTTCCAGTTAGTGACTGGCCATACAGCCATCCTAGTAGGCCACCAACCATAAGCAAATCTGATCGCCACCCTCATATAGCTCATGTATGCCGAACAAGCAAAGGTGCTATTTCCCCTTTTGGTGAGGAGCAGCAAGTATAGTGTTCTCTATTTTGCTCCTGCTTATTATTTTCTTTTCATTTGCTGGCATGAGTAATTGGTGTAGCAGTAAGTTTAACTATTTCCTGATGTTTATGCTCATAAGGCAAGAATACATGTAACATAAGACTACTGAGTGCCGACACTCTTTATATGTATCTTTGCCTATAGATGGTTGAGCATATGTCATACAGTTTAATTTCACTTTCCAGCTTGCCTAGGTTATATATATGGATGACTGGTATGCAGAACCATCAAGTGCTATTTGCTTTCAAAATGTCTAAAGCTTTAGTTTGTATTCCATCCATTGATACCACTTACAACTATAATTTAATTTTCTCTAGAAGAAAATATTGATGAAGCATCAATTTTAATACTCATCTTGTTTGAACCGCAATAAAGATCATACAAAATAGATAGATATGTCATAATTTTGAGTGCTCAAGATAGAACTTGCATGGAACTTCACTAAACCATGAGGGGATGTGTGTTGCAACATGTAGAATCAATACAACAATATAGCATGTAATACAGAAAAAACTCCATACAAACTAAGGCCCTAACAAACTCTTACCTGGATGAATGTTGCAACATCCTCCTCAGCCATACCTCCAATTTCACCAATGAGAACAATGCCTGAAAGGCATAGAATAGTATTGAACATTGGGAACAATACAAAATGGGATGGAGCTACGTTGAATAAAAAAACCATATGAATGTAGCATTTGAAATAAAGAAAATGCAGTTTAAGTATTCAAATACCAGAAATTCCTTTATTTTTATTCTGTAAATTCACCATCCTCTTCGCAGCTTCCCTCACAAGGGAAAGTAAAATCATTTTCAGACATCTGACTTTCTGTTTGTCTTCAGTTAAAAAGGCAATGAAGTGAAACTAAAAGTCTAAGTTCTATTTCACTTTAAATATGCATATCAAGTAAAGAACTGCTAACTATTTCTTGAATCCTGGTGGTTTTATAAAAAATAGTGTTGAAGATAAATTCACTGCTGCACACATAATACTTGACATACTTGCTATTGCAATGCAAAAAAGAATATGCTGAAAAAAACTGCATGCATCCAGGAAAAAAAGAATACGTTGACAACACCTAAGGCTAGTATGTTACAGTGATTAGTTATTAACTATACATACAAGACAAAATGGAATGAGTCGCCCCATCCATATTCGTAGAAGCCAGTGACAAGATCATAGTACTTGTTTGCCTGATTCATACAGTAGGAAATTGTGCAAATGTGATTCCGAGTGTGAAACCTTGACAAACCATTAAATAAACGATGTAACAATTAATTAACATTGGATGGAGACAGAAGACTACCAAATCAGCGTAATTTGACTTCCTTGATTCTTGTTCGCCTCCATGGAGGTCGTGGTACTTCACATACCTGATGAGAAATAGAAAAAGCAATCAGATAATAATGTGCAAGGTAGAGGCCAACTGATAAGTCCCAAAAGAACATAAGCTCAAAGACTGGGAAAAGGGACATTGATACACTTCTATTATGTATATAAAAGAACATCGTAAAGTTCTTCTATTTTTATATGAAAAAATGTGTATTACACTTACATCAATGGCTTCCACGAAGAAATAACAATGACAGCATGTGTGTAAATGTCACAAATTTGGCCGAAACACCTTGGTGCTCCGATGAGGCCGCCTACTCAATACTCGACTTAGCAACAAAAACTCTTGAGCTCTCATTTGTCATCGTCACCACAAAGGATGATGAGCGCTCACCAGGGCACTTGGAGGGTTCAGGATCCAGGAACGGAGAACAGTGCAAGGAAAGGTAGCCATGGAGGCTCCACATAGGTTTGGAAATTTATATAGAAGAGTGCTGAATTAGGCACAACATTACAGATCTCCTTACACTACCACTGCTGTGTTCTTCTAATTCACTGGAGGTGGAAGCTCCGCCTCTTGGAGGGTCCATGACTCCATGCACGTGGGGAGGATGCAAAGATGGCCAGCTAGATGTGGCTACTGAGTACTGACGACAGCCAGCGTCGGTAGAGAAGCCGGCCAGGATTGCCGAGAGCACCTTCGGTTATGCTCAGCTGGCTCCGGCAATTCGTCGAACGACGTGCGTGCGGCCGCGGAAGGAAGCACCGTCTGCATCGTCGGCTCTGGCCTGTCACCACTCACCAGTCACCGCCAGTGCATGCCAATGGAGAGAGAAGAGGACCAGCGCAGCGTGCGGAAGAACAAAGACGCTTTGCCGCGTTGGGTACCACGACGTCATACCGTCCAGGCGACCAGTTGTGGAATCCTATCTATACAACCTGCACGAACAGAAACAACGTGGGATGAGTGCGCTGATCTTACCAGGTGTCTTGACGACGCAGGTCTGGTTCGATTTGGTGGCGTAGCTGTGCCGCTTCCGGTAGGTGAGCCACCGCACCATCTTGCCCCCAGCCGCTGCTTCCGGTAGGGAAGATGACAGCCGAGACGCACGGCGATGGGGTGGGGATTGTTGAGATGTGGGAGCAGATCGTGGGGGGAGGGAGAGTGAGGATTGTGGCCATCGCGGCGGCTCGTGGGGGAGGATCGTGGCCATCGTGCAAAACAGTAAGACATACGGCGATTGTGTCCACTATCTTTTGCTTCGAGGGTGAGGATTGAGCAGGGACAGATCGACGGTGCAGATTGACTGAAGGCAGAACCAGGTGGAGGCAGCCTACCCCTTACACTCTTAATATAGTAGTATAGATTATATGTTGCAGCCTCTTCGACTGCACAGATGGAGCCAACAAATTAAAAAGGGCCTTTAGACCTTTAGAAAGAAAAGAGAGAGAGAAGCAGAAAGAAAGACTGGTCGGTCAAAGTCAACCGGCACAAGGCAGCACGCGCGGGAATTGTGTAACTGTGGTCAAGTTTGAACTTTGAAGGTAGCAAGCACACATCAGCAGCAGCTGCCGCCTGCCTGCCTGCCTGCTGCGGAGGGGCCACGTCACCCGACGCCCGCACATCACGGGCCGGCGGAGCTAGTAGTAGTCCCTCACCGCAGAGTACGTGCTGCCACGTCAGCTGGTCAATAACGTCAACGGTGTACGCTTCCAAGTGACGGATGGCATGACTAATTAGGGCTTAGTTGACGGCGGCCGGTGACCTCTAGCTTGGAATGGTGTGGTCAAAATTATTTTTTTTTAAAAAAACTGTCTGTGCGGTCGCGCTGCTATTTATTTCGGCGGTGGTCGTCGCGGTCGCCGTCGCCGTGCGTACGGCCATGAGAAGGAAGGAACACGAAGCTGCGCAGGTGCTCGTAGGGTTGAAAACGGAAAAAATCCCGACCCGTACCGTTTTTTACATTTGACTCGACCGTTTCCGTATTTACGGAAAAAATATGAAAACGGGACGGAAACGGGAGAGGGCTTATTCCGTCCGTTTTGCGGGGTCCCGTTTTTTCCGGATTGAACCCGTATTTATTCCGTATTTGACAAATATAGGACGAGCTTAATATGCATTAGTATATAAACTAAATCCTCGTGTATTTAGGTGACAAATTATAGCACAATTGGCCATTGTAACCACCGGCTCTTTTCAAATGCTAAGTGATCTAAAGTCTTAAACAACATCGGATGTAGCTAAATGTACACATTTAGCAACCAAACAACAATAGAATGTTGCCTCTCTATATCTATTTGTTTCATGTTATTGTTCTGCCAATCAATCACTAGTCAAACATCAATAACATTTCTATTTGTATTAAATTATGAGTTTCCGTTAGTATTTCTGTTTCCGTTCGTTTTCGCAATTCCGTTTATCCCGCTCCTGTTTCCGTTCCCGACTATTCCAGACCCGATACCGTTTCCGATGATAAAATGCGGATACAGAAACGGGAGAGGGGTTTTTCCGTCCGTTTCCGTCCGTTTTCATCCCTAGGTGCTCGAGTAGCTCATGTGTATGTGTGTGCAGTAGATGGGTGGATCGATCATAAGCATGGCCCACCCACTCGCCCGGACCGGAAGCTACCGCACTTGTACCTTTTCTGAAAGCTCCAAGTAGAGATAACGGCATCTCCAACAAATTCTAAAAATAAATCTTCCGATACAAGAGAATTGAGATCCGTCTGAATCACTCAATTCCAACCCGTAGATCTCGTCTCAAAGGGCTCCTAAAATTTTCACGGATCTAAGAGCCTGTTTGGTTCGTGGCAAAATATATATCACATTTTACCTTAGGTTAATCGTCCGAATTAAATAACTAGCCTTAGTTAGAAAAGTTAGATAAAGTGTGGTAAATTATGCAGTAAACCAAACATGTCCTAAATGTATAGACCCCACCTGTACCGTATCTACCATCGCACGTAAAAAAAATCTAGAGGTCATATAACCACTACCGGAATCGACGGCTTTGTCGAGTGCCTGAAGCACTCGGCAAAGCCTTAAAATCACTCGGCAAACTCTTTGCCGAGTGTCGCACTTGGCAAAGAGGGCTCGGCACATAATACATCGGCAAAGCCTTCTTTACCAAGTACTTTTTCTCGGGCACTCGGCAAAGCCTTTGCCGAGTGCCAGGAAGTACTCGGCAAAGAAAAGCAGCCGTCACGGCGCCGGGTGACGGAGACGGCGTTTTTGCCGAGTGTCTGCCGGCCAGCACTCGACAAAGAATCCGTCAGCGGGGTCCCCATGTCAGGTTCTTTGCCGAGTGCTTTGTATGGCACTCGGCAAAGCGTGCTTCTTTGCCGAGTGCCAGAGCCACTACACTCGGCAAAGAACCTATACCGGTGCCCAGGTCTTAGTTCTTTGCCGAGTGCTATGGTCCTGACACTCGGCAAAGCACCTCTTTGCCGAGTGTCACACTCGGCAAAGTGACCAGTACACACCATTTTTATTTGTTTTTTCTATTCCATCTAAACAAACAAAAGATATTTCACAGATATCACATATATACATCACAGACCATCACAGACCATCACAGACATATATAGCCAACACAAACATTAATATACAAACATAAGTTCAGAAGTTCTCGCCCGGACCGGAAGTTACCGCACCTGTACCTTTTCTAAAAGCTCAAGTAGAGATAAGGGCATCTCCAACAAATTCTAAAAATAAATCTTCCGGTACAAGAGAATTGAGATCCGTCTGAATCACTCAATTCCAACCCGTAGACATCGTCTCAAAGGGCTCCTAAAATTTTCACGGATCTAAGGGCCTCTTTGGTTCGTGGCAAATTTGCCACACTTTAGCTAAGATTAGTCGTCCGAATTAAATAACTAGCCTCAAATTTGCCACACTTTAGCTAAAATTAGTCGTCCGAATTAAATAACTAGCCTTAGTCAGAAAAGTTATACAAAGTATGGCAAATTAGCCAGTAAACCAAATATATCCTAAATGTATAGACCCCACATGTACCGTATCTACCATCGCACGTAAAAAAAATCTAGAGGCCATATAGCACAACAAACTTAATTTATGTATGCGGCAGCAGCTATTGCTGCAACTTTTGAACTCCATATACTGTCCAAATATTGTGTACAAGAAGCTTTGTTGCAGCTGCGTGCGTCCACTATGGCTTCTAGCTGCACTGTGGCATGCATTCGGAGAGCTCGTCGTCGGTCCCTCGATGATCTTCCTGGCCGCCGCCGTCTTGCTGCTCTAAGGGCCGTCGCGCCCTCTACGTACGCGCTAATCTACAAGGGCTGCGCCAACCAGAACTTCCCTGGCGGGGTCTAGGCGACGGCGGCCTCCTCCCACCTCCGTCTTCGGCCTCTTCCAGTGCCGCGGGGGACCTCTCCGCCACAGACTGTGCCGCCTGCAACGTACCGGACTGGCGGGAAGCGGTGAAAAGAAGGCGGAGCGGAGTACCGCGGGGCCTCCATTGGGAGGTGTTTGACACCAAAATGAGCCGGCGGACTGTCCGGCCCTGAGGCCGGACGGTCCGCGGTCCGGACGGTCCACGCCTGTGGGCCGGACGGTCCGCGCGTACGCAGAGCAGATTAGGGTTCCGAATTTTGTGTTATGGTTGTTAGCTAAAATCATGAAATAAGCTCGGAAATTAGTTTGTAAAGGGTCCAGCCCCCCTCCTCTATAAATAGAAAGGTATACGGCCGATTTGTAATCATCAATCGAATCAATACAACTTCTATTTCGCATTTTATCCTAGGAGTAGTTCTAGTCTAGTTTAAGTTTAGTCTTCCAATCCCCAAATTCTTCGTCTCTCCTCGACTCTACGTCGATTAAAGGAGTCTAGGTCGGTCTGCCCGAGCCTAGACACCACCTAGGATCTCTACTCCCCGACGGGGTCCCTCCCGGGAGCGAGATCCAGGCGCCGTCGGCGATCTTCCGCCGTCCCTGCGTACGCGCGGACCGTCCGGCCGTCAGGCAGGAGCCCTAGCCGCGCACCAGGCCGCGGACCGTCCGGCCCCAGGCCGCGGACAGTCCGCCCTTGCGCAGAGGGCACCGCCACGGTTCTTGTTGAGTGTTTGGCGCTCCGAAAAGGCGTCAACATACTTTTTGGCGACTCCGCTGGGGACAACACATATAGACCTATCAAATCGGCCCTAAATGGCCGGTTCAAAAGATAGCTCTGAGGTTTCCACCAGCAATATCATCACACCGACATGGGAAGTCTTGCCGGCTGAAGAACAACTCCTGTTCGAGGAGCGCCAGGAGCAGCTGATCCAAGAAGCAAAGGCGAAGTTCCTGGCTGACTTCAAAGTGGACAGGAACAACAAAGTCGTTCGGCAACGGGCGACAGATCTGGCTTCGCTCCGACCTACTACGATTACCCCAAATGTAAGTAGCACCAACGAACTCCAATCTCTTAAAGCTTACATAGACGAACAGCGAGAACAAATGCAAAATATCATAGGGGTTATGCAAAACGATTGTAGGAGACTAGTACGTGCATTTGATAAATCTAGTATAGCAGATTTTCCTTCACACGAGGTTGAATTAGAAGATAATACACGTAATACATCGGTTAAAGGTTGTCACGACCAGTCACAACCCCCTTATGGGATGCCGATGGACACGTACCCTGAGCAAACGCAAATCGGCAGTAAACCAGCCGATCTACACATGTCCGGACCGTCCGCTCGCGAGCGCGGACCGTCCGGGTCAGCCACAGCCGGGCCCATTTTTAATAAGTTACCTAGACACGCACCCGAGCCACCACATAGGGCACCGAATTTAAACTATCCAGTCGGACGGTCCGCATACAATGACGGACGGTCCGCATATAATCACGGACGGTCCGGGTACGTATCCGGACAGTCCGCGCATGAGTCTTTGGAGGGGGATTATTACCTGAATCCTCGCCCGTCCCAACAACACTTCCCATCACATTATGCAATGCACTAGCCCATTAATTCAGGATTCAGAGCCCAGGAAATCTTTCCGGCCCCACCTAGAAGGCCGGAAAGAAACGATCAAACATATGAGCCATATAGGGCAAATGGAAATGCACCACGTAGCTCAAACCAATGGGGGGAACGACAACATACTAACATGCAACCAACCCCACCTATGTTTGACCAGAGAGCCGATGGTCTTGCACCGGCTGCCATTGATATAGTGAGGGAAGAAATAGCCGGGGCGTTCCGAGATAAGCTTGGAGTAAGCATGATCCCTGGGGGGCAATCATATCGGAAGCCTTATGACAGCCGATTTGATCACCACCCATACCCACAGGGAACCAGGATACCCGAGTTTGCAAAGTTTTCGGGTGACCAAGGAAAGAGCACGCGTGAGCACATAGGCCAGTTCCTAGCACAATTAGGAGAATTGGCCGACACCGAAGCATTCCGTGTGCGTTTATTTTCATTATCCTTAACAGGGACTGCATTCACATGGTATGCCACGCTCCCTCCTAATTCCATTTTGTCATGGGGAGACTTAGAGCAAAAATTTCATGAACATTTCTTCTGTGGTGATTATGAGCTAGATTTAGTAGACTTAGTGACCCTACGACAAGAAAAGGATGAATCGGTTAGTGATTATATCCGGAGATTCCAGGATACGAGAAACCGATGCTTTCAAATTCATTTAACAGATAAACAACTGGCGGGAATAGCCTTTGATGGATTGCGCTATTATTTAAAAGAGAGATTAGAAGGCATTCAGTTCTTTACTCTAGCACAATTACATCAGAGAGCTTCGGCTTGTGAAAGCCGAAGCAAAGAACTAGTCAGAACGGTTCATCATAATGTCCCTATAGTAGAACACAATCAAAGTAGTTCGGACGATGAACCAAAGAAAGTTTACACTGCCGAAATAGTTTGGCCCGAGCAGGCCAAATCTTCGGCTTGCTCCTCCTTGCAGTCAGTTCAAAAGGAACGACAGGAGGAGGTTAAGTTTACATTTAATGTCGGCAAATGTGATAAGATATTCGATGAATTACTAAAAAATGGTAACATTAAAATTGATTATATCGTTCCACCTGCCGACGAACTAAAGCGTCGCGCATACTGCAAGTGGCACAACTCATTTTCCCATGCCACTAATGATTGTAATGTGTTCCGACGACAAATTCAATCGGCCATTAATGAGGGACGATTGAAATTTCAGGAGGACACGGAGCCCTTCCCAATGAATGTGATCGACTTTAATGGCAAAAAGGTCCTAATTCGGCCCAACACAGCCGATAAGGGCAAAGATAAAGAAGTCATCATCGGCAACGCACGGGAGGCCGATGGAAACAACAAAATTTCTTGCAAGAAAGTGATGGCCGAGAAGACTCCTGATGGAGGGGAGACACTGAAGGTAACCATCACAAACTCCAGCGCTGGGGGGCAAGCACAGACAAGGGGATATGCGCGAGAACCCATACTACGCATCGCGGACGGTCCGGTGTCCAGGCGCGGACGGTCCGTAACATCATCGGACGGTCCGGAGCGTTCCAGCGGACGGTCCGGCAACGCCGAAGAGCCGCGGCGACCACATACCTTCAAACCACGACGACCAGAAATAGGTACGTGGAAAACTAACACGTTCAAGGCAATTGGTCGGTTGGTAAAATCTAACCCGACCTTTGATCAATTATTGTCTAAATATGTGAAAAAGAAGGCTGGCCCCAGCGACCGGCCACCAAAGGGACCTCGCTTACCCACCCAGGTGCGACGGCAGGTTAGGCCGATTGGACCACCACACCAATCGAAAAGGACAGGAGGTCATAATGTTCAATTAAGACCTAACATACCTGCATGGACACCTCCACCACCATATCCGCCTATGCCATATTCATACACATACATACCTCCACCATACGTCCCAAATCAAATGTGGGGCATACCACCATACCTATTTGGGATGCCACAGTACCCCGCTTGGGAGGCACCCCAAACATCTATATTCAATAGGTTGACACCTCCAGTACAAGACCGATTGAGAGTCCCTCAATCTGGTCCACGAGCACAGGCCCAACAAGATTGCCGAACAATTCGGCCCCAAAGGCTGACTAATCCGGCAGGGGGGCATACAGCTACAACCTCCAACAGTACGAAAAAGGGAGACATCATTAAAATAGGAACAACAGATGTCGTCGTACAACAAAATAACAAAGGGCCGATGATTTTTGGTGAATCGGCCAACACAAACAAAAAAGAAAGTACGACTGTCAATAAAATAGCCGATCCAAAATACTCCATGCCCCGATGGTGCCCATCGGGATTGACACGATCGCAAAAGCGAAAATTACAACGCCTTAGAGCAAAGGAGAATCAGGAGAAGCAGGCGGAAAAAATATTCAATGACACACATCCGCAGTATTCGCCACCACAAAAGAGATGGAGACCAAAGGCCGTTGAGGAAAATCAAACGGCCATAAAGACAGAAAATAAAACAGCAACTGTGCAGCTTTTTGCAGGTATAGCAGACAGTCCGGCTATAAAGACCAGACCAACCATACAGGACACGGACCATCCGACCCCTGAGGCCGAACCATCCGCACTACACCAAGACACCACCAACGATGTACCGACACCCATGGAGGAAGATGACCTACAAGGGGAAGACCTGGTCGACTACGAAGCTACGCCAGAACACTTGGAAAATTAGAAAAAGTAAGGTGACGGATTGGTCAGGATCGCTATGACGCTCGACGGTGTTGGGACTGACAGTTCGATCAAAGCTAAAAGAGTCACGTCCGTTGAGTCAACCATCGGGACTAAGGCCACTACGTATCATCCTAGCAAGTGTCAAGATGCCTAAGAAAACTGATGTGATCACATCGAGTTAGTTGCTTTTGGTTCGCTCAGCTCCACCAAAAGGCAGGGGGGCATATGTTTGACACCAAAATGAGCCGGCGGACTGTCCGGCCCTGAGGCCGGACGGTCCGCGGTCCGGACGGTCCGCGCCTGTGGGCCGGACGGTCCGTGCGTACGCAGAGCAGATTAGGGTTCCGAGTTTTGTGCTATGGTTGTTAGCTAAAATCATGGAATAAGCTTGGAAATTAGTTTGTAAAGGGTCCAGCCCCCCTCCTCTATAAATAGAGAGGTATACGGCCGATTTGTAATCATCAATCGAATCAATACAACTTCTATTTCGCATTTTATCCTAGGAGTAGTTCTAGTCTAGTTTAGGTTTAGTCTTCCAATCCCCAAATTCTCCGCCTCTCCTCGACTCTACGTCGATTAGAGGAGTCTAGGTCGGCCTGCCCGAGCCTAGACACCACCTAGGATCTCTACTCCCCGACGGGGTCCCTCCCGGGAGCGAGATCCAGGCGCCGTCGGCGATCTTCCGCCGTCCCTGCGTACGCGCGGACCGTCCGGCCCCAGGGCGCGGACCGTCCGGCCGTCAGGCAGGAGCCCTAGACGCGCACCAGGCCGCGGACCGTCCGGCCCCAGGCCGCGGACAGTCCGCCCTTGCGCAGAGGGCACCGCCACGGTTCTTGTTGAGTGTTTGGCGCTCCGAAAAGGCGTCAACAGGAGGTCGGGAGGCCACGGATGTTTGTGTCCTAGTTCATTTGAATGATTTAATGGATTGGAGCTGCTTTGCTAGAGTGGACTAAGATTCCATGGCACCTAATTAATTTAAATTTAGGGAGAGGAGAGAACAAACTAAGGTTGTATTTAGTAGCCGAGAAGGAGCGGAGTGAAATCATTGTTAGAAATATAAGCATTTTTTATATTATTTTAATTTCATAAATTAACATTATGATGATGATATATAAAATATGTTTAATCATAGAAATCACGATCTCAAATATATCCATAACAATATGGATCATGAGAATATAAAGCATATGAATCATATAAATATAATAAATATATAAACATGGAACATGTATTATTATGGAACAACTGAAAATAAACTAGATAGCAACATAAACAGCATGACTGTAAAATTAAAATAGACAGATATAACATATTATAATATGACAGAACAGATAAGATAAAATCATTGCTACATATAAAACAGCAGAGATGAACATATGAAACATATATAATATGCAGAACGTAAAACAGTAAAGAACTGAATAGATCATACCCTCCCATGCGCTCCGAGGATCCTGATCCTTGTCCAACTTCCTTTGTCATTCGTACGAAATGAAGACGCCGGGAAGAAGATGTTTCACCAGTGATGAAGACAACGACGGAAGTTGGGCAATCGCGTAGACGCTCTCCAAAAACCTAATTGCCGATCCCCCGTGCAAGGTCTCGAACGGCAAGGGCTCCGGAGGCACCTGTCCTCTCGCTTCTCTGAGGCACCTGCCCTCTCGCTTCTCTGTGCGCGCAGAGCTACGAGATGGAAACACCCACACTTGCGACTGGAGTGTGATTCTGAAGGTTCTGTTCTCGTGTGCCAAGTGTCAGGGGTTCTCCTCTACTTAACCTCTCACAGAAGGAAGCTGAAGGAGAAGGGTCGCATGCAGCACGCCAGGAGACGGGCAGCTGAAGGACAAAGGGTCTCGTGCGGCTGACGAAGAGACGGACAACTGAAAGGTTTAACCCGGAGTTCAAACTCCCGCGGTTAATGAGTGCTAAAAATTAACACAACCACACCACGCCAGCTCGCCGCCTGCCTGCCTGCCACGCGCGGCCCGAGCCCGGCCCGACCGGCGGCGGCGTGCGCGCGCGTGTGGCAGGCCCTTGTCCATTTCTTGACTTCTCAAATTAAGTGAAATAATTCCCACCATATAAGTCAAGCTAAAATACCCTTAGACTTTCAATATGGTACTATTGGTATTCTCCACCATTACACACTATAGAGTTTATTCAATAAATGGGTCAGGCCCATAAAAGATCCAACAATCCCCACCAAACTCTAGGGTTTGTAATGATGAAGTATCAGAATCACAATCCTTTGATATGCCAGTGTTTTGATGGAGACTGTTAAGTTGAACATCCATCTAGAATAAGAGTTTCACTCATTCACAACTGAACAATGGACTAAGCCTTGAATTGACAGTTTTGTGCAAAATAAGATTCACTCAAATCCTTTGCTGATACTAGGCTGCAAAAGGGTATTCCCGCACTTTAGAAGCATATAAGTCACACTTCAGTGTCTTTCATGAGTATTTAGGGATTACCCAAGTCCCATAGACTGTGACCAGCAGTCTGACTCATATAGGTGTACTCCTCAGAAGATGTTCTGTAGGACAACATCTCATCTTTATAGGACTCTTGGAATACATTAAGGTAAATACCATCCTGCCTTACAGATAGGAAAGATGTGCATCAGAAATGAGTTAAAGGAAGGGATCTTTCCTCACAATCTACTCATAGCTTGTTTCTCCACTCTACTTCACAGGATCTCCAATCACATAGAGCAGGTTACCACTAGAGTAGATTTCACATGGGTCTCATACCCATTTCTCTCGATGCACTTTCTATCACATTGCGTGACAGACCCTTAGTGAATTAATCTGCCAGATTATTCGATGTGTGGACATAATCCACTATAATAACTCCGGAGTTTTTCAGCTTTCTGACAGATTTCAATCTCCTCTTAACATGCCTTGTAGACTTCATGTTATTCCTAGAACTGTTAACCTTTGTAATCACCGTTTGGTTGTCACAGTTCATGGAAATAGCCGGTATCGGTTTTTCAACTACCGGTAAATCCAATAGGAAATCACGAAGCCACTCGGCCTCAGCCCCAGCAGTGTCTAATGCTGCGAGTTCTGCTTCCATTGTAGACTTAGTTAAGATAGTCTGCTTGCAAGACTTCCAGGAAACAGCGCCACCTCCAAACAGAAACACATATCCACTTGTGGCATAAAGCTCATTAGCATCAGAGATCCAGTTGGCATCACAATAGCCTTCCAGCACTTTTGGGATCCAGTATAATGAATACCGTATGTCATAGTACCTTTCAAATATGGCAACACTCTCTCAAGAGCACGCAGTGATCATCTCCTGGTTTCGACACAAGCTGACTCAGCTTACTCACAGCATAAGAGATGTCTGTCCTTGTTGCACTTGCAAGGTACATGAGCGAGCCAATGATCTGGGAGTATGTCAATTGATCCCTTGCTATTCTCCGATTCTTTCTCAATAGCACGCTAGGGTCATAAGGTGTTGGAGCAGGATCACAGTCACTAAAACCAAAGCGACTCAATACCTTTTCCACATAATGGGATTGTAACAAAGTTACCCCACCATCAGCTTCTCTAACAAGCTTGATGTTTAGAATGACATCAGCCTCTCCCAAATATTTTATCTCAAAATTGCTCGATAGAAGATTTTTAACTTCCTCAATCACATTGAGATTTGATCCAAAGATCAAGATGTCATCAACATAAAGGCACAGCATAACAGACTCACCCCCATCATACCGATAATATACATACGTGTCAGATTCATTTACAGCAAAGCCAACAGCTGTAAGAGTATTATCAAACTTTTCATGCCATTGCTTAGGTGCTTGTTTTAGGCCATACAATGATTTTATCAACCTGCACACCTTGTTCTCTTGACCATCCGCAATGAACCCTTCTGGCTGATCCATGTAGATCTCCTCATCTAGCTCTCCATTTAGGAAAGTTGTCTTAACATCCATCTGATGAATGATAAGACCATAAGAGGCTGCCACGGCTATTAATGTGCGAATTATAGTCAATCGAGACACTGGTGAGTAGGTATCAAAGAAATCTTCACCCTCTAAATGGGTATATCCTTTGGCCACAAGCCTTGCCTTGTACCTCTCGATTGTACCATCAGGCCTAAGCTTTTTCTTGAAGATCCATTTGCAGCCTATAGGTTGACAACCATAAGGACGGTCAACGACCTCCCAAGTTCCATTAGACATAATAGATTACATCTCACTCCTTACTGCTTCCTTCCATAAGTCAGCATCAGGAGAGGAATATGCCTCACTAATGGTAGTTGGTGTGTCTTCCACAAGGTACACTATAAAGTCATTACCAAAGGATTTTGCAACCCTTTGTCTCTTGCTCTTTCGAGTGACTATAGTGTCATCCTCCTCAGGGATGTGCACGTGGGGATCCTCAGCATGATCTATAGGAATAGACAGTTCGTGCTCATGGTGAATTATAGTTTCATGACTTGTATCACTAGGTGTATTCTTCATGAGAAACTCATTCTCAAAAAATGTTGCGTCTCTTGATTCCATGATAGTATCAACATACATATCAGGCACATCAGATTTTATAATTAAGAACCTATACCCAGTGCTGTGAAAAGAGTACCCAAGGAATATACAATCAACAGTTTTAGGCCCAAGTTTACGCTTTTTGTTGATTGGCACATTCACTTTAGCCAAGCAACCCCAAGTGCGCAAATATGAGAGATTTAATCTTCTCTTTTCCCATTCCTCAAATGGTGTGATCTCTTTGTTCTTTGTTGGAACTCTATTCAGGACATGACACGTTGTCAAAATCGCCTCACCCCACCATGCCTTGGATAATCCCGCTGTACTCAACATGGCATTCACCAAATCTGTTAGAGTGCGGTTTTTTCCTTTCAGCAATCCCATTGGATTGTGGTGAGAATGGCGGTGTCCTCTCGTGAATAATACCATGTTCCACGCAGAACTCATCGAACACATTAGAGAAATATTCTCTACCACGATCGGACCTTAACCGTTTTATTTTCCTCTCAAGTTGGTTCTCAACTTCAGCTTTATAGGTCTTAAAATAATTAAACGCTTCATCTTTTGTTTTTAAGAGATACACATAGCAAAATCTGGTGGAGTCATCTATAAAAGTGAGAAAGTATCTTTTACCACCTTTGGTCAAAATTCCATTCATCTCGCACAGATCAGAATGAACAAGTTCTAGAGGTGCCAAACTCCTCGCCTCAGCAGCCTTGTGAGGCTTGCGGGGTTGTTTTGATTCAACACACACATGACACTTAGACTTTTTGACCAAGTTAAATTTAGGAATTAGATTTATATTTGCTAACCGCATAAGACAGCCAAAGCTTGCATGACAAAAACGTGAATGCCATAAATCTGACTCATCAGAAAAATGAACAGAATTCACCATTTTATTACACACATCATGCAGTGATAAGCGAAACAAGCCTCCACAGTCATATCCTTTACCAACAAAAATACCATGTTTAGACACAACACATTTATTAGACTCAAGAACAACTTTGTATCCATCTTGACATAGCATAGAAGCGCTAACGAGATTCTTCTTGATAGAGGGCACATGCTGCACGCTCTTCAATGGCACCGTCTTTCCCGAAGTAAACTTCAGAATGACCGTACCGACACCAAGAACATGAGCACGTGACCCATTTCCCATTAACAAGGCGCCAGACCTCCCGACCTGGTAGGAGGAGAACATAGAGGCATCAGCACACACATGAATATTTGCACCACTATCCATCCACCATTCAGGTGAATTACAAACTGAGAGAACAAATGGTAAAGAATTACCATACCCAGATGTTCCATCTCCAGTTTTAGTGGTTACAACATTAGCTGATTTCTTGTCCTGTGTGTACTTGCGATCAGGGCACTCTCTAGCCCAGTGTTGATCACTGCCACAGACAAAGCATCCTCCTTTTCCCTTGTTATTGTTGTTATTTTTTTAAAACTGTGCTGTTTGAACAGGTTTATTTATGTTCTCTTGTTTGTTCTGGTTTTTCTTCTTGTTAAACTTGCGAAAGTTTCTCTTCTGCACAACATTAGCAGTATAGATCTCAACACCTTTTCCACTGTCCTTTGTTCTAGCTCTTTCCTCAACATCAAGAGTACCAATGAGCTCTTCCACATTGAACTCTTGTCTCTTATGTTTGAGAGAGGTAGCAAAGTCCTTCCAAGAAGGTGGCAACTTGGCGATTATACCGCCAGCCACAAACTTGTCAGGCAAAGGACAAGGAAAAAGCTCGAGTTCCTTAGCTAGTGCCTGAAACTCATGAGCGTGTTCCACTACAGATCGGTTCTCAACCATCTTATAGTCATACAGCTGCTCCATGAGATACAGCTCGCTACCAGCGTCAGTTACTCCAAACTTTTCAATAAGTGCATCCCACAGCTCTTTCCCAGTAGGAAGGATGATATAGCTTTTTTTGGAATTTTGTATCCAGTGCGCTAATCACTGCTCCTCTAAAGAGGTTGTCATCAGCCTTAAACTTAGCCTCATCCTCAGGAGGTAAGTTGGCAGGCTTGCCCTCAGCGGTATAATAACATGACATTGCAGTTAGCCACAACTCCATCTTAACTTTCCATATCAAGAAGTTTTTACCATCAAAAGGATCAGGCTTTAGCAAAGCAGCAAAACCTCTGACAGAAAAATGCCTAACATTAGGTTTTTGGATTGTTAGAAATATAGGCATTTTCCATATCATTTTAATTCCATAAATTAACATTATGATGATGACATATAAAATATGTTTAATCATAGAAATCGCGATCTCAAATAAATCCATAACAATATGGATCATGAGAACATAAAGCATATGAATCATATAAATATAATCTCTACTAACTATTAAGGCAATAGTGTAGACTATTGCCATGCCCCCGCCTGGCTCCCCCATCCACGCAACAGTCTTCGCTCTGCGTCCTCAACCCACGCTCCCCCTGCCCTCCGCGATGCTCGCGCCGCATCCGCGTCCGCCGCCCACGCTCCCCCTGCCCTCCGTGATGCTCGCGCCACATCCTCATCCCCCACCTCCCTTCGCTACCGCCCCACCGTCGCGGGTGCTCGACACCAGCTCGGAGGCAGTGGCCGCCACCGAGGGCCAAATCTTGTCGTTCTCCAACGGGCCTTCCAAGAACACCAACCAGACCGTGTGGCTGCTGCTCCTCAAGGCGCGAGTCCGCCCGCCGCTCCGTCAAGTCAAGGTCGGAAAGTGCGCGCGTCGTTGTTCTCCCGCCGGTTACTCCGCCCCCGCCCCTGCCACCTCCCTTCGCACCGACACTGCCACCTCCTCATCGGAAACCGCCATCCCCATCGCCATCGTGCTCTCCACTAAACGACAAACCAGCTCCCCGATCTAGCACCGACACCATCGAAACAAACCCATTCCTCTCCCAGCCACCATCCCTACCGACGAGCACACACCCGCCACGGCCACCTCCGGTTGCAGGTCCGCCTCCGCCACCACCTCCTCCTCCGCCACCGCCACCGCCGCCGTCGGTGGGCTACTGGGAGAGCCGTGTCCGGAAGCCCAACACGTCAAAAGAAACCCGTTCGCCGGCACTGTCGCCGCCACCACAAGCTGCCAACTTCAGGAGCGTCCCTGCACCCACCGATGCGTTCCCAAGCCGTCCGCCCGAGAGCTCCGACCAAGGCGACAAGTCGGAGGACACGACGCCACGGTTGAAGCTGAAGCCGCTGCACTGGGACAAGGTCCAGGCCAGCTCCGACCGCGTCATGGTGTGGGATCAGCTCAAGTCCAGCTCATTCCAGTGAGAGCTCCGCAAAAACTTCCCATCCTTTCCAGATGGTTCGGTCGTTCGTGGTCGGTGTCCTGAGAAGTTTCACTAAATTCCTACAGGGTGAACGAGGAGATGATTGAGACGCTGTTCATTTGCAACCCAGCCAATGCACCGACCAAGGAGGCCACGAGGAGGCCGGTGCTGCTGACGCCCAGGGCCGAGAACAAGGTGCTAGATCCGAAGAAGGCACAGAACATTGCCATCTTGCTGCGCGCGCTGAATGTGACCAAGGAAGAGGTCTGCGACGTGCTCTGTGAAGGTGAACAAAATCAGCCATTTTGATTCGCTGCATACATGCTACGCCGGTGTTCACTGTTTTCGCGATGGCATGTGATTAATTTACTCGTGACCATATTTAGCCATGCTTGTCCGTATAGTATGGTTGGGCTTTTAATAAGTTTGTGTGAATGAAGTGAATGGCAGCATAGAGTCGTTTGAGAGTCGTTCCTGGAATTGCTGCTGGTCCATTTATGCTGAGAATCACTGTTTTCTTCAGGCATATGGAATAGGTACAACGAGTTATATCTGCAGTGAGCATGTGAAGAACGTTGGAGAAATTGCTTCATATTAGGAGCTTCCATGTTTCAGTCGTTTATCACGACTTTTTGTGGAAATCACTGCAAGCCTATTGTATTATTGCAGAACTTGGAGTTTTTTGGGCTAGAATTCATTCACTTTTGTATTCGCTGGTGCAAACTGTTTGCTTAATTAAAACCTTCCATGGTAAAAAATTTAATGGCACAAACTTTATCTGTATCACCCTATTTTTTTCCTATATAAATAGTGTCTATAAAGTCCGGTATGAAAACACGAACCTACTGCTTGGTACATAGTAGTATTGAATGTGGGGAACCAAATTGGCCCTTTTTTGCTTTGATTTAGCTTATTCTTCTGATAACACCGATTTAGTTAGATATAGATCTTCTGTCCTACGGTCACGCTGTGTTATTTAAATCATGCTCCAAATTGCAAATGCAATTCTGTTATTGGAAGGTTTTAATTGAGACTTACTCGTTTTCGAATCAAACTGCTGCTCAGGTCTCCTGTTCTTCAGCTGAAGATCATACTTGCTGTGGAGCCTTTGATCCCTTCAGAGGGACCAAGGATTGGAGAGCATATTTTCGGTTACACGGTCAGTACGTAATCTATTTAAAGGTTCATTTATCTCACTCTCACCAGTATTTATAATTTGTCTAGCTGTCCTGATTTATATTCGTCAAACTGTGCGAACATAGTTTTTCATAAATACAGTGTAGTGATTAATGGTGTTGTCTGAATGAACTCATACATGTGTTTTCTTCGATCGTACCAGGAATCGAATGTTGCTGGTTAGATTCATTTATGTTTTGTTCGTGCTCATGGTGTCTTGTAGAATAGATAGAGTGTATGCCTGTGTTCTCTTCGGAAAGTGTATTTTGGTGCAACAACCCCTATTTTTGAACTCAGTTTGATGCTTCTTTTTTTTGAATGTTTCTCCACATATAATGAATATGGGTTGGGTTTAGAAGGTGCTAGACAGAGACCGATTTTTTAAGGTTGACAGCGTAATATGTTAAGCACAAGGCAAAAGTTTGTCTGTAAAAATCAAAAGGATGTATATAGGTTGCAGAATATATTAAGGCTAAAAAATAGAAAAAACTACTGAAAAGAGCATGAATCTAGATGGCGAACACAAACCAAAAGTTAGGAGAAAGTAAATATGCTTAATGCAGGGCAAACTAGAGCATGATTGTCATCTATAATAAGACCACAATTTAAGTTGTAACACATTTTCATTCTAAGAGTAAGCAACAATGAAACAGATGCATATTAATAAAAAGTCACCTTTCTAATGTTGTCCAAGTTTGTGCCATGTTTTCCCATTACTGTTGAGATGCCACTAGCAGGTACAATCATTTCCAAACGTGGTACATGTCTGACAATTGATATTTAGCAAAAAAAAGAGTATTGTAATTGCAAGTATCAAACTGAATAGAGAGCAATAACTAAAAGGTTGACAGCCTAATTATGAGGCATACAATTTTTTGGCTCTCCTGTATGACATTTCATGGAAACAATAATTTCCTCTGTATCGGTGTTTGAAAGACCGTAACTATTTGTTGATAAGCTCTAGATGGTGCTGGTTGACCTCTTACTGATACTATTTTATTTTAGAATATTTTTTGACCTTTGATTTAGTCTAGAATATTTCTTACAATTCTTCGAGTTCATCAAAATTTGCAAGTGTTCTGAATACAAATCTATACATGTAACTTATATATCTCTACTAACTATTAAGAGAGTATTGTAGACTGCCCCGCCTCCCTACCCCGCCCGCCCGCCGCAGCAGCCGCGAACGCCGCGATCCGCCCGCCCGCTGCCATCCCCGCCGCGATCCGCCTATCGCCATCCCCGCCACGATCCGCCCGTCGCCATCCCCGTCGCGAACGCCGCAATCCCCGCCCGCCCTTCGCCCCGCCCGCCATGTGAATATTACAGGGGCGCTTCATGGGCGGTGCGATGCGGTTCGCGCACCGAATCCTCTCCAGTCGCCTCGCCCCCGCGGTCCTCCCCGATGAGCACGCGCTCGCGGAGTCCATCAATCGTCGCCTCGCCGCCTCGGGCCGCTCCTCTACCTACTCGACTCGCTCTCCTCGCAGTACCGCGCCGCCGCCGCCGTGGCTTCGTGCCTCCCAAATCTTCCCGTCGCTGTCCCACCGCGGAATGCCACCTCCCTTCCTCTTGAAGCTTTGTCTGTAGACGAAGTCGTCGGCTCTTCCCTCGGCACTGGTGCCGGTGGGTTGCCAGTGGCGGTGGGTGCGTGGCCGGGTGGTGGTGTTGCTGGGATGCCCGCCGCGACGGCGACCATAGCCCGCCTTCGCGTGCCGCTGCCAAAAGCCGCCCACCACTCGCCCTGCTCGAGCCAGCGCCACCTCGACTGCCGTCGTCGCTGACGAGACAAGCGGCCACACGCTTGGCGAGCGCGCGCCATGGACGCGTTGTCCCGCCCTGCTGTCGTCATCGACAACGGCACCGGGTACGCCCCTCCCTCTCCCTAGATCTGCGTGTGGAGGCGCGACGGCGGTGAGCCACGCTGCTGATCTGTTCCGGCTCTCGCGGCAGGTACACGAAGATGGTGTTTGCGGGGAATGTGGAGCCCTGCTTCATCACCCCCACTGTCGTCGACGTCAACAATTCCTTCTCGGGCTCCGCCCAGTCGGCGGCGAGGGGCACCCCCGCCAGGGGGAACTGGCTCTCTCAGCACAACGTCGGCGTCATGGCTGACCTCAACTTCTACATCGACGACGAAGCGCTGGCCCAATCATGCGCCAGCAGCTCGCATAGTTTGAGCCATCCCATCCGCAACGGCCAGGTGGGTGCTCCAACTGTGTACTGCCGTGTCCAGTTGCTGGTGTTTTTTTTCGCGACCTTACTTACGATTGATTTGGGCTGGAGCGAACTCTTTCAGGTGGAGAATTGGGATACCATGGAGAGGTTCTGGCAACAATGCATCTTCAATTACCTCCGGTGCGACCCAGAAGATCATTATTTTCTTCTAACTAAGAGCCCTCTGACTGCCCCTGAGACCCGGGAGTACACCGGAGAGATCATGTTCGAGACGTTCAATATTCCTGGCCTCTATATTGCAGTCCAACCTATCCTTGCGCTGGCTTCTGGGTACACTACAACTAAGGTTAGTCATCGGAGCTTAGCCTTGCACTTTCGCATAGGCTGATAGGCATGGCTGACACTAAAATGGATGGCAATTGCATTCAGCAGGCCATGTTTCAGTGTACTTGAAAATGTTTTATCACGGTTTCCCTTCTTTGTTGAGCAATCATCACACTCTTATATTTATGAGAAACTTTATGTTTTGTTTTCAGTGTGAAATGACAGGTGTTGTAGTTGATGTGGGTGATGGGGCTACCCATATTGTTCCGGTTGCTGATGGTTATGTCATTGGGAGCAGTATCAGATCTATTCCAATTACAGGCAAGGATGTTACCCAGTTTATTCATCAACTTCTAAAGGTAGCTTCCTCTGCCTTCTTGTTGACTGTAGAAAGACACTACTCAACCTGTCTAGATAACGGTACTATCTACATTTTACTATCTACATTTAATGGTAAAATATCATGTGCACTGTGCAATCAACGAATCTGAAACATTAAATATGTATCCAATGGTAATTGCCATTATATTTATATCCTTTCACCTCACACACCGTTGAAATTTGCCAAACCCCCCTGAAATAGCTACCGCTGCTGATCTGTTCCGGCTCTCGCGGCAGGTACACGAAGATGGGGTTCGCGGGGAACGTGGAGCCCTGCTTCATCACCCCCACTATCATCACCGTCAACGATTCCTTCTCCGGCTCCGCCTAGCCGACGGCGAGGGGCACCCCCGCCAGGGGAACTGGTTCGCTCAGCACAGCGCCGGTGTCATGGCTGACCTCGAAGCGCTAGCCCGATCCCGCGCCAGCAGCTCGCATAGTTTGAGCTATCCCATCCGCAACGGCCAAGTGGGCGCTCCACGTGTGTACTGCCGTGTCCAGTTGCTGGTGTTTTTTTTCGCGACCTTACTTATGATTGATTTGGGCTGGAGTGAACTCTTTCAGGTGGAGAATTGGCATAATCCTTACTCTATTTTCTTTCCCATTCTGTTCCTTCCCTTTCGCAGCATAATCCTTTCCTCGTGTTGGCATTGGATAATGACTCACTATATTATGTAGCTATCTATAAGGTATAGACAAAGATGTGGTATTTGAATCCAAAGTAATTCTTTTATACGAACTACTTTTTGTAAAAACAAATACTACTATCAACCTTCCTGTAGAGCCATCTAGGTGATTCTGGCAGCATTAGCATCAGTACGAACTGGACCAGGGCAGGAACCCCTGCAATGCCAAGCATCCACCGCCAGGTCCCTGGCACCTGACACAGGCAATGGATGTAACATCAATTATTCCTTTTTCTCAATGAAAAGACAGGAGCTCTACCGCTCAATTAAAAAGAATAGAAGTTCAGATAAAGATGTGACACAGACTTTGCAAAACGATGTTTTCCAAATTTGTAGAAGATGGCAAGAGTTGAATGTTTAGTTGAGCGGGTACCTTAGTGAAGGCTAGATTGATGAGGTAGGCCAAGAACTGGCCACCAGTGATGAGAAGCCCATTTGTGCTCACTAGAGCACCTCTGATCCTAGCAGGGGAGGCTTCAGAGATGTACAGAGGAGCTGTCATGGAAGCCATTCCAACACCAAGACCAACAAATACCCTCCCAACAATGATAACTCTAGGTGTCAGGGAAAACGCCATGATAACGGCACCTCCAAAGAATAGTGCATCAGCAAGTATGATGGAAGGCCTCCTTCCAAACTTGTCATTCATCCAGCCACCAAATGCAACTCCAAATATAGCTCCAGCAACAGCCATACTGACTATTGTCTCCTGTTATTTGGACTAAACAGTGAGTCCGTGACATCAGATATCAACCTTGCTAGAATGTTAGTATTGTCTGAAGAAAATGTTAGATGAACTGAAGTTAAACTTGAACCACCGTGCATAATGGGAAATATTGTCATGTACCCTTAATACAGTGCTCTTTTCCACCGCAGCAAAGTCGTCTCTAATGTACAGGAGGGCTCCCGATATGACACCTGGCAAGGAAAATGTCAATAAGGTGATAAATCAATCAGCTATACTCCACTTCTTGAGTACGTAAATGAGATGATATGGCAGGCGGGAAGTAAGGATGTCAAAACGTTTTTAAGCACAAGCACATCATGCAAGATGTACTACAAGATTAATATCATCATGATAGTTGAAAATAAAAAGGAAAATTTTCTGGATTTTCATCAGAATTTCAGGGTGTCGGATAAAGGTTAAAAACAATTCCTCTTGATTTCTTCAGTAATTTTAAGAAAGATATATTGAGAAATTGGTGATTCATAGTTGAAACTAGAACATTTTGCCCTTCAGTATATATTCATGTCATTTGGCAGGTTTATTGTGTTTCAATGCAGTACTAAAATCTCAACTATGCGAAAACCAATCACAGGAGTGGATTGGAACATCTATATATATCAGCTATGGTTACCAGCTATTGCTACAACTAAATGCCTTGAAACAAAAGTCTAGCTGACCTCAAAGCGCTGGCCCGATCCCACACCAGCAGCTCGCATAGTTTGAGCTATCCCATCCGCAACGGCTAGGTGGGCGCTCCAGGTGTGTACTGCCGTGTCCAGTTGCTGGTGTTTTTTTTTCACGACCTTACTTATGATTGATTTGGGCTGGAGCGAACTCTTTCAGGTGGAGAATTGGGAAACCATGGAGAGGTTCAGTGCATCTTCAATTACCTCCGGTGCGACCCAGAAGATCATTATTTTCTTCTAACTGAGAGCCCTCTGACTACCCCTGAGACCCGGGAGTACACCAGAGAGATCATGTTCGAGACATTCAATGTGCCCGGCCTCTATATTGCAGTCCAACCTATCCTTGCGCTGGCTGTTGGGTACACTACAACCAAGGTTAGTCATCGGAGCTTAGCCCTGCACTTTTGCATAGGAATCAGCGGCACCGTGTCACACCGAGAATACTAGATTGAATTATTACTAAATTCAGCATTTGTGCAGCCACCAGCTGACCAAACACCAGATAGTTCTCCACCTGCATTTAAGCATGTGCTACGTCAGCCTATAATAGAAAATGGGTAGGGCTGTGTTTTTTCTTTACAATCGTATTGCACTGTTCCATGTGCTGTTGTTGCACTGGGATGCCTTGTTTCATCACCATCCTATGCTTGTTTAGGCATGCTTGTGCAGATGCATGAAGGGTCCTTTTGTGATATTTCTCTTTAACCTGCAGGAGGCTAAAGAAGAAGCATTAGCTGATAGACCATCTTGTGCATGAGGGGTTTGAAAGCACTGTAAGTTTACTTTGCTCTGCCAACCACATCAGTTTTTTTTATATAAAATAGATTTATTGATCATGGCAACCAAAAGATTAAATGGAGAACAATTCTATCATCTTCCTTTATGTGGGCATTGTCTCATATGCCAAAAGCAGGGATGGCAATTTGCAAATTTCTTTTTCTAATCGATACCTTTTTTTCAGTTTGCATAAATGGAATTTTAGGATTATTTTAATTCGAACTTGCAGGCTCAGCATGTTGATATACCCTACCTCCCTATGCTGGTACTGTTGGTGTTTTGGGTCCGACCGCACACCTGGGGTTGCCCCTCGAGGTGTTTTAGGAGTAGGACGATGTCGCCGACTGTAGCTGAATGGTTCGTGCCGGATGCACAAGAGACAATGGACAATGTTTATAGGTTCGGGCCGCTTTGAGATGCGTAACACCCTACGTCCTGGCGAATATGCTTTGTGTAATGGATTACAAGGTAGAGAGTTGAGGTGGATGGCTAAGTAGTAGTAGAGTTGGGATCGATCGTCTTGAAGGGGTGCCCCCTAGGCCTTATATATTTGACCGTGAGGCAATACAAGCTGATATGATAACAGCGTGCACCTAAAAGATAGTGAACTGTTTGAGCATATCTTCCTATGATTCGGCTGACTTATCCTCGCCCGGTTCCGTTGTGCGGGGCTCCAGCGTGGGAAAGTCGGATCTCCTGTTGTGGTCACTTGCCCGATGTCGCGGAGTCATCCGGGCTTGCACCGACCCGGCCTCACATCGATCTGCTTTACTGATTGCTCCTCCCCAGGCCCATGAAGGAGTGACCTTACGATCTATCGGGCCCTTGGGCTTTTCGTGAGGTCTTTTATCCTTCTAATGGACCCGGGGGATATCTGTCCCCCTCAAGCCCCCGATCTTTGGGTTGATTTTGAGATAATCGGCCCAAAGATCCTAGGCCCAACTTGCGGGCTTCGTTTATGATAAGAAATGCTTCTCGGGCAGTTTGGTAAAAACGATTTCTTACTGTCTTCTTCTGCTTTGCTTCACTCGAAATCTGTAGTTTTGCCTCATACTCATGCCTTGGAGATCGGCATTTCGTATTGCAGAACCTTGAATTTCATTGGGTGTAGCCCCCGAGCTTCGAGTGGATTCTGGATAATAATCCACTCGAAGGTCTTCATCAGAAATCACTTTTATTTCCCACTTGCACTTTGGTTGGAGGTCAGCCTTGTCTTTAATCTTGCCCTATGCCTTAGAAGTCGGCATTATCTTGGCTTGAAATGGTGATCCATGGGGTGCACCGAAGGTGCACCCAATGGGTGTAGCCCCCGAGCTTTGAGTGGATTTTTGAAAACAATCCTCTCGAAGGTCTTTATTTCGTGTCCTTTTGCCGAGAGTCATATTTTCTCTTTTTTTGAATGCCTTAGAAGTCGGCATTATGTCATCCATATTATGCTTTAGAGGTCAGCATTATGTCATCAATATTATGCATCAGAGGTCAGCATGTATTTTGTCTTTTGCAGCCGAGTTCGTGATCCGCCCATATCTTGCTAGGTGGTGCAATTTATTTGCTCTGCGACTGATTGGACATTTGATGGACGTTCCCTGGCTAGTCTTCACGTCGCTTCCGTCGGTCAGATTTTGTACTTCACCGGCTATATTTGGCTTTCCTTTGATCCTTATTGATATCTCATTTTTGTCTTGAGGTGTTCATTGCACGCCCTGCACGGATGTGACAGTTTTGAAAAATATAATGATAATTCCTGGGCGCCCCCCCAATGGGTGTGGGCAAGGGACGGCTTGGTACGCTGAGTGTTTTAGCCGGCTGCTTCTGAGTAGTAATGTGATGTGACGGCGGGCATAATCATATCATCCGCGCTGTTGACTGGAGTCCCAATGGGTGTTGCGTTGCGTGAAACGGCGTCAGCCGCCTGACGTGTCTTCAGACAGGTTGAAGTGTGTATTGAATGCTTCGCGACTGTTCAGTGACCATGGTTGGAGGTGAGCGGTTGCCTTCTTCTTCTATAAATAGTGTCTTTGCCTCTCTGGTTTTTTCACATCTCTTGCTGTTCTCCGCTGCTTACTTTCTTCCTCTCCTTGCATTTCCACCATGGGCAAGAACAACAAACACAAGTGCGAGCCGACTCCTCCATCAGAGGACTTTGGTGACTCGGAATACTCAAAGGAGGAGTTCTCCTCTGAGTCCGAGGGGTCTCCAGCTCCCGTCCCTCCCCCAGCGTCGTCCGATGACTCGGATGACTCTCAGGGGATTGCCGCGGAGGTCTGGACTTACATCCGGGCCATCGAGCGCTCCGGGCTCGCGGGCTCGGATGAGTCGGAGTACTCCTCGGACGAGGAGGACTCGTCCGAGGAGGACGGTGGCGGCGATGGCGAAGGCGACGATGATGACGACGACGACGAAGGCGACGGCGGCGACGACGGTGACGGCGGTGGCAGGGGCGGCAACGGCGGCAGCAGGGGCAGCGGCGGCGGCGGCAGCAGCAAGGGCAGCAACAAGGCCAGTGGCTAGATGCCACTGGTTTTTAAATATTAGTATAGATTAGAAGTAGTATAGTGAAATAATGTAGTAGTATTAGTAATGTAGAGTAGTATAGTGTAGCGTAGTAGTAGTAGTAGTAGTAGTAGTAGTAGTAGTAGTAGTAGTAGTAGTAGGGAAGTATCAACTCATAATGAGTTGATTTGTAAGTATTGTTACTTCCCTTAATGAAAAATGACTTTGTCTCCTCTTGTACCAATTACTTTGCTTCGTAGTAAGTCGATCTCTTATTTGTGGAGTTGATTCATTTGGAATAGTAACTGAATAACTCGGGCATCATATCGCCGCTTCAGGGGTGATGGCCGAGCTTATTATTATCGATATTTACGCATTTGAAATAGAGTCCGAGTGATGATGAAACCATGCCAGCGTCGGAATAACTGTTGACCACGTCGGCGCTCTTAGATGCAACAGCCGAGTGACCTGTAACAACGCCAGCGTTTTTTAGAGATAACCGCCGAGCGACTGAGGACATCGTCGGCGCTTTAGAGATAGCTGCCGAGCGACTGAAGACATCATCGGTGCTTTAGAGGTAACTGCCGAGCGACTGAAGATATCGTCGGCACTTTAGAGATAAATGCCGAGCGACTGGTGATAACGTCAGCGTCTTAGAAATAACATCCGAGTTAAAATGGGCCGTGTCGGCCACTTTGAGGATAATAGCCGAGTGATGATGTGGCACACCGGGGTTTTAGAAGTAGCCGCCGGATGCCGACGTGGCACGCCGGTGTTTTAGAAGTAACTGTCGGGTGCTGACTCGGCGCTTTTGGAGACGGTATCCAACTCGGGAATATCCCGCATATACTGCGCTTTCAGTCGCCTCTGCTTTCCGTGCCCTAGTTCTTGCTTTCCTGCCTCCAGATCCTCTCTGCAATTCGGCTCTCGCTCTGTTCGCCAGTAGAGTCGAGATGGCGCCCAAGAGAAAGGCCTCGAGTTCATCCGCTGTGGTGATTCCCCCCATCGACCCCAACAGCCAGTTGCCTTTCGCAGGTAACCATATGTCTGTTGTCTCCGAGCCTGACCTCCTCCACCTCGTGTCCATCGGGGTTCTTCCCCCGAGGGAGCTCTGTTCTTGGCGGATTTGCCACGGGGTCACTGTTCCAACAGAGGATACCCATGAATCCGTGATCTACGTTCCTTTTCTTTTCCGTGGTCTCGCTCTTCCTATTTCCCCCTTTTTCCGCGGCCTCCTTGATTTCTATCGCCTTAACTTGACCCATCTGAATCCCAATTCTATTCTGCAAATTTCCATTTACGTTCATTTGTGCGAAGCTTTTCTTGGCGTTCTGCCACATTTTGGACTGTGGAAGTATCTGTATCACTGTCGCCCTGGAATGGCCGGGGGCAGCATCAGCTGGTTGGGGGTGCTAGTTTAGAGATGCGTCGTGGAAGGAAGCCTGATTATCTTGAAATCCCTCTCAAGGACAGTATTAAGGGATGGCGTTTGGAGTGGTTTATCGTTGAGAACCACGGAAATTCTCTCCCCCCACGGTCGGGGAGACAGCCGGATGTTCGTACGCCGAGTTGGACCGAGTCCCCCATAGATCAAGAGGTGGCTGAGGCTAGGGCTTTGCTAGCTGAAGTTGGACTGCTGAAGGAGAGGGGTCTGACTGCAGAGGCTGTGGTTGCTGATTTTGTTTTCAAGAACATTCAGTCGTTGAAGGACAGGGCTTACCCGGCTTATCTGTACAGAGGCCTAGCTGACCCGACTCGGGTTACCGACAGAAGGATTCCCTCTGTAGACTTGGTGAACCAGCTTGAGATGATTCTTAGAGGCAAGGTATCAAATGTTGGTGCCCCAGTGGCGTACTCAGCCTGGAACCTGCCTCCTTCCAAGGCCTTCACTCTTTTTGTGTCGAATCCACCTGTCGCTGATGGCAGTTTGGGCCTTAGAGTGCGACCCTGTGCTGAAGAAGTTAGCGCCTTAGTTTCTTCGATTGGAGAAATTCCCGATGATGAACGGCAAGTCCACTTTGAGGTGCCTTTGGATCCTAATGATGCAGAAATAAGTGCTATGCTTGATATGCTGGCCGAAGATTCTTCTGATGCTGCTCCTGCGGGGACATTGGCGGTGGCGCCTCTCCCAGAAGCTGGTACAACCTTGGATGTTCAGAGACCTGTCAGTGTTCGCCCGAGACATCCTTGCCGAGCCAATCAACTTGATCCTTCTGCTGATGAGCAGAAAAGGAAAAAGAGACGTCTTCGGCAAGTATCTAGTTTGGATCGGGGCGCTGGTCCCTCGGTTCCTGCTGCTGAAGAAGTTCCCGTGCCTGAATTTACTGACGCTGACCCCAATGGGTGTGATCCATCTGTCGCTGACCCCGATGGGTGTGATCCAACTGTCGCTGATCCCAATGGGTGTGTTGCTGATGAAAATGACGGGGAGGAAGAAAATGAGGTCCCTTTGACTCGGAAGAACAGTCGACAGTATATTGCCAGTGGGGAAAGTAGTGGAGTTCCTTCTCCTGCTCTGTCAGCCCTCGTCGGTCTACAGGAGTTATCTCTGGCGAACTTTGATCAGACTTTAGAAGATATGGTTCCAGAGGACTTATTATCAGAGCCGGCAGATGGTGACACGATGGATGTTTGTGCTGATGTGTTCGATGCCGGGTTGGGGTCATCCCGGGCAGCGTCCCGCGCCTCGTCGACCTTAGAGCGCGGTCTTGAGGGCCAAGAAACTAACTTTGATTGTCTTGCTCTCATGGAAGTAACTGAGGGGCCTTCAGCCTTAGAGGCGGCTGCCGCAGAGAGCTTGACCCTCAGGGATGGTGTTAACGCTCACCCAGCCCCCGAGGGTGTTGCCGGGGATGGTTCGGCTCAGGTGGGTGGCGTAAGTCATGACCCAGCCCCCGAGGGTGTTGGCGGAGACGATCCGGCTCAAGTGGGCAGCGCGAGCTATGACCCAGCCCCCGAGGGTGTCCGAGCGGGGTCTCCCTCTTGTACTTCCATGGATGTTCATGTCGGATCTCCTCCACTCTCTGGTGGCATGGTGATGGCCCAAGTTTCTGGTCAGGGAATCGCCTTAGAGGCTAGCGTTCCCGCAGACCAAGTTTTGGGCTCTGTTAACGGTACTGAGTTGGTCCCTGCTGGTTCATTGCAAGCTGCGTCGGGTGGCGACTTTATGCCAGGCCATCAATTGATCTCTCACGATTTGGGAGTCCCTTCGTTCTTCTCCAACCTTTAGGTATTGTGATATATTTTGGCTTGACTTTTATACCGCATGAACTGCTGTTATTACATTTATCTGTTCTCAATATCAGGCATTGGTGGATGGGATGGCTAGTCAGCTAAGGTCGCAAGGTGTGTCTATTCCAGAAGGAGCTTCGTCTCTGGCACGTTGGAATCCGGTGTTGCTTCAACAGCGTGTCTGTCTTGGAAGCGGTGAATGCTAGTTAGTGCTCTTTTGATTCCTTTCGTCTGCCTTATTGAATTGTTTCAAACTTTGACCCCCTTTGCTTGACATTTTCTTGCCAGGCATGGCTCAGCAGATTTCTGTTCTTGAAGAAAAACATTCTCAAGACCAGGTTGAACTGGTCCAGCGGTGTTCCGATTTTGAGGAAAAGTATTCCCAAGGCCAAACTGAGCTGTCCCAGGTCTCTGCTGCTCTAAATGCTGCTAACACGCTGAACTCTACTCTTCGCGTTCAGCTTGATTCTGAAAAGGTGACTTGTGAAACTGCGCCTTGTATTGCTGTGTTCTTATTGCTGGCCTGATGTTTGAAGGAGTTGATTCTTGCTTGCAGGAAGAAAAACGTGCCCTTGTTGCTTCTCGCGATAATCTGGACAGACTGTATCGTGACTCTAGCAACTCGTTGACTATTCTGGAAAGGAGTCATCATTTCACCATGGAGGAGTTAGATAATCTTCGCTGTAGGCTGCAGGAATCCACGGATGACGTGATCCGTCTCAGGCAGTTGATATCGGCTAAGGATGCTACTATCAAGGAACTGCGCGCTTCCAAGAAGTCCATCGCCCAGGAGCTGGAGACCGCTCAATTGGCTGCCAAAGTTGCTGAAGAAACTTCCGTTACTTTGAGGGCCCAACGCGACAGGGCTATGGATAAAGCCATTCGTGCGGGGCGGATCTTGATGAGGAGACCCGGCGTAGTTGTTCCTGACGACATAAGGGCTGATGTGAATGCTGCTTCTGATTCCTCAAGTCGCCCGTCTTCGTCGGTTGCTCCTGAGAAAGATATTGCAAAATAGAGAAATATTTTGTGTGCTTTTATCGCGTAGTTAGCATGGTCGGATATTTGCTAGAGGACACCCGTTCAGCATTTGAATGATATTGCTACTCTCCTATTGTTTTAGAATTCAACGGTACATAAATTTGCAGTAGTAAAATGCTGAGTGATGGCTTTGAGACTTGTTTACGGGGTATAGAAGTCACCCCCATATGAGTAATCGTAAGCATGCGAGATCGCCTTAAGTCGTTACTGACTTAAATCGATTGCTTTTGTTAGTAGGGTATAGTGGTCACCCTGAGCTAAGTAAGCGCGAGCATGTTGCACCGCCTCAAGTCGTTGCCGACTTAAGCCGATTGCTCCGTTAGCGGGGCATAGTGGTCACCCCGAGTTAAGTAAGCGCGAGCATGTTGCACCGTCTTAAGTCTTTGCCGACTTAAGCCGATTGCTCCGTTAGCAGGGCATAGTGGTCACCCCGAGTTAAGTAAGCGTGAGCATGTTGCACCGTCTTAAGTCCTTGCCGACTTAAGCCGATTGCTCTGTTAGCAGGGCATAGTAGTCACCCCGAGTTAAGTAAGCGTGAGCATGTTGCACCGTCTTAAGTCTTTGCCGACTTAAGCTGATTGCTCCGTTAGCAGGGCATAGTGGTCACCCCGAGTTGAGTAAGAATGTTAGTCAATCATGAACAAACTGAGTATCTTTGAAGCCTTCTTTATTAATGACATATTTCCCGTTTTACAGAGTACATCGTTGTCCTGATAGCTTTTGAAATATAGCTAAGGATAAAACTTCCTGAGGTGTTCTATATTCCAGGAATTCCCAATTTCTGTGCCGTCCATTTGAGTGAGACGATATGATCCCGGCCAAGCGACTTCTGCTACTATGAACGGTCCTTCCCATAAGGGCGACAACTTGTGCCGTCTCTCCCCCGTTAGAATTCGGCGGAGGACGAGATCTCCCACCGAGAAGGATCGTTGTCGTACGGCCTTGTCGTGATAGCGTCTCAGAGTCTGCTGGTATCGTGCTGATTGAATTACTGCATTCAGTCGTTCTTCTTCGAGCACATCAATGTCCTCCAGCCTAGTAGCTTCGGCTTCTGCTATGCTTTCGAAGACCAACCTCGGCGCCCCGAACTTGAAATCGACGGGCAATACTGCCTCTGACCCATAGACCATGAAGAAAGGGGTGTTTCCATGCAAAGCTTGGCTAGGTTGAGTTCTTAGGCTTCAAACAACGTAGGGCAATTCCCTTATCCACTTCCCTGCAAACTTTTCATTCTTTTCGAAGACCCTTTTCCTGAGTGCCTCCAATATCATCCCGTTAGCTCGTTCGACCTGCCCGTTGGCCCTCAGGTGTGCTACCGAAGCATACTTGATCTGAATGCTCTTTTGCTCGCAGAAATCGAAGAATTCTAAACTTGTGAAGTTGGATCCTAAGTCAGTTATGATATTGTTTGGTATTCCAAATCTGAATATTATGTCCTGTATGAATTCCACGGCCTTGGCTGAGGTTAAAGAAGCAATGGGTTTGAATTCTATCCATTTGGTGAATTTGTCGATTGCTACCAGTACATGAGTGTATCCTCCTTGAGCTTTTTTGAAAGGTCCAATCATATCCAGTCCCCAGCATGCGAACCGCCATGTTACTGGTATGGTCTGCAGCTGCTGTGCTGGTAGATGTTGCTTCTTTGACAAGTACTGGCAAGCTTCGCACCTCTGCACTAACTCAGCTGCATCGCTTTTCGTGGTTGGCCAATAGAATCCTGACCTGAAGACCTTCCCGACTAGCGTCTTGGATGCTGCGTGTATTCCACATTGCCCAGCGTGGACCTCATCTAGAAGTCGCTTCCCAGTAGATGAGAGAATGCACTTCATGAGGACGCCTGACGCGCCCCGTCTGTATAATGTCTTCCCAATGAGTGTGTAGTGGGCCGACTGTCTGGCGATGCGCTCGGCTACATTTTTGTCATCTGGTTCCTCTTCATTCTTTATATATTTGATGATCGGCCTTCTCCAGTCATCAGAGTCTGACTCTGGTTGATTCACGATATTACACTCTTCTACCTGGTGCATTGAGATGCTTGGTCGTGGTATTTCTTGTACAAAGACTCCGGGTGGGACCTGAGTTCGACTGGATCCTAGCTTGGACAATACATCGGCTGCCGTGTTTCGATCTCTTTCTACATGATAAAATTCTAGGCCTTTAAATTTATCTTCTAGTTTCCGGATGGCAGTGCAGTATTTTCCCATTGAATCATTCGAACAGTCCCATTCTTTGTTTATCTAGCTTATGACTACCAGAGAATCTCCGTATACCATTAATCTCTTGATGCCTAATGATATGGCGATGTTTAGTCCATGGATCAGAGCTTCATACTCGGCTGCATTGTTGGAGGCTGGAAATAACAACTAGAGGGCATATTTGAGGTGTTCGCCTCCAGGTGCGATGAAGAGAATTCCCGCGCCTGCTCCCTGCAGCTTCAGCGAGCCGTCAAAATACATCCACCATACTTCTGCAGTTTCTGGGTTCTCTGGTACTTGTTGTTCAGTCCATTCTGATACGAAGTCAACCAACGCTTGGGTTTTAATGGCAGTACGAGGTCGAAATTCGATGTCATGAGATCCCAGTTCACAGGCCCACTTGGCTATTCGGCCAATGGCTTCCTTGTTGTGAAGAATATCCCCTATCGGAAAACCGGTGACTACTATGACTTTGTGGTCATCAAAGTAGTGACGTAGCTTGCGGGCAGTTAGAAGTACTGCGTATAATAGCTTCTGAACTTGAGGATACTTTTTCTTCGAGGGACCCAGAACTTCACTGATGAAATAAACAGGGTGCTGCACTGGGTAGGCATGTCCTTCTTCTGCTCGCTCGACTACCAACACGGTGCTTACCACGTGAGTCGTGCAAGAGATATACAGCAGCAGATCTTCAGCCAGTTGAGTCGATGTGGCTCGCCGTGGTGGTTTCAGTACTGGTGGGGTTGTCAAGAATTTCTTCAGTGCGTCTAGAGCTTCCAGCGCTTCTGAAGTCCACTGAAACTTGTCCACCTTCTTGAGTAGCTTGTAAAATGGTAAACCTTTTTCTCCCAGCCTGGATATAAATCTACTCAGGGCTGCCATACATCCGGTAAGTCGCTGAACCTTCTTTTGTGATCGTGGAGCTTCCATTTTCATGATAGCTTCAATCTTTTCTGGATTAGCTTCAATTCCTCGATGGCTGACAATAAACCCTAGTAGCTTCCCTGTCGGTACCCCAAAGACACATTTTTCGGGATTAAGCTTCCATCGATATCGCCGTAGACTGTTGAAAACGAGTTGTAGGTCTTCGATGAAGTTTTCCGAGTTCTCTGTTTTGATTACCACGTCATCCACGTAGGCTTCCACACGCTTGCCCCAGTGATCGGCTAAGCATGTTTGAATGGCTCTCTGATAAGTTGCTCCAGCGTTTTTGAGGCCAAACGGCATGGAGGTATAGCAGAAAGCACCGAAGGGAGTGATGAACGCTGTCTTTTCCTCGTCTTCCTTTGCCAGACTAATCTGATGGTATCCAGAATAGCAGTCCAGAAAAGACAGCATAGAACATCCGGCGGTGGAGTCTACCACCTGATCTATCCTAGGGAGCCCGAAGGGATCCTTCGGACAATGTTTGTTGAGATCTGTATAGTCGACGCACATGCGCCAATCCACTTTATTCTTTTTGAGTACAAGAACAGGGTTGGCCAACCACTCAGGATGTAACACCTCCCTAATAAACCCAGCCGCGACCAAGCGGGCCAGCTCAGCGCGAATGGCTTCTCTCTTGTCGGGCGTGAAACGACGTAGTTTTTGCCGGATCGGCCTTGCCTGGGGATAGACCTTCAGTTTGTGCTCGGCCAGTTCTCTTGGGACTCCCGGCAAATCCGCAGGTTGCCATGCGAATACGTCTCGGTTATCTTGCAGGAATCGGACGAGCACGCCTTCCTATTTATCGTCCAGGCGGGAGCTGATGATGGCAGTCTTGCGCTCATCAGCGAATCAAAGGTTGATTCTTTTGGTTTCTTCAGTCGGTCGCATAGAGGTCGCGGCTTGAGCTTCATTCGCTGGTGTGGTAAGGTCTTCCTCAGGCTTAGAGTCCGCCAGGATCGAAGAAGTCACCGACAGTTTGGTGGTGAGAGCCGCCTGGATGGCCACTCGGAAACATTCTGCGGCGCCTTGGAGGTTAGCACGCACAGTTATGATTCCTTGTGGTCCCGGCATCTTCAATATCATGTACGTGTAATGCGGAATGGCCATGAATTTTTCCAATCCCGGCCTCCCGATGATGGCGTTGTACCCGCAGTCGAAATTCGCCACTTCAAACCTCAGGAACTCGGTTCTGTAGTTCTCCGGAGTTCCGAAGGTGACGGGCATGTAGATGTGGCCCAGCGGATATTCCCCTTCAGTCGGCACGATGCCAAAGAAAGGAGTGTCTGACTCGTGGAGTTCTTTGAGGTGAACTCCCAAGCCTCGGAGTGTCCGGGGGAAAGTGACGTTGATGCTGCTCCCCCCGTCCATTAACACCTTCTTCACCCTGCTCTCTCGGATCACCGGATCGACAAGGAGCGGGTATTTGCCTGGGTGGTCGAAGTTGAGCCATTAGTCCGCCCGAATGAAGGTGATCGGGTGCTCCGACCATCGGTACGGAGCGGGAGGACTGGTGTTTGCCACCAGTATCTGGTGATCGTTGAGCTTTTGTTGTCTTCTGTTCTCCTGCGATTCGTGTCCGCAGAAGATGACGTTGACCTCCCTGTCAACGCGCGGGAAGGCTCCTCCTCCTCCCTCCTCCTGCAGCTGGGGTTGTCATGGTTCTTTGGGTCCTCCCCGCGGCGGAGGAGGAGGTAGAGGTTGGAAGGGTCGGTCGTGCCCGACGGAGTGTTTGAAGTCCCTGCAGTTCCGAAGAGTGTGGCGCATGTCCTTGTGGTACGGGCACTGGGCATCGAGGATGTCGTCCAGCGTACGTTCGCCTCCGCGGGGTCCTCCCCGAGCGCGAGAGGTAGGTGGTCCGGCGGCATGCACCTCTTCGCGCGGTCTCTTCTCCCAGCGTTTGTCGGGTTGCTGGTTCGCGTCGCGTCGTGGTGCTGTCAGTGTGGGCTTCGCTCCTCCAATGAGGTCTTGAGCTCGCTCGTCGGTGGTGATATAGAGGTCGGCTTCCCGAAACAGCTGCTCAGAGGCAGTCGGCGCTTTCTGCAATATGGCTCGGACGAAGGCCGAGTCATTGGATCCTCTGTAGAAGTCCTCGATCACAGCCGCCTCCGTGACCTCGGGGATACGATTTCTCATGGTCTGGAACCTTTTGAGGTACGATCGGAGAGTTTCGTCCCCCCGGCGTTTGATGGATTTGAGGTCCCATGGTTGCACCGGTTTGTCGGAGAGGGACTGAAAGTTGGCGGTGAAACGTCGGCTGAAATTGCCCCAGTCGTCGATGCAGTGCCGGGGTAGATGTCGTAGCCATTGTAGTGCGTCTTGCCCGAGGACAATGCGTAAGTACGCAGTCATCACGTCTTCGGATGCTCCGGCGGCTCGAGCGGCGGTGGTGTAGACGGCCAGCCAGCCTCCTGAGTCCTGCTTAGGTTCATACTTGTCGACATTGGATACCTTGAAGTTAGGGGGCCACTGAATGGCCCTAAGGCGCGGAGTAAGGGCAGACACTCCACATGTGTCCTCCTGTCATCGGAGATGATGTCTGTCCCGGGGAGGGGAGTAGTTGTTGAGGTTCCTCGACCGTCCCCGGGTAGTGCCGCCAGTCGAGGCCGTCGTTGACTTGGTTCTGGTGGCTTGACTCCGAGTTGGGATGCCATGATCCCTGTCGTACTCCTCCCGGCGGCGGATCTCGTTCTCATGCCGTCGTTCACGCGAAGCGTTGATGGAGCTTCACGCGTCCCGGTGACTGTTGATGGCGTGTCGCAAATCATTCGACGGGTGAGCGAGAGGTAGAAGATGGTTGGCTGCTTGGGTGAACAGGCGTCGATAGCCCTCGGCGTCGGGAGTCCGAGGGAGTCCATCAGCTATCCGAGCTAGTACTCCTCTGACTTCACTCGGCGTATTCATGGCTCGAGCGAAGTCGGGGTTCAGGTTGCGACCGAAGAGTGGATTTTCCCGGCGCTGCCTTGCGTCTTGCTCGGCTTGTTCCTGAGCTCATCGACGATCACGTCGTCGGGAGTTCCTTCGTTCTCTGAAGACGCGTTCCTCCGGAGTTTCTCCCATCTCCGAGACCTCGTCTCGCGAGACATGTTGCTCCGGATCCCGTTCTCCGGCCTCGTGATGTTGCCGGATGTTTCGGTACCGATTTCTTTGTCGACGAGACTCCCGCTGAGGTGGTTCTTCCCCAAGCGCGGTCGGCTCGTCGTCGGAGACGGGAGGCGACTCCACTCTCCCGATGAAAAGAACGTCGGGGTAGAATGGTGCGGCTGTCGTGGCGATCTTCTTTCGGAGAGCTGGAGGTTGCGTTTCTCCGGTATTTTCGGAGTTTGTTGGAGGAGACTTCTTTTTTGGCGGATCTGCGATGTGGTGTAGAGTTCCCTCTTCGTCTGTTATGGATGAGATCGTTCCAAAGCAGAACATGGATCTGGGACGGAAGGTGATCTTGCTGTGGAAGGTGACGGCCATTGAGCTAGCTTAGATCGTCGACACACCCCCTACCTGGCGCGCCAGCTGTCGGTGTTTTGGGTCCGACCGCACACCTGGGGTTGCCCCTCGAGGTGTTTTAGGAGTAGGACGGTGTCGCCGACTGTAGCTGAATGGTTCGTGCCAGATGCACGAGAGACAATGGATAGTGTTTACAGGTTCGGGCCGCTTTGAGATGCGTAACACCCTACGTCCTGGCGAATATGCTTTGTGTAATGGATTACAAGGTAGAGAGTTGAGGTGGATGGCTAAGTAGTAGTAGAGTTGGGATCGATCGTCTTGAAGGGGTGCCCCCTAGGCCTTATATATTTGACCATGAGGCAATACAAGCTGATATGTTAACAGCGTGCACCTAAAAGATAGTGAACTGTTTGAGCTTATCTTCCTATGATTCAGCCGACTTATCCTCGCCCGGTTCCGTTGTGCGGGGCTCCAGCGCGGGAAAGTCGGATCTCCTGTTGTGGTCACTTGCCCGACGTCGCGGAGTCATCCGGGCTTGCACCGACCTGGCCTCACATCGATCTGCTTTACTGATTGCTCCTCCCCAGGCCCATGAAGGAGTGACCTTACGATCTATCGGGCCCTTGGGCTTTTCGTGAGGTCTTTTATCCTTCTAATGGACCCGGGGATATCTGTCCCCCACAGGTACCTCCGAAGAAATGGAAAGGGTATGTTGGTGTTCAATTTTTGTACCTTTCCAGCAAACTCCTTACATGTTGAGACTGTTTATGATTGTATTAATTCATAGAACTTACTGCTTGTTGCAGGTGATTTGAATGTGCCAACCATAATTTGCTGCAGTTATGATAAAGGCGGTCACCTTTTTCTACCCTCATACATTATGAGGACACATGGTGTGAAGGACCAAAAGGATGCAATTAATAGTGTTCCTAGAAAACAGCTGCGAAAAGTATTTGAGGTTTACTGATCTCCCATCTATGTCACAATGTACATTTATATTTATTACTGTTCTCTGCATAAAAAGTACTTCGCAACATGAGGTGTTCTAAACCACGATAACCATCGTTATCTTTACCAAATTCTTTTTCATTTTGTTCAAAAGATAAAACCATCAGGACTATGGATGCACTCCACGCTTCACAAGTTCACATGATGTTTAACGTGATCATATCCCTTTGACCATTATTTTTTTCATGCTTGCTTAAGTATTAGCATGTTGCCAGGCATTAGATATCCTTGGGAGTACTAAATGGAGGGTGAATAGAAGAGTTCATGATGTTGTTGAGACTATCTGGAGTCAAGGTGGAGGCATTGCAGGGCTGGTGGACAAGGCAAATGTGAGTTCCTGCGTATGATTAATATTTTTGGATCTTGATATTTGTACTCTATTTTCTTTCCCATTCTGTTCATTCCCCTCGCTTACCTTTTTGAACATACTGTCTATTTATTCTTATTTTTTATAGATTCCTTTGCCTGAACGACCAGAATCAGAGGACCCTGATGAAATGCAGAAATGGAAGTACCAGCATAAAGAAGGCAAAGAAAACTAACAGTGAGCTGCATGTGAGAGATGTGACACTAAGCTCAAACTCTCGGTATGCAGCATAAATAATTACTGTTCATTCTTGCTGAGATACTGTGGTGCAGTTTATATGCTATTGCATTGCTGGAATTATACTTGTTCCTTTTCTGTAAACAGGTTGCTCGTAAAATGAGAGGAGGATGAATTTTATTACCCTCACAATTTAGATTTCTGTGGGCGTGCATACCCTATGCATCCTCATTTGAGTCACCTTGGTTCAGATCTTTGTCGGGGTGTTCTAGAGTATGCTGAAGGGCGGCCACTAGGAAAGTTTGGGTTGTGCTGGTTGAAGATACACTTGCTAACAAATATGGTGGCGGCATTGAAAAGCTTTCTCACGAGGGCAAGCTAGCTTTTGTGGAGAACCAACTGTTTGATATATTTGATTCAGCAGCAAATCCTGTTGATGGGAACTACTGGTGGACGAATGCTGAGGATCCCTTTCAGTGTTTAGCTGCATGCATGGACCTTTCTGATGCCTTAAGAAGTCCATCACCTTACCATGCGGTCTGTCACCTGCTTATTCATCAGGTACTGATTTTTTTGCATGTCCTAGGACTGGCCTTTCACAATATTTATTTTCTTGGCATCGAAAATGAGACATACAATCTAGGATTTTAGTATTAATTAATCACTTCTGGTGTGGATAACTATTAAGAGGGTACTGTAGACTTGCCCCCGCCTCCCTACCTCGCCCGCCTGCCCACGAACGCCAGGATTTTCGCATCGCGCCTCCGCCTCCCAGGATTGTCGCACCGCGCCTCCGCCATTTTCGCCGTCTCGCCCTCGACACCACCTCCCATGGATCCTCGTGCGTCACATGGAAGATTGGAGGAGGCAAAGGAGGTGCGGAGGTGGATGATGTTTCGGGAGTTAAGGAAGGAAAAGGGATGCAGTTTAATCAACAATTGAGAACCAAATCTGATGCTTATGTGCCGATTCAACGAGGCTAAAGCCACACATTTCATGCAACTCTGTACAAAATTGTAAGTTTGTTTTGATCATGATTTTTATGGATGTTCTGGTGTAAATTTAATATATTTTTTCTCTATTAATTTCTTGAGAATTAAAGCTGGAGGTTTTTCTTGTTTGTCCTTAATAGTTTATATTGTCAGTTTTACAAGAGCAGATATCTCATTACACTGGTTGTTGTTCTTGGATTTGAAATTTCTATTGGAGTTGTTGTCTGAAACTCTGGATAGCATGCTGTGGTAAGAGCAGCTGATGATAAGATAATATATACGTTGCTCATGTAAAGAAGAAGTGTAGAACAAAAATGTCTCGACTTATAGTGAGTTTGTTTTCCCACTGTTATGTAATCTTTCAGTTGGTTTGACCATGGTTGAAGGAATCTGATACTGCTACCGAGACATAAGAGACTATGCACGAGACATGCAAATTAATAAGACTCATACAAGCGCGGAACAATGTGCTGATGGGGCATAAGGGTAACACATGCACAGGTCTTAACATATTTGGTTTCCGAGTAAACTTTCTCTAGACCCCCAAGGAAATATAAGATCCGATTAGATATGTGTCGATGCTCATTCCAGCGTACTCCCGTTGCAACGCACGGGCACACACCTAGTAAACATATAAACATGGAACATGTATTATTATGGAACAACTGAAAATAAACAGATAGCAACATAAACAGCATGACTGTAAAATTAAAACAGACAGATATAACATATTATATTATGGCAGAACATATAAGATAAAATCATTGCTACGTATGAAACAGCAGAGATGAACATATGAAACATATATAATATGCAGAACGTAAAACAGTAAAGAACTAAATAGACATACCCTCCCATGCGCTCCGAGGATCCTGATCCTTGTCCAACTTCCTTTGTCATTCGTACGAAATGAAGACGCCGGGAAGAAGATGTTTCACCAGTGATCAAGACAACGACGGAAGTTGGGCAGTCGCGTAGACGCTCCCTAAAAACCTAATTGCCGATCCTCCCGTGCAAGTTCTCGAACGGCAAGGGCTCCGGAGGCACCTGCCCTCTCGCTTCTCTGTGCGCGCAGAGCTACGAGATGGAAACACCCACACTTGCTGCTGGACTGTGATTCTGAAGGTTCTGTTCTCGTGTGCCAAGTGCCAGGGGTTCTCCTCTACTTAACCTCTCGCAGAAGGAAGCGGTCTCGTGCGGCTGACAAAGAGACGGGCAACTGAAAGGTTTAACCCGGAGTTGAAACTCCCGCGGTTAATGAGTGCTAAAAATTAACACAACCACACCAAGCCCGCTCGCCGCCTGCCACGCCCGGCCTGGCGGCGGCGGCGCGCGCGCGTGTGGCACGCCCTTGTCCATTTCTTGACTTCTCAAATTAAGTGGAATAATTCCCACCATATAAGTCAAGCTAAAAGACTCTTGGACTTTCAATATAGTACTATTGGTATTCTCCACCATTACACACAATAGAGTTTATTCAATAAATGGACCAGGCCCATAAAAGATCCAACAATCATATGCCATGAAAACATTGTCATGCTTTTGGACGTACGCATGCGTGTTTAACATGCTTGGTGGAGTGGTGTTGTGTGGATTAATTTTCAATTAAGTCGTGAGCTTGTGCTCGTACATGGTTGTGTGTGTTGTTTTATGTGCAGGTGTGAAACATGGTCGGTAGTGACGACAAAACTAGTTTTCGGTATAAAGTTTAGGGAGAAACTAAGATACGAAACTAGATTTATTTGGACTAAGTTGAGGAGAAACCGAGGTCCATAGTCGAAGATGGTGTGCAGGATGTTTTGATCGAAGTATTTGGAGGTATATCGTAATTTTAGATATATTAGAAATGTCTAAAATGTGAAGGAAAAAAATAAAAAGGTAGCGTATTGCTTGCACGTGCATGGGCTTGCTACACCCTTACGAACATGCATGCAGTGGCTTGGGCGGCTGCTGCGTCGTGCAAGGTGGACCTGAGGGTAGCCCACGAGAGGGAAATAGCTAGCGCCGCAATTAGGAAGGAGGTCCGCCCAGGCGCGGAGATGGACGCCCGGGAGGCCCATGGCGCGCAGCAGCTCGCGACAGCAAGGGCTTGCGGGGGCCGCTCTGCCCAGGTTGCATGAGAGAGAGAGAGGTGTTAGAAGATATAGTGCTCAGTGGTAAACAAAGTCAGAGAGAGAAAAACAGACAAAATGACAGAGCGTCTTTTTATTGTAGTGGAACATTGATTATATACAGAGTACAGGGGTACTTTCCCAAGGGGTGCGGCCCTTGGGCAGTAACCCATCGGATGGGTTTGATTTGATCACATGTTCATGTTTCGTAACACTCCCCCTTGATCAACCCAAATCCATTTGATCGTCTGCAAGTCGTCTTCTAATGTACCATTTCCTTAAAAACCATATGGGAAAAATAAGGAGTACACAATATCTTTTGGATAATGAGAATAATCCTACTTGAATTCCAAAAGAAAATATGCTTGTAATCATCATGCATAAAACCCCCGTGGGGAAAAATCAATGATGAAGCATATAGCTTAGTTGATATTACCTCGTTAAAAACTTTGAATGAGAAAACCTTAACAAGGCAAAACTCATGCAAAGAAAAGAGTGTAATATGATGGTCCAAAACAGGTCAAATATCACGGAGAATTACTCCCCCTGATTCTTGCAAGCACTTAAGTCTTCTCGTACCAACCACCTCAACACATTACTGAAACGTTGAGTATGGTAGAGATTTGTGTATAAATCAGAAAGATTATCACAAGACTTTGTTTGCAAGATGTTAATATTTCCATTTTCCTGTTTCCATCTGAACAACACAAGCTCAATTATCCTTATAGATAATTGTCGGTGGTTCAATTGAACCATGGTATGCCATTGTTCTTACATGGACCTCTAGCCCAAAGAAAAATAATATGTTTATAGTCATCATCTCAAAAACCCCAGTGGGGAAAATAAATGATGAGACATATAACTCAGGCTAATATTTCTCCAATCTGAGAAATCAACATATTAGCCGAGTCTCCTTAAAAACCCAACAGGAAAAATAAGGAGAGTAGTCATACTCTATTGTTGATCCATTTGAACTCTAGGATATAAACTCATATGCTAGTTCAAATACAACAATAACTATGTCATAATGTATCATCCTTGAAAACCTCTACGGGAAAAATAGATGATACGACATAGGCCTTGTGTTGATGTTGCCTCGTTAAAAACTTTGAATGAGAAACCCAAATAGGTGAAAACTCATGCAAAGAAAAGAGTGCAACATGATGTACATACAAGTTCTTCCGATCAAAAGGGAAACTCCCCCTGATCTTTATAAAACACTAAGTCATCCCATACATACTCACAAACACATTTAAAATGTGGAGTAAGGTAGAGACTTAGTTGGTAACTTGTTTTTCATCTAAACAACACAAAGTAATATTATCTCCATAGATAATAAGGTCAATGATATAAAGTCATGACCACCACATACCCTCTGTATGTAGTATATCATTCTGTACAATCCCACGAAGTGTACTATAGAATGATTAGTGTAAGTGACCATTAATCTCTGTTGATTGACATTTATCAAACAGTAGGTCCAACTTACCAGAAGTATGTCATTGATCTTGTACCTGGGGATCTTCTATAGATATCCAAGATCAATATATCCAAACATAAGGAGAGCATGAGTACACCTGGAGATCATAACTCGATCTCATGTGCTGTTAGCTAGCAAATCTTTGCAAAGAAATATCCGGCCGGATGCTCTTGCAAGATACAATAGCACATCTCATGATCTGAAAGAATCAAAATAACAATGATTCTTTCATATTGAATTTCTTCAATATATGTTGGATATAGACAACTTTGTATCTAAGATACTCAAGATAGTTTACTTTGAATTGAAAAACTCTTACAATTCATATCATCTATCTTGAACTCCGTCGATAAGTAATGTATGCTTATAAATATGCTGCACATATTTACACTAAACATACCACTCTTCGTGTATCCCCTCGGAAGGAAGGATTCACTAGGTCAAATGTACCATATTTGACCTGGATGCTCTAAGTCACAAAGACTTTCCAAGCATCACAAATTTGTGATTGGTGATTATGTATTTGGAATCCTTCAAGATTCCACAAATACCATAATCCAGTGACCACATATGCACATGTTGTCACTACATCTATCAACTGCATAGATAGATGATTTACTGCCCATATTATTGTATCGGAATTTAACTACTCACAGTAGAGGAGAATTTATAGCATTAAAATAATGCTTGGGTTTGTGTATAAATCCAGTTGCTACTAGCCATGCTTTCTCACCACCTCATTATTTCCAAGTCCATGAAAACAAACTTGTATCCACAGTAAGATACCATGAAGTGGAAAATAATTCAACACTTCTTTCTGGTGAGCAAGGCTATCTCTGCAACATTGTATCACTCAATAAGATCCAGTTTGAGCATATTCGTGCTCTGCTATGGCCATAGTCTTTTGGATCACTTGGAGCACATATACAATTGCTGAGATGTATGTGTCGACACTTGTAGCTTTTAAATAACACAATTCTCCAGTTGACATAAAGTCATTTTTTAATGTACCCTTATGATTCCTCGTGAAATCCCAAAATGAGAATCAAGGGCTTCCGATAACCTAGCCTCAACAGTGCGCACTGAGCTAGGTTGCGAATGTCTTCCATTCACAGGATAATCAATATCCTTTAGGTGTCCACCAACACTAGGTTGGTTACCAACGAATAGATGGTCTGCATTTACTATCTCAAAAGGTCTAGCCTTCAGCTGCTTGCAAGCATCTTAGTCCCAATTTGTGACCATACTTCTCCCCCTCTTATTTACAACAACGTTGCAATAGGGAGTTAAGTGGTTTTCCATGTAAACACTCTTTCTGGCACTTCCTCATAGGATTAATTTGAGTGACACCTCATAGTAAATGCACATGGCAGTCAATTTGCAACTTCTTGCAAATCATTCGAACCCAAAGGTTCAGTTTTAGTACGTGATCCTGAGCCTGAATGCTTACTACATTCATTATAATTTCCTGGCATTTATTTTTGGTACTCGAAATCTCCCCTAATGCCTGGAAAAGCTCATGATTCAAGCAAGCGTACGGGTCGTAAATAGATTCTCATGAAGAGATTCTAAAACTTAATGATCGATGGAGAATGAATTCTCACATAGATCCCCAGCTTTCTGTGTGCCCATATATACGATGCGGTGGTGAGATTGGGAACATACCCAATGTACGCATGGGAAATCTTTCATGGATTCCCACGTACTAAAACCATAGGGGAACTTGTACATGCAGTACATGCAGTTAATCACAAGTCAGGAGCGTGCAAAATTCCTGACTCCAACCATAAGCAGTTGGAAATGACAATTTATTGCTGATGGTCATTAATGATCTGAAATTTTCGAATCTATCATAGATTTATCATATCCTTTTGGATATCATTCTGAATATCAAGACAAACAATTATCATTGTAAGCACATTTGGTAAATTCAGTAGTGTGGAGGCTAATGTGCTCAAGCTTGAGACATTATTAATTAATGGTCATGTGTTGTCCTAAGGACACACTTGAGGTCATCATATAGATGCACCAAAGAACCATATAAAGCCTTCAATGTCCATACAATCTCTGTAATGGACCACACTCGTTTCTTTGAAACAATTCAAAGAACTTAACCAATTCAGATCAGATTTTAAGATAAGAGGGACTTAAAATCTCATTCCCAATGATACTCATCAAGTATCCATCTTATAGGAAAAACATGGCCAATAGAATTGTCCATAACTTTTCATTTCATCCCAACAATGGGATGACCAATTCAGTCTTACCTCGCATGGTAAGTATCATCACCTGAAAAGTTATAACAAATGCAACACATTGTACGAGAGGATGTATGTAGAATACAATCCATAATAAATGTTTCTGAGAAACACATGCAATATCCACCACTATCACTTTGTGTTTCCACATGATAGAAATTTTATGAATATCTCTATAGTTTGGTAAGATAAAATTAGGATATATCAACACATCCTTGATACTTCCAATACCAAAGGGGATATGATATTAACATATCATGATATCACATGAAGCGATTGACAAAATATTCTTTCCTCTTTCCAAAGGAATATGAGAATATTTTGTTTCCCCATATATAGAGTTTGTGGTTCAATTCTCCACATTGCATGTTTCTTCCTCAATTGGAAGAATCCCCATACAAGTTTGCACAACTCAAATCAATGAGTCTTCAACTCCCTTGATGAGTTTGTTCAACTCTAATCGATGAGTTTGTTCAACTCAAATCACATGAGTGATCAACTCCAATCAATGAGTTTGTTTAACTCAAGTTCATATGAGTTTTTACACTCAAATCACATGAGTGTGTTCAACTCACATCGCATGAGTTGAACCTATCACAACATCAATTATGAGATTATACCAAATCTCATGCATCATTTAAATAGCACTCAAAAGCAAATCATCTAACAAAGTAGTCTTCTCTTAGGAAGAGAAGTGTTGTTACATGATTAGTCCAAATCATGAATTACACAACTAACCACTGTTATCATGTCAGATGGAAGATTGAAGTACACTTCATATCTTAGCTTTCATGAGTAGTATGCATCTATTGGGATTTCATATACAAGATTAGATGCATGGGCATACAACACTATATCACGTATAGTGTAATGACAAAAGAGTTTGTCATACTCATTGCACTTCCCTTTTTAATGTGCTTATATATTTGCTTTCAAGCAAAATATATGAATACAAAGTGTTAGTCTACAACTTAATGTAGACACATACTCATAAGTCCACAAGTCTTATGATTTTCTTTGCTATTCATTTTACGCTTGCACATCAAGCCGCAAAAGCACATAAGTTCTTTTCATAAGATTCATAAGAGAAAGAGAGCATCTCATTTCCTCCAAATTGAAGAGGTGAATTACCATATCATGCAAAAATGAAATGAACATATCCAATGAACATTGAGGATAATTAAGCCCATTAGGCGAGTTCATCAAACTCTATTAAATTATTATCCTTCAAATGGCTTAACCATTTTATCATGCCGCAAAATATATCATATTTTTTATATGTTGGAGAATTCTAGGTATCACTTAAAGTGTACCAAATGATTTTTGAAAATTGGTGTACACAACGTAGATAATCTCCATGTAATGAAACAGTGGAGTAGATCTCTGAAAGTCGCCTAGAGGGGGGGGTGAATAGGGCGAAACTGAAATTTACAAAATTAATCACAACTATAAGCCGGGTTAGTGTTAGAAATATAAGCGAGTCCGAGAGAGAGGGTGAAAAACAAATCGCAAGCAAATAAAAAGTGAGACACAAGGATTTGTTCTACCAAGGTTCGGTTCTAGCAAACCTACTCCCCGTTGAGGTGGTCACAAAGACCGGGTCTCTTTCAACCCTTTCCCTCTCTCAAACGGTCACTTAGACCAAGTGAGCTTCTCTTCTCAATCACACGGGACACTAAGTCCCCGCAAGGACCACCACACAATTGGTGTCTCTTGCCTTGGTTACAATTGAGTTTGTCACAAGAAAGAATGAGAAAGAAAAGAAGCAATCCAAGCGCAACAGCTCAAATGAACACAAATGTCACTCTCTCTAGTCACTATTTGATTTGGAGTGATTCCGGACTTGGGAGAGGATTTGATCTCTTTGGTTGTGTCTAGAATTGAATGCTATAGCTCTTGTATGAGGTGTGAATGCTGAAAACTTGGATGCAATGAATGGTGGGGTGGTTGGGGTATTTATAGCCCCAACCACCAAACTAGCTGTTTGGTGGAGGCTGCTGTCGAATGGAGCACCAGACAGTCCGGTGCGCCAGCCACGTCACCCGGCCGTTAGGGTTCGACCGTTGGAGCTCTGACTGGTGGGGCCTCTGGGCTGTCCGGTGGTGCACCGGACAAGTCCTGTAGACTGTCCGGTGCGCCTGCTGTGCATGCTCTGACCTCTGCGCGCGCAGACGCGCATTAAATGCGTTGCAGTCGACCGTTGCGCGCGAAGTAGCCGTTGCTCCGCTGGCACATCGGACAGTCCGATGTGCCACCGGACCCTGTCCGGTGCATACACCTGACGATCCGGTGAATTATAGCGGAGCGGCCTCCATTTTCCCGAAGGTAGCGAGTTCAGCGTCGAGTTCCCTGGTGCACCGGACAGTCCGGTGCGCCAGACCAGGGCACACTTCGGTTGCCTTTGGCTCTCTTCGTTTGAACCCTTTCTTGGTCTTTTTATTGGTCTATTGTGAACCTTTGGCACCTGTAAAACTTATAATCTAGAGCAATTCAACCACCAAAATCAATTAGGAAAAGGTGTAAGCCTATTTTCCTTTCAATCTCCCCCTTTTTGGTGATTGATGCCAACACAAACCAAAGCAAATATAGAAGTGCAGAATTGAACTAGTTTGCATAATGTAAGTGCGAAGGTTGCTTGGAATGAAACCAATAAATATTACTACTAGATGCGCATGGATGGCTTTTCTTCTTATTAACATTTTGGACCACGCTTGCACCACATGTTTTGTTTTTGCAAAAATGTTTTGGAAATTCTTTTCAAAGTTCTTTTGCAAATAGTCAAAGGTAAATGAATAAGATTCTGAGAAGCATTTTCAAGTTTTGAAATTTTCTCCCCCTGTTTCAAATGCTTTTCCTTTGACTAAACAAAACTCCCCCTTAATGAAATCCTCCTCTTAGTGTTCAAGAGGGTTTTAGATATTAATTTTGAAGAGGGTATACCAATTTGAAATTATATCAAAATAAGATACCAATTGAAAAACTTCTTTTAATACCAAATAAAATACTACATTTTTTTGAAATTGGTGATGGTGTGGTCCTTTTGCTTTGGGCTAATACTCTCTCCCCCTTTGGCATAAATCGCCAAAAACGGATGCTTGAGTGAAATATAAGCCCTTTGAAACTACTCTCTCCCCCTTTGGATGGAAGTATAGAAGTGAAGATTATACCAAAGTTGGAGAGTTGTGCAGAGCGACGGCGAAGGATGAATGATTCGATGGAGCGGAGTGGAAGCCTTGTCTTCGCCGAAGACTCCTTTTCCCTTTCAATCTATGACTTAGCATGAAATGTTCTTGAAAGAACACATTAGTCATAGCACATGAAAGAGATGATCAAAGGTATACATATGAGCTATGTGTGCAAAAACATCAATAAAAGTTTCTAGAATCAAGAATATTTAGCTCATGCCTAAGTTTGGTAAAAGTTTGTTCATCCAAAGGCTTGGTAAAGATATCGGCTAATTTTTCTTTGGTGCTAACATATGCAATCTCGATATCCCCCTTTTGTTGGTGATCCCTTAGAAAATGATACCGAATGGCTATGTGTTTAGTGCGGCTATGCTCGACGGGATTATCCGCCATGCGGATTGCACTCTCATTATCACATAGAAGAGGAACTTTGGTTAATTTGTAACCATAGTCCCTAAGGGTTTGCCTCATCCAAAGCAATTGCGCGCAACAATGGCCTACGGCAATATACTCGGCTTCGGCGGTTGAAAGAGCCACAAAATTTTGCTTCTTTGAAGCCCAAGACACCAGAGATCTTCCTAAGAACTGGCAAGTCCCCGATGTGCTCTTTCTATTAATTTTGCACCCGGCCCAATCGGCATCGGAATAACCAATTAAATCAAACATGGATCCCCTGGGGTACCAAAGGCCAAACTTAGGAGTATAAACTAAATATCTCAAGATTCGTTTTACGGCCCTAAGGTGAGCTTCCTTAGGATCGGCTTGGAATCTTGCACATATGCATACGGAAAGCATAATATCCGGTCGTGAAGCACATAAATAGAGTAAAGAACCTATCATCGACCGGAATACCTTTTAATCTACGGATTTACCTCTCGTGTCGAGGTCGAGATGCCCATTGGTTCCCATGGGTGTCTTGATGGGCTTGGCGTCCTTCATCCCAAACTTGGTTAGAATGTCTTGAATGTACTTCGTTTGGCTAATGAAGGTGCCCTCTTGGAGTTGCTTGACTTGGAATCTTAGAAAATACTTCAACTCCCCCATCATAGACATCTCGAATTTTTGTGTCATGATTCTACTAAACTCTTCACATGTAGATTCGTTAGTAGACCCAAATATGATATCATCAACATAAATTTCGCATACAAACAAATCATTTGCAAGTGTTTTTGTAAAGAGTGTAGGATTGGCTTTTCCAACTTTGAATCCATTAGCAATAAGAAAATCTCTTAGGCATTCATACCATGCTCTTGGGGCTTGCTTGAGCCCATAAAGCGCCTTAGAGAGTCTATAAACATGGTTAGGATACTCACTGTCTTCAAAGCCGGGAGGTTGCTCAACATAGACCTCTTCCTTGATAGGTCCGTTGAGGAAGGCACTCTTCACGTCCATTTGATAAAGCTTGAAGCCATGGTAAGTAGCATAGGCAAGTAAAATGCGAATTGATTCAAGCCTAGCTACAGGTGCATAGGTTTCACCGAAATCCAAACCTTCGACTTGTGAGTATCCCTTGGCCACAAGTCGGGCTTTGTTCCTTGTCACCACACCATGCTCGTCTTGCTTGTTGCGGAAGACCCACTTGGTTCCTATAACATTTTGGTTAGGACGTGGAACTAAATGCCATACCTCATTCCTCATGAAGTTGTTGAGCTCCTCTTGCATCGCCATCACCCAATCCGAATCTTGAAGTGCTTCCTCTACCCTATGTGGCTCAATAGAGGAAACAAAAGAGTAATGCTCACAAAAATGTGCAACACGAGATCTAGTGGTTACCCCCTTATGAATGTCGCCGAGGATGGTGTTCACGGGGTGATCTCGTTGGATTGCTTGGTGGACTCTTGGGTGTGGCGGCTTTGGAACTTACTCATCCTCCTTGTCTTGATTATTTGCATCTCCCCCTTGATCATTGTCGTCGTCTTGAGGTGGCTCATCTTCTTGATCTTCTTCTTCATCATCTTGAGCCTCATCTTCATCTTGAGTTGGTGGAGATTCTTGCATGGAGGAGGATGGTTGATCTTGTGCTTGAATGGGCTCTTCGGATTCCTTAGGACACACATCCCCAATGGACATGTTCCTTAGCGCCACGCACGGAGCCTCTTCATCATCTAATTCATCAAGATCAACTTGCTCTACTTACGAGCCGTTAGTCTCATCAAACACAATGTCACAAGAAACTTCAACTAGTCCAGTGGACTTGTTAAAGACTCTATATGCCCTTGTGTTTGAATCATATCCTAGTAAAAAGCCTTCTACAACCTTAGACGCAAATTTGGACTTTCTACCTCTTTTAACAAGTATAAAACATTTTCTACCAAAGACCTTAAAATATGAAACATTGGGCTTTTACCAGTTAGGAGTTCATATGATGTCTTCTTGAGGATTCGGTGTAGATACAACCGGTTGATGGTGTAGCAGGCGGTGTTGACCGCCTCGGCCCAAAACCGATCCGAAGTCTTGTACTCATCAAGCATGGTTCTTGCCATGTCCAATAGAGTTCTATTCTTCCTCTCCACTACACCATTTTGTTGTGGCGTGTAGGGAGAAGAGAACTCATGCTTGATGCCCTCCTCCTCAAGGAAGCCTTCAATTTGTGAATTCTTGAACTCCGTCCCATTATCGCTTCTAATTTTCTTGATCCTCAAGCTGAACTCATTTTGAGCCCGTCTCAAGAATCCCTTTAAAGTCTCTTGGGTTTGAGATTTTTCCTGTAAAAAGAATACCCAAGTGAAGCGAGAATAGTCATCCACAATAACTAGACAGTACTTACTCCCGCCGATGCTTATGTAAGCGATCGGGCCGAATAGGTCCATGTGGAGGAGCTCGAGTGGCCTGTCAGTCGTCAAGATGTTCTTATGTGGATGATGACTCTCCCTTTAGAAGCTTGTGAAGATTCTTCATCCCAACATGGGCTAGTCGGCGATGCCAGAGCCAACCCATGTTAGTCTTAGCAATTAAGCAAGTATCGAGTTCAGCTCTATTGAAATCAACTAAGTATAACTGACCCTCTAATACTCCCTTAAAAGCTACTGAATCATCACTTCTTCTAAAGACAGTAACACCTGTATCCGTAAAAAGACAGTTGTAGCCCATTTTACATAATTGGGAAACGGAAAGCAAGTTGTAATCTAAAGAGTCTACAAGAAAAACATTGGAAATAGAATGGTCAGGTGATATAGCAATTTTACCCAATCCTTTGACCAAACCTTGATTTCCATCCCCGAATGTGATTTGTGCACCCGCTATCGATGATCCAACTTGAGCCCCCGGATGCATAAACCTACAAAACAATTTTAGTTCTTGATTTTAGGTACCCAAACAGTTTTGGGTCCTTTGACATTAGATACGAGAACATTGGGTACCCAAACACAAGTCTTTGATCCCTTGTGTTTGTCCCCAACATACTTGGCAACTACTTTGCCGGATTTGTTAGTAAAAACATAAGATGCATCAAAAGTTTTAAATGAAATGCTAGGTTTATTTGATGCACTAGGAGTTTTCTTCTTAGGCAATTTAGCACGAGTTGATTGCCTAGAACTAGATGTCTCACCCTTATACATAAAAGCATGATTAGGGCCAGAGTGAGACTTCCTAGAATGAATTCTCCTAATCTTATGCTCGGGATAACCGGCAGGGTACAAAATGTAACCCTCGTTATCCTGAGGCATGGGAGCCTTGCCCTTAACAAAGTTAGATAATTTTTTAGGAGGGGCATTGAGTTTGACATTTTCTCCCCTTTGGAAGCCAATGCCATCCTTAATGCCAGGGCGTCTCCCACTATAAAGCATACTACGAGCAAATTTAAATTTCTCATTATCTAGCTCATGCTCGGAAATTTTAGCATCTAATTTTGCTATATGATCATTTTGTTGTTTAATTAAAATCATGTGATCATGAATAGCATCAATGTCAACATCTCTACATCTAGTGCATATGGAAACATGCTCAATGGTGGATGTAGAGGGTTTGCAAGTTTTTAGTTCAACAATCTTAGCATGTAAAATGTCATTTTCACTTCTAAGATCGGAAATGGAGGCATTGCAAACATCGAAATCTTTAGCCTTAGCAATCAATTTTTCATTTTCAATCCTAAGGCTAGCAAGAGAGGCATTCAATTTTTCAATCTTAGCAATAGAAATAGCATGATCATTTCTAAGATTGGTATATGAATCATAACAAACATTTGAATCAACCTTAGCAATTAATCTAGCATTTTCATTTCTAAGGTTGGTAATAACATCATGGCAAGTGCTTAGCTCACTAGTTAATTTTTCACACTTTTCCATCTCTAGAGCATAAACATTTTTAACCTTAACATGCTTCTTATTTTCCTTAATTAGGAAGTCCTCTTGGCTATCCAAGAGTTCATCCTTATCATGAATAGTGCTAATCAATTCATTTAACTTCTCCTTTTGTTGCATGTTAAGGTTGGCAAAAAGAGTAAGCAAATTATCCTCATCATCACTAGAATTAGCCTCATCACTAGAGGTGGCATATTTAGTGGAGGATTTAGATTTAACCTTCTTTCTTTTGTCGTCCTTTGCCATGAGGCACTTGTGGCCGACGTTGGGGAAGAGAAGTCCCTTGTTGACGGCGATGTTGGCGGCGTCCTTGTCGGAGGAGGAGTCAGTGGAGCTCTTGTCGGAGTCCCACTCGCGGCACACATGGGCATCGCCGCCCTTCTTCTTGTGGTACCTCTTATTTTCCTTTCTTCTCCCCTTCTTGTCGTCGCCCCTGTCACTGTCACTAGAAATAGGACATTTTGCTATAAAGTGACCGGGCTTACCACACTTGTAGCAAACCTTCTTGGAGCGGGGCTTGTAGTCCTTCCCCCTCCTTTGCTTGAGGATTTGTCGAAAGCTTTTGATGATTAAATCCATCTCCTCATTATCGAGCTTTGAGGCGTTGATGGGGAGCCTACTTGGTGTAGACTCTTCCTTCTTCTCCTCTGTTGCCTTGAATGCGACGGGTTGTGCCTCGGGCGTGGAGGAGGTGCCTTGCTCGATGATTTTCTTTGAGCCTTTAATCATTAGCTCAAAGCTCACAAATTTCCCTATGACTTCCTCGGGAGACATTAGCTTGTATCTAGGATCACCTCGAATTAATTGAACTTGTGTAGGGTTAAGAAAAACGAGGGATCTTAGAATAACCTTGACCATCTCATGGTCATCCCATTTGGTGCTCCCGAGGTTACGCACTTGATTCACCAAGGTCTTCAAGCGGTTGTACATGGCTTGCGGATCCTCTCCTTGGTGAAGCATGAAGCGACCGAGCTCCCCCTCGATCGTCTCCCGCTTGGTGATCTTGGTCACCTCGTCTCCTTCGTGCGCGGTCTTGAGCACGTCCCAAATTTCCTTTGCACTCTTCAACCCTTGCACCTTATTATACTCCTCTCGACTTAGAGAGGCGAGGAGTATAGTAGTGGCTTGGGAGTTGAAGTGATGAATTTGGGCCACTTCGTCCGAATCATAGTCTTCATCCCCTACGGATGGTACCTGTACACCAAACTCAACAACGTTCCATATGCTTGTGTGGAGTGAGGTTAGATGGTGCCTCATTTTGTCACTCCACATATTATAATCTTCACCGTCAAAAACCGGTGGTTTGCCTAGTGGAACAGAAAGTAAAGGAGTACGCTTTGAAATACGAGGGTAGCGTAGGGGAATCTTACTATACTTCTTGCGCTCATGGCGCTTAGAAGTTATGGATGGCGCGTCGGAGCCGGAGGTGGATGGCGATGAAGAATCGGTCTCGTAGTAGACCACTTTCCTCATCTTCTTTTTCTTGTCGACACTCCGATGCGACTTGAGGGAAGAGGATTCCTTCTCCTTCCCTTTGTTGCGGGACTCTCCCGATGGAGCCTTCCCGTGGCTTGTAGCAGGCTTGTCGCCGGTCACCATCTCCTTCTTGGCGTGATCTCCCGACATCACTTCGAGCGGTTAGGCTCTAATGAAGCACCGGGCTTTGATACCAATTGAAAGTCGCCTAGAGGGGGGTGAATAGGGCGAAACTGAAATTTACAAAATTAATCACAACTACAAGTCGGGTTAGCGTTAGAAATATAAGCGAGTCCGAGAGAGAGGGTGAAAAACAAATCGCAAGCAAATAAAGAGTGAGACACAAGGATTTCTTTTACCGAGGTTCGGTTCTTGCAAACCTACTCCTCATTGAGGTGGTCACAAAGACCGGGTCTCTTTCAACCCTTTCCCTCTCTCAAACGGTCACTTAGACCGAGTGAGCTTCTCTTCTCAATCACACGGGACACTAAGTCCCCACAAGGACCACCACACAATTGGTGTCTCTTGCCTTGGTTACAATTGAGTTTGTCACAAGAAAGAATGAGAAAGAAAAGAAGCAATCCAAGCACAAGAGCTCAAATGAACACAAATGTCACTCTCTCTAGTCACTATTTGATTTGGAGTGATTCCGGACTTGGGAGAGGATTTGATCTCTTTGGTTGTGTCTAGAATTGAATGCTATAGCTCTTGTATGAGGTGTGAATGCTGAAAACTTGGATGCAATGAATGGTGGGGTGGTTGGGGTATTTATAGCCCCAACCACCAAACTAGCCGTTTGGTGGAGGCTGCTGTCAAATGGCGCACCGGACAGTCCGGTGCGCCACCGGACACTGTCCGGTGCGCCAGCCACGTCACCCAGCCGTTAGGGTTCGACCGTTGGAGCTCTGACTGGTGGGGCCTCTGGGCTGTCTGGTGGTGCACCGGACAAGTCCTGTAGACTGTCCGGTGCGCCTGCTGCGCGTGCTCTGACCTCTGCGCGCGCAGGCACGCATTAAATGCGTTGCAGTCGACCGTTGCGCGCGAAGTAGCCGTTGCTCCGCTGGCACACCGGACAGTCGGGTGTGCCACCGGACACTGTCCGTTGCATACACCGGACGGTCCGGTGAATTATAGTGGAGCGGCATCCATTTTCCCGAAGGTAGCGAGTTCAGCGTCGAGTTCCCTGGTGCACCGAACACTGTCCGGTGGCACACCGGACAGTCCGGTGCGCCAGACCAAGGCACACTTCGGTTGCCTTTGGCTCTCTTTGTTTGAACCCTTTTTTGGTCTTTTTATTGGTCTATTGTGAACTTTTGGCACCTGTAAAACTTATAATCTAGAGCAAACTAGTTAGTCCAATTATTTGTGTTGGGCAATTCAACCACCAAAATCAATTAGGAAAAGGTGTAAGCCTATTTCCCTTTCAATCTCTCAGTAGTGGGCAAAAACTTTTGCTGCCTGAAAGCATGGTCTCTGGGCTGATATATTCAAGGAACATACCGCAGCCAATGCTTAGGACTCCACTACCCTGTGCTTGGCCAAAATTTCAAAAATAAAATGGTAGTCACCATAAAGGTGAATAACCAACATCACATCTCCAACATATCTGTTGGGGCGAAGGCAAAGGCGCCACCCTTCGCTCGAAGCCTTCGCTGCAGCAGCTAAACTGACAGAAACAAAACAGGCGGGGACACCCTTCGCTTCTTCCGCTCTAGGCGAAGACTGGCGACGAAGGGCATCCCACGGTGCGGCCTCGTCCAGCTCGGAGGCCCACGTGCAATCCGGCCCGTCGCAACGGGCCCCGCTTGGCCGCCGCGCGTTACGGGCCTATTTTGTAAAAGCATTCCTGTAATTACGGTCTGTAACCCCGCTTTATGGGAATATTCTTGGGATAACCTAGGTACCTGAGGGCACATGCGTCCTTAGCTCGAGGTGCTGCGCGCTCAGGTACCTATAAATACCCCTGCACAGTGCCCGTGAGAGGCCAGATTAACAGAGCTTTTGCCATCTAGCGCGAGTGCCCTGTTGTCATCACTGTTTACCCCTGTTGGATCCCTTTGCAACTGAGAGCAAGTGCCAACATTTGGCGCCCACCATTTGTGCTACGAGAAAACCACCCACGATGGCACCCAAGAGAGCTAACCCAAAGGCTGACGAGGCTGCGAAGGCAGCACTGCTCGCCGCAAGAAAGGGCAAGGCCCTCGCCCTCACCCAATCCACCCACCAAGAAGCCACTGAAGACGATGTCCCTCGCGCATGCGAAGACGACACCCTCCGCACCTGCGACCCTGAGGGACACCCGCAGCCACCCTCAGGCTTCGCACCACCGGAAGGCGCGGACCTCGCCGAGGACGGTGAAATCCTTGGCGTCTCAGCAGAAGAACAGCTACAGCTGCGCGCCCTGCGCCTCAAGACCCGCAATCTCCAGAGGCAGAAGGAGATACTGGAGGCCAAGCGCCAGCGTGTGTCCGCACTAGCCAAAGTGCGGCAAATGATACGCGACGAAGAGCACAAGGCCCAGGAACTCGAGCGGGAGATTGCGCTGATGCAGCGCGAAGGCCACCTCGGCCTGCAGCACGAGTCACCCCTCCAGCAGCGCGCACAACTCGAAAACACGCGCGAAGGCCACCCCGGCCTACACCATGGGCCACCCCTGCAACACAGCGCGCAACCGGAGGACCCGCGTTTCCCCCAACGCGACCACACCTTCCCGCACGCTGCGCCATTCCAAGGGGTCAACTATCTCGATGAGCGAAGTCCCCTGGCGCCACACTTGCAAGTGACGCCGTGGCCGGCTAACTTCCGGGCAGGGACCTATCCCAAGTACAACGGCAGCACCGACCCGGCTCAATACATAATGAGTTATCAGGTCGCCGTTGCATCGTCCGGGGGGGACGACGCCACAATGGCGAAGTCTTTCATCATCGCCCTCGAGGGCCCCGCACTCACCTGGTTCACCAGGTTGCCTCCGCTGTCCATTGATTCCTGGAGAAGTCTCCGGGACAAGTTCCTGCTCAACTTCCAAGGGTACTGCCCAGATACCGACGCCCTGGCCGAACTTTCGCTCTGCAAGCAGCTAGAAAAGGAGACCCTGAGGGAGTATTACCGCAAATTTCTAACACTCAAGTCACAGCTGCCCTCAGTCGATGACCAGATCGCCATCCACTATGCTATCAGTGGTCTTCGCGCCGGCGTCCTTTACAGCCACTGCTTCAGAGATCCGCCAAAGAACCTCCAAGAGTTATATCAGCTGTTTGAAAAGTACGCCAGATCCGAAGAGCTCCACCAGCGCAAGATTGAGTCCCAGAGGAAGCCAAAAGATGCTCCACAGTCCAGCCGCACGTGGACAAGGACTCCGCAGCCAGACTCCGGTCGAGACGGCCGCAATCAGCAGCAGGTGCACAACATCGCCAACCAGCATCCCGCTGCCGACCCCCCTCGTCGCCAGGAATATCCCCCCCAGGGCCGAGGAAACGGCACTCATGGCAGGGGCCGAGGGCGTGCGCAGCCGCCGCGCCGATTCTACTGCCTCTTCCATGGCGAAGACTGTGCCCACCAAACCAAAGACTGCCCCGAAACGAAGGCTACCAGAGACAGAATGGCACTGGCGCAGCCAGCCGACAACCCCAGAATTGTCGTGCACAATTACCAGCAACCCCCTTCGCCATATATCCACGCTCCCGCCCCGCATCCACCGCACCACGCTTACCAACACCATCAAGAAGTACAAATCGTACCTCCTCCACCCCCACCACCACACCAGCAACATCAAAACATCCCCCATGCCCCAAAGCAGGAAGACTTCGCCGATCAACCATATCGCGGAGTCATCCACATGATAACTGGGGGGTCCAGCTCCGACTTCGACACCAAGCGGCAGAAGCGGGACCACTACCGCAGCATCAACCATGTCGCCGTCACGGGCCCAGTTGTGCAGACAAAGTGGTCCCACATACCGCTAACCTTCGACGCACGGGACGTCGACTTGCGCAACGCCCCCCACTGCGATGCCATGGTTATCAATTGCAGCGTGGTACGCTGGGACCTGCACAAGGTCCTCGTTGACAACGGCAGCCAGGCGGACATCATCTTCCTCCACGCCTTCGATCGCATGGGCATAAGCCACAGCCTGCTTAAGCCTTCGGACAACCCGTTGTATGGCTTCGGCGGCAAAGGCACCTTCCCCGTCGGCAAAATAGAACTGCCTCTCTCCTTCGGTGTAGCACCCAATGCCCGAAGCGAGCAAATAACCTTTGACATTGTGGATATGGTATACCCTTACAATGCCATCATGGGCCGGGGCTCCATCAATAAGTTCGAAGCAGCCATTCACGGACTGTACCTATGTATGAAGATACCAGGTCCGTTAGGCGTTATCACAGTCTTCGGCAATCAACAGACTATGCGTAACATAGAGCGGGACTTCGTGCCCGGTCAAAGAAACGTGCACTGCCTCACGGCCCAACGCGAAGTCCCCGCGCCTGCCAGCCCAACCAATAAGCAACATGACAAGGCGCAGCTGCAGAGCCACGACGGGACCAAGACTGTCCCCCTCGACCAGGCCACGCCCAGGCAGACAGTCATTATCAGCGAAGACCTTACTTCGCATGAAGAAGAAAAGCTCCTCTGCTGCCTGTCCAAGAACAAAGATGTCTTCGCCTGGTCGGCCCTCGATCTGGTCGGGGTCAGCCGTTCAATAATTGAGCACAGTCTGGGAATCGACCCTTCGGTACGGCCGAGAAAGCAGCGGCTTCGCAAGATGTCCGACGAAAAGACGGAGGCCGCCAAGGCAGAGGTGCACCGCCTCCTGGAGGCCAAATTCATCGAGCCGGTGGCTTACCCCACATGGCTCTCCAATGTCGTAATGGTGTAGAAAAAGAGCGGGAAGTGGCGAATGTGCATCGACTTCACCAGTCTCAATAAAGCCTGCCCAAAGGACAATTTCCCGTTGCCGCGGATCGACAAAATAGTCGATAGCGCGGCCGGATGCGAGGTCATGTCCCTCCTCGATTGCTTCTCCGGTTACCACCAGATATACATGAAGGAAGAAGACAAGGCTAGCACCAGCTTTATAACACCCTTCGGCACATATTGCTTCATCAGAATGCCGGAGGGACTCAAGAACGCCGGGTCCACCTTCTCCAGGCTTACCAAAACAGTGCTCGAGGGGCAGGTTGGCAGAAACATATTCACATATGTAGACGACATTGTCGTCGTCAGCAAGAGCAAGGAGGACCACCTCGCCGACCTCGCCGAAACATTCGCGAACATGCGGGACGCACAACTCCGCCTAAACCCGGAAAAGTGCGTCTTCGGCGTTTGCCAAGGCAAAATATTGGGCTACCTGGTATCACACCGCGGCATCGAGGCCAACCCAACCAAGATTCAGGCTATCTTGGACATGACGCCTCCGCAGTCCGTTAGGGACGTCCAGCGCCTGACAGGCAGATTGGCCGCTCTCAACAGATTCATCTCCAGGTCCGCTGAGCGAAGCCTCCCCTTCCTCAAGACACTCCGTGGTGCAAAAGACTTCGCCTGGGGACCAGAGCAGGCGGCGGCCTTCGCCTCATTAAAACAGTACCTAACAGAGTTGGCCGTCCTTACCAGCCCCGACCCCTCGCTCCCCCTGCTGCTCTACGTCGCGGCTTCGCCACATGCGGTCAGCGCGGCACTAGTGCAGGAGCAGACTGTCGAGGGCGTGGTCCGGCAGTGCCCCGTGTATTATGTCTCCGAAGTGCTGACACCGTCCAAGTGCAACATGACAGAGCTGGAGAAGATTGCCTACGCAGTCGTCATGTCGTCGCGTAAACTGCGCCATTACTTCGAAGCATTCAAGGTCCGAGTCACCTCAAACAGGGGGCTCGGCGAATTATTCAGAAACCCGGAGGCGTCGGTGAGGATTGCCAAGTGGGCGGCCGAACTCTCCGGCTACCACATCTGCTTCGAGCCCAGGACAGCTATCAAGTCTCAAGTCCTGGCAGACTTCGTCGTCGACTAGACTGGGCCAACAACACAGCCAGATCCGTCCACAGAGAAGACTTGCACGATCCATTGCGACGGCGCATGGTGCCATGCGGGGGCAGGCGTCGCTGTAGTCATCACCTCACCAGTCGGGGTCAAGCACAGATATGCAGCACGACTCAGCTTCAATCTAGAATCCGACAGATGCACAAATAATATAGCAGAATACGAAGCAGTCATCCTCGGCCTCCGCAAGCTAAGGGCCCTCGGAGTCACCACCTGCATCATCAAAACAGACTCCAAGGTAGTTGTCGGCCAAGTCGAGAAAGACTATGCAGCCAAGGACCCCGCGCTCATGCAGTACCTCGCGGCCATCCAAAGTCTCGAGAGACAGTTCAAGGGGTTCACCTTGCAGCATGTGGATCGGGCCAAGAATGAGGAGGCCGACGCATTGGCCAAGGCCGCGGCCAGGGGCGAAACTCTGCCCTCCGACGTGTTCTTTCATGTCATCGACACGCCAGCAGTCCGGAGCCCCGAAGGGCTCCAAATAACCAATGACAGCGAGGGCCACCGCACAGTCAACCTTATCATGACCGAAGACTGGCGGGCACCCATAACCCTGTTCCTGCAGGGGTATTATCATCCAGCCGACATCAGTGAGGCCAAGCGTCTCAGACATCGAAGCCGAGACCTCGCTCTGATTGAAGGCCAACTCTACAAAAAAGGGGTCAGTCAGCCAATGCTTAAGTGCGTCACCGAGGCCGAAGGCATGCAGATTCTACGTGAAGTCCACAGTGGCACGTGCGGCTCACACGCAGGGCCGAGGGCCCTAGCTGCTAAGGTGATCCGCCAGGGCTTTTACTGGCCCGCAATGATCTGCGCCGCAAATCGGGTCACTCGGTCCTGCGAAGCCTGCCAGAAGTTTTCTCCTCGGTCAGGCGGCCCTTCGCAGTATACAAAGCTGATCGCCCATACATGGCCTCTCCAGCGCTGGGGTCTCGACATTGTCGGACCCCTGCCCACCGCTCAGGGGAACCTTAAGTTCGCCTTCGTCGTGGTCGAGTACTTCACCAAATGGATCGAGGCACGGGCTGTTTCTACAATAACATCAAAGACTGCCCAAAAATTCTTCTGGCAGAACATCGTTTGCCGCTTCGGAGTACCGTCCGAACTAACAGTCGACAACGGCAAGCAGTTTGACAACCAAGACTTCAAGGATTTTTGTTTCTCCATTGGCACCAAGCTTGCCTTCGCCTCAGTCTATCATCCGCAGTCCAACGGGGTCGTGGAGCGCGCCAACGGGAAAATCTTCACAGCTATCAAGAAAATGCTCCTTGATGAAAAAAAGAGCAGATTGACCGATTTCTTACCTGAGGCATTCTGGGCACTAAACACGACTAAGTGCAGGGCGACCGGGTTTACTCCCTTCCATCTTCTATACGGATCGGAGGCCATGACCCCGCAAGAAATAAAGCACGGGTCCCCGCGAACAGTTCCGTCAGCCATCCCTGATGTGGACGAGCCAACTTCAAAGGATCTCATCGACGGAGACCGTGTCTTCGCCCTACAGGCCCTGAACAAATACCAAGCCCAGACCAAAGCATGGCGCGACCACTCAGTCATCCCGAGGGAGTTCAGCGAGGGGGACCTCGTACTCGTTCGAACAGCTCGGACGGAGTCCAAGGGCAAGCTAGAGCCCAGGTGGGAGGGCCCCTTCATCGTCAAGACAAAAGCTTCCCCCAACGCTTACAGGCTCACAACGCCAAACGGCGAGGACCTGGAGCACTCCTGGAACATCGACAACCTCCGCAAATTTTTTGTTTGATTCCTCAGGGCTGTCTTCGCCCTTGTAATTCACAAAAACAATCGTGTACCGGCCCGCACTCTTTTCCTCCCGTGGGGTGAGGTTTTTAACGAGGCGGAGCCATGTAATATATGTGTGAAAAATCCCCCGCAAAGACATGCGTCGAAAAAGACCGCGACGACGGTCTTCGACATTCGACCAACACGAGGTCACCGCGAGGCTAAGCGCTAGCTACCCTCGCGTGCGACAAATCCGCGCAGAAGTCGCCCAAAGGTGCAGCCGGATTAGCACAACAAGTGCGAAAAAAAAATCTAAGTCTATCGCGAAGACTATCCGCGCAGAAGTCGCCTAAGGGTGCAGCCGGATTAGCACAACAAGTGCGAAAAAATCTAAGTCTATCGCGAAGACTATCCGCGCAGAAGTCGCCTAAGGGTGCAGCCGGATTAGCACAACAAGTGCGAAAAAAATCTAAGTCTATCGCGAAGACTATCCGCGCAGAAGTCGCCTAAGGGTGCAGCCGGATCAGCACAACAAGTGCGAAAAAATCTAAGTCTATCGCGAAGACTATCCGCGCAGAAGTCGCCTAAGGGTGTAGCCGGATTAGCACAACAAGTGCGAAAAAATCTAAGTCTATCGCGAAGACTATCCGCGCAGAAGTCGCCTAAGGGTGCAGCCGGATTAGCACAACAAGTGCGAAAAAATCGAAGACTATCCGTGCAGAAGACACCTAAGGGTGCAACCGGACTAGCACAACAAAGGCAGAAACGACAACATCAAACCGTCCACGCCAAGACCAACTTTAATCACGCCAATACAGCGCAACAAAACAAACCAGACAAAGTACACAATGCCTTCACACACACATATGCAAGCGAGGGCACACAATTTCATCATACAAGCATCTACATATACAAGCGAGGGCACCACACTCTACATCGGCTCAACCTTAGGAATAATTCCCATCTCCCTATAATTAAATAACATTATCCTGAGCTCCTCACCCGCAAAAAGACTTCGCAGTTCCCCTTCACCTATATTCTCGGCGGCCGGCAAAGACAACAGTTCCTGCCGGCCAGCCCCACTCACACGAAGCCGAGCCCCCTCCGCCCCACTAACTCTACGTTTCGCAACTGCCCTTCGCCGCCGTCGCCCGGTGCTAGGACCTGGCACATCTCCTGCATCCGCGGCATGCGGCGAGGCCTCCGTCGCAGCCACATCCAAGGCCGCGAAGTAGTCCAAGTCCTCCGACGACTCCTCAGTCCACTCAATCGAGCTCCCAGAGTCAGCACAATCAAAAAACTCAGATGCAGAACCACCACATTTATTACCATCTTCCGCGGTCGTGGCCGCCAAAAATTTAGTAGTAGCGGTTGCGTGCGCAGGCCCAAAATCTTGAACCTGCGCAGCAACCAAAATTCAGTAATATGTACAAATTTCCCCAACCCTCTACACCTACTACGCCACCTGCGACGGCCCTGACGTTGCGGGAGCCTCCGCTGTTGGCTCCGCCGTCGCTTCCGCTGTTATCTCCGCCGCTACCGCTGCGGGATCCTCAGCACTCGGCGCGACAGCTGCAGAAGCATCAGGCGCGCCTTCGGCGACCTCTGGGGGCAGGCCTTCGCCGGCCGCAGCGGATGCGGCCGGGGTCGGCGCCAGGGCGACCCCGGACACAGCCTCCGCCGGGGTCGACTCCGGGTCAATCAGCATGCTGTTCAGCGCCCCGAAGTCGTCGACCCTCTCGCCACGCGCCGCCTAAGCCAAAACACACAAAATTCATTAAACACACACACAGCCCACGTCCGACAAATACCAAACAAGAGAAAACGTTACCTGAGCCCTCGCCGTCTCGGCGCGCTCCCTGACCACCTCGCGCCCGTGTGGACCCCACAGCCGGTCGAAGATAGCTCCGGCGGAATCCTTCACTACGGGGTCCTCAACCTTGAAGATATCTTGCTCAAAGTCTTCTTCGACTTGGTCGAAGACCTCGAAGTGCCGGCACCCTTCGTGGGAGAGCGCGTTCATCGCCCCCTCGCAGGTGACCAGGGAGGCATACGCCATAAACCCCTCCACGACAGTGGGGAGCGCCTGCAACTCCTCCTGCACCCACTCCAGGCACCAAAGTCCGGGCTCTCGGTCCGGCACTTCGAATTCACCGGTCCCTGCGCCCAGGCCACGATATGTATCTACGAGCAGTTGGCGCGTCCGCTCTGCCTCCGCTCGTGCCGCGGCCTCGGCCCCCTTCACGCGGCTCTCCAGGGCGGTGAGCTTCTCCTGCAACTGCTCGGCGTGCTCCCTGGCAAGATTGCCCTCCGCCCATGCTAGGTTGGCCTCCGCCTGCGCAGCCTGCGCCTTGACAAGGGCCTCGTTGGTCTCCCTCCTTTCCCCCGCCAGCTGGCGACGGAGGGCGGCCTTCTCGTCCTCCAGTGTGGCCACCTTGTCCGCCAGCTTGCGACACTTGCTGTCGGCGGCCGATTTTTCGCGGACGGCGTCAGCGTGTTGTGTCCGAAGTCTTTCGACTTCGGCAGCCACGACTGCCGTGAGGGCCCCCGACGCAGTGCGGCTAGCGAAGTCAGCCACCTGCAGAGCAATCGTAAGACTGCGGTCCCAGCAAGCCAAAAAAAAGGGACGAACTCCATCTCAGCGGACCTGACGTAGCGCCTCCGTCACCTCCGTCAGCCGGCGGGACGCAGCGCCCGCCTCATCCATGACAACCACGAGGGCCGACGCCTCGCCTCCGGCGCTAAGAGCCCCGCCCTTCGCCTTCGGCGCTGCGGCAGCCGTCGTGGTCGCCGCGCCAGGCACAACCACAGCAAGTTGGCCTTCGCCCAGCCCTGCAACGTACCAATGAACCGATTAAAAAAAAAGAAGAAAAGCCAACGACCTACCACCGAGATAGTCGTCCACACTAATATCGGTGACGAAGTTGGCGACACGTTTGCCCGCCAACGGCAACGCTCGGGCCGCCTTCGCGACCTCCGCCACTCTGCTGGACGGCGGCACCGCCTTCGCCGACTTCGAGCCTTCGGCGCCTGCCGTTGCCTCCGGCGCCTTGCTAGATGCAGGGACGCCCGACTTCGCCGCCAGCGGCGGCCGGCCTCCGCTGGAGGCCGCAGTCTTCGCAGTCCCCCGCTGCCTCTTCGGCCTGGCTTCAACGAGCCTGATAGCCGCCTGGCGCTTTTGTGCAGCTCCCTGGCGATCCTTGTCCATCACTGCTGACACAACAGCAGCAATATTCCGCCCGTAAGGAAATACCCTCCATTCACGAACCATGCGAGATGTAAAAAAGTCCTCGCCAGCCGCGCGGGGGACAGGAACATTCCTAGGCCAACAACCCCCGGTAACCCTCAGCATCCGAGCCGAAGACTCCCGGAGCTCGGGCGAAGACATCCTTTCCCCCGGGGCCGCGCACGTCTTCATCAACTCTCTAGCAAAACGATCAGAAACCCCAAGTCCTCCCATAGCAGTACCTAATTTTCTCTTTTTAGAGGGCGGGGCGGCCGCCGGCGCGGGGTCGTCTCCGGTCTCCACCGCCGGTTTCTTCCCACGGCGGTCCACATCGTCTTGACCAGGGTAGCCGTCATATGGCAATTGATTTAATTCAAAAACCCTGTTCAAGCGGTCATTCGACCCGCGGATATCCCAGCTGCGCTGGCCCTCTGTCCTCGGCACGTAGCGTCCAACAAGCCGCACCGCCCCATCCTCCGCCTCACGCACAACGGCAGCCGGATCGCGATTTTGCAGATTCAGGGCGAAGGCGGGACTCCGCACCACCCTTCCACCATGAAAAGGCATCTAGCGAGGGCATACTTCGCCCAACACCCAGCCACGCGCCAATGGCCACACCCCGTACGCCACAAATTCTTCAACCAAGTCGCGCCCACTGCTCAGGCCGGAGGCGCACCGAAGAGCCCCTTCGTCCTCATCCTCCTCCGCCACTTCAAAGGGCGGATACGCTGAGTAAAAATGAGAACACATCGTGGACACGGGGAGTCCCTCATGGCCTTCGACGGTACCCTCAGCGACGTAAAACCAAAATTCATTCCAGTTGCCCCACTTGTTGCGGGCGCAAGGAACCAACTCGACTACCTGCATCGTGGTTTTGCCGGTCTTCGGCGTGAATGTGCAGGATCCAAACTAAGCGACTTCGCCTCCAAGCATCCTCTTCTGCCAATGCAAACAATAATACTTCGCAAAAACTTCCACCGATGGCTGTCCGCCGTACGAAGTCGTCGCCCAGACATACTTCGACAGAGCCACTATGGCATTCGGCGTTAGCTGGTGTATTTGAATGTTGAACCTGCGCAGGACTTCGCCAACAAATCGGTGCGCAGGCAAGCGGAGTCCGGCGGCGAAGAACGCCTCGAAAACGACCAACTCGCCCTCTGGCTCGGGGACTTCCTCCGTCCCCGGGACTCGACCAACTCCACCGCTGAAGTAACCCAACCGCTGCATATCTTGCACGCGGGCCGACGACATCCGCGATACGCCGAAATCAACAGAATCGCCGGCGTGCAACTCCTCCGCCATTAAACTACTCAGCGTCTCCTCAGACGAGGCGGCGGCCGGCGGCGAGGGAACGGCCGGCGGCGTAGCGGCAGCGGAAGAAGACGAGCACGGCATCGCAACGTACCGTCGGCGGCGGCGGGCGGTCTGCTTCACTCGAGCCAGATCTCCGGCGAACAAGACCGCGGCGGGCAGACGAGCAGCAAGACGGCGGAAAGGGTGGCTAGGGTTTTTGCGGAGCACGGAAGGTGAAGTTCAAAAAGCGCCGACCCCCGCCCCCTTTTATAGACAGGGCGCGGCTCTTCGGGAAACCCGCAATCCAACAGGGCGCAGCGCTTCGGGAAACCCGCAATCCAACAGTACGCCGTCAATCAACGGTCACATCAAAAACCCCCGCGGAACCACTTCGAGCGAGGGCAGCGTCTCCGCCATCTAACGACGTCTTTGGCACCAGGTGACTTTGTCGAACTGGTCCCTCGGAGGGCAAATGTTGGGGCGAAGGCAAAGGCGCCACCCTTCGCTCGAAGCCTTCGCTGCAGCAGCTGAACTGACAGAAACAAAACAGGCGGGGACACCCTTCGCTTCTTCCGCTCTAGGCGAAGACTGGCGACGAAGGGCATCCCACGGTGCGGCCTCGTCCAGCTCGGAGGCCCACGTGCAATCCGGCCCGTCGCAACGGGCCCCGCTTGGCCGCCGCGCGTTACGGGCCTATTTTGTAAAAGCATTCCTGTAATTACGGTCTGTAACCCCGCTTTATGGGAATATTCTTGGGATAACCTAGGTACCTGAGGGCACATGCGTCCTTAGCTCGAGGTGTTGCGCGCTCAGGTACCTATAAATACCCCTGCACAGTGCCAGTGAGAGGCCAGATCAACAGAGCTTTTGCCATCTAGCGCGAGTGCCCTGTTGTCATCACTGTTTACCCCTGTTGGATCCCTTTGCAACTGAGAGCAAGTGCCAACAATATCTACTTGGGAAAACACATATAGGTAATCATTATCGACATATGATGTAGACCTCTTACTGATGGGCAAATAACCTTTTGCTGTCTAAAAGCTTGGTCTCAGGGCAAATAAATTCCAAGAACTTATTGCAGCCAAAGCCTAGATCTCCATCATGTGTTGAATAATCCCAAGTTCAAGATATGTGTCATATTTTTGCAAGAATTCATCGTTTAATTAAGTAGAACTTAATTAAAAAAATTCTTTTAGCAGTCACCATGACTGCAGCGTCCAGCCTGGCTCCATAGCCCGCGACGCCTGCTTGGTCCGTGATCTTTTTGGGTAGCACGTATAGGTAATCATCTCGAAAGATGTAGACCTCATAGTGATAGGCATTTTAAATGCGGCCTGAAGCACGGTCTCTCGGCTACTAAATTCTATAAAGAATTTAGCGCAGCCAGTGCTTAGGACTCCATCACCCTATGCTTTTCCCAAAAATGCAACCTTATTTTTGCATAAGATCCATTAAGCTTCGACTTAATGATGTGCTATATTTTCCGTGCAAACGTAAAAGAATGCAAAACAAAAGTACATAGATATTTGAGAATTATAAATGCAAAAAGAAATATAATTCACGAATGAGTCTGTATTTTTCATAATAAAAACAGACAAATATATACAATTACATATATCATCAGGAGTCTAATTATTTAAATTTAGATACTCAAAACTGATAGTAATTGTGATACAAATAAACATTTGGTCTGAAAATGCAGAAAATCAAAGCTAAAATGATAAAATCATATGCCCAATCTGTCCAGCCAAATCAAAGTGGCCCAAAAAAGCCCACTAAGCAAGGCAATACGGGCTAGCGGTTAGGGTTTTTCCTTAGCCACCAGGCGGCGGCGGCGGCCTATGCCAGCCGGCCTCAGCGCATGAACCCTAGCCCCGGTGGTGGGCGCGACCCGGTGGTCGTACGGCGCGCGGGAGCCTCCCCCAGCCAGCCCCGGCAGCAGGCATGGCCCGTGGCCTCTCTGCCCTGGCGGCGGGCGCGGCCCCCGGCAGCGGCGCGGGCAGGCGGCATAGGCGCACAGGCGCGCGCGGGGCGCGGCCCCCTGGCGGCGGCGCTGGCAGGCGGCCTAGGCGCGCGGGGGCACGGGCGCGTGGCCCCCCGGCGGCGCGGCGTGGCTGCCTTGCAGGCGGCCTCGGTGCGCGCGGTCGCGGCCCTCGGCGGCGGCGCGAGGCATGCTGTGCCGGCTAGGCACAAGGCGCGGCTGCGACGGCCTGCAGCCCCAGCCAGTCGGGCGGTCGCGGTGCCGGTGTGGGCATGCGCCCTGGCGCGGCCCTGGCAGCACGTGCGGGCGCGGTACCCTAGCGGCGGGCGTGGCCTAGGCCCCAGGGGCGTGAACACGGCCTCCCCGACGGCCACTGCGCGGGAGAGCGCCCTGGCGGGCGCGCAGCCCATGGCGCGGTCGCGGCTCAGTGGTGCGGCACGCAGCGGCACAGGCGTAGCCATCCAGCGCGCGGCTGCACGCGCGCGGGCACGGCTGTGGGACACGGGTGCAGTGGCCCCGGCCCCGGTGTGGGCTCGGCGGCACTAGCCTCGGTGCAGGCGCCAACGTCTCGATCAGTGTGTGAGGACGCCGCTGGGCAAGCCGCCGGTGCTGATGTCCCGTGCGATGCGCAGGATTTTCATTATTGCATCATCTACTGTCGGGTACCATAATTAGGGGTACCCCCAACGCTCCTAATCATGGCTGGTAAACACCCTCAGACCAACTGATGGGTGCGGTTCAAGTCAAGACTTCGTCTACCCGAGGGACGCGATCTCACCCGAGCCCAGACGAGTTCACGCCTCGCCCGAGGGCCTCCTCAGGCAGCGGGCGCCGCCTCGGCTCTCCCGAGGCCTGGCTCGGGTAGGCTCCGTTGTGAAGCAACCTTGGCCAGACCGCCTCACCAACCGACCGCTTCGCAGGCGTATTAAATGCAGGGGATGCCTGACGCCGTATCCCGACACACGCGCCTCAGCCGGGCAGGCCGAAGTGACCGCAGTCACTTCGCCCCTCTTCTTTACTGTCTGACATGACAGGAAAACAGCGTCGCTCACTCCGCTCCGACTACCGTGTCAGCCACCCCGGCGACGACTGACAACAAGCCACGATCAACCACCGAGTTCAGCCTCGAGCGCAACAGGAAGCTCCGCCTCGCCCGACCTCAGGCTCCAGCCTCGGGAGGAGGTCTCCGCCTCGCCCGACCCCCGGACTTGGCCTCAACCCCGGTCTCGGGAGGAATCGCGTCCTCGCCCGACCCCGGCCTCGGCCTCAAGAGAAGTCTTCGCCTCGACTGACCCTGGGCTCGGACCGACCGCGCTAACAGGGGATACATCATTTCCCTATTCCTAGCCTGCTCAGGCTACAAGGAACAAGACCGGCGTCCCATCTGGCTTACCCCGGCGACGGGTAATGATGGTGCCCCGCGTGCGCCATGACGCCGGAGGCTCTCATCCCCTTACGACAGCAAGGAGACGTCAGCAGGATCCTTGCCACGCTGCTAGCTGTGCTCCTATAGGACTCAGGCGCTCCTCCGACGGTCACGCCATCACATGTACAGGGCCTAAGCTCTCCCCCAACGGCCATGTTGGCATGTATACAGGGCTTAGGCACTCTACTGTCGGACACGTTAGCGCATAGCTACGCCTCCCGTTGTACGTCTAGACTCTCTCCTTGCCTCTATAAAAGGGAGGTCCAGGGCCACCCTGAGGGAGGTTCGCGCGAGGGAAGCAGCGGACGAACTCTGTGTCTCTCTCTCTCTCTCTCACGCGACGCGCTTGTAACCCCTACTACGAGCGGCACCCCTGGTGCAGGATAATACAAGGCTTGTCCCACCTCTTGTGTTTCATCCCGCGCCAACCCATCTGGGCAGGGGCACGCAGCGATTTCACTGGTTGGTCCAAGGGACCCCCCCGGGTCCGAGACACCGACAGTTGGCGCGCCAGGTAGGGGCCTGCTGCGTGTTAACAAACACCTTCCCGTTGAGTTCCAGATGGGGAGTCTTCAGCAACCTCTCCAGCCCAGGACGGTGCTTCGCTTCGGGAGTCTCGAGTTCATGTCCCTCGACGGCAGCTACGACATGGTACTGCTCCCCCCGCAGCGTGACGACAACGACGGTCTCTGACTCGCCCGGCGGTGGCGAGCTCTACGACAGCATCTCCCCACGGCAGAAGAGGAGCACTCTGGTCGTCCCCGCCACCCTCCTCGTCGGAGGAGGCGGAGACGAGGCAACCGTGGCCACGCAGAAGGCAGCACCTCGTCGGCTGTCGCACCAGAGTGAAACGACGACGCCGGCACTCCCCCGGGGGACATGTTGGACATTGTCCTCGCACCTGAGACGACGGCGGGTGCCACTTCCCCGCGACATGTCAGCCCCAAGCGGACTGATGACGCCAGCACCCTCGCAAAGGACCTGCTGGGCGTTACCCTCGTACCTGAGATGACGGTGTGCTCCGCCCCCGACACGACTTCACCACCGTCCAACGACCAAGAGGTACCGTCCGTTTTCCATCCCGTACCTTTTCGGTTCAGCTTCGATCCACCTAGCGACCCCGCTATGGTGAGCGCCTTCGTAAAGGCATATCCAAACCTTCTGGGGTACCACATGTGGTCGACCTAGGATCGACTGACAGCCGTCTCAACCTTCGGACCAGTGGGTTCTGAGGAAGAGGACGACACCGACTCCGGTTGGGATTTCTCCGCCCTCAATGACCCCGGTGCCATGCGGGGCTTCATGTCCGCATGTGACCACTGCCTCTCCGGTTGTTCTGACGATGGCCATGACCTTGACGACGAAGGTTACGGCCCAAGTCGCGAATGTTTCCACATCGATCTGGGAGATCACAACGAAGGCAACCACCTCGGTATGCCAGAGGTTGACGATCCCCCTGGGCCCGCATCTCGCATTGACATCTCGCGGGAGCTAGCTGTGGTCCCAGTCCCTGCGGGGGGTCAGGACATACAGCTCGAGCAAATCCGTGAGATGCAGGCCCGAGTCGACGAGGAAGCAGGCCGGCTTGTACAGCTCCGACAGAACATCGAACAGGAGTGGGCAGGCTGAACACTCGCTGGAGAATCCTGTCATCGGGCCCAAGACATCCGGCGCCGCATCGTCGACAATGCCAGGGCAGCCCTACCCCCGGCCGTCAGTGGGTCCGGCCAGGACCTAGCTGCAGCAGCGATGCTGCTTCGAGCCATGTTGGAGCCATCCACCACCGAGGGACAGCGTATCTAGGGCGAACTCAAGAATCTCCTAGAAGGCGTCGCGGTTCGACGAGCCGAGAGCTCCGCCTCCCGCAGGCGAGCTGACCCCTCGGAGCATCACGCGGTGTCCTCCCGACGCATTTGGGAAGCCTCGGTCCATCCCGAGCGCACGCGGGACGAGGCGCCTGCCGCCCGGGAACGCCTCGGCAACGAGCACCACCATCTCGACCATCGAGCCCGCCTCGACGAGAAGGTGCGCCGAGGCTACCATCCCAGGCGTGGGGGACGCTGCAACAGTGAGGAGGATCGTAGTCCTTCGCCCGAACCACCCGGTCCGCGAGTCTTCAGCCGGGCCATACGACGAGCGCCGTTCCCTGCCCGTTTCCGAGCCCCGACTACTATCACCAAGTACTCGGGGGAGACGAGGCCGGAGCTGTGGCTCGTAGACTACTGACTAGCATGCCAGTTGGGAGGGGCGGATGATGACAACCTCATCATCCGTAATCTACCCCTTTTCCTCTCCGACGCCGCCCGAGCCTGGCTGGAGCATCTGCCTCCTACGCAGATCTCCGACTGGGACGATCTGGTCAAAGCTTTCGCGGGAAACTTCCAAGGCACGTACGTGCGCCCTGGGAACTCGTGGGACCTCCAAAGCTGCCGCCAGCAGCCAGGGGAGTCCCTCCGAGAGTACATCCGGTGGTTTTCAAAGCAGCGCACTGAGCTGCCCAACGTTATCGACTCGGATGTCATCGGGGCTTTCCTTGCCGGCACCACTTGCCGAGACCTGGTGAGCAAACTGGGACGCAAGACTCCCACTCGTGCGAGCGAACTGATGGACGTCGCCACCAAGTTCACCTCGGGTCAAGAGGCGGTCGAAGTCATCTTCCGAAAGGACAAGCAGCCTTAGGGAGAGCCGAAGACAGATGCCCCTGAGGCGTCCGCCCAGCGGGGCATGAAGAAGAAGGCTAAAAACAAGTCGCAAGCGAAGCGCGACGCCGCAGACGCGAATCTTGTCGCTGCGGCCGAGCACAGGAACCCTCGGAAACCTCCTAGAGGGGCCGGCACATTCGACAAGATGTTCAAAGAGCCGTGCCCCTATCACCAGGGGCCCGTCAAGCACACTCTCGAAGAATGTGTCATGCTCCGGCGCTACTTCCATAAGACCGGGCCCCCGGCGGAGGATGGCAAGGGCCATGACAATGACAAGAAGGAGGGCGGCAAGGAAGAGGGATTCCCGGAAGTCCATAACTGCTTCATGATCTACGGTGGGCAGGCGGCGAACGCCTCGGTTCGGCACTGCAAGCAGGAGCGCCGGGAAGTCTGCTTGATGAAGGTGGTGGCGCTAGTCTACCTAGACTGGTCTGACAAGCCTATCACCTTCGACCAAGGCGACCACCCCGACTTCGTGCCAAGCCCAGGAAGGTACCCGCTCGTCGTCGATCCGATCATCGGCAATGTTAGGCTCTCCAAGGTCCTCATGGACGGATGCAGCAGCCTTAACATCATCTGCGCCGAGACCCTGGAGCTCTTAGGGGTTGATCGGTCCGAAGTCCGGGCCGGTGCGGCACCCTTCCATGGGATCGTGCCCGGGGAGCGAATCCTACCACTCGGATGGATCAACTTACCCGTCTGCTTCGGAACTCCCTCTAACTTCCGAAAGGAAGCTCTCACCTTTGAGGTCATCGGGTTCTGAGGAACCTACCATGTGGTGTTGGGAAGACCATGCTATGCCAAGTTCATGGCCATCCCCAACTACACCTACCTCAAGCTCAAGATGTCGGGCCTGAATGGGATCATCACCATCGGATCCACGTACCGCCATGCGTACGAATGCAACGTGGAGTGCGTGGAGTACGCCAAGGCTCTCACCGAGTCCGAGGCCCTCATCGCCGACCTGGAACGCCTCTCCAAGGAGGCGCCCGACGCGAAGCGGCACGCCGGCAACTTCGAACTAGTTGAGGCGGTCAAGTCCGTCTCTCTCGACCCCAGCAACGACGCCAGCAAGAAAGTTCGGATCGGCTCCGAGCTCGACCCCAAATAGGAAGCAGTGCTCGTTGACTTTCTCCGTGCAAACGCCAAAGTCTCTGCGTGGAGTCCCTCGGACATGCCCGGCATATCGAGGGATGTCGCCGAGCACTCACTGGACATCAGAGCTGGAGCCCGACCCGTGAAGCAAACCCTGCGCCGTTTTGACGAAGAAAAGCACAGGGCCATAGGCGAGGAGATCCACAAGCTACTCGCGGCAGGGTTTATCAAAGAGGGGTTCGGTGCCTCGACGCTCGTGGCGACTCGCAGCTTGTCATCGACCAAGTCATGAAGAACTCCCACTGCCGCAACCTGAAGATGGAGGCCTACCGCGACGAGGTTCGGCGCCTGGAAGACAAGTTCTATGGGCTGGAGCTCAACCACATCGCCCGATGGTACAACGAGACTGCGGACGAGCTGGCGAAAATAGCCTCGGGGCGAATGACGGTTCCCCCGGACGTCTTCTCCAGAGATCTACATCAACCATCCGTCAAGATCGACAACGCGCCCAAGCCTGAGGAAGCCTCGGCCCAGCCCAAGGTACCCTCGGCCGAGCCCGAGGTACCCTCGGCCAAACCCGAGGCACCCTCGGCCATCGAAGAAGAGGCCTTGCCTGTCGAGGAGGAACAGAATGGGGTCACGCCAGATCCGAACTGGCAGACCCCGTACCTGGAATATCTCCTCCGAGGAGAGCTTCCCATCGACAAGACCAAAGCTCGGCGGCTGGCTTGGCGTGCCAAGTCATTCGTCTTGCTGGGTGATGAAAAAGAGCTCTATCACCGCAGCCCCTCAGGCATCATCCAACGATGCATATCTATCGCCCAAGGATAAGAGTTGTTGCAAGAAATACACTCAGGGGCTTGCGGCCACCATGCAACACCTCGAGCCCTCGTGGGGAATGCCTTCCGACAAGGTTTCTACTGGCCAACCGCGGTGGCCGACGCCACTAGGATTGTGCGCTCCTGCCGGGGGTGTCAATTCTACACAAAGCAGACGCATCTGCCCGCTCAGGCCTTACAGACGATACCCATCACCTGGCCATTTGTTGTGTGGGGTCTAGACCTCATCGGTCCCTTGCAGAAGGCACCCGGGGGCTTCTCGCACCTTCTGGTCGCCATCGACAAATTCTCCAAGTGGATCGAGGTCCGACCCTTGACCAGCATCAGGTCCGAGCAGGCGGTGGTGTTTTTTACCAACATCATCCATCGCTTTGGGGTCCCGAACTCCATCATCACCGACAACGGCACCCAGTTCACTGGCAGGAAGTTCCTGGACTTCTACGAGGACCACCACATTCGTATGGACTCGGCCACCGTAGCCCACCCCATGACGAATGGGCAGGTAGAGTATGCCAACGGTATGCTCCTGTAAGGACTAAAACCAAGGATCTACAACGACCTCAACAAGTTCGGCAAGCGATGGATGAAGGAACTACCCTCGGTGGTCTGGAGTCTGAGGACGACGCCAAGCCGAGCCACGGGCTTCTCGCCGTTCTTTCTAGTCTATGGGGCCGAGGCTATCTTGCCCACAGACTTAGAATACGGTTCCCCGAGGACAAGGGCGTACGATGACCAAAGCAACTAGACCAGCCGAGAAGACTCACTGGACTAGCTGGAAGAGGCTCGGGACATGGCCTTACTACACTCGGCACGGTATCAGCAGTCTCTGCGACGCTACCATGACCGAGGGGTTCGGTCCCGAGACCTCCAGGTGGGGGACTTGGTACTTCGGCTGCGACAAGACGCCCGAGGGCGCCACAAGCTCACTCCTCCCTAGGAAGGGCCATTCATCATCGCCAAGATTTTGAAGCCCAGAACATACATTTTGGCCAACAGTCAAGGCGAGGTCTACAGCCATGGTTGGAACATCCGACAGCTACGTCGCTTTTACCCTTAAGATGTTTTCAAGTCGTTCATATACCTCGTTCTCCTTACATACACAAATAGAGTCTAACCGTCAAGGAAGGGTCAGCCTTGCCTCTGCAAAGCCCGACCCTCCCTCGGGGGCTAGAAGAGGGGAACCCCCTCTGCGTCAAAATTTTCCTCGGAAAAGTTTTCCACCAAAACGACTTTCGTGTTTCCCGACTATATCGGTAACAGAACCCCGCAAAATGAATAAGAGCACATGTAAGCGGCAAGGCCGACCGAGCCGAGGGACTCCTACGCCTCCAGGATACGGATACCTCACTCGTCACCTTCTGCGAAAAATAACTATTACTCGGATAAGCAATTCTGCTACTGACGAACGAGTCCGGATACTCGAAACAAGAGGAAAAGAAACGCAGCTTTATAACACGACGACAAAGTGTTTAGGCCTCGGCGGCCGCGAAAGACACATGCATGTTCCAAACAAACTGCTCCGGCAGAATCAGGCATCGCCCGGGGGAGGAGCGGCACCCTTGGCTTTGTCTCCACCCTCAGCGTCGTCTCCACCCTCGGCGAGATCTGCCCTAGCCTTGGACGGCGACGCAAGCAGAAGGATCTCCACCTCGAAGGAGGACGCCAGCACCGCGCTTGGGCCCGCGATGGCCGCGTCAATCCTCTGAACTTCGGCCAGGGCAGCTTCATCTTTGTTGGGTAGACAGTACCCCTCGCTGACCCGCTCCAGATCCACATCATAGTGGGAAGCGAGCACAGCGAAGGCCCGCCTAACGCCGTGATGCAGCGCCTCACGGAGTCTGCTGCGCACATGGCCGCCCTAGGCCTGCAGGCGACTCTGGGGGGAGCTTCCCGAGGGGACGTCATCAACACCAAAGACCTGGCAGAAGGCCGAGATAGCTTCAGACATGGCCACGCGGTTGGCCTCCTTCCGCTCAGCCGCCCGAGCAAGTGCCTTGGCGGACTTGTTGAGGGCTGACTCGAACTCTGCAAATAGCCAAACAGAATTCTTCAGACACGAGTTGAAGAATGAAGATCGAAGTCACAAAGCGGCCAAAACATACCTTTAGCCCGGGCACGCTGCTCCGAGGCCGGCTTGGGCGGACTGGGCAGACCCGACGGCCGCGGCTAGGTCCTCCGCAAGGGCTCCAGCCCGAGCAAACACCTCGGCTAGCTGGCCCCCAAGGGCCTCAGCCCGGCTTTTAGCCTCGGCGGCCTGGTTCCGAGATTGGTCCCGCTCGCCGATGACCTGGCCAAGCTCTAGCTGCCGCTGCTGCACCTCTGCGCGTGCCGCCGCTGCCTCCACCCCCAGCTCATCAGAGAGCAACCGAAGGTCCGCCGCCTCGGTGCTCCGTTGGGCGAGGTGTTCGGTAGCCTCAGTAAGCGCGACCCTCAGGAACCGCAGCAAACCCCAGACGTCGGCCTCGCGGTGAATGAACGACGACTTGGCGGTGCTCAGATCCGTCAGATCCTAAGGAAGGGAAGCAGGGCATCACAAAGAATGCCCTGGTCACGTGAAAGGTATGCCTAAAATCCTTACCTGGAGGATCCTGGGAACGTCCCTGGAAAGGATCTCCATGGTCGACTGAAGCGACCCCATCGCTGCCTCGGCATACTCACGGAGCTCATCCCGAGACTGCTCCTCCCGCTCATCGTTAAGGACGAAGAGGGGTTTCGGGGCGCCGCGGGTCCAGAACCAGAGTGCCTGCCCGTGCCGCTCATTGGGATCGTGCCGCGCGGGGATGAGGTCGCCGCTCCCCAAGATGGGTCGCGGTTTTGCACCCCCCCCCCCCCTCCTCCAAGGCGTCGGGACCCCCTGCAGTCGACGCATCGGGTACCCCCTCGGCTAAGGAGGCGGGCTTCCGATCACCGACCTCGAGCAGCGGCACCTCAACCATCTCAGCATCAGCGGCGACGGGTGGCTCCACGGGCAGAACGGCAACAGCCTCGGCAGAAGCTGGTGCCGGCGTCGACAACACGTCAGGTGGGCTCAAGGCCGCGACTGCGCCAGCAGTCTCCCCCGGCATGACGGCCGCCTCGACGGAGGGGTCAGCCTGGGGAGCTCGCCCCATGGCAACTCGCGCCGCCTGGGCCCCCGCTTGGGGGCATCTTGTGCGGAGGCCGACCGACCGGCGTGGCGCGGTGCGGCACTGGCTGCAGAAGCCGACACCGTCTTAAGGGCCTTCCTGGGAGCCAGAACGGCCGAACCGTGCCTCTGTTTGCTGGGAAGGAAAAGGTAAAGCAGGATCAGGACATACAAGGAAGGAGCCAGAACATAGGTATCCTCAGATACTTACCCGCTCCGGACCAAGGCCAATCGTGCCTGCGGGGAGGCCCCTCGGGCCTCGATCCCCATAGGCGCCGCCGAAGTTTGCCCCGCTGCCAGCTTCAGCGTCGTTCCCACTTCGGGTGCCCGGGGCGCCGAAGGGACGGCCTGCCCATGCGACGTCACGACGGCCCGAGGATCAACCTCCTGTACGGCCGGCACGGGCGACTGCTCTCGGGGGACATGCGGGTCGGCCTGACTCCTCGGGGTCACCTCAACTACCTTGGACAAGAGGTCAAGTACCCCCTCAGCCTGCCCCTGCTCTTCGGACCAGGACCCTGATGTCCCGGCCCCAGATACCGACGGCGCCAGCCCACTCGGGGGCTGGCTCGAAGACCCCTGGCCCAGCCTCAGATCTGGGCTGAGGCCAAGGCGGGCCGCCATGTCGTCGTCTTCGTCATCATCGTCGTCGTCAGGCGTCTCCGGCGACGGCTCCCTCGGGAGTCCGTCCCTCTCCTGCCTCCGACGGCGCCTCTCCAAGGCGTCCCGAGCCCGCATCCGCTCGCGAGCCCGAGCCTTTTTCGTGTCCTTCTTCTCCTTCTTCTTCTCCGCAGCGACCCTCCGCACGGCTCGGTCCACTGCGTCCTCCGGGACCGGTGGCAGGGAAGGCTTGTAACACCCCAACTCCTGGAGACGAGCGGAAATCTCGACTGAGAGAATCAAAGGCAACCTGACACAAGATAGGAGAAAGAGCGGACACTCACCGGGGACACGCACCCACGCTCGGGACGCATCAAGGGCTAGGTAAGGGTGCCGGTGTCCAGCCTCCCCACCGTGCCCGCTACCCGCCTACGAAGGTCATCGGCAGAGAGGGGGACCGAGGACATCTGCGAACCCTCCAAGTCGACCCCCGGCATCATCTCTGAAAGCGGCAACCGCCGCTTTGCCAAGGGAAGCACCCTCCGGCGTTGGATGGCGGCGACCACCCCCGTGGCGATGAGCCCCCCTCTTGTAACTCCTGCAAGGCCTCCAGAAGGGGCTGGAGTTTCTCCTTTCTCTCGCGCGCGGCCCCATAGTGCCAATTGCTGCCGGGAGTAGTCACCACTCGTTGAGAAAATGACGGGAGCCTTACATCGTCATTCCGGAGGTAAAACCACCGGCGCTGCCACCCCTTGTTCGAAGACACAAGGATGGCGGGGATGTACTACTGCGCGCGCGCCTGCCTCAACTGGAGGGTGCAGCCGCCGGCCCACACCGCCATACGAACCTTCTTCTCCCCTGTCGTCAAGGCAAAAAGCTCCACAGAGAAGAGATGGGTCCACAGATCCCAGTGGGGGTCAATCCCCAAAAAGCCTTCGCAAACCGCCGCGAATATGGCCGCTTGCGCAATGGAGTTGGGGTTGAAGTTGTGCAGCTCCACCCCGTAGTAATGCAGGAGCGCCTGCATGAAACGGCTTGCTGGCACTCCGAACCCCCGCTCATGGAAGGAGACGAAGCTCAGCACATACCCCGACGGCGGGGTCGGGTCAGCCCCGCTCGGAGGGACCATCCACTCCGGCTGCAGGTCACCGGAGAGGGGACGGAGCAAACCATCAGCGACAAGGGCCTCCAGATCGTCCACTGTGACTATGGAAAAAGGCCACAGGTCGTGCGGCGGAACGACGGTCACCCGGTCGGCCATCGCCAAACGAAGGGGGTGGTGGCGGAGCGGACAAGGTACGCAGTTTTCTTTCTCTGGCTATTCCCTTAGGTTGCGAAAACCAAAGCAGGAGGCGAGCAGCAGAGTAAAGAACCGCAACTGGTCCCTCTTTCGGGTATATAAAGGCCTGGGCAAGACCCGTTCAACACTTCGCCCGAACCCGCCGCGAAGTTCAAACTCAAAGACGAAACGCCCGTTCCTCGAACGACTCATGCATGCACAACGGCTGCCCCACGAACCACCCGTCCCGTTGCATTAACTTCGCGGCAGGGCAAACGACACCTTTGGCAGGCGAAGCGGGTGACGTTTCACCTCCGCCATGATGACCGCGTCAAAAAAGGTGTGCCACCTTATTTAAATTCATATCCTTCCCCTCCTCCTCCTCTCTCTCTTGCTATAGGGACCGGGAAAGGGGATGTTGTGGAAAGGATCCTTCCCGGCAAAGGAAGCGAGCCCCGAGCCCTCCTACTGATCAGGGGTTTGAAGGCTGGCCCCTTGGAAGGGTTTCGACAGCCGCCCTAGAGCACTCGGACTTCAATCCCCCTGATCAGGGGTTCGAAGGCTGGCCCCTCGGAAGGGTTCGACAGCTGCCCTAGAGCGCTCGGGCTCCGTGCCCACTACTGATCAGGGGTTCGTAGGCTGGCCCCTTGGAAGGGTTCGATAGTCGCCCCAGACCACGTAGAGTGAGGGATGACTCTGGGTACGTTCGATACATAGCCGAGGCTCGGGCTACGCTCCTGAGGTACCCTAGGACATTTCCGAGACCGGCGGGAACGATTTGTAACGGAATCCCACCGGAGGGAGGCATCGAGCCCTCAGACCCTGTCGAAGGGGTCTGGGTCCGGCGAATCACCCGCAGGTACTTTTGGAGCACGCCTTTGGGCCACCAGCCGACCCCTAACAAACGGGGCACGGGCGTCCACTCGGATCACCCGTTAGCAGCTCGCTGGAAACACCATGTTCGGCGCCCTCCGAGGGCAACATGGCGCTTCCCCCCTCCTCCTTGCGGAAAGGCGACGCAGGGGCGTATAATAAAAGTCAGGAAAGTCCTTGATTGTCCTCTCGCTCCGTGCAGAGGCTCGGGGGCTGCTCTCGCACCCGGCTACGGCCAAAACTGTTGACAGCGTCAACAAACCAGCTTGCTAACTTGGAACCCGACCATGCACCTAGGCTACGGCCAGGCCGCGTGAGGGAACGATCAGACCGGCCGAAGCACCACGAAAATCATTCAGACCTTAGAGGAGTCAAACCACTCCTCCGAGGCCTCGGGGGCTACACCCAGTGGGTGCGCTCACGCGCACCCACCGGAACAAGGCAAAAACCGAGAAAGGCCGGTCCCCTCACCGAAAACGCGGCAAAAGCCTCCAAGCGAGTACCAACACTCCCTTCGAGGCTCGGGGGCTATTGTCGGGTACCATAATTAGGGGTACCCCCAACGCTCCTAATCATGGCTGGTAAACACCCTCAGACCAACTGACGGGTGCGGTTCAAGTCAAGACTTCGTCTACCCGAGGGACGCGATCTCACCCGAGCCTAGCCTCGGGTTGGAACAGTAGTCCCAGACGAGTTCACGCCTCGCCCGAGGGCCTCCTCAGGCAGCGGGCACCCCCTCGGCTCTCCCGAGGCCCGGCTCGGGCAGGCTTCATTGTGAAGCAACCTTGGCCAGACCGCCTCACCAACCGATCGCTTCGCAGGCGCATTAAATGCAGGGGATGCCTGAGGCCGTATCCTGACACACGCGCCTCAGTCGGGCAGGCCGAAGTGACCGCAGTCACTTCGCCCCTCTTCTTTACTTTCTGACATGATAGGAAAACAGCGCCGCTCGCTCCGCTCCGACTGCCGTGTCAGCCAACTCGGTGACGACTGACAACAAGTCACGATCAACCACCGAGTTCAGCCTCGGGCGCAACAGGAAGCTCCGCCTCGCCCGACCTTAGGCTCTGGCCTCGGGAGGAGGTCTCCGCCTCGCCCGACCCCCGGACTCGGCCTCGACCCCGGTCTCAGGAGGAATCGCGTCCTCGCCTGACCCCGGCCTCGGCCATAAGAGAAGTCTCCGCCTCGACCGACCCTGGGCTCGGACCGACCGCGCTAACAGGGGATACATCATTTCCCTATTCCTAGCCTGCTCAGGATACAAGGAACAAGACCGGCGTCCCATCTGGCTTACCCCGGTGACGGGTAATGATGGTGCCCCGCGTGCGCCATGACGCCGGTGGCTCTCAGCCCCTTACGACAGCAAGGAGACGTCAGCAGGATCCTTGCCGCGCTGCCAGCTGTGCTCCTACAGGACTCAGGCCCTCCTCCGACGGCCACGCCATCACATGTACAGGGCCCAAGCTCTCCCCCAACGGCCACGTTGGCATGTACACAGGGCTTAGGCACTCCACTGCCGGACACGTTAGCGCATAGCTACGCCCCTCGTTGTACGTCTGGACTCTCTCCTTGCCTCTATAAAAGGGAGGTCCAGGGCCACCCTGAGGGAGGTTCGCGCGAGGGAAGCGGCGGACGAACTCTGTGTCTCTCTCTCACACACGCGACGCGCTTGTAACCCCTACTACGAGCGGCACCCCTGGTGCAAGATAATATAAGGCTTGTCCCACCTCTTGTGTTCCATCCCGCGCCAACCTATCTGGGCAGGGGCACGTAGCGATTTCACTGGTCGGTCCAAGGGACCCCCCTGGGTCTAAGACGCCGACATCTAGAACATGAAAACCATACCTTGTTTATGTTCTTGTCATGCTTCAAAAACTAATTGAAGCATATCCTGTTCATCCAGGACCGGCGAAAGGGTCGGCAATTTTCTTGTTTCTTCTTCTGCGAGCGATCCCTTCTTTTCCTTGTTGCGAGCGACATATTATCCTCCTTTCTCCAACAGCAATTAATTTCTATCTGTCTCTCGATTGAGACTTCGTGCTGATAACGTGTTAGAAGATATAGTGCTCAGTGGTAAACAAAGTCAGAGAGAGAGAAACAGACAAAATGACAGAGCGTCTCTTTATTGCAGTGGAACATTGATTATATACAGACTGCAGGGGTACTTTCCCAAGGAGTGCGATCCTTGGGCAGTAACCCATCGGATGGGTTTGATCACATGTTCATGTTTCGTAACAAGAGGTACGGCAACGGAGAATTTCCCATGGAATATCTTTTCATATCTATTTCTGCGGTGTAAATTTTTTTTGATCCTCGTAAACGCTTATAAGGAACATTTCTTCTTTATCTCCATTCTCTATGGTGATAAATCTTCAACAGAGATCTTCATCCCTGTTTAAATTATAATTAGGACACACATCATTTGTTATTAATGTAAAATATTTTCACTTAAATTATACATATTGTTAGATGTAAGAAATCATTATATGTACATTAAAATAAACATATTTATACAATGAGGGATCTATTGACAATGTAATTATTTATTTTTTTATCATTAACTAGTACATAAAAACATCGTTTAAAACGAATTCTAATTAGGAACCGGGGCGTGAGTAACTAAGGACCTGCTTGATTGTGGGCAAGCTTTCCCTTGCCTCGCCGGGAACAAGCAACAATATTATTGCCATGCTAGGAGAGTCGATTTGGCTCACCTAAGCAAGCAAGGAAAATCTTGTATCTACATAGAAATCAAGAACAACTAACTATACATCCAAACGCCTTGCTTATTCTAATTTGTAGCTCAACTAGGTAAAACAACGGTGGGCAAAGAATCCAAACATACCCTAAGGACCTCTTTTTGATACATATACATAGTTACCGCTAAAAGTTAATCTAAAATAGCTATGGTTAGTTAACTCACAAGTGGATGTAGAGTATTACGCTTTAGCTGGCCGAACTACTCTAAACCCTTGCGTGTTCTTGTGTTCTTACATCACCTCAGGCTCAACCTAAGCAGTCCCCCTATGTTCTTAGGATTAGACAGGTGCTCTCCACCACCCGGCTGAAGATTTCTCCTGACTAAAGTTTAGTTCATATTATACTAAATACTTGAATATCAATTATGAGCATTAAATATAGTTGTAATTAGGTTCAATAAATTGATATTATTTTTTATATTTATTTGTATAATTAATTTTATAATTAAACTATATTAAATATTCGTACTCATCATTCAAACTTTCGATGTGACAGTAACAAAACTATTGGGTTGAGAGTAGAGATGGCCAAACGGGCGGCCCGGCCCGGGCCCGGTGAAGCCCGGCCGAAAACCGAGCCGGGCCTGCTGAGCCCGCGGGCTCAATTTTCTGTCCAAGCCCGGCCCGCAGCGGGCCTAAACGGGCCGGGCCGGCCTATTTAGCACGAAAAAAGCGGGCCGAAAAGCTGGCTAAACGGGCCGGTAAGCACGTTTTAGTGTAAAAAAACGGGCTTAGAGGTAAACAGGCCGTGCCGGGCTAACCCGTCGTGCCTAGTTTCCTGTCCAAGCCCGGCACGGCATGAAAAGCGGGCCGGGCTCGGACCAGGCCCAAAAAGCGGGTTTCGTGCCGGGCTCGCGGGTCTCGTGCTTATTGGCCATCTATAGTTGAGAGCAATCAAACACCCCTTAAACACTTCACAGGCATCGCATGGCATCCTGGTCTTCGGCGACTCGTGGATCCTGGTGGGCTAGCACGGAGCCCGAGCATCGATGGGCTGCCGACTGTCCAGCCTTCTGCACCGATTGAGGCCTTCTTTAGTCTAGACTTTGGAGGATCTCCTCTCTCTCTCTAGCCAACAACTTCGTAACTAAACGAATGTGTGTCTACGCAATACTATCAATCGACAACCTACAGATTTTGTGCACCATTGGTGGTTGAACCTTGTGCAGCCGCAATGAGACAAGAGGGGTTTGGGGAGCCTCATTATTCTCGTCGAATTTTTTTAGCACAAGCGTCCCATACTGTGGCAAAGAGCAAGAAGGAAACCCGTGTGCGATTACTGGGAGGGGCAAAGTGTTAAGTAACCCTAGTTAGGGTTATGTGGGCAAATACCTGCTTTACCCCTTAGGGGTCTCATATCTCTATATAAAAAACTTGTACACCTCCTCATAATACAGAGAAGAGAAAGAGGCCAGAGGCCCAACCATATACCTTGTGTCTTGTGTGTTTATTATGTCGTGCTTATAGGAAGGGAGACGGGTTCTCTACAGCTTCTTGCGCCTCTACTGCTGACGGGAGGGAAGGGAGCAGATCTAGTGATCTGCGGCAACGTAGTTCTCAATACGTTATCAGCACGCTCTACCTCGACGTTGCTGTGGATCCGATCGGCACCGACTCTCCACCACGCCAGCAGGTCCTCCGGCCTAGCCGAACTATCCTACGCGACAGTCTTCGCTTCCATTCGCTGAATCAAGAAACACGGTATGAAATGTTTAGATTGAATATGCGATCTACTGTTCACGGTAAAAAAACACATTGCGCGAGGACTAGCTGTTCTCTTCTCCGTGAATACTGCGGGTGCGCAGTTGCGCACACAACTTAATCAGAGCACCGGCACTGCCTTGGCATTCATGACGCCGCCGCCGCACAGGAAAGACGACCCCTCGCAGCCATCGTAGTACGATGTCTTGACCACCGTTCCTTAACCTAATGCCCAGGCGTTGCACAGGGACTACATGCAGTAGTTACATGATTCGGTCAAGCACCGAAAGTGCAGGCAGTGGTAGAACGTGTGGGCCCCAGGCGTGTCAGTAAAGGTGGTCTGATCGCTTGTGTAGTTGCACGCATGGAAAGCGGATCCACTGCTTGCCGTCCTGGTAGTTTGTGCATGCGGTGCTAGTGGGTGAAAAAATGGGCATGCATGCATGCGGCACTCATGACGACGGAGTCAAAAAAATGTATGGACGAGAGAAATAAAGGGAAAGTACAAAATATTGCATGCGCAAGTACTAGTGTACTACCCCATATCTCCAATACATATTTATCTCTCCACACTATTTGTTTATATTTGTTTATATATAATATATACAGTTTTCCGTTGAATTTTTTTTATTGTGATACAATTTTAATGCACGCTCCATATTATTTATTCTATTTATTTCATGTTGAAAATAACAAATAGAATAAGACATATTTTCTATCTTAATTAATTTTTTTAAATAATTAGTAGAAAATGCATGGAAATTGCCTTTTACATATGATGTGTTTATGTATTAAGTATTGTGTTTGTTTTCTGCTTTTATTTCCTGCAGTAGATACTTAGCAGAAAATTAAAATACATATGAAGGTTGTATTGTGCATACTTAAATCGCTCTAAATATTTATATTACGTTGAGCCTTTGGATTCATCTTGAGCGATTAAATGATATAGTGAGTACTCGGACGTGCCGATGAGGCTACATTATTCATTGGTTGTGTTATGACATTGGCTAAGCATTGGCTGCGCCCTGGCAACACGACGCAGTATTTGTGTCGTACGAACTTGGCTGCGTCATGTGATTGCTATGTCGCAGTCTCGTTTAATCGAACCGCTCCCGTTGAGTCGGACCGTTATCGCTGAGTCGCGTATTTTTTGCATGCCCTGTTGGCACTATTCATCTATCGTGATCATCGAGACACAAATGCGTCTGTTGCGCACGTTGTGTGGACATTTCGTGTACCCTGACTATCAAGCCATATATGTGCCTGTTGCGCTTGTTACGAGGGCTTACTGTGTTGTCGTAGCCCTGATGGCCGCACACGCATTGACACCAGTTACGCTGGAGCATGTACTCGCGTAGAATGTGGTGGGTTATCTGAGCCCCTAAGGTTACTTTGTCGTGCAACCTTCGTAAACAATTTTTTTGCTCTATATTTTGTTTGATTGTGTTGTGTGGCATCATATATTTATATATATCGCCAAGTGGCCATAACAACTATATCAAATCTAGGAAATTAAATTGAAATACAGTTAAACACAGATAAGTTAATTTTTTGCTCTCTCCTCATGCATAAAGTTTTACCCAAAGTAACCCGAAGATATATAATATAATGCATGAAAGCCTTTTTGGCACAGAAAACATCACAGATTGGGATTTTCTTAGTAAGCAATAAGACCATATCAGATGAATAAATGCTAAAATCTCAGTCATACATTGCTCAACCAGATGTTGGCACATTGCAATTTGTCGCTAAACGACATGAAGCGAACTTTGAGATAAATGGCTAGTACCTTAGCAACACGAAGTTGCGAGTACATCGAAAGGTAATTCTGAGAAATTTTTCACAATGTTTGTGTGAAAACCATAGTGTGTTCCCGTCGAACCACTTTACTCGTTCTATCTAGGACCTCTATGCTTGTGTCGCATACATCTCTCAGAATTGTAAATATTTATAGTCACTGAATTGACTCAGGATAGTCCTTTGACAAGTTTGGTATACACTATAAGCTAAATGGTAAAGGTCGGTCCTGAATGGACACATACATGGGGTTTATGTAGCCGAAGTACTCTGAATTCCACCCATTGGCATGCTTACCATTATCTATCTCTGATCTACCAGAAGTGAGAAGAGTAGACAAATAACTATGAAATCCCACATCACCACAGAGCTTGAAGTGAAATTGAGCATTAATATGTCATTGGTCCTTGGCGCCGGAAGATCCATAATTATTGACCTATAAACTACTAGTGATGATAATTTGTGATAGAAATATGAAGATCTTGTAAAGACCTGTTGTATCCTCTCTACTCCTAATGATTTTTTCGTATGAGAGCAGTAATATCTGTTGTTGAAGATGGATCCTAGGAGGATACTAGTCTTGTTTCGTTCTTGCCAAGCAGTTATCATCATTTGCTTCATCAAAAGCTAGTTATATGGTGATTTTCCCAGATAAAATGAATTCTTGGCCTTGTTTGTTCTATTCCAAAGCTTCTCTTTTTGCCGAACAACGAAGAGATCGAAATAATGCTTTATAGAACAAATTGGTATATAATATGAGGAGAAATGTTTGCCCTGCTGGCAGCATCACAAATAATTGACTATTGTTATTAGTTCTCTCTCAAAAGTATAATACCTAAAAATGTTGCATAAATCGATACCCAATTTCGGAGCAGTATGAGTAATTGGGTAAACCATGGGCAGTGATAAAAACGAGCTGGACTATACATCTCTGCATATAAAAATCTTTGCTTGGCAGCATTGGCCTGATGTCGTGCACTCTACTACCAATATAAACACACATTTTCCTATGTGCCTCAAAGCACAATGCAACCAGTGAATGTCTTTGTGAGCGTTAGACCCTGATGGTCATTTTACTTGTTGATCTGAAGTCAACTAATAGCTCCAAATGACAAATGGTATTCATGAGCCCCTGAAGAAGCCTTATGGATAAAATAGTGTTGTGCATCTCAGTCTAAATCTTAATGATTGACTGTGCACTTGGTAATATTAACAATAAGTTTGCAGAATTGTAACCACGAAGCAACTTGTTGTTGCGTGTCTCGCTAGATGTTGAGACTAACCCTTCATGTTGAAGTACATATATGTAGTATTCATGCCACTACATTAATCTAAGTCCAAAGCTCACTGCATAAAACCCCTATCTGTAATGTGCGTAAGATTTCCCAAATAAATCACCACAATAGCATACATTGCCCACAACTGGATGATTGTGGTTGGGGATTTTATCTGTATGCTTTTAGAACATCTCGGCATTAGGGGGAGGAATGCCCATATAGTGTAATGCCTCAATATTCTATTAAACGCACAAAAGCCAAACTGATCCCGTCGTTCGGAGTGTACTCCTATGTATATGGAGTTTGCCAGAAATCGTTGAGGAGTAACCATATTGGTTTGAATGCTTCTACCTGATGTAGATGTGGATATACCCGGGATTAATATCATATCCACATTTGACTTATTGGAATTTGATCTATTCTCGGGGACGCCTGCGAATATGATCCATTGGCCTTAGTCAAAGCATATGCTCTGATTGCAGATTCACGTGGTCTGTGATAACTCTCCTCCGATTAATTCACCCTGATGGTGATTTGCCTCACGAAGAGGTTCATCTTGATGATGAAATTCCTAGCAAAACGCGCAGTATCATTGTGCTAGGAATACGGAACAATGAATCTTTCGTTTTGGGAAATGACAGAGATCATTATTAAATGTGGGAGACAAATATGTCGACACCTATCTTGCCTCTCTAGATTGCAAAAGGATCCAAAACAAAGTCCTAGCCATGAGTGCTTTAAGCTCTCTTATCGGGTCATTGATAAAAGCAATCGAGGCTGAACCAATAATCGCAAAATGAAAGTCGCGAGCTTGAAGTTCGGACATTTATGGGCACTATTGAAATAATGGGTGGTGAATGTGATGGTTCAAGTGGTCTTGTGAGAGACCCATCCCATGTATGTGTTGAATAAACACAGTTCCACTATGTAATATATCTGGCAAATGGCATGAATTATAATATGCAGTTAATAGGATCCTGAAGATCCGTCATGAGATCCTAGGAGGACTCATATCTTTGAATTATAAATATGCAACATATAAATCTCGTACCGAATAATACATTCCTGACGAATGAGCACTCTCATATATAGAGAGAATATCTCCTAGATGAGATTATAGTTCCTTGATGGAACCTTTCTAGAAGAAATAAAGTCTGTGTTAAACACCAAAGTTTGATGATCCCTATAAAGGATAAAGACCCATACATACCCGAAAAGGAATAAGATGAGGTACCAAAGGACTTGAAGTTCACCGAATAAGCACATGTGCATTCCACGATCTTTACTCATGGTAATTTCCACTAGATGTGAAATTACGGTATCCTCTAAAGCCACGATGGCAGAAACCTATAAGGTTTAGGTGTTACTGGCAAAATATCCCCATTGTGCCAGAATGACAGACTATAACAATATATCTGATCGATGAAAAATCCCTGTTGGATTACGATCTTTGATGGACTTTTGTTACACCATCATAGATGTTGCAAAGGATGAACGCCTGGAGCGATGTGTCATATTTAGAATATGTACTATTGCAACTGTATTATCCCCTAAGTCCTATTGAAGGACATGTTATTTGCTTTGCACAACTATGTATAAATTATGGTGTAAGATAGAAAATGATAGCACCCCAACCTCATCCATTCTCGTTATTCTAGATGAACAATGAGACATATATCTTGAAGAATATGCTTGAGTTATGAGGGATAACGACTTTGACAGATGTCATCGTCAGGGGGAGCGAATGCTTATATTGATCACAATCGTGAGACAATAAATGTCATATTCTATGCCCTGAAGGCGTGAGCTTGATGATCAATATGTAAACCTTTATGGAACTTTCTATCAAATATATAGATCCAGTCGATCGAACACCATCAGTCAAAGTGGCTTATTTATATTGATACGTGCACTTACCTCGTATATCCTAGAAGTGAGTAGAGGTAAAATTTCTGAAATAGTCCTTGCAAGGATATGCAATCCGTTTGCTAAATCTTTATGTGCATATACTTCCAGAAGAAGATGTTTTGCCTTATTGATACAGTTTTGCAAGGATCAGGGGGAGCACATTTCTAAAGTTAGCCCTTGTAGAAGATTTGATAGAATCTAGATCCCAGAGGATCAAAATCTGTCACGATGACAGTTGTTGTACTCTTTTTCCCTTGGTGAGTTTTCTTGAAGTTTCTCACATGAGGTTTTTAACGAGGCAACAAAGTGCAAATGCAATTTGTATCACCATGCACTCTTTCTCCACATTTTTCCCACTGGGTTTTTCGGAGTTTTAACGAGGCATGTGTTGGTCGCGGTATTCGCCCAAGGGGGAGTGTTAAGTAACCCTAGTTAGGGTTATGTGGGCAAATACCTGCTTTACCCCTGAGGGGTCTCACATCTCTATATAAGGAACCTGTACACCTCCTCATAATACAGAGAAGAGAAAGAGGCCAGAGGCCTAACCATATACCTTGTGTCTTGTGTGTTTATTATGTCGTGCTTATGGGAAGGGAGACGGGTCTCTACAGTTTCTTGCGCCTCTACTGCTGACGGGAGGGAATGGAGCAGATCTGATGATCTGCGGCAACGTAGTTCTCAATACAAAGCACCTTGCCAATTAATTTGTTGTAATTTTAGACTTTGGCGTGGGGTAAACGCGCAATCATCATTTATGTTTTCTCTTCTTTCGCCGTGATTTGTGAACTTTAGCCTCTTGAGGCTCACCTCTTCTTTAAAGGCTAGTTTGAGAACCATAAAATCGAAGGAGCTAGATTATTCTTATTTAAAATTCAATAAAAAGATAAATCTAGCGCCTTAATTTCCCTCTGGTTTTCTCGCTCCTAAACTAGTCCTAAATATAAGAGACAACTCTTACATGTTTCGTTTAAAAAATACTATCAATCGGGCGAATGCTATAGTGAACCACTAACTGATTTTGTTTTATTTTTATTTTTTTATTTCTGAGAAAGGGAGGAAGGTAATTATAGGATTGTAATTTGTAGGAAGGAAGTTGATGTCATATTCCAAGTTTGTAGGCGGCCGGCCAAAATACGTAACGACCGTAGTAGTGGTATATCTTAAACAGGACGATATGACGTACGAATGGATGATACAACAGATACGGATGGTAATTTGAACTCCCGGATTTGATATCCGTCAGATATCTGACCTGGCAGAGATATATATGGATATATATTTTCACATGTGGGTCAGACTCAATCCGACCTAAAGTCGAGTGGGTATGAATTAAGATATTACCTTCCATTCATAGTTATCCTTTAAATATCTAAAATCGTCTATAGTGTATTTTTTGGCCTATCATATATTACATAGTAAAGAATAAACTCTAACACCATAAACTCCCACGCCTAACGCTCCAAATTCTCCACTGCTGGCCGCCCCAACTAGCTTCCTGTGTTGTGTCCTGTGGCCCCTTCCAAGTCCTATAGGATGCACCACCGTTGGCGGCTGGTCCTTCAAAGCTCTAGTCAGTGTCTCTAACCACGTCCCGAAAGTCTATAATAATTTTTTTATTAAGTTTTGATTATGTATGATGGTGAATTGGAAAAATGATTAATTATGCTATTGAATTGTTAAAAATGAATGTATTTCATATCTGACTGATATCCGAACCACGATAAACATAGACATGGATATAATAGGCACAGACATAGATATAATTTTTTACGTGTGAATATGGTTGCAGGTGGATATTGAGTTGTGGGTAAATAATTGTAATATCTGATCCGAATTTGATCCATTGCTACCAACTATAGGTGTACATTCGGGCCGCCCGGCCCGGCCCGGCCCAAGCCCGAAAAGGCCCGTATTGTTTGAATTTCGGGCCGGCCTGGCCCGTTTGAATTTTGGGTCGTGCCGGGCCGGCCCATGGGCCTAGCCCTCGGCCCACGGCCCGGCCCGTAATTGCTTAAACGTGCCGGGCTTATTTCGGGCGGCCCGAAATTATAAAAGCCCGGAATTTTACATTAGGGCCCGAAATTCAATTTTTGGCCCGAAATTCAGTTTTTGGCCCAAAATTCATATTAGAGCCCTAAATTCAAAAAAATAATAAAACAAATAAAAGATAAGACAAATAAATTTGTACAAAATCAAACTTAATATTTGTATTAAAGTTACCACAGCTATGCAATGACTACCTCGTTTATAAATCATTTTGTTAGAAGGAAAAAGAGTATAATCAGCTGTATACAAAGTTCGTAAGTTCAGTTTATTGTCTAATGTTCATAACAAAAGTAAAATTACATCACACAATCTAATTCAAAGATAAAAAAAACATCTAACTAGCATTATCTCTAGCTTTGTGTTCTTTATCAAGTATATGAAAGTGCGAAATGAAGTGTGGTTTTAATAAATATATGGGCCTTTTCGTGCCTCTATATGGGCCTTTTCGTGCCTGCCTTAAACGGGTTGTGCTCGTGCCCGCCCATGGGCCGTGACCTCGGCCCAAACCCGGCCCGATATAACGGGTCGTGCCGGCCCGGCACTAAATTATTTCGGGTCGTGCCGTGCCTGGGCCGTGCTTTTTTTCCGTGCTTCGGGCCAGCCCATCAGGCCCGGCCTAAATGTACACCTACTCCCTCCGGTGCAGTAAAAGAAGTCATCCTGCGCGTGACCGAGCGTGCACAAAAAGAAGTCATAGCGCGCGTGGGTCTGGGATTTGGACGTTGTTGCCCCTAGTAATTGCACAAAAAAAGATGCATTTAAGAGGAATTGAACTTAAGACCTCCAGACTAGAATGCCTTGGAGCTGTTGCAGCAACCAATCAAGCCTGATTGTTTTAGTGACGTTAATGCACCCATATCCCTATTTAATAGGGGCAAACAGGGAAAACTCTATGATAATTAATCACTCCTTGGTATGCACAATTATGTCCTAAACGACTACCTTTACTGCACTGGAGGGAGTATACTACCAACAGCCAGCAGCAGCGAGCCAGCGATGATGGCCGGGGGCGATCCAGCAGCAGCACCGATCATCGACTCCAGCACCAGCCAGTGAGCCAGGCCACTTGAATGCGCGTGCCGTCCGATCCAGCATTCAAAGCCCGCTTGAGAGTACTGCTCGCGCGCACGCACGCACGTGTGGGTGGTAGCTGGACAGAGTAATGGTGGGTGCAGTGGGAACTGCCACATGCTCTCATCGGATCTCCATAGACGCCAACAACAACAACAACAAAACACGCAGCGCTTGCTCTAGCCGGCCAGAGCGCGCAAGAAAAAAAAAAGCATGAACCCATGGACACATACTGATCGTACTCTTTGACGTACGTATACGGTATACGTAACTTTAATTCAAATAACAAATAACAGCAGCAAGTTTAAAAGAGAGAGAGAAAATAAATAAAAGAGGGTACATATATAGCATGCGTGTGGATGATTATTCTGAATGTAATTGGTGGTTTGTGCTTCCCTTCAGTTGGTTGGTCTCGACGATGTGGTTGCTGTGAATATTAAGGAATATAATGCGACAGACGAGACGACACAGTAGTACGTAGTAAATAGTAATAATGGGCATGGCCCGGTGGGTAGGTAGGTGCGCCGTGCACGTACGGCTGTGGATCGGCGATGATCATCAGTTCTTGGCGGCCAACGCCTCGGCGTGCACCACCGCCGGATCGGCCGAGCTAACCTCCTTGTCGGCCTTCTCCTCGGCCTTGCTCTCTGCTTCCTCAGCGGCTGGAGCGGCAGCCGGGGCGTCGCCGTCTTTGTCGGCCGCCGCTTCCTGCTCCGGGTTCTTGTCCCCCTCCCCCTCCTTCTCCACCACCTCCTCCTCCTCCTCCGCGTCCCTGGGAACGACACCGCCGGCTCCGGGCGGCGCCGGCTCCTCGGCCTCGAAGGCCTCGACGGGGAAGCTGCGGGACAGGCCGCCGATGGCCTTGCAGTGGAGCTTACCCGTGGGCGGGTCGTCGACGCAGATCTCGTGGAGGGTGACCCACAGCAGCATCTCCTTGGCCTTGACGCCCGTGATCTTCTTGAGCCGGCCCTTGTCGGCCACCGCCGACACCTCGGCGCCGTAGGTCACGTGGCGGCCGGCCTTGGCGAAGTAGTGGTCCACCTTGCGGCGCTGCCGGAGCCACACGAAGCCCGTCTCCTCCACGTAGCCGCACTCGATGATGTCCCGCAGCGGGAGCAGCCCGCTCGGGAGGCCCGTCTCCTGGAGGAGCAGCCGCGTCTTCTCCTGCCCCGCCGCGTCGCCCACGTACACCTCCGCCTTGGCGCGCACCTCGTCCGGGATCGTCAGCGTCATCGTCTCTAGCTTTGCTGCTTCGGAGGGATGGGAGGGGAGGGGAGGGGAGAGGAATGGAAGGCGAGTGTTGCGTTGCGTTGCGTGTTTGGACAGGTATGGCACAAGCACAATGTGCGTGGGCTTATATAGAGAGAGGGTGGTGTTAGTAGAAACAAACCGAGTGTGCGTCCCTTGGCTACTTCACTGGATTTGCATTTTTCTTTAAATTTGATTGGAGGAGGAAATTAAAGGCGGGCAGGCGAAGCGACAGGAGAGTAGGAGGGGGTGTGGTTGGGGGTTGCGATATATGAATTCATGCTTGTGAGTGATGTATACGTATACGAGCAAGTATAATGATGGGTTTGTATGGCATTTTTCTTATGTGGAGCAGATAGACATTAAAAAGTAGGAAGTGGGTTATCATGCAATAGCTAGGTATTACACGAGCTTCAAGACAAAATATGAAAGAGAAAAAGACAAGTGATTATCTAAAGCCAATCTTATAGCCAGCTTTACTATATGAGTATAAGAGTATTTATTATTAACTCTACATCTTCTTTGTTGTGGCTTGTTGTGCTTTTAATCTGATTGCGATTTTTACAGTATTTTGTCTCTATAGATGGTAGTTGCAGTAGTTAGAACAGCTGCAACACTGGCTGTTGCAGGGCAGCCACAAAGAATTGGAGGGCTATTAAACTTGAAAGCTATGGTTCCCGAAAAACGAGTCCAGTCGTGCTCTTCCGTTGTAGGATCGAGCCGGAAATCACAGATCCGGTTAGTACGTACGTCGTCGCAGGTCTGTTGAAAGTCCATGCGTCTGCGAGTCTAGCTAGTGGAAGAGTCGAATAGATACAGGCTACAAAGTTCTAAAGGATCGATAGAAGGGATTTTAATGGCCTAGCATGTTATTATTAGCGAAATATTTAGGACAAAATAAAAGTAGAAAGCCATTTCAACATATAGTCTATATATTAGCCTCTCTCCAAATTATGTGGGCATCATAACATGGCGTGAGGAAGTAAAAATAGTAAAAAAGAAAAATATAACGGAAACAGCAAAAACAAAAAAAAATCGCATAGATACTACATGAACGACCTAAAATGTACCACAGTGCATACCACCATAAGTACTCATATAATATTTTAAAAAATACATCACAGAATATTTCACATATACTGCACATGTTCATGATATACAGAAATAATAGTCGGTGCTTCATATTATACAGAAGTAATAGTCGGTACGTAGTAGTAGCCTCTAAATATGGAGATAGACGTCATATAAATGGTAGAAGTAGCGGCGCCTGACATAAAAAAAAGAAAGAAGTGATTATGAATATAATTTAATTATAAAACTAATTATACAGACTATTTCGTATTAAATCTAATGCCATTGCGCCGTGAGTGCCCCTGCCCGATCGATCTCCCAAAGATCCTCTAGCAGTGCTGCACCAGTGCCCGATCGATCTGACTTGACTACGACTGCGACTGGGCGCTGTGCCTGCGCGCTGTCCTCCACGACGTCTGTCCGTGTCAGTCCCAGGCACAGAGCGGATCCGGCCGTCCACCGGGGATCCGGCCGCCGCTCGCCCGCGCGTAGCCCAACCGCACGCGCCCCCACCGACCACCTGCCCTGCCATAAATGGGCGATAGTTGGTTGGGAGGAAAGAAGCGACGTGGGAGGAGAGGGATACAGTCAAATTCGGCAGCACACATGTAACATTCCCTCATAGCATAGGCGTAGCGTAGCACAGGTTTAATCGATTATAAATAAAAGATTTTATCAAATATATGTGATATCAACTAAGTGCTATCAAATTAATTATATATATATATATATTAGTAAATTGATTTGAAACCGTAAATGTAAATATCATTCGCTGAAATCATAGGCGTCCACGGGGTCAATGCGACGCAACGGTTTGTTGGAGTGGAACGGCAACTTTCACAACCAACCTTCACCACATTGAATGAATTCTTGCCCGAGCAGCGAAGGATGTGGATTGAGATCCTCCAACGTCGCCGACGGTCACTGCCGCGTGGTTGAGGACCTGTTTAGAACAAAAAGTCTTTCAAAACCATGGTTTCCTAAATACCGTGTTTTACATCATGACACAAATACCATGGTTTTTTCCACAGTTTTCATGGAAACTGGTGCTTGTTTGGTTCCAAAGTTTAGGAATACAATATTCAACCCTCTCCTTCCCACTGTATCAAACAAAACCAAGGAAACCCTAGGAAAACCAAGGTATAGACCTCAGTATCCAAAACTCAAAAAACAAATACTGCAGTTTTGGGTAAACCATGGTAACCAAAACAATGTTTTGGTAGCACCAACCAAACAAAATTTAGCTTTCAAAACCATAGTATTATACAATACCATGCATGGTATTGCTTTAAAACTGCAAAAAAACCATGCAAACTAAACAGGCCCTTGAAAAGCCCTAAGAGCAAGTTTAATAATATACCTCCGAATAGACTTTATAATGTTGTCATGTTACATATAGTTAACTAAAACTCTAATCATATAATAACTCTAGTATAATATAAGCTACGGGCCTGTTTGGAATTGAAGTTTTCTAAAACCACAATATTTCAATACCATGGTTTACAGTATGTTGCGACACAATACCACAGTTTTAGCAAAACCAGAGTATAATTAAAGTATTTGTCCACACATAGCACTGTTTGGTACCACAGTATTTGGCTTATATAAATAAGCAAGACAAGTTCTGATTCTAATAACAGATACACGTTCAAAATCTTTTTGCAGCTAACAAACAAACAAAAAAACACTTCCAGGTGGCTGCACTAGCGCTGGAACACTTCCAGCGATCAAACAAAAGACAATTTTGCTCCATCTGACAGCAAGTCTTCTCTTCTGCCAGCCTTCAATAACCTATCAATAAACATGATAATTAATGCTTTGATGAGATCAACGACGAGTCAGCTACAACCAAATCAGTGCTATGACAAGTAACCAATGCTTTTGTAATCAGAACCCTATTAATTAGAGTTAGGTGCACTCATAACTCTACAAATTTGACTAAACAATCATACACTACTCATCCACCAGATACGCACACTGCTCAACCAACATCCATTCCTTGTGTATAAATATATGTGTTGTCCACAGACTGTTATGCAAGCAAATTGGTAGTTAAAAGAAGCAACAGATGTGGACCAATTCCTTTAGTAGGAAGAGAAGAGAGGATGAAGATCGACATGGAAATTATCAGCCAATGGTTAGAAGGAAATCATTCTCATGAGCGTACACCTATCCACACTTCAATCCTTTTGGGAAAAAACATGTCTAAGAACTTCTACAAGGACATAAGGTACGAGCTAGACGCGAGTTCCGCATGGAGAAGGAATTTTTTTGCAAACTGGTAGATCTTCTAATTGACAACAATAGCCTTACAAATGGAAGAGATGTTTCAGTTGACGAACAATTAGCAATATTTCTGTTTTGCCTTTCAACAAATGCAAGTCATAGATCCATACAAGAACGGTTTCAGCATAGCGGAGAGACTATTAGTCGATATTTCAATCTTGTACTTGAAGCTATTCTCTCATTATCATCTAGGATGATACAACTGCATCCAATCAATACCCCAGTTGTTATATCTAGCAACCCCAAGTTTATGCCATACTTTAAGGTAACTTATGCCCTATTTGATTTTAAGTAACTCACGCTATACTTGAAGGTATTATACTTTAACTGTTATATTTTTTAGGATTGTATTGGAGCGATCGATGGTACTCATGTTCCTATTACTATATCTCCTAGCTTGCAAGACCCATACCGAAATAGAAAGGGTGGTCTATCACAGAATGTAATGGTGGCGTGTGACTTCAATAGTAAATTTGTGCATGTCAGTGCTGGATGGGAAGGATCAGCTACAGATGCCCGAGTGTTACAGGATGCAATGGCTCATGGTTTCTATGTTCCTACGGGCAAATTTTATTTAGTTGATGCAGGATATGCAAATACTCCTAATTTTATAGCTTCATATCGTAATGTTCGACATCATTTGCAAGAGCAAGCTAGAAGTAATCTAAGGCCAAGCAATGCAAAGGAGTTGTTCAACCAAAGACATGCCCAACTACGGAACCATGTTGAACGCATTATTGGTGTGCTCAAAATGCGTTTCCCTATTCTCAAATGTGCTTCTTATTATTCTATAGAGACTCAAAGAGATATTGTACTGGCTGGTTGTGTACTACACAATTTCATTAAAATCAATGATGGTTCTGAACAATGGCTTAATGAAGATAACATGCAAGTTAATCCTGCCGACATAGTGGATATTCCAGAACGAGATGAAAACTACCTTGAAGATGTGATGTCGTACAATGAACGAAGGCGTGCAGGGAATTTCAAAAGAAATCAGATTGCACAGGTTATGTGGACAGATTATCTAGAACATGTTGCAAACAACTAGTAGCAGTAAACTGATTACCTTGCATTAGTCAGAAATAGACCCATTGATGTAAGCTTCTGCAAGAGACTGCTCTTCGCAGCAAATGAATATCTCTCTAGCTTCTTTGTCCCCTTTCAGAAAATTGATTGCCTTGAGTAGTTCAGTTTGAGTTAGAGGCAAACTCTTCAATTTCAACATACATTTGGACATGCTGAACGGATCATTGATTGGATTAGATTGCTCTATTTGTTTACTCTTTAAATGAAGTTGCATTTTTGTTAGCTCCTTGTAAGCTTCTAGTTCTTCTTTCCGCAAAGCTAGCAAATCATCCATGGCATTGACATTTCTTTTAGTTTCCTTTTTTCCTTTTTCTTCACTGTCACACGTAGTAGCAGTAATTTTTCTTTTTTGGGTCTCACTCATCGCACGAATATCAACTTGTGTCTCTGTACCAAATTGTTCTTCCTCCAAAGCTCTATATTGACTAGTGTTTATGTCCATATTGAACCCATTTTCATTGTTCAAATCAGCACCATCTTCTAATAAGTCAAAGCCACTTTCAGATCATTATCCCAACCAAAGACACTATTTGACACAATGATCTTCACAGCATTGTAGTCCTTTTTTAGCCTTTGCTCTCTATCCTTCAACTGCGACACTACAAAGTTTGCTGATGTAAACCTTTCATTAATACGTTGTGTCATACTGTTCCATGCCTCTTTGGTCCATCCATTCTGCGCACGATATCTTGGTGAGTTGTACTCTTTGAGGATGCTCACAAAAAACCATGTTCTTCCTTCATTCCAATCCGCTCTAATCTCAATTTTCCCTAGAACAAACAAAATTCAAATGACATGAACCAAATAGGGATCACCAGAGAAGTGCTAACTATGCAAATATGTAACCCTAGATAGAAATAAGAGAGAATATAGTGAATATACCAGCCTTGTCTTCCTTCCCAGATCCTCCTCGCATGTTGGGAGCGATAGGGAGGCAAGGGAGCTAGGCTGCAGTGAGGCAAGGAAGTTGGGGACGAGGCTAGGACTATAGGGAGACAACGGCTCATGGAGGGAAACCAGCGAGGCTCACGGACGAGGCTGGGACAGCGCGGGTACTGAGGGAGCCTAGGAGAGCCAGTGGTGAACGCGACACGGCGGCTCACGGCGAGGGAGGTGGTGGCTCACGGCGAGAGTTCCTGGGGACGGCGCGGCCGCGGGGGTCCGAGGGAGCTGGGGGAGACGGCGCGGCCGTGGGGGTCCAAGGGAGCTGGGGGAGACGGCGGCTACCGCGACAGGGAGACGTCGGTGGCCGGCGAGGGAGGTGGCGGCTCACGGCGATAAATCCTGGGGCGGCGCAGGTCCGACGAACCCTGGGAAGGCGGCGGCTATGGAGAAATGGAGAAATGGTGGCGGTCCGAGGAACCCTGGTGAGGCGGCGCAGGTCCGTGATGGAGAAATGGGCTGGCGACGGGTTCTGAGAGGATAGAGAGAAAACAGAAGGCGCAAGACGGGTCAGGTGGAGGGAAAATTGTGCGCCAACGTGCGCGCATGAAGAAAAACTTGGGTTCAAACGTATGTGTCAAATACTGTAAAAATACCATAGTTTTAGCTTAACTATGGTATTAAAAACTATGTTTTCTAATGATCTCCCAAACAGATTTTGATCTAGAATACTCTAGTATTAGCTAATACCACGGTATTTCTCAAAAACCTTAAAAAAAACTATGTTTCCAAACAGAGCCTACATGTTTAATACTTGTTTAACTGTCTCTCTTAAAGAGTCTTAGAGTCCGTGAGTAGCCCATGCTTTCTCTTTCCATTTTTTTTTTCTTCTATGTCACCATAACTTTGATGTGACATCGTTACAGTCCGTTCATATCAGCTGAGCCCAGGATGCATGGCCGCCAACGCCATGATGCATGCACGGCGCTGCCAGGCTGACGTGCCGCGGCACGCATGTATGCCCCAGATCCGTTCCTTCCCTTCCCTGAGGGAAGCATGGCCGCACGGGCTATTGATCCAGTGCGAGGTAGGACACGCATCGCGCATGCATTGTTAGGGGGTGTTTGGTTGCCCCTGCTAAAGTTTAGCCCGGGTCACATCAAGCGTTTGACTTTCAAATAGGAGTATGAAATATAGACCCAACCAACTGGACTAGATTCGTCTCGTCTTTTAATCTTCGGCTGACAAATTAGTTTTATAATCCGACTACATTTAATACCCGGAACGGAGGTTCAAACATTCGATGTGATAGGGGCTAAAATTTAGTTTGGGGTAACCAAACACCCCCTTAATGAGCTTGGAGCGCAGACAGAAGAAGAGCAGCTAGCGGACGGCAGTTGGCAGAGTCGCCACCGTCTCCGTCTTCGGCCTCCGCCGTGCCCGTGCCATTGCCGCCATGCGTCCGTGTCCGTCTCGCGCGCAGCTCTCGACCCTGACGCGGCGCTGGCAATTCAATGCATGGACATGGACGCAGGCACGCAGCTGCGTGCATGGTCAATAGCAAAGCGTGTGGCAGTTGCGTCATTGTGTGCTTGCCTCGCCTGCAGCTGCATTTCTTCACTGCCGTGCCCGTGCCCGTGCCCGGCGGCAGGCGTCCGCATGCATGCATGTAGTGCTGGGAAAGCCCATCGTGCTTCGTGCCAAACGGGTTCGAGCCAGGAAAGCCTAAATAGTTTTTGAGCCGTGCCGTGTCAGTCCGAAGTGTAAAAACAGTGGCCCAGCCCGGCCCTAAACCACGTCGTGCCTTCGTTGGGTCGTGCCGGCCCAAGCCCGGTCCGTATATTTGACCACATAAAATCAAAATATTATAACCATATAAATTTTATAGCTTACTAAATTAAAGATATTAAACAATTATAACATCATTTAACCACATAAACTCCAAATATAACAATAATATAAAGTCGATATCTTACTAAATTAAAGAAATTAAACAAATTGAGCTCAATTGGGCCGTGCCGGCCCAAGCCCGACCCATCTATGCGGGCCGTGCTGGGGCCCGACGAGTCGGAATTTGAGGCCCGGCCCAGGCCCGTCTTCGGACCGTGCTAGCCCGACCCATATTATTTCGTGCCGTGCCGTGCTTTGGGCTCTTATTTTCGGGTCGTGCTCGTGCTGCCCGAAAAGCCCGGCCCAGATTCCCCGCACTACATGTGACTGCACTAATGCTGTGCGGCTGTGCCGGGTGGGAAGCCGGGAAGCAGCCAAACGGCGGCCTCAACCGCGTGTACTTCGGCGGCTTGCCGGCCGCGCGACGTATACGTCACTAGACCACCGGATGCCACCGTATAGCCACACGCAACTGTGGTGTCAGTGTCACCGGCCGTTGCGTTTCCGTCGGGAGAGGGATTGTGTACGTGGTGCGAGATTTTGTTTTGCATTATTTTTGGTCCCGGCCTTTTGCAACGCAGTACGTAGTATCCATTTCGATTCGATACAACAAGTCTATAGAATGGTACTCAAATCAATTAACAAAATGTTAATAACTGTCATACTAGACCTGTGTACCAATACTACTATATGATAATCATGAGATACATTATCTATTTAGAATGATACATGTAAGATAATATTTTCTATAGATCTATATGTCCCGTTTAAATCCCTTCGGTCTAAAGTTTATCCATTAAACATTAGCCATTGAGGCTAGGCTCTAAATAAATATCACTGCATCTATTTTAAATTATAAATTATTTTAGCTTTTTTAGAGAGCCAAAGTATCTCAAATTTAATCAACTTTGTATAATAAAATAATAATATCTATGTTACCAAAGAAGGATTATTAGACTTTTGTTACTAATTATATTTTACAATACACCTATATAATAGTAAATATCTATAATTTTGATTAAATTTGAGATATTTTGACTCTATAAGGTTATCTTCAACAATTTACTCATCATCGTCTTTCATTTCAAAGTTCACTCTATAAAGAGTGCACTCTACCATGTAAAACAACATGCACGACCTCTTCGGGAGGTTGTTGTTTGCCTATTTTAGACCTTCCCTCTTATCAATATAATCGACAGCTCTCATGTCCAGTTCATTTCAAAACAAAAAAAAGTTAGAATGGTTTATAAATTTCAAATAGAGTGAGTACAAAGTTATGTTCTAACTTTTAGCGAGGGTGAATTTATGCGGGTTTACCGTGGTCAACCGATCCCAATAAAATTTGTAAATCCTTTAACAAAAAACACTGTTATAGTTAAAAAAATATTATATCATGAAGCTGGCTTCATGGACTCTTAACAATATTCTTGGTTAGCTTCATGGACTGAATTCAGTGTCAACGCCAAGCCATCTGCCAGTCTGCCTAGCCTAGAGCAGAGCCGCGAAGGAGGAAATGAGCGGCGGTTGGGGGAGGGCATCGGCTTGCTGGCCACCAACACAGGGCAAGCTCACCGATCGACAGCAGTGCGCCGGGAGAGGGTTTGGACACAAAAGTCTTTTTCACTGTGATCAGGTCACTAACTATGTCACTACCAGAAATAAACCGCCAGAGAAAAAGCAGCAACAATGAGGTTTCTCTATCACTACCGGTTCCCTCAAACCAGCACTGATGTCAAAGATTAATGTCGATTCTTCCCCTAAACCGACAGTGATATCCTTAAGATCCTTGTCGGCCGGGTTAGGATCTGAACTACTAGCGGTGTCAGTTTGAGCAACACAGACGACTTGCTTGGCAACCTACATCAATATCTTTATAACAACAACTGCCGTCTATATATGGTAGTGGTAGGGATCTAGGAATAGTCTTATTTTTCCCACATTCCTATTTATTAATTTATTTGTTATTTTTTGTGATACCTTTTTTTTAATATTCTATGGTTACTGGGATGTTGTATATATCACCAATCCATAAAAAAAATATAATGTATATGTTATAACTAAAAAATAGTTTTTATCATGTCTGGATCTATACTACTCCTATCCTTGCCCCGTTAAACGCTCGTCCATGATGAAGTAACCGAAAGGTACACTGGATACCACATTGGACTGTGTCTAGTGACCACATCGAACGAGGTACCCAAAGAGGCCGCGACACGAGTTAAGAGACTGTTGTAAAGAACCAAACGTGTCTAGTGGTACATTGGATATTACACCAGATATATACCAATGTCCAATGGTTGATAATAACTAGAAGCCCAACGGGTAGCTGACACCTACTTTGATGCATGCGCCAAAATTATGTACATCCTCCAACATCTATATTTGTATTGAAGGATATATACACTTCTCATAGCTGGCCATTTGAGAGGCGTGGAAGATGAAAAACATATCTAGTGAGTTAAGAATTATTTATATTAGATCTAGACACCCAAGCGCTCAAAAGAATTATTTGGTGATTAGTATAGGCGCTTTTATGAAGTGCTTAGGTTAGTTAGACCACCGTTTATAACGCTTGCACTAGGTTTAGGCCTAGTGTTTAGTGAGGTTCGTTTACCTCAAACTACTTCGTGCTTTGCGCATACCATTGGAGTTGTACTCGAAGGGACATGTAGACTTGTGAGTTCATATCAACTAAGTTTGTGGTGTGACCGCCACCATGTATTGGAAAGGATGAGGGTCGTGATGTTTCTACTAGAAACTAAATAGTGAAGACGACGAGTAGTAGTCTGGGTGAGGCTATTTTGAAGACCCACTCGCTCATAAAAGAATGTCTAGGGCTATCCACAGAGTTATCTAACCGAGAGCTTGACCCTTGTGTGGGCATCCTTACAATATGCTCCAATGAAGACTATGGGGACTATGGGGAAACTTGTGTGCTTCTTGATATCTTGATAAAAATACTAGAGTCGTATCAATGAGAGTTTGTATATCTATCGCCTATTAGCTTCCATATTTACATTGTATACCTTAGTTTTGTGCTTTGCCTTTCTAGCTTAGTTAATATATTTAGAACCAATAACACACTTAATTAAAACTATAGTTACACATAGATAGTTTATTATTTACATAGATTTTGACTATGTGATGTTTAGAGGCTTAGTTTTAGTAATAGATTGCCTAATTTACCCTCTCTTAGGCATCATGGTCCTTACAGATGCCTCCTTGGATGAGTGTGCTCGGCATAGAAGGTACAAGAGATAGGTTTTATACTATGCCGTTATCACTGTCAACATAAGCCATGAGCTAACTGTGATGGTATCCCTATATCATTATCGTCTGAAGCCATGAGCTGGCATTGATATATTGTTGTTGTCTCACTGTCGGTTGAAGCCACCAGCCGTTAGTGATAGTCTTTATATCATCGTTGGTTCAAGGTTTAAAACTATAGTGTTATGTTACTACCAGTTCGCTTGGCTGATTAATAGAGGATGACAGATATGTTTCAGTACATGCAGAGCCCTAGTGCTGCAGGTTTTGCTCCACCACATCCATTGATCCCTGCATTTGAACCTCCTCAGCTTTATACTCCCATGAGTATGAAAATTTTATTCATGTATGATATATTCATCTGGTCCCACACATGCAATCTCCTCTCCATGCAGAATCAATTGGCAGCATCAAACAACCATTATGGTTTGCCCAACCCATCGCCGAACCAATTTAGCTGGCCACTTCGCTGATGTTCTTTTGAACTTAGTGGTGATTTGAAACTTACGTTTGTGAAACTTGTGATGCTTATGTTTATTTGTGTTGGTGATACTTATGTTTGTGAAACATGGTGATGTTTGTAATACTTGGTCTCAACTTAGTGATATTTGTGAAAAACTTGTGAGTTTGTGCTCTTTGTGAGATATGTGGTGTTGGTGATACATGTGATGATTCTATGATGTATATGTGATGAAAATTGTATATACCTTTTGTTTGTTTGGATGAAATAACAAAAACAAATAAGAAGGTGGGTCTCTGGTCACTTTACCGAGTGTTACACTTGGCAAAGAAGGCACACCTGAGAACCGGTAAAGCTTCTTTGCTGTGTTTAATGGTCCTGACACTCGGCAAAGAAGCTCCCTTTGCCGAGTGCCAGCCCGCACTCTCAGGACAGAGACTGACATGGAGGCCCACTGGAGCTCCCTTTGTCGAGTGCCAGTTTGCATACTTGGCATAGAAACTAGTGTGGGGGCCCACTAGAGCTCCCTTTGCCGAGTGTCTGTTGGCCTAGCACTCAACAAAGGCTTCATCACCGACACTTGGTGCCGCCAAGGTGATTTTTTTGCCGAGTGCCAGCTACCAATAAACTGTTCACTGAGTCTTCTTTGTCAAATGCTACACTCAGCAAAGCGTTTGCCGAGTGTTATCGAGGCTTTGCCAAGTGCCACAGGCACTCGACAAAGAAATCTATTCCTATAGTGATAGGGAACTTTACTGCCAGTTCTGTATGACCCTAAATCATGTTTTGGATTTTCAAGTTACAACGGGCATTGAAGGGTTGTCACTGCCAGTTTGAGAGCAACAGGTTTTGATGTGCCAAAAACGAAGGTCAATCCTATAGCTGTGTCACTAAAGTTTATTTGTCTAACATTTAGTTCACAAATTTAGCTAACTGAGTTCAGCTGACACTATTTGAATTCTCTACCTAATTGGTGTTTATTTACCACGCTATTCTTACTTTTTGTTTAGGCCTACATGGACATAAAAATAGAGGAACAATCTTGATTCTAAACATGTTTTATCTAGGTTGGAACAACTAAATAGATTATATACATTTTGGCTTTCAGTTAATAGCTGAGTTTATCTTCCCTATTTGAATTAATAGCAACAAGACTTTAGCGATTGGTGGATCTAAATAGGGCCTAAACTTTAAACCATTTGATCCAAATACATCCTTAGTTAAACTTAATAGCTTGACTTCAATCGGACCTAATTATATTTTTTCCATGACCGAGATAGTGCCCATTCGATAGGGAAAACAAATCTCAGGAATGAATCCTTTCAAGGCGCCGTTGTTAATTACTCCTGCATCACTGCCATAATTTAGCTCTTTGCCGATTGTTTTTTCGGGCACTCGGCAAAGAAGTATTTGTCGAGTGCCGCACTCGGCAAAGCCCTACTCTTGGTAATGACCATGTTTACCGAGAGAAGGACGCTCGGCACAGGGAGACACTTGGCAAAGACCTCTTTGCCGAGTGCCAAACGCTCGGCGAAGAGGGACGCTCGGCAAAGGGCCGTCAGCAGCCGTCTATAGCTGACGATCGTTATCTTTGTCGAGCGCCAGACGTTGACACTCGGCAAAGAAGGTACTTTGCCCAGTGTCGCCCGGCTAACACTCGGCAAACTATGCTTTGCCGAGTGCCTTACTTGGACACTCGGCAAAAGTATATTTCCATTTTTCCTTTTCCAGCCAAACATTTTGTGGTTTGTTCCTACACTATGCAGACTTACATGTTCCATTTTGGCACAATTATAAAAGTGTTTGCTATAACTATTAGATTTTGTTCTTTTAATTGAATTTACTCGGATTATTCAGATTTGAACTGCAATTCACTTGAAAAATGAAAAATCGTGAATGCAAAAATCATATCCATGTTAGTTAGCTCAAGTTACGACTGGTTTCAGGAGCAGACTGGAATTTTCGAGCACCATGCTCACGTTACATGACCGTGAACGTGCCATTTAGTTCTTTAAAAATTGTATAAAACATTAACAAAGTCAGAAAATTATGAAAATTGTTCACATGTCATGACATCATATGTAGAGGCTGTGATAAAAATTTGAGAATGTTTCGAGAAAGTTGTGACACATTATGTGTAGAATCCTAGCCGGTCTATATTAATACTCTATGATTTCATGTGTGGCAGACTTAGGTTTCTACACATAGTGTGTCACAACTTTCTCGAAACATTCTCAAATTGAGATAGATTTTCTTGAAACATTCTTGAAACATATGACGGAGAGTTCTTCTAAGAATATGGGCGATTTGAGATAGACATAACCGAAGCTATCGAAATGGAAGTAGATATTGAAATGGTTGTTGATGAGGAGGATGATGAGGTGCAAAATAAGAATGACTTAGTAATACTTGAAGGCAATGACATTAATGACGAACTTGCGCCTTCAGATGGTGTTGATTATGAAATGTTGATAGTGATGTTGAGACTTATGATCCAGCTAAACCCGACACAATGAAGATCATTTTTAATCGATGTAATGCTATATTATTTGTTATTTCGCACCTGTTTCTAAATACATCTTTTGTATATGTTCTTATTTGCTTACTCTTAATTGTAGGTTGTTGGACAAAGATGGTGGATGGTGGGATGAGGACGAGGAGGGAGAGGAGGAGCACCCGTAGGACGGTGAAGGAGGTACAGCAGGACGACGACGTCCAGTAGAAGGTGGAGCAGCAGTTTGCTGTCGATGCGGTGCTGTAGGACGACGACGATGCTCAACAGGATGCCTCAGGTTCTGGTGCCTTAGGTTCGAGGAACATCTACCTACGAGGTCCCACGAGTCTCCCTCAACGTCCCATACTTCGAGACAGGCGACTGCTAATTCGGCCGAATGGGGAGAGGAATGTAACTTTATATTCTCACTACTTGTTCATATTATGTGTTCAAATTCATAATATAAAATAATACTTATTATTTATCACTTGGACAGGTCTTGGAAGGTTGTGGAGAATGCAGGGGGTCACAGCCGCAACCCCAATGGCATCCTCAACCTTCTATACAGGGAACACTTCCCTAGACTGGTTGAGTACGCCGGAGTGATGGGCCTAGCCTACACCTTTGACCACTACGCCGTCGCCTCCGATGTAGTAGACCGGGATGGCAGGGAATTCAACAACAAGGCGAAGCGGGTGAAGCAAGAGCTGTGGGTAAGTCTTACTATATTGTAAAATATGTCACATTCGTTGCACATTCTTGAAATAATGTATGGATATGTCGTCTTTGTATGTAGGATTTCTTTAGATGCGATGCTGGATACGTGGCCAGGGCGGATGTGGTGGCCACCATGAGCTGTAAGAAGCTCATCGTGGATATGCACTACGAGGCACGAATCCAGGCCATTGTTAGCTACCACGGCTCCGTCCTTGGGGAGAAGGTGACCATGCAGGAGGCCTGAGCCATGTTGTTGACTATGGACCAGTACTTGTAGATAAATACAACACTTTAATATTTGTGACAAAAATTTTCCTTAATTTTGTCTTATGATATGCAATGTACTTGTTTTACTTTGTAGATGATTTCTTATTGGTGCACCGCACATCCTAAGTGTTGGGAGCAGATGATGGATAGGTGGACAAGGTGGTGCTTGCCTGAGTGGGACGAGGCGCACAACGCTAGTCGGGAATGGCGTCTGATGATGCAAGGTCCCTCCCACCACCAAGGCAGCAACAGCCTAGGCAAATATGCAGAAGCACCGGTACGCTCTCTTTTTTATTTAGATATATAACACTGGATTATATATTATTTCTATCTATCTCGTTGGTTTTCTTGCAGTCGGCGTCACATGGTGGTCAACCATGCTCCATCTTCTTGGCTTATGCTATGGCCCACATAGGCAAGGCGACGTTTGACGTCACCTACAACCCGGATGACGGGCCTAAGGCGTATAGCAACCCCGTTGTCTACAGCCGCTTAAGTGAGTACACTGCAATGAGTACACTGCCATGGCACAGTGAGTACACTGCCAATCTAGTACTGACGACATCTAAGGACCATGGACATCGACGGAGATGTCCTCATGAGGGTCGGAGGAGCAAGAGGCATGGGTAGTACTAGATTGCCGACGGGGCAATCGACTCGTCGTCCACTCCCACTCTGTCTCAGGTGCGAGCAAGGACCACGAGCTCAAGCCCAGCCATATGACCTCGATAGGACAACTCATATCATCGGATACAACAACTCCAGGTTAGTGCTTCTGTAACTCGTCATTCCTTGAGTTATATACCTTCTCTTTGAGTTATTATAACATTTGGTTGAAATATTACAGGCCCAACTAGAAGAAGAGAGGAGGGAATGACAGGAGATGGAGGCGAGGATGGTGGAGATGTTCCAGTACATGCAGAGCCTTGGCGCCGCACAAAGTTTTGCTCCACCACCTCCATTGTAACCCTACAGTTGACCCTGTTCAGTTCCATACTCACGTGAGTATCAAAATTCTAGTCCTGCATGATATATATTTATCTGGTATAACACATGCAATCTCTTATCTATGCAGGGACAATCTGAGGTGGCATCCAACAACCATCATGGATCGCCCAGCCCATCGCCGCACCAGTCCAGCCGCCCACCTCGCTGATGATCTCTTAACTTAGTGGTGATTGTGAGACTTGTGTGATAAACTTGTCCTGAACTTATGTTTGAGAGTTGGTAATACTTATGTTGGTGAAACTTGATATGAACATAGACATGTTTGTGAAAAACTTGTTAGATTTGTGGTTTTTGTGTAATATGTGGTCTCTATTATGTATGTGATGATTATGTGATATATGTGATGTATATGTGATGATTATGTGATATATGTGATGTATATGTGTTGTAACTTGCTAATCCGTGAACAGCGAGCTCAAACGATAGGAAAATGGAAAACGGTTTGATGCCAGTAGACACAAAGTGTTAGGCAATAGTGTTTTTTCTGTCCCCCGCACTGGCACAGTGCAGAGGTATTTATAGGTAAGTGAGGGACTATCTGGCCCTGCCAAGGACAAAAAGACCCTCATTTACCTAGTTTATCCTCGGAATATTCCCCGGGGGGGGGGGGGGGTTATGGCGGGTCATTACCGCATGCTTTATTACAGACGTGGCCCGACCCGCTCTACCCACGCGGCAGCCTACGGGCGGGACCCACTATATGGGCCAGATTGTACACGAGCCCCTTTTTACATCGAGGAAGGTCAAAACGTAGGGTCTTCGAAGTCTTGATCTTCCGAGCCCCGAAGTCTTTAATGGTCTTCGCTCCGGCTCATCAGGGCGAAGAGAGTGCTTGAGCCTTCACATGGGCGTCGTCCTTAGGCTCAGCTCACGGGGCTCAATCTTCAAGGCCTTCGGTCTTGAATATGTTGATGTGGGAATCAGCGAGCGAGGGGGACGTGTTCGCCTTTGTCCCAACAATATATGATATATCTTTTGTTTGTTTGGATGGAATAGAAAAAACAAATACAAAAGGGCTATACTGGTCGCTTTGCCGAGTGTAACACTCGGCAAAGAGGTACTTTGCTGAGCGTCTACATCACAACACTACACAAAGAAGGCACACCTAGGCACCGATAAAGCCTCTTTGCCAAGTGCTCTAGCCTTGGCACTCAGCAAAAACCAACCTTTGGCGAGTGCCTCCAAATGCTCTCGGCAAAGGAGCTGACAAAGGGGCTCATCGATGATCTCTTTGCCGAGTGCTTGTCCAGCGGGCACTCGGTAAAGAGGGAGTCTGTGCCGAGTGCCACCTAATACGCTCGGCGAAGGACCTGATAAAGGGGCCCATGGGAGTTTCTTTGCCGAGTGTCAGTACAGTGGACACTCGGCAAAGAGTGAGCCTTTACCGAGTGTCATGCTGTGGGCACTAAGCACCGGCTCCGTCGCCGTTACCTGGCACCGTGACGATGACTTTTCTTTGCCAAGTACCGAGTGGCACTCGACAAAGTCTTTGTCAAGTGCCCGATAAAAAGTACTCGACAAAGAAGACGTTGCAGATGTACAGTTAGGCGAGCTTTCTTTGCCGAGCGCTGAATGTGACACTCAGCAAAGCCTTCGCCGAGTGTTTTTCAGGCTTTGCGGAGTGCTTCACACACTAGGCAAAGAAGCTATTTCCGGTAGTGCATGCAAGAACTCGTCACTTTTGGTGTCTTTACATGGCATGTTTTTTTTAAAAAAAATTAGGCCCTGTTTGGTAACCTAATAATTTTAGGGTTTCAAGACAATAATGTGGTATATAGGAATACTACAATATTCTAGTCTAAATGTTGTTTGGTTGGTCACATGAAATCTATGGTTTCAATACAATGGTTTAGTCAATACTTGTCGGGGACCATAATTAGGGGTACCCTCAAGACTCCTAAATCTCAGCTGGTAACCCCCATCAGCACAAAGCTGCAAAGGCCTGATGGGTGCGATTAAGTCCAGGATCGGTCCATTCGAGGGACGCGATCACGCCTCGCCCGAGCCTAGCCTCGGGCAAGGGCAGCCGACCCCGGAGGATTTACATCTCGCCCGAGGACCCCCTCCAGCAACGGACACACCTTCGGCTCGCCCGAGGCTCAGTCTTCACCAAGAAGCAACCTTGGCCAAGTCGCCGCGCCAACCGACCGAACCGTAGGGGCATTTAATGCAAAGGTGGCCTGACACCTTTATCCTGACACGCGCCCTCCAGTCGACAGAGCCGAAGTGACCGTAGTCACTTCGCCGCTCCACTGACCGGCCTGACAAGGGGACAGCGCCGCCTGCGCCGCCCCAACTGCTGTGCCACTCGACAGAGTGAGGCTGTCAGCAACCCAGTCCGGCCTCAGGCGCCATAGGAAACTCCGCTTCGCCCGACCCCAGGGCTCGGACTCGGGCTCGGCCCCGGAAGACGACAAACTCCGCTTCGCCCGACCCCAGGGCTCGGACTCGGGCTCAGCCCCGGAAGACGACGAACTCCGCTTTGCCCGACCCCAGGGCTCGGACTCGGGCTCAGCCCCAGAAGACGATGAACTCCGCTTCGCCCGACCCCAGGGCTCGGACTCGGGCTCAGCCTCGGAAGACGACGAACTCCGCTTCGCCCGACCCTAGGGCTCGGACTCGAGCTCAGCCCTGGAAGACGATGAACTCCGCTTCGCCCGACCCCAAGGCTCGGACTCGGGCTCAGCCCCGGAAGACGACGAACTCTGCTTCGCCCGACCCCAGGGCTCGGACTCGGGCTCAGCCCCGGAAGACGACGAACTCCGCTTCGCCCGACCCCAGGGCTCGGACTGAAGATGACAAACTCTGCTTCCCCCGACCCTAGGGCTCGGACTCAGCCCTGGCCTCAGCCGATGGTCTCCGCCTCGCCCGACCTAGGGGCTCGGACTCAACCTCGGCCTTGGAAGACAGACTCGACCTCGGAGGAGCCTCCGCCTCGCCCAACTCAGGGCTCGGACCGACCACGTCACAGGAGGCGCCATCATTACCCTACCCCAAGATGACTCAGGCTACGGGGGACAAGACCGGCGTCCCATCTGGCTCGCTCCGCTAAACAAGTAATGATGGCGCCCCGCATGCCATATGATGACGGCGGCTCTCAGCCCCCTTACGGAAGCAAGAGGACGTCAGCAAGGACTCGACAGCCCCGACAGCTGTCCTTCCGCCAGGCTCCAGCGCTCCTCCGACGGCCACGACACCACACGAACTGGGTGCCAAAACCTCTCCGGCTGCCACGATGGCATGTACTTAGGGCGCTAGCTCTCCTCCGCTAGACACGTTAGCACACTGCTACACCCCCCATTATACACCTGGATCCTCTCCTTACGCCTATAAAAGGGAGGTCCAGGGCCCTCTTACAGAGGGTTGGCCGCGCGGGGAAGGACGGGACGGTGCTCGCGCAAGGCCGCTCGCTCCCTCCCGCGTGGACGCTTGTAACCCCCTACTGCAAGCGCACCCGACCTGGGCGCGGGGCTAACACGAAGGCCGCGGGTTCCACCTCCCACGCCTGTCTCCCTCCGGCTGCTCTCCCCCCTTCGCGTTCCGCCTCGCGCCGACCCATCTGGGCTGGGGCACGCGGCGACAATTTACTCATCGGTCCAGGGACCCCCCGGGGTCGAAACGCTGACAGTTGGCGCGCCAGGTAGGGGCCTGCTGCGTGTTGACGAACAGCTTCTCGTCAAGCTCCAGATGGGCAGTCTCCAGCAATCTCTCCAGCCCGGGACGGTGCTCCGTTTCGGGAGTCTTGAGTTCATGTCCCTCGACGGCAGCTACGACATGATACTCCTTCCCCCGCCACGCGACAGCGACAATGGCGGTCGACAACCCGCCCGCCGACGGGGAAATCGGCGACGCCTTCCCCACGTGGCGGAAGGACGACATTCGGGCTTGTCCCGTCCCCTCCCCCACCGACGGAGGAGGAGGCGGGGCAACCAAGGCCAAGCAGGAGGCGGCACCTCGTCGGCTGTCGAGCGAGTCGACGGCGCCGGTGCCCCAACGGAGAGCGGGTCGAGCATCGGCCTCGCGTCTGAGACAAAGACGAGCGCCATCTCCCCACAACACACCAACCTCAAGCAAACAGACGACGCCAGCACGCTCGCGAAGAACTTGCTGGGCGTCACCCTCGTACCTGAGACGACGGTGCAGTCAGTCCCCGACGTGACTTCGTCACCACCCATCGACCAAGAGGTACCGACCGATTCCCATCTCGCGCCTTTTGGATTCAGCCTCGACCCACCGAGCGACTCCGCTTCAGTGGACATTCTCATAGAGGTGAGTCCAAACCCTCTGGGGTATCGTGTGCGGTCACCCTGGGACCGGCTGACGGCCGTCTCGACCTACGGGCCCTCGGGGTCCGAGGAAGATGGTGAGCCCGACCTCTGTTGGGATTTCTCCGGACTTGGTAACCCCAGTGTCGTGCGGGACTTCATGACTGCATGCGACTACTGCCTTTCCGACTGTTCCGACGGTAGCCGCAGCCTCGGCGACGAGGACTGCGGCCCAAGTCACGAATGTTTCCACGTCGATCTAGGGGGTCCTGGCGAAGGCAACCATCTTGGTATACCGGAGAACGGTGATCCCCCTAGGCCCGTGCCTCGCGTTGACATCCTTCGGGAGCTAGCTGTGGTCCCCGTCCCGGCGGGGGGTCATGACCCACAGCTCGAGCAAATCCGCGAGATGCAGGCCAGGCTCGACGAGGGAGCAGGAACGCTTGAGCCGATCCGCCGGGATATCGGGCAGGAATGGGCGGGCCAACCTCCGGCCGGAGAAGCGCGTCATCTCCCCTAGGGCATCCAGCACCGCATCGCCGACGATGTCAGGGTAAGGCCGCCACCGGTTTCCAGTGGAGTCGGCCAAAACCTGGCCGCAGCGGCAATACTTCTCCGCGCGATGCCGGAGCCATCAACCACCGAGGGGCGGCGTATCCAGGGAGAGCTCAAGAACCTCCTGGAGGATGCTGCGGTCCGACGGGCCGAGAGCTTCGCCTCTCGAAGGCAGGGGTACCCCTCGGAACCTCGCGCCGCGACTTCCCGATTCATGCGGGAAGCCTCGGTCCACACCGGGCGCACGCGCAACACAACGCCTGTGGCCCCGCGTCGCCTCGGCAACGAGCACCATCATCACAGCCGTCGGGCCCACCTCGACGAGAGGGTGCGCCGAGGCTACCACCCCAGGCGTGGGGGACGCTACGACAGCGGGGAGGATCGGAGTCCTTCGCCCGAACCACCCGGTCCGCAGGCTTTCAGCCGCGCCATACGACGGGCGCCGTTCCCGACCCGGTTTCGAACCCCGACTACTATCACAAAGTACTCGGGGGAGACGAGACCAGAACTATGGCTTGCGGACTATCGGCTGGCCTGCCAACTGGGTGGAACGGACGATGATAATTGAAAGTCGCCTAGAGGGGGGGTGAATAGGGCGAAACTGAAATTTTTAAATATAAACACAACTACGAGACGGGTTAGCGTTAGAAATAAACACGAGTCCGAGAGAGAGGGCGCAAAACAAATCATGAGCAAATGCGGAGTGAGACACGATGATTTGTTTTACCGAGGTTCGGTTCTCGCAAACCTACTCCCCGTTGAGGAGGCCACAAAGGCTAGGTCTCTTTCAACCCTTACCCTCTCTCAAACGATCCCGCGGACCGAGTGAGCTTCTCTTCTCAAATCAAATCGGGAACAAAGCTTCCCCGCAAGGACCACGACACAATTGGTGTCTCTTGCCTCGATTACAAGTGAGCTTTGATCACAAGAACAAGTGAGAAAGAAAAGAAGCAATCCAAGCGCAAGAGCTCAAAAGAACACGGCAAATCTCTCTCGCTAATCACTAAAGCCTTGTGTGGAAGTGGAGAGGATTTGATCACTTGGGTGTGTCTAGAATTGAATGCCTAGCTCTTGTAAGTGGTTGAGAAGTGGAAAACTTGGATGACTTGAATGTGGGGTGGTTGGGGGTATTTATAGTCCCAACCATCAAACTAGCCGTTTGGGTGGAGGCTGTCTGTCGTATGGTGCACCGGACAGTCCGGTGCACACCGGACATGTCCCGTGCGACAACCACGTCACCAGACCGTTAGGGTTCCGACCGTTGGAGCTCTGACGCTGGGCTCGCCTGGATGTCTGGTGGCGCACCGGACATGAACTGTAGGGTGTCCGGTGTGCCAGTATGGGCGTGCCTGCCCTCTGCGCGCGCTGGCGCGCATTTAATGCGCTGCAGGTAGCCGTTGGCGCCTGAAGTAGTCGTTGCCCCGCAGTTACACCGGACAGTCCGGTGTACACCGAACATGTCCGGTGAATTATAGCGGAGCAGCCGATGCGAATTCCCGAGGCTGCCGAGTTCAGAGCCATGTCCTCTTGGAGCACCGGACACTGTCCGGTGTACACCGGACAGTCCGGTGAATTATAGCGCACCAGCTCTGAAAATTCCCGAAGGTGAAGAGTTCAGCTTTGGAGTCCCCTGGCGCACCGGACATTGTCTGGTGGCACACCGGATAGTCCGGTGCTCCCGACCAGGGTGCCTTCAGTTGTCCCTTTGCTCCTTTGTTTGAACCTTTTCTCTTGATCTTTTTATTGGCTTATGGTGAACCTTTCGTACCTGTAGAACTTATAAACTTGGGCAAACTAGTTAGTCCAATTATTTGTGTTGGGCAATTCAACCACCAAAATTAGTTTAGGAAATAGGTGTAAGCCTAATTCCCTTTCAATCTCCCCCTTTTTGGTGATTGATGCCAACACAAACCAAAGCAAGTATAGAAGTGCATAATTGAACTAGTTTGCAAAGTGTAAGTGCAAAGGTTACTTAGAATTGAGCCAATAAATATTACTTACTAGATATGCATGGATTGTTTCTTTATTTTTAACATTTTGGACCACGTTTGCACCACAAGTTTTGTTTTTGCAAATTCTTTTTGTAAATTCTTTTCAAAGTCCTTTTGCAAAATAGTCAAAGGTAAATGAGTAAGGTTTTGTGAGGCATTTTCAAGTTCGAAATTTTCTCCCCTTGTTTCAAATGCTTTTCCTTTGACTAAACAAAACTCCCCCTCAATAAATTCTCCTCTTAGCATTCAAGAGGGTTTTAAGACATCAAATTTTGAAAATACTACTTGCTCCCCCTTTACAACACAAAGAGATACCAATTTGAAATTTACCAATTGAAAAACCATTAATTTTAAAATTAGGGTGGTGGTGCGGTCCTTTTGCTTTGGGCTCATACTTTTCTCCCCCTTTGGCATGAATCGCCAAAAACGGATACTTTGAGTGATATATAAGCCCGTTGCTAACTATTTTCTCCCCTTTGGCAAATAAAACATATGAGTGAAGATTATACCAAAGACGAAGAGTGAAGCGGAGCGACGGCGAAGGATGAGTAGTAGAGTGGAGTGGAAGCCTTGTCTTCGCCGAAGACTCCAATTCCCTTTTAATATACCTATGACTTGGTTTGGAATACACTTGAAAACACATTAGTCATAGCATATATAAAGAGACATGATCAAAGGTATACTTTTGAGCTATGTGTGCAAGTTTAACAAAAGAAGTTCCTAGAATCAAGAATATTGAGCTCATGCCTAAGTTTGGTAAAAATTTGTTCATCAAGTGGCTTGGTAAAGATATCGGCTAATTGATCTTTAGTATTAATGTATGCAATCTCGATATCCCCCTTTTGTTGGTGATCCCTAAGAAAATGATACCGAATGGCTATGTGTTTAGTGCGGCTATGCTCAACGGAATTATCCGCCATGCGGATTGCACTCTCATTATCACATAGAAGAGGAACTTTGGTTAATTTGTAACCATAGTCCCACAGGGTTTGCCTCATCCAAAGCAATTGCGCGCAACAATGGCCTGCGGTAATATACTCGGCTTCGGCGGTTGAAAGAGCGACCGAATTTTGCTTCTTTGAAGCCCAAGACACCAAGGACCTTCCCAAGAACTGGCAAGTCCCCGATGTGCTCTTTCTATTAATCTTACACCCCGCCAAATCGGCATCCAAATAACCAATCAAATCAAATGTGGATCCCCGAGGGTACCAAAGCCCAAACTTAGGAGTATAAGCTAAATATCTCAAGATTCGTTTTACGGCCGTAAGGTGTGATTCCTTAGGGTCGGCTTGGAATCTTGCACACATGCAAACGGAAAGCATGATGTCCGGTCGAGATGCACATAAATAAAGCAATGAACCAATAATCGACTGGTATACCTTTTGATCGACGGATTTACCTCCCGTGTTGAGATCGAGATGCCCATTGGTTCCCATGGGTGTCTTGATGGGCTTGGCATCCTTCATTCCAAACTTGGTTAGAATGTCTTGAGTATACTTTGTTTGGCTAATGAAGGTGCCTTCTTGGAGTTGCTTGACTTGGAATCCTAGAAAATACTTCAACTCCCCCATCATAGACATCTCGAATTTCTGTGTCATGATCCTACTAAATTCTTCACATGTAGATTCGTTAGTAGACCCAAATATGATATCATCAACATAAATTTGGCATACAAACAAATCATTGTCAAGAGTTTTAGTGAATAAAGTAGGATCGGCCTTGCCGACTTTGAAGCCATTAGCAATAAGGAAATCTCTAAGGCATTCATACCATGCTCTTGGGGCTTGCTTGAGCCCATAAAGCGCCTTAGAGAGCCTATAGACATGGTTAGGTACTCACTATCTTCAAAGCCGGGAGGTTGCTCAACATAGACCTCCTCCTTGATTGGTCCGTTAAGGAAAGCACTCTTCACGTCCATTTGATAAAGCTTGAAGCCATGGTAAGTAGCATAGGCTAATAATATGCGAGTGGACTCAAGCCTAGCTACGGGTGCATAGGTTTCATCGAAATCCAAAACTTCGACTTGGGAGTATCCCTTGGCCACAAGTCGGGCTTTGTTCCTTGTCACCACACCATGCTCATCTTGCTTGTTGCGGAAGACCCACTTGGTTCCTACAACATTTTGGTTAGGACATGGAACTAAATGCCATACCTCATTTCTAGTGAAGTTGTTGAGCTCCTCTTGCATCGCCATCACCCAATCCGAATCTTGGAGTGCTTCCTCTACCCTGTGTGGCTCAATAGAGGAAACAAAAGAGTAATGCTCACAAAAATGTGCAACACGAGATCTAGTTGTTACCCCCTTATGAATGTCGCCGAGAATGGTGTCGACAGGGTGATCTCGTTGGATTGCTTGGTGGACTCTTGGTTGTGGCGGTCTTGGTTCTTCATCCTCCTTGTCTTGATCATTGTCATCTCCCCCTTGATCATTGCCGTCATTTTGAGGTGGCTCATTACTTTGATCTTCTCCTTCATCAACTTGAGCCTCGTCCTCATTTTGGGTTGGTGGAGATGCTTGTGTGGAGGAGGATGGTTGATCTTGTGCATGTGGAGGCTCTTCGGATTCCTTAGGGCACACATCCCCAATGGACATGTTCCTTAGCGCGATGCACGGAGCCTGTTCTTCACCTATCTCATCAAGATCAACTTGCTCTACTTGAGAGCCGTTAGTTTCATCAAACACAACGTCACAAGAAACTTCAACAAGTCCTGAGGACTTGTTAAAGACTCTATATGCCCTTGTGTTTGAGTCATATCCTAGTAAAAAGCCTTCTACAGTTTTAGGAGCAAATTTAGATTTTCTACCTCTCTTAACAAGAATAAAGCATTTGCTACCAAAAACTCTAAAATATGAAATATTGGGCTTTTTACCGGTTAGGAGTTCATAGGATGTCTTTTTGAGGATTCGGTGTAGATATAACTGGTTGATGGCGTAGCAAGCAGTGTTGACCGCCTCGACCCAAAACCGATCCGGTGTCTTGTACTCATCAAGCATGGTTCTTGCCATGTCCAAGAGAGTTCGATTCTTCCTCTCCACTATACCATTTTGTTGTGGGGTGTAGGGAGAAGAGAACTCATGCTTGATGCCCTCCTCCTCAAGGAAGCCTTCTATTTGTGAGTTCTTGAACTCCGTCCCGTTGTCGCTTCTAATTTTCTTGATCCTTAAGCCGAACTCATTTTGAGCTCGTCTCAAGAATCCCTTTAAGGTCTCTTGGGTATGGGATTTTTCCTGCAAAAAGAACACCCAAGTGAAGCGAGAATAATCATCCACAATAACTAGACAGTACTTACTCCCGCTGATGCTTATGTAAGCGATCGGGCCGAATAGGTCCATGTGTAGGAGCTCCAGTGGCCTGTCACTTGTCATGATGTTCTTGTGTGGATGATGAGTGCCAACTTGCTTCCCGGCTTGGCATGCACTACAAATCCTGTCTTTCTCAAAATGAACATTTGTTAGTCCTAAAATGTGCTCTCCCTTTAGAAGCTTATGAAGATTCTTCATTCCAACATGAGCTAGTCGGCGGTGCCAGAGCCAACCCATGTTAGTCTTAGCAATTAAGCAAGTGTCGAGTTCAGCTCTATCAAAATCTACCAAGTATAGCTGACCCTCTAACATTCCTTTAAATGCTATTGAATCATCACTTCTTCTAAAGACAGTGACACCTACATCAGTAAATAGACAGTTGTAGCCCATTTGACATAATTGCGAAACGGAAAGCAAATTGTAATCTAAGGAATCTACAAGAAAAACATTGGAAATGGAATGGTCAGGAGATATAGCTATTTTACCCAAACCTTTGACCAAACCTTGGTTTCCATCCCCGAATGTGATAGCTCGTTGGGGATCTTGGTTTTTCTCGTAGGAGGAGAACATCTTCTTCTCCCCTGTCATGTGGTTTGTGCACCCGTTGTCGATGATCCAACTTGATCCCCCGGATGCATAAACCTACAAAACAAGTTTAGTTCTTGATTTTAGGTACCCAAACGGTTTTGGGTCCTTTGGCATTAGACACAAGAACTTTGGGTACCCAAACAAAAGTCTTGGAGCCCTTGTGTTTGCCCCCAACAAACTTGGCAACTACCTTGCCGGATTTGTTAGTAAGCACATATGATGCATCAAAAGTTTTGAATGAAATGTCATGATTATTTGATGCATTAGGAGTTTTCTTCTTAGGCAACTTAGCACGGGTTGGTTGCCTAGAGCTAGATGTCTCACCCTTATACATAAAAGCATGGTTAGGGCCAGAGTGAGACTTCCTAGAATGAATTCTCCTAATTTTGCTCTCGGGATAACCGGCAGGGTACAAAATGTGACCCTCGTTATCCTGAGGCATGGGAGCCTTGCCCTTAACAAAGTTAGACAATTTCTTAGGAGGGGCACTAAGTTTGACATTGTCTCCCCTTTGGAAGCCAATGCCATCCTTGATGCCAGGGCATCTCCCATTATAGAGCATACTTCTAGCAAATTTAAACTTTTCATCTTCTAAGTTATGCTCGGCAATTTTAGCATCTAATTTTGCTATATGATCATTTTGTTGTTTAATTAAGACCATGTGATCATGAATAGCATTGATATCAACATCTCTACATCTATCACAAATAGACATATGCTCAACGGTAGATGTAGAGGATTTGCAAGAATTAAGTTCAACAATCTTAGCACGTAATATATCATTTTTATCTCTAAGATCTGAAATTGTAACATTGCAAACATCAAAATCTTTAGCCTTAGCAATCAATTTCTCATTCTCATTTCTAAGGCTAGCAAGAGAAATATTCAACTCATCAATCCTAGCAAGTAAATCAACATTATCATCTCTAGGATTGGAAATTGAAACATTACAAACATGTGAATCAACCTTAGCCAACAAATTAGCATTCTCATTTCTAAGGTTGTCAATGGTCTCATGGCAAGTGCTTAGCTCACTAGACAATTTTTCACATTTTTCAACTTCTAGAGCGTAAGCATTTTTAACCTTAACATGCTTCTTATTTTCTTTAATAAGGAAGTCTTCTTGAGAGTCTAAGAGATCATCCTTCTCATGAATAGAGCTAATTAATTCATTTAATTTTTCTTTTTGTTGCATGTTTAGGTTGGCAAAAAGAATGCGTAAGTTATCCTCCTCATTGCTAGCATCATCCTCATCGCTAGATGTTTCATATTTGGTGGAGGATCTTGATTTTACCTTCTTCCTTTTGCCATCCTTGGCCATGAGGCATTTGTGGCCGACGTTGGGGAAGAGGAGGCCCTTGGTGACGGTGATGTTGGCGGCGTCCTCGTCGGAGGAGGAGTCGGTGGAGCTCTCGTCCGAGTCCCACTCCCGGCAAACATGGGCATCACCGCCCTTCTTCTTGTGGTACCTCTTCTTTTCTCTTCTCTTGCCCTTCTTGTCGTCACCCCTGTCACTGTCACTAGATAGTGGACATTTTGCTATAAAATGACCGGGCTTACCACACTTGTAGCAAACTCTCTTGGAGCGGGGCTTGTAGTCTTTTCCCCTCCTTTGCTTGAGGATTTGACGGAAGCTCTTGATGATGAGCGCCATCTCCTCGTTGTCGAGCTTGGAGGCGTCGATGGGTGTTCGACTTGGAGTAGATTCCTCCTTCTTCTCTTCCGTCGCCTTGAATGCGATGGGTTGTGCTTCGGACGTGGAGGGATCGTCAAGCTCGTTGATCTTCTTTGAGCCTTTGATCATCAACTCAAAGCTCACAAAATTACCTATAACTTCCTCAGGGGTCATTTGTGTATATCTAGGATTGCCACGATTTAATTGAACTTGAGTAGGGTTAAGGAAAACAAGTGATCTTAGAATAACCTTAACCACTTTGTGGTCATCCCACTTTTTGCTCCCGAGGTTGCGCACTTGGTTCACCAAGGTTTTGAGCCGGTTGTACATATCTTATGGCTCTTCCCCTTGGTGAAGACGGAAGCGACCGAGCTCCCCCTCGATCATTTCCCGTTTGGTGATCTTGGTCACCTCATCTCCTTCGTGCGCGGTCTTTAGCACGTCCCAAATCTCTTTGGCGCTCTTCAACCCTTGCACCTTGTTATACTCCTCTCGACTTAGAGAGGTGAGGAGTATAGTGGTGGCTTGGGAGTTGAAGTGCTCAATTTGGGCCACTTCGTCCGCATCATAATCTTCATCCCCTATAGATGGTACCTGTACACCAAACTCAACAACATCCCATATACTTTTGTGGAGTGAGGTTAGGTGATACCGCATCATATCACTCCACCTAGCATAATCTTCACCATCAAACGTTGGTGGTTTGCCTAATGGGACGGAAAGTAAAGGTGTATGTTTAGGAATGCGAGGGTAGCGTAGGGGAATCTTACTATACTTCTTGTGCTCTTGGCGCTTAGAAGTTACAGACGGCGCGTCGGAGTCGGAGGTCGATGTTGATGAAGTGTCGGTCTCGTAGTAGACCACTTTCCTCATCCTCTTGTGCTTGTCGCCTCTCCGATGCGACTTGTGAGAAGAGGATTTCTTCCCCTTCCCTTTGTTGGAGGAGCTCTTCTTCTTCTCCTTCCTCTTGGTGCGGGACTCTTCCGATGAAGTGCTCCCGTGACTTGTAGTGGGCTTGTCGCCGGTCTCAATCTCCCTCTTGGTGTGATCTCCCGACATCACTTCGAGCGGTTAGGCTCTAATGAAGCACCGGGCTTTGATACCAATTGAAAGTCGCCTAGAGGGGGGGGGTGAATAGGGCGAAACTGAAATTTTCAAATATAAACACAACTACGAGACGGGTTAGCGTTAGAAATAAACACGAGTCCGAGAGAGAGGGCGCAAAACAAATCGTGAGCAAATGCGGAGTGAGACACGATGATTTGTTTTACCGAGGTTCGGTTCTCGCAAACCTACTCCCCGTTGAGGAGGCCACAAAGGCCGGGTCTCTTTCAACCCTTACCCTCTCTCAAACGATCTCGCAAACCGAGTGAGCTTCTCTTCTCAAATCAAATCGAGAACAAAGCTTCCCCACAAGGACCACCACACAATTGGTGTCTCTTGCCTCGATTACAAGTGAGCTTTGATCACAAGAACAAGTGAGAAAGAAAAGAAGCAATCCAAGCGCAAGAGCTCAAAAGAACACGGCAAATCTCTCTCGCTAATCACTAAAGCCTTGTGTGGAAGTGGAGAGGATTTGATCACTTGGGTGTGTCTAGAATTGAATGCCTAGCTCTTGTAAGTGGTTGAGAAGTGGAAAACTTGGATGACTTGAATGTGGGGTGGTTGGGGGTATTTATAGTCCCAACCACCAAACTAGCCGTTTGGGTGGAGGCTGTCTGTCGTATGGTGCACCGGACAGTCCGGTGCACACCGGACATGTCCGGTGCGACAGCCACATCACCAGACCGTTAGGGTTCCGACCGTTGGAGCTCTGACGCTGGGCCCGCCTGGATGTCTGGTGGCGCACCGGGCATGAACTGTAGGGTGTCCGGTGCGCCAGTATGGGCGTGCCTGCCCTCTGCGCGCGCTGGCGCGCATTTAATGCGCTGCAGGTAGCCGTTGGCGCCTGAAGTAGTCGTTGCCCCGCAGTTACACCGGACAGTCCGGTGTACACCGGACATGTCCGGTGAATTATAGCGGAGCAGCCGATGCGAATTCCCGAGGCTGCCGAGTTCAGAGCCATGTCCTCTTGGAGCACCGGACACTGTCCGGTGTACACCGGACAGTCCGGTGAATTATAGCGCACCAGCTCTGAAAATTCCCGAAGGTGAAGAGTTCAGCTTTGGAGTCCCCTGGCGCACCGGACACTGTCCGGTGGCACACCGGACAGTCCGGTGCTCCCGACCAGGGTGCCTTCGGTTGTCCCTTTGCTCCTTTGTTTGAACCTTTTCTCTTGATCTTTTTATTGGCTTATGGTGAACCTTTGGTACCTGTAGAACTTATAAACTTGGGCAAACTAGTTAGTCCAATTATTTGTGTTGGGCAATTCAACCACCAAAATTAGTTTAGGAAATAGGTGTAAGCCTAATTCCCTTTCAATAATCTCATCATCCGCAACCTCCCCCTGTTCCTCTCCGACACCGCTCGAGCCTGGTTGGAGCACCTGCCTCCGGGGCAGATCTCCAACTAGGACGACCTGGTCCAAGCCTTCGCCGGCAATTTCCAAGGCACGTACGTGCGCCCTGGAAACTCTTGGGATCTCCGAAGCTGCCGCCAGCAGCCGGGAGAGTCTCTCTAGGACTACATCCGGCGATTCTCGAAGCAGCGCACCGAGCTGCCCAACGTCACCGATTCGGATGTCATCGGCGCGTTCCTCGCCGGCACCACCTGCCGCGACCTGGTGAGCAAGCTGGGTCGCAAGACCCCCACCAGGGCGAGCGAGTTGATGGACATCGCCACCAAGTTCGCCTCTGGCCAGGAGGCGGTTGAGGCCATCTTCCAGAAGGACAAGCAGCCCCAGGGCCGCCCACCGGAAGATGTCCCCAAGGCGTCAACTCAGCGCGACACCAAGAAGAAAGGCAAGAAGAAGTCGCAAGCGAAACGCGACGCCGCCGACGCGGACCTTGTCGCCGCCGCCGAGTACAAGAACCCTCAGAAACCTCCCGGAGGTGCCAACCTCTTCGACAAGATGCTCAAGGAGCCGTGCCCCTATCATCAGGGGCCCGTCAAGCACACCCTTGAGGAGTGTGCCATGCTTCGATGCCACTTTCACAAGGCCGGGCCACCCGCGGAGGGTGGCAAGGCTCTCGACGACGAGAAGGAAGATCACAAGGCAGGAGAGTTCCCCGAGGTCCGCGACTGCTTCATGATCTACGGTGGGCAAGTGACAAACGCCTCGGCTCGGCACCGCAAGCAAGAGCGTCGGGAGGTCTACTCGGTAAAGGTGGCGGCGCCAGTCTACCTAGACTGGTCCGACAAGCCCATCACCTTCGACCAGGCCGACCATCCCGACCATGTGTCGAGCCTGGGGAAATACCCGCTCGTTGTCAACCCCATCATCGGCAACGTCAGGCTCACCAAGGTCCTCAAGGACGGAGGCAGCAGCCTCAACATCATCTACGCCGAGACCCTCGGGCTCCTGCAGATCGATCTGTCCTCGGTCCGGACGGGCGCCGCGCCTTTCCACGGGATCATCCCCGGGAAGCGCGTCCAACCCCTCGGACAACTCGATCTACCCGTCTGCTTTGGGACACCCTCCAACTTTTGAAGGGAGACCCTCACGTTCGAAGTGGTCGGGTTTCGAGGAACTTACCACGCAGTGCTGGGGAGGCCATGCTACGCCAAGTTCATGGCCATCCCCAACTACACCTACCTCAAGCTCAAGATGCCGGGCCCCAACGGGGTCATCACCGTCGGGCCCATGTACCGACACGCGTACGAATGCGATGTGGAGTGCGTGGAGTACGCCGAGGCCCTCGCCGAGTCCGAGGCCCTCATCGCCGACCTGGAGAACCTCTCTAGGGAGGCGCCAGACATGAAGCGCCACGCCGGCAACTTCGAGCCAGCGGAGACGGTTAAGTCCGTCCCTCTCGACCCCTGCAACGACGCCTCCAAGCAGATCCGGATCGGCTCCGAGCTCGACCCCAAATAGGAAGCAGTGCTCGTCGACTTTCTCCGCGCAAACGCCGACGTTTTCGCGTGGAGTCCCTCGGACATGCCCGGCATACCGAGGGAAGTCGCCGAGCACTCGCTGGATATCCGAGCTGGAGCCCGACCCGTGAAGCAGCCTCTGCGCCGATTCGACGAAGAAAAGCGCAGAGCCATAGGCGAGGAGATCCACAAGCTAATGGCGGCAGGGTTCATCAAAGAGGTATTCCATCCCAAATGGCTTGCCAACCCTGTGCTTGTGAGAAAGAAAGGGGGGAAATGGCAGATGTGTGTAGACTACACTGGTCTAAACAAAGCATGTCCGAAAGTTCCCTACCCTCTGCCTCGCATCGATCAAATCGTGGATTCCACTGCTGGGTGCGAAACCCTGTCTTTCCTCGATGCCTACTCAGGGTATCATCATATCAGGATGAAAGAGTCCGACCAGCTCGCGACTTCTTTCATCACACCCTTCGGCATGTACTGCTATGTTACCATGCCGTTTGGTTTGAGGAATGCGGGTGCAACGTACTAGCGATGCATGAACCATGTGTTCGGCGAACACATTGGCCGAACGGTCGAGGCCTACGTCGATGACATCGTAGTCAAGACAAGGAAAGCCTCCGACCTCCTTTCTGACCTTGAAGCGACGTTCTGATGTCTCAAGGCGAAAGGTGTAAAACTCAATCCCGAGAAGTGTGTCTTCGGAGTCCCCCGAGGCATGCTCTTGGGGTTCATCGTCTCCGAGCGGGGCATCGAGGCCAACCCGGAGAAGATCGCGGCCATCACCAACATGGGGCCCATCAAGGACTTGAAAGGCATACAGAGGGTCATGGGATGCCTCGCAGCTCTGAGCCGTTTCATCTCGTGCCTCGGCGAAAGAGGCCTTCCTCAGTACCGCCTCTTAAGGAAGGCCGAGTGCTTCGCTTGGACCCCTGAGGTCGAGGAAGCCCTTGGGAACCTGAAGGCACTCCTCACGAATGCGCCCATCTTGGTGCCCCCCGCTGCCGGAGAAGCCCTCTTGATCTACGTCGCCGCTACCACTCAGGTGGTTAGCGCCGCGATTGTGGTTGAGAGACGAGAAGAGGGACATGCATTGCCCGTCCAGAGGCCAGTCTACTTCATCAGTGAGGTACTGTCCGAGACCAAGATCCGCTACCCTCAAATTCAGAAGCTGCTGTACGCGGTGATCCTGACGCGGCGGAAGTTGCGACACTACTTAGAGTCTCATCCGGTAACTGTGGTGTCATCCTTCCCCCTGGGGGAGATCATCCAGTCCCGAGAGGCCTCGGGTAGAATTGCAAAGTGGGCGGTGGAGATCATGGGCGAGACGATCTCGTTCGCCCCTCGGAAATCCATCAAGTCCCAGGTCTTGGCGGACTTTGTGGCCGAATGGGTCGACACCCTGCTCCCAACAGCTCCGATCCAACCAGAACTCTGGACCATGTTTTTCGACGGGTCGCTGATGAAGACGGGGGCAGGCGCGGACCTGCTCTTCATCTCGCCCCTCGGGAAGCACCTACGCTACGTGCTACGCCTCCACTTCCCGGCGTCCAACAACGTGGCTGAGTACGAGGCTCTGGTAAACGGGTTGCGAATCGCCATCGTGCTAGGGGTCCGACGCCTCGACGCTCGTGGTGACTCGCAGCTCGTCATTGACCAAGTCATGAAGAACTCCCACTCCCGCGACCCGAAGATGGAAGCTTACTGCGATGAGGTTCGGCGCCTGGAAGACAAGTTCTACGGGCTCAAGCTCAACCACATCGCCCGACGCTACAATGAGACTGCGGACGAGCTGGCTAAAATAGCCTCGGGGCGAACAACGGTTCCCCCAGACGTATTCTCCCGAGACCTGCATCAACCCTCCGTCAAGACCGACGACACGCCCGAGCCCGAGAAGGCCTCGGCCCAGCCCGAGGCACCCTCGGCTCAGTCCGAGGCGACCTTGGCTCAGCCCGAGGTACCCTCGACCCCCGAGGGTGAGGCACTGCGTGTCGAGGAGGAGCGGAGCGAGGTCACGCCTAATCGAAACTGGCAGACCCCGTACCTGCAATATCTCCACCGAGGAGAGCTACCCCCCGACCGAGCCGAAGCTCGGCGGTTGGCGCGGCGAGCCAAGTCGTTCGTCTTGCTGGGAGACGAGAAGGAGCTCTACCACCGCAGCCCCTCGGGCATCCTCCAGCGATGCATTTCCATCGCCGAAGGCCAGGAGCTCTTACAAGAGATACACTCGGGGGCATGCGGCCATCACGCAGCACCTCGAGCCCTTGTTGGAAACGCCTTCCGACAAGGTTTCTACTGGCCGACGGCGGTGGCCGATGCCACTAGAATTGTCCGCACCTGCGAAGGGTGTCAGTTCTACGCAAGGCAGACCCACCTGCCCGCTCAGGCTCTGCAGACCATACCCATCACCTGGCCGTTTGCTGTGTGGGGTGTGGACCTCGTCGGCCCCTTGCAGAAGGCACCTGGGGGCTACACGCACCTGTTGGTCGCCATCGACAAATTCTCCAAGTAGATCAAGGTCCGACCCCTAAACAGCATCAGGTCCGAACAGGCGGTGGCGTTCTTCACCAACATCATCCATCGCTTTGGGGTCCCGAACTCCATCATCACCGACAATGGCACCCAGTTCACCGGCAGAAAGTTCCTGGACTTCTGCGAGGATCACCACATCCGGGTGGACTGGGCCGCCGTGGCTCACCCCATGACGAATGGGCAAGTAGAGCGTGCTAACGGCATGATCCTACAAGGGCTCAAGCCGTGGATCTACAACGACCTCAACAAGTTCGGCAAGCGATGGATGAAGGAGCTCCCCTCGGTGGTCTGGAGTCTGAGGACAACGCCGAGCCGAGCCATGGGCTTCACACCGTTCTTTCTAGTCTATGGGGCCGAGGCCATCTTGCCCACAGACTTAGAATACGGTTCCCCGAGGACGAGGGCCTACGCCGACCAAAGCAATCGAGCTAATTGAGAAGACTCACTGGACCAGCTGGAGGAGGCTCGGGACATGGCCTTACTACACTCGGCGCGGTACCAGCAGTCCCTGCGACGCTACCACGCCCGAGGGGTTCGGTCCCGAGACCTCTAGGTGGGCGACCTAGTGCTTCGGCTGCGACAAGACGCCCGAGGGCGGCACAAACTCACGCCTCCCTAGGAAGGACCGTTCGTCGTCGCCAAGGTTCTGAAGCCCGGAACATACAAGCTGGCCAACAGTCAAGGCGAGGTCTACAGCAACGCTTGGAACATCCAACAGCTACGTCGCTTCTACCCTTAAGATGCTTCCAAGTTATTCGTACACTCCGTTCACACACAAAGTCTGGTCGTCAAGGAAGGGTCAGCCTTGCCTCGGCAAAGCTCGACCCTCCCTCGGGGGCTAGAAGGGGGAGCCCCCTCTGCGTCGAAATTTTCCTCGAAAAAAGAAAAAAAATCTTTTCTGCCAGAATGCCTTTCGTGCTTTTCGACTACTTCGAAAGTGGATCCTGAAAATGACGGAGTACACGTAAGCAGCCAAGGCTGACCGAGCCGAGGGACTCCTACGCCTCCGGGATACGGATACCTCACTCATCACCTTCTGCGATAAGTAACTCACGCTCGGATAGGTGACTCCACGGACCGAACAAGTCTTCACGCTCGAAAGCTCCTCTGCCGAAACGATTTTTCGGGCTTTCTCGACTACGACGGTGACAAAACCCTATGGGCGAGTAAGAGTACACGTAAGCGGCAAGGCCGACCGAGCCGAGGGATTCCTACGCCTCCGGGATACGGATACCTCACTCATCACCTTCCATGAAAAGTAACTCTCGCTCGGACAAACAATTTTGTTACCGACAAGTAAGTCCAAAGACTCGAAACAAGAGGAAAAGGGACGCAGCTTTACAACACGACGATAGTGTGTTTGGGCCTCGGCGGCCGCAGAAAACATACACACACTATAAGACAACCCGATCCTGCAGGCTCGGATGTCGACAGTTGAAGGGGGCAGCAGCACCCTCGGCGTCAACTACACCTTCGGCGGGGTCTGACCTAGCCTCGGACGGCGACGCGGTTGGAGGATCTCCACCCCGAAGGACGATAGCAGCACCATGCCCGGACCAGCGCCGGCGGGGTCTTCCTCAAGAATCCGGCTCGAGCAGACGGCTCGGCCGGCCACCCCGAAGCCTCAGCCAGCCGTTCCCCGAGGACATCAGCCCGGCTTGTGGCCTCGGCAGCTCAACTCCGGCGTCGGTCCCGCTAGTGGACGACCCGGCTAGGTTCCGGCCGACCAAATCTTCTTTTCGAGCCAACTCTGCCTCTGTCCATGCTGACACCGCTACCTCCGGCTTCGGCTCATCGAAGAGCGGCCGAGGGTTCCTTTAACTGAGCAAGAGAAGCCTCGGACAGCAAGGCCAACCGAGCCGAGGGACTCCTACGCCTCCGGGATACGGATACCTCACTCGTCACCTTTGCACGAGGCGACTCACGCTCGGTGAAGCGGTTCAGATAGTCGACAGGCGAGTCTTAGTGCTCAAAATGAAGAAAAAACACGGCCCCGTGCCGAAAATACATACATGTTCAGGCCCCGACAGCCACAATGAACAAGACACCGACACTCAAAGTGCCATTACAAACGGAACTCTGGTTCTGCCCCCGCGGGTACGAACAACCCCTCACACTGGAGGACCTGCGGGGCGACAAGGCTGAAGCTGGCCCACCGCCACCCGCTCCGGCAGCAGCGACAACGACCTCCGCCCCGGGCGGCGAAACAGCTTCAGCAACGGCTTCCGGGCGGGTGCTGCGGCAGGAGGGCTCTCGCCCACGAAGGACGAGAACCAGCCATTCAAGCCGGGGGACGGAGGTCTGGGGGTGCAGGCAGAGTTGGCAATCTCGTCGGCAGAGAAGCCTTCTCCGGCTGCCACCACCTCAACACCGCCCTAGTGGGCGCCGGGCGCCTCAAGGCGCACCGGCAAGTCCTTGCCCTCGCCGGAGCCACCCAGAACATGAGCGCCGCCCTCGCGACGCACGATGTGCTGGGCGACCCTCTGACACGGCTGTCGGCGCGAGGAAGACCTGGACGTGGCCGGCCCGTACGCGGCGCGACCATCGTTCGGACGAAGGACGGAATGCTGCACCCTGGCTGGGCAGCGGCACTCCGCCTTCCTCGGCGTGGCTGAGGGAAGCCTCCGCGGGGCTGGAAGATGCCTTTCTCCCCCAGACGCCGGGGGAAGAAAAGGGTTACCGACCCACGTGGAGGCAGCCCCCCGGCTCGCCTCACCCTCCGCCCCAGCAAGGATGATGAAGATCCTTGGAGCTGAGGCGGGACAGAGGCCGCAGCCCGGTTCGCTTCTCCCCGCCATCAAGCTGGAGGTCACCGTCTTGGGTGACCACCGGTGAGGGGATGCGGCCGGGCTGCCTGATGAAAATCCTTGAAGCCGAACGATGGCTGAAAGGTACCAACTTCCTTGAAGTTGCGTCCCTCCAACGACAAGGCGAAAGGATTGCGGGCGTCCCCCATCTGGGGGCTCGGAAGGTGGAAAGACGTAACGCATAAGGGAACGCGAAGACATGGTCGCCTTTCAAGGGGGTCACCCTCCTTTTAAAGGCAACTCTCCCCACTTGCGACCTCAGCCATTACGGGCTGAGTCTTCTCCAACACGCTCCAAGGTCTTCCCCCTACGACACGGGGGCTGGGCCCTGCGTGTCATGCAAGCTGGTCCAGGGCAGAAGGAACCAAACCGCCGCGCGCAGGGCATGCAACTGCCCAGCGGTTACAAGCATTCCTCCACTTTCGTCCAGACCAGCGGGTGAAAGGGTGGACATCCATGCAGTCGGCATGCAACCGCGCCAAGTGGGCGCGCCCCTTCGACTCCAACGCGCCCAGCATGGAGGCCCAGGCCCACACGTCATGCAACCGGCGCGCCGGTATCTACGTGCGAGCAACTGCACCGCCCCTCGTGCCACTACCGCGCCTCCTCGACTGCGGAACCAGTACCGCGACTCGAGGAAACCCTGCGTATGACCCAACAGTGCCAGCCAGGTGCATCGGTCACGGGCCGGTCAGCCGCGGGAGAAGGCGCGACGGTCGACGCGGCCACAAATGGGCCGACAGTAATGGCGGTAGCAGGCGGGCGGAAGCAGTGGTCACGTCGTCAGCCAAGCTCACGTCCCCTCGTGGGACAGCGAGAGAACCCTCTCCCGCGATGTGAAGACAGCGCGCCCGTGTTCCGTTCCTCGAACGGCTTGCGCACGCGCAACGGCTGCCCCGCGAACCTCTCGTCCCGTCACATTAGCTCCGCAGCGGGACAGGCGGCACCTTTGGTAGGAGAAGCAAGCGACGCTTCGCCTTCGCCATAATGACCGCATCAGAAAAGGTACGCCACGTCATTTCAATTTCGTGTCCTCTTCCTTTTCCTCTTTCTCTCTCTTACAACAGGGACCGGGAAAGAGGGATACCCCGAAAGGGATCCTTCTTCGCGAAGGAAACGGGCCCCGAGCCCCCCTACTGATCAGAGGTTCGAAGGCTGGCCCCTCGGAAGGGTTCAACAGCCGCCTCAGAGCGCTCGGGCTCCGCACCCACTACTGGTCAGAGGTTCGAGGGCCGGCCCCTCGGAAGGGTTCAACGGTCGCCTCAGGCCACTCGGGCTCCGTGCCCACTACTGATCAGGGGTTCGCAGGCTGGCCCATGAAGGGTTCACAGCCGCCTCAGACACAGAACGAGGGATGACCCCGGGTACGTTCGATACATAACCAAGGCTCGGACTACGCTCCCGAGGTACCCTAGGACATTTCCGAGACTAGCGGGAACGATCTTGTAACGGAGTCCCATCATAGGGAGGCATCGAGCCCTCGGACCCCGTCAAAAGGGGACCGGGTCCGGCAGATCACCCGTAGGTACTTTTGGAGCACGCCTCTGGGCCTCTAGCCGACCTCTAACAAATGGGGCACGGGCGTCCACTCGGATTACCCGTCAGCAGCTCACTGGAGACACCATGTTCGGCGCCCTCCAAGGGCAACATGGCGCTTTCCCCCCTCCTCCTTGAGGAAAGGCGACGTAGGGGCATATGTAAAAAAGACGAGTCTGTCCTTGACCGTCCTCTCACCCTGTGCGGAGGCTCGGGGGCTGCTCTCGCAAACCCGGCTCCAGCCAATCCGTTGACAGCGTCAACGTACCAGCCCGAGAACTTGGGACCCGACCGTGCACCCGGGCTACGTCCAGCTCGCATGAGGGAACAACCAGACTGGCCGAAGCGTTGCGAAATACATTAAGACCTCGAAGGAGTCAACCCACTCTTCCGAGGCCTCGGGGGCTACACCCGGCGGGTGCGCTCGCGCGCACCCACCGGAACAAAACGCAACCAAGAAAGGCTGGTCCCCTTGTAAAAAAGTGCGACAAAAGCCTCCAAGCGAGTATTAACACTCCCTTCGAGGCTCGGGGGCTACTGTCGGGGACCATAATTAGGGGTACCCTCAAGACTCCTAAATCTTAGCTGGTAACCCCATCAACACAAAGCTGCAAAGGCCTGATGGGTGCGATTAAGTCCAGGATCGGTCCATTCGAGGGACGCGATCACGCCTCGCCCAAGCCTAGCCCCGGGCAAGGGCAGCCGACCCCGGAGGATTTACGTCTCGCCCGAGGACCCCCTCCAGCAACGGAGACACCTTTGGCTCGCCCGAGGCTCAGTCTTCACCAAGAAGCAACCTTGGCCAAGTCACCGCGCCAACCGACCGAACCGCAGGGGCATTTAATGCAAAGGTGGCCTGACACCTTTATCCTGACACGCGCCCTCCAGTCGACAGAGCCGAAGTGACCGTAGTCACTTCGCCGCTCCACTGACCGGCCTGACAAGGGGACAGCGCCGCCTGCGCCGCCCCGACTGCTGTGCCACTCGACAGAGTGAGGCGGTCAGCAACCCAGTCTGGCCTCAGGCGCCATAGGAAACTCCGCTTCGCCCGACCCCAGGGCTTGGACTCGGGCTCGGCCCCGGAAGATGACGAACTCCGCTTCGCCCGACCCCAGGGCTCGGACTCGGGCTCAGCCCCGGAAGACGACGAACTCCGCTTCGCCCGACCCCAGGGCTCGGACTCGGGCTCAGCCCTGGAAGACGACGAACTCCGCTTCGCCCGACCCTAGGGCTCGGACTCGGGCTCAGCCCCGGAAGACGACGAACTCCGCTTCGCCCGACCCCAGGGCTCGGACTCGGGCTCAGCCCCAGAAGACGACGAACTCCGCTTCGCCCGACCCCAGGGCTCGGACTCAGCCCTGGCCTCAGCCGACGGTCTCCGCCTCGCCCAACCCAGGGGCTCGGACTCGACCTCGGCCTTGGAAGACAGACTCGACCTCGACCTCGGAGGAGCCTCCGCCTCGCCCAACTCAGGGCTCGGACCGACCACGTCACAGGAGGCGCCATCATTACCCTACCCCAAGCTGACTCAGGCTACGAGGGACAAGACCGGCGTCCCATCTGGCTCGCTCCGCTAAACAAGTAATGATGGCGCCCCGCATGCCCTATGACGACGGCGGCTCTCAGCCCCCTTACGGAAGCAAGAGGACGTCAGCAAGGACTCGACAGCCCCGACAGCTGTCCTTCCGCCAGGCTCCAGCGCTCCTCCGACGGCCACGACACCACACGAACTGGGTGCCAAAACCTCTCCGGCTGCCACGATGGCATGTACTTAGGGCGCTAGCTCTCCTCCGCTAGACACGTTAGCACACTGCTACACCCCCCATTGTACACCTGGATCCTCTCCTTACGCCTATAAAAGGGAGGTCCAGGGCCCTCTTACAGAGGGTTGGCCGCGCGGGGAAGGACGGGACGACGCTCGCGCAAGGCCGCTCGCTCCCTCCCGCGTGGGCGCTTGTAACCCCCTACTGCAAGCGCACCCGACCTGGGCGCGGAGCTAACACGAAGGCCGCGGATTCCACCTCCCACGCCTGTCTCCCTCCGGCTGCTCTCCCCCCTTCGCGTTCCGCCTCGCGCCGACCCATCTGTGCTGGGGCACGCGGCGACAATTTACTCGTCGGTCCAGGGACCCCCGGGGTCGAAACGCCGACAATACTGTAGTATTTTTGCGCTATTTGATACTCCACTCGGACCTAGAATTTTCGACCAACCGCTCCATGACACTCTTTTTTTTTACTTACGCATGGACGTCACGAGACATTTCTTTCGTAATGTCCTCATGTGGCCTGATGTTGCGGATGCTGGGATGCAGACACCCATGCGGCCGAAAGAACGGTCATAAAGCAAAGACATTGGGTTGATTTAGGGGAGGACCCAGAAGTTGTGTTACTGGCTTATGCACTTGTCACATCACTCAATTTCTGCATTCTAGCAATCTAGCTATAGTCGATGATTTGAACTATTGTTGTTATTGTTATTTTGTGTGTTTTTTGCTTTCTGACTTTTGATTTGCATTTGGGCAATGTTATGTGGTGCGCTACCTATCAGCGCAGGTCAAAACAAAAGACTACTAGTTGAGATAGTTCAACAAGGTAGTTGAGAGAATCAAGGAAAGAATAGCAGAATAGTAGTTGAGAGAATCTAGGAAGGAATAGCAAATTAGTAGTTGAGAGTTTTTAGCAGATTAGATGCCAACCATCATTTGGCCTATATAAATGCAATCAAAGTTAGATTAATGGATGAAGAAGAAAGTTGTTCCAAAATCTTCCCCTCTGCTAATTCGCTCTTCCTCCTTTGCTGTCAACATAGATCAGCATATAGCCGATCGTCCTCGCCACCTGCGAAGCCTGGGTCTGGCGCTCGAGCCCTTGCCTCTTCCTCCCTACCACCGAACCCATAACATCTTGGTACATACAAGGTGATGGTCGTGATCAATGAGGTGGCCTATCTCCTCAAACTTCCTGCCACAACACACATTCATCATGTGTTTCATGTGGTGTTACTCAAAATATTCGTCGGCACACCTCTGTGGTCAGCACCACCCCTACCCCGGCCCACCATGGTGCCACCCAAACTACAACCGGCACAAGCGTTGAAGGTCCACCAGGCTCGCGGTGTCCGCCAGATCCTTATTCAGTGGGAGTCTCTACCTAGTTCAGCAGCTACTTGGGAAGACCTGGATGACTTATGTGTTTGGGTGATAATGAGCTCTAAATTTTACACTATAAGATTTAAGGATCAAATCGGATTAGGATGGGTCGCTATCTCTATTCATTTGTGAACTAAAATTTATTTAGGGCCCTGCTATTTTGTGAAAAACCATTTGGATCGTGGTCCATTACCACCCCTACTTATGTGGGCAATATCCTCTATTCCAGTTCGAGGACGAGCTGCTTCTCGATGGTTGGGGATGTTATGTGGGGCGCTACCTATCAGTGCAGGTCAAAGCAGAAGACTACTAGTTGAGATAGTTCAGCATGGTAGTTGAGAGAATCAAGGAAATAATAGCATGATAGTAGTTTAGAGAATATAGGAAAGAATAACAGATTAGTAGTCGAGAGTTTTTAGCAGATTAGATGCCGGCCATCAACTGTCCTATAACATCAGATTAATGGATTAAGAAGAAAGTTGTTCCAAAATCTCCCCCTCTGTTAATCCGGTCTTCTTCCTTTGCTGTCATGTCAACATCAGCGTCTAGCCGATCGTCCTCAACACCTGTGAAGCTAGGGGCCGGCTCTCGAGCCGCTTGCCTCTTCCTCCCTACCGCCGAACCCATAACAAGCAACGTTGTGATGTAATATTGGACTTTGGAATTGCTTCTGGTTTTGGATTTAACTTGATCATGTAACATTGTGGACGCTCATGTACCATGATTATTCAGACGGCTTTAACTGTGCCACACCTAAGAAAACTATGGAATCAAACAAGCATCGGTTTCAAGATATAGTATGGTTTCGGTACGGTAAAGGAAAACCGTAGTATTTATCCTATAGACAGTTGCAAAAACCATGGTATTTCGAAACCACAGCTTTTTAAAAACTAAGTTACCAAACAGGGACTTATTGTTATTGCGATGAAAATGCTATGTTTATTAGGGGGGTGTTTGGTTACCCCAAACTAAACTTTAGCCCCTATCACATCGAATGTTTGAACCTCTGTTCCGGGTATTAAATGTAGTCGGATTATAAAACTAATTTGTCAGCCGAAGATTAAAAGACGAGACGAATCTAGTCCAGTTGGTTGGGTCTATATTTCATACTCCTATTTGAAAGTCAAACGCTTGATGTGACCCGGGCTAAACTTTAGTAGGGGCAACCAAACACCCCCTAGGAAAAGAGCATTGTGCTCTGTGCTCTGTACGCAGAGAGAGAGAGAGACAGAAGTTAAGGGTCGATGTCGATGAGGCGAGGTGACGCGTCAGCGTCAACTGTACTGTCGGAGATAGAGGCTGCACTGCCTCACGCTGGCTCGGCCTCCTGATTTTGCCAGTCCGGGACACCGTAGGTGTCTCTGCTGTCCCACATCATTCAAGGCAGCCGGCAACGCGTCGACATGCGCACGGCCGTCCTCCGCTGGCCGCCACCTCCCACGGGAACGCCGCGCGCCCTCGCGTTTTGTGAGATGGCCAACTGCCAAGAGCACCCACCCGCATTCATGGCCGCCCCGCTGTTGCATGGTGACCCGTGTCGATCTGTGGTCACCGTGCGCCACTCCTCACGGTCAGATTTTTCGATCGGGCTCCTTTCAGCTAACCGTCCGCGACGGCGACCGTCTAATCCCCCCGTGTATGTGACGATTTCAGCTGAATGCACAATGCCGCGCCTTCGAGTCCAGCCAGCATCTTCCTCCGTTCCAACAACGTCCTCGCTCTCTGCCCCCGGCCGTAACTACCAGCCCAATCAATGGATTGGCACGTACATGCTGCGGCCGCCGCGTCGTGCGGTGCCTGCCACCGTTTCCGGCCGCCGACCTCCTCACGCACGCAGCTCAGCTCAGCTCAGCTCATGGGCGTCCGCCACCGAGTTGGGGGTCGCCGCCGCCGCCGCCGCCCATGCATGCCCAGCCGTCCGGGTGATCAGATGCGACACCTCCTTGGGCACCGACGACGCCGTCAGCGCATACATCTACGTGCATGCCCACAAGGCCACCGCCGGGCTCCAAGGGGAGTGGAGTGTCATGGAGCCATGAATATCCATGCCTAACGAGTGACCTGGAAACAGGGACAACACACAAAGGTTCCGGTCCCCTCCCCCGCGGTACCACCGGCTGCATTCAAGACCAAATCTACAGGACAGATGGGCTGGGCACCCAGATGGCGGGACCTGCTACGGTTGGTTGGGTTCAAGACTTCAAGTAGTGTAGTTGTAGTTCTTGTTCTTGGAAAGACCCTTCATCAGCACCTGCTTTACCTGCATTTGACAAATTTTCGTTTTTCTTTTCAGATATGGGTCTTCTCCGAATTTTCATGAGATTTATCTATTAGGTCTAATTTGAGAACACCATTTTTCTAAGTGATTTCTATTTTCCGAAAGAAAAATGAACTAATTTTCTTAGGAAAATAAAAATCCTTAGAGCAGCTCGAACAATACCCCAAATGAGTGACCTAAATTAAAATATAGAGCTTAAGACAGGAAAACAAACTCCAATGGTGCCCTATTTTTGCCAAATTTCATAAAAAAAATAAAGGGCACCTCCAAACCTGCCACAAATATTTTGCACCCAAATGGGCTGACCTATCTCACAATCTCAACAAACTGAATGTTCACGACCTTCTAGTTTAATACTCTCACATACTCATCTCGTGTTGTACTGCCAGTTCTTGCTGCTCCCAATCCACCGCTGCCAGTTCTTGCTGCTCCCAATCCACCGGCGTCTCCTCACCCTCCCTTGCGTTCCCCTCGTCGCACTCAGCACAGTCGCGCCTTCGTCCGTACGCGATGCCTGAAGGAGTTCCTCCTGCCGGGAAGCGTCCTACACCTTCGTCGAAGTCTGGTGCGGCGGCGATTGGACAACGGCCGTCAACTCTTCCTTCTACTGTCGCGCCGATGTCCCAAGGTCCTGTTCGAGGTGTAGGAAGCATGTATAATCCAATTTGCCTCCTGTTGCCAATTTGTTTCCCACCAGCATCTTTTCCCAATCCTTGTCTCATGTGGATGATTATGTTACATTACAATGGATGAAAGGCACACGCAAAAACCTCGTCGCTCTTCGTTCAATATTGCCTTAGGTATGATTGGTGGTGGTTATGAAGGTTATTCACAAAATTGTGGAAGAAACCCCATTGCCAACAGCTTATCTATCACATCTTCTACCAAGGGACATAATCTTGGCAGTGCTTCTTTTGGTTCAGTGTATGAGAAGATCACAAGGTAAGTTCAGATCTTCCTACTTGATGATAAATAACATATTTACATTATTGTTTATTAGTACAATGCAGATATATGTCATGTTCAGTTAAAATAGCTTGTTCATTGGAATGAAGGTTTCATTCTTGATAAGTTACAACAGGAAGTTTGTCAAATCCTGATGATAAATCCAGTAAATATCTTAGTAATTTGAACTTATTTTCTTTGGTAGGCCAATGTCCTCCCAAGAAAATTACTTCACAAATCTGCTGAATGGAAATGGTTTAGAAGTGTCAAGCTCAGATGACATTGTTGAAGCTGATTATGATTTGTTGGAGCCAGTGCTTGCAGCTGATATGAGTTCATAGACATAAAGTAAGGGACGGTCCAAGAATTTTTCAGAAGAGGAGGACATGTTGCTTATTTCAGTATATCTTGATGTGAGCAAAGATCCTATTGCTGGGTAGGATCAAAAAGATGGATGATTTTGGGAAAGGATTGAGAAATACTACTACGAGAACAAGACCTTTGAATCAGATCGCAGTTGGTCCTCATTGCGGCACTGGTGAACAAGACCTTTGAGTAAACAGAAAAAGAAAAAGGAATTGGAATGATAAAGAAGATTCACTACTCCTGGTTGTCCATATGTCCTCGCCGCTCCCATAGATGTTCGACAAGATCTTTCTGAAGTTGGCAATGAAGATGAGAATTTTCGATTTCTTCACGCATCTGCACGAATGATGTAAACTTTGTAGTTCTAGCTCGTGAATTTAACGCACTGACGTCAGCATCATTGTTATCATATGATTCGTATATGCGTCCGTCGGCACGTTCATCTTCAATTATCATATTATGCATGATTACGCATGCCGTCATAATATCTCGTAGTGTAGCTTCATCCCAAAACCGAGCAGGACCTCAAACAATGGCAAAACGAGCCTGCAGGACACCAAAAGCACACTCAACGTCTTTCTTCTGTGCTTCCTGAGCCTTAGCAAAATTCTTGTCCTTGGCATTTGACGGGTCCTTCTTAGTTTTGACAATTGTCGACCAAGTAGGATAGATCCCATCCGCTAGATAGTAACCCATATCATAGTCATGTCTGTTAATTGTCTATTTAACTTCTCGAGCTTCACCATTAGAAAGCCTGTCCAAAATAGGTGATCTATGCAACACATTAATATCATTGTTTGAACCCCGGTAGACCAAAAAAGGCATGCCAATCAGTAGATGCAATTGCCTCCAGTATAATAGTTGGATTTTTCGCATGACCGCAATACATACCCTAAGTTGTTGGACAATTTTTCCACTTCCAATGCATATAGTCAATGCTTCCAAGCATACCAGGAAATCCACGACATTTAGCAATATTAAGTAGCATGGCTGTATCATCTACATTGGGGGCTCTCAGGTATTCCTTACGAAACAAATGAACAATAGCCCTAAAAAATTTCCTCAAACTTTCTATAGCAGTGCTTTCATCTATCCGAACATACTCATCAACATAATCTATCGGTACACCATAAGCTAGTTGTCGTAATGTTGCTGTTACCTTTTGTCGACAGGAAAACCCACGGACACCAGCAGTGTTTTTTATGAAGAAAATAGTGATCATGCTCCTCAACAGCTTTAGAAACCATGTTGAAAAGATGGGAACTCATCCAAAAGCGACACCGGAAAATCTTCTCAAGGTATGTCGGGTTTTCGTCAAAGTAATCCCGATGTAGTTTTCTAGCACCTTCCTCTCTGCTCCTATCGTAAACCCTATGACCAAAAATTGAACCTCGATGCCTATTACTTGGGGCACTTTTCCTCCTCTTATATTCACGAATCATAAGCACCAAATAGTCATCAAGGTCGTCATTCTCACGAAATATGATACTCCTACTCAGCGCATCCATCTTCTGTACGGCACCAAAACAAAACAAAACATTATATTAATTATCATCTGCATATTTTAATGATCGATCATCAACGATGAATGAAATGATCAAAGGCATTCACATACACTGTCGTGCTTGAAGATGTCCAATCAACACAATGAGAAGAGGAAGAACGAGCAGCACACGTGTGAGAAGGGACCTTAGGCGTCAGCAAATGATTTTCAGTTGATGGAAACGGCGGCGTTCGCCGATTGGGTGCAAGATCACCTTGTTGAACAGGACCACGAGGACGCGTCCACCAGAGTTAAAATGTCGACCTGCACTACGGAGGTTCAGCGAGAGGCAAAACTGAATATCAACCTGCGCGTAGGTGGTTTGGCGGGAGGGAGTGGCGGGACTCGCTGGTCCAAAACCAAAATATGGATAACCACCCACATTTGAGGCTTTATTGTTGGAGTTAAAATGTTTTTTGTGACTCAAAACAGCTTATTTTCAATTTTAAGGCATTTTTATAAGGCACTTTGTTGGAGCTGCTCTTAGAAAAATGAGGTTACCAAACTAGCCCTTACATTGTCTATTTACGAAACTGGCAAGGAGAGAGTGGAACCAAAGACATACCAAATGATTGTGCATCTCTTTTATGCTTGATCCGTCAAGCAGCCGCGTTACTATCTTTACAAGAAAAAAAGGCTCTGAGATGTGGAATGAACTCAAGCGACGAGAAAGAACCTACTTTTTCTATAATTTCTTGTGTAGTGTATAACGCTGCCGCCATCTACTCCTCGACCAACTACAGGATGGAACCTAAGTGTTTGAGCACTAAGAAAAAGGCACCGGCCGTGGGATTTGTTTGGTAACCGACTTGTAATATGTTCAAGCCTACCTCTTATATATAGATAAAGAGGTACAACCAATTGGAACCTCAACAATTGATTCGATCAAACCTATTTACCATATTTATCATATTTGCTTTGTTACTTCCATGCATCAGGAGTAGGAGTAACCTAGCCTTAGTTTAGCCTTTCTCAACCTCGATCTTCACCTCTCTTTGGCTCTACGTCGACTATAAGTGTCTTGCGAGATTCAGGTTTCCGCAAAAAAGAAGACCTTGCGCCATCGTGGACTGTCCAAGCCCTAGGCGCAGACCATCCGGAAGCACGCAGGGAGGAGCCGCTCCTGCAGCGAGGTCGCAGACTGCCCGACCCCGAGCCACGGATCGTCCGTGCTCTCGTAGAGAACACCACCAAAAGGTTCATTCTAATGTTTGGTACTGAAAGGGAAATGTGCCCTTGGGCCATTTCTAAGTGTTTTGGTGATTGAGTGCCAACACATGTGTTTAATTGTGAATTTGTGTACATGGATGAACAAGGTGCAAATCATGAAGTAAAGGTATGTTTCTAAGCCTTAGTACATTGGTTTTGTGGACTAACATATTTGTCTAAGTGTTAGAAACAGAAAGAAGAAAAAGAGAAAAGGGGAGAGAATGACTTGGCTGTGTGCAGCCAAGTCCCAGCTCGGTCTGGAGCACCGGACTGTCCGGTGTGCACCGGACAGTGTCCGGTGCGCCAGGCTGCCTCGACTCAAACTGGCCGCTCTCGGGAATTCGCCGACGGCGTACGGCTAAAATTCACCGGACTGTCCGGTGTGCACCGGACTGTCCGGTGAGCCAACTGTCGGCCAGGGCCAACGGTCGGCCGCGCAATCCGCGCGGGACACGTGGCCGAGCCAACGGTCGGAAGACAGCACCGGACTGTCCGGTGTGCACCGGACTGTCCGGTGCGCCAACGGCTCTCAGATCTCCGCCGGTCTGCAACGGTCGGGAAGGGCTGGATAAGGAAAGAAATCGGTCACCGGACATGTCCGGTGTGCACCGGACTGTCCGGTGCCCCCGACGACAGAAGGCAAGGATGGCCTTCCGGATTTGCTCTCAACGGCTCCTAGCTGCCTTGGGGCTATAAAAGGAGCCCCTAGGCGCATGGAGGAGACACACAAGCAACTCTTGAGCATTCTTGATCATCCACACAAGTTCTTTGCGCATTCGTTTGTGATTCTAAGTGATTCGAGCTCTGTTCTAGTGTGAACTCTGAGATAGTCATTCGAGCTCGAGTCTTGGCCGTGTGTGTGCGCTTTTGTTGTGGATTTGTGTGTGTTGCTTCCCTCCCTTACTCTGTGCTTTCTTTGTGATCATATACTTGTAAGGGCAAGAGACTCCAATTTGTGGAGATTCCTTGCAAACGGGATAGTGAAAGGAACAACAAAACACCGTGGTATTCAAGTGGGTCTTTGGACCGCTTGAGAGGGGTTGATTGCAACCCTCGTCCGTTGGGACGCCACAACGTGGAAGTAGGCAAGCATTGGCTTGGCCGAACCACGGGATAAACCACTGTGTCCCTCTGTGCTTGATTCTTGTGGTATTGTGTTTTGTTGAGACTTCACCTTAGCCACTTGGCATAAATCGTGCTAACGCTTAACAAGTTTTTGTGGCTTAAGTTTGAAGTTTTTACAGGATCACCTATTCACCCCCCCTCTAGGTGCTCTCAATTGGTATCAGAGCCGTTCTCTTCACAAAGGGACTAGCCGCCCGAAGAGATGGATCCTAAGGGGAAGGGTATAGTGATCAACGACAAAGAAAAGGAGACCTTCGTCAACGAGCCGAAGGACGACAAGCCTACCGACTCCGGCTCGGGTCAAAGACGGAAGGAAGGGAAGAAGAAGAAGACAAGGCGCATCAAGGAGATCATCTACTACGACGATAGTAATGAATCCACTTCTTCCCAAAAGGACGACGACAACGACTACAGGAAGACGGTCAATTCGAACTTTTCATTTGATTATTCCCGTATTCAACATAGTTCGAATTCGCATTTGCTTTCCATTCCTCTTGGCAAACCTCCACACTTCGATGGGGAGGACTACGGATTTTGGAGTCACAAAATGCGTAGTCACTTATTCTCTCTCCATCCTAGCATATGGGAGATTGTGGAGAACGGGATGAAATTCGATAGCTCGGATAGCCCTATGCTTATAAATGAACAGATTCATAAAAATGCACAGGCTACTACTGTTCTCTTAGCATCTTTGTGCAGGGAAGAGTACAATAAGGTGAGCGGCTTGGACAATGCCAAGCAGATATGGGACACCCTCAAGATCTCTCACGAGGGGAACGACATCACCATGCTCACCAAGATGGAGTTGGTGGAGGGCGAGCTTGGACGGTTCGCCATGATAAGGGGAGAGGAGCCAACTCAGACGTACAACCGGCTCAAGACCCTTATCAACAAAATAAGGAGCTACGGAAGCACGCGTTGGACGGATCACGATGTCGTCCGCCTAATGCTCAGGTCTTTTACCGTACTTGATCCTCATCTCGTGAACAATATTCGTGAGAATCCCAGGTACACGATGATGACGCCCGAGGAAGTGCTTGGAAAATTCGTAAGCGGGCGGATGATGATCAAGGAGGCAAGATACGTCGACGAAGCGTTGAACGGTCCGATCAACGAGCCGCAACCCCTTGCTCTCAAGGCAACACGAAGCAAGGAGGCGCTACCTAGCAAGGTGGCACAGATTGAGGCGGCCGGACTTAATGATGAAGAAATGGCTCTCATCATCAAAAGGTTCAAGACGGCGCTAAATGGTCGCAAGGGGCAGCCAAGCAAGACCAAAGCCAAGGGGAAGCGCTCATGCTTCAAATGCGGTAAGCTTGGTCATTTTATCGCTAACTGTCCCGATAATGAAAGTGACCAGGAAAAGGGGAACAAAAGAGAGAAGAAGAAGCAATACAAGAAGGCAAAGGGCGAGGCGCATCTAGGAAAGGAGTGGGACTCGGATTGCTCCTCCTCCGACTCCGACAACGAAGGACTCGCCGCCACTGCCTTCAACAAATCGGCTCTCTTCCCCAACGAGCGTCTCACTTGCCTTATGGCAAGGGAGAAGAAGGTGAGTACTCAAGACTCCACTTATACTTCTTCTAGTGATAGTGAGTCTAGTGACGATGATGACATAGATTATTCTTGCTTGTTCAAAGGCTTAGATAGATCTAAGATAGATAAAATCAATGAATTGATTGATGCTTTGAATGAAAAGGATAGGCTTTTAGAGAAGCAAGAGGATTTATTGTATGATGAACATGATAAGTTTATAGAGGCACAAAAATCATATGCTTTAGAAGTGAAAAGAAATGAAGTGCTTTCTAGTGAAATATCTTCTTGTCATGAAACCATTGCTACTTTACAAAGTGTTAACCATGATTTAAATGCTAAATTAGAAGTAACAAATAAATCTAAGTCTTGTGTTGAAAATGTTACAATTTGCACTAGGTGTAAGGATTTTGATGTTAACACTTGTAGCAAACATTTAGTTTCAATTTCAAAACTAAAAGATGAAGTGGCTAGTCTTAATGCCCAACTTAAGACTAGCAAGAGTGAAGTTGAAAAGATAAAATTTGCAAGGGATGCCTATACAATTGGAAGACATCCCTCAATTAAGGATGGGCTTGGCTTCAAGAGGGAAGCCAAGAACTTAACAAGCCATAAGGCTCCCATCTTCGTCAAGGAGAAGGGGAAGGCCCCGATGGCTAGTAATGCTAAAAAGAATCATGCTTTTATGTATTATGATAGGAGACATGCTAGAAATGCTTATAATCATTTTGATTCACATGTTTATGATTCTCATGCAATGTTTGCTTCTAGTTCTTCTTATAATCATGGTAGAGATATGTGTAGGAGAAATGTTGTACATATGCCTAGGAGAGATATTGCTCATGTGCCTAGAAAGAATGTTATTCATGCTCCTAGGAAAGTAGTGAATGAACCTTCTACCATTTATTATGCTTGTAATGCTCCTTTTGCTATTTGTAGAAAGGGTAAGAAGGTTGTTGCTAGGAAATTAGGGGCTAGATGCAAGGGAGATAAAGCTTGCATTTGGGTCCCTAAAAATATTTGTGCTAACCTTGCAGGACCCAACATGAGTTGGGTACCTAAGACCCAAGCCTAAATTTGCCTTGCAGGTTTATGCATCCGGGGGTTCAAGCTGGATTATCGACAGCGGATGCACAAACCATATGACGGGGGAGAAGAAGATGTTCACCTCCTACGTCAAGAATAAGGATTCCCAAGATTCAATTATATTCGGTGATGGGAATCAAGGCAAGGTAAAAGGGTTAGGTAAAATTGCAATTTCTAATGAGCATTCTATATCAAATGTATTCCTAGTGGAGAGTCTTGGATATAATTTGCTATCTGTTAGTCAACTATGTCAAATGGGATATAATTGTTTATTTACAAATGTAGATGTGTCTGTCTTTAGAAGATGTGATGGTTCACTAGCTTTTAAGGGTGTACTAGACGGCAAGCTTTATTTAGTTGATTTTGCAAAAGAAGAGGCCGGTCTAGATGCATGCTTAATGGCTAAGACTTGCATGGGCTGGCTGTGGCATCGCCGCTTAGCACATGTGGGGATGAAGAACCTCCACAAGCTTCTAAAGGGAGAACACGTGATAGGTCTAACAAATGTTTATTTCGAAAAAGATAGGCCTTGTGCAGCTTGTCAAGCAGGTAAACAAGTGGGAGGAGCACATCACAGCAAGAATGTGATGACCACGTCAAGACCTCTGGAGTTGCTGCATATGGACCTCTTCGGACCCGTCGCCTATCTAAGTATAGGAGGAAGTAAGTATGGTTTAGTTATTGTTGATGACTTTTCCCGCTTCACTTGGGTGTTCTTTTTGCAGGATAAGTCTGAAACTCAAGGGACCCTCAAGCGCTTCCACAGGAGAGCTCAAAATGAGTTTGAGCTCAGGGTGAAGAAGATAAGGAGCGACAATGGGTCCGAGTTCAAGAACCTTCAAGTGGAGGAGTTTCTTGAGGAGGAAGGAATCAAGCACGAGTTCTCCGCTCCCTACACACCACAGCAAAATGGTGTGGTAGAGAGGAAGAACAGGACGCTAATCGATATGGCGAGGACGATGCTTGGAGAGTTCAAGACCCCCGAGTGCTTTTGGTCGGAAGCCGTGAACACGGCTTGCCACGCCATCAACAGGGTCTATCTTCACCGCCTCCTCAAGAAGACGTCATATGAGCTACTAACCGGTAACAAACCCAATGTATCCTACTTTCGTGTTTTTGGGAGCAAGTGCTACATTCTAGTAAAGAAAGGTAGAAATTCTAAGTTTGCTCCCAAAGCTGTAGAAGGGTTTTTATTAGGTTATGATTCAAATACAAAGGCGTATAGGGTCTTCAACAAATCATTGGGTTTGGTTGAAGTCTCTAGCGACGTTGTATTTGATGAGACTAATGGCTCTCCAAGAGAGCAAGTTGTTGATTGTGATGATGTAGATGAAGAAGATGTTCCGACGGCCGCTATACGAACCATGGCAATTGGAGACGTTCGGCCACAGGAACAGGATGAACGTAATCAACCTTCTTCCTCAACGACGGTGCAACCCCCAACTCAAGACGATGAACAGGTTCATCAAAAGGAGGCGTGTGATCAAGGGGGAGCACAAGACGATCAAGTGATGGAGGAAGAAGCGCAACCGGCACCTCCAACCCAAGTTCGAGCGATGATTCAAAGGGATCATCCCGTCGACCAAATTTTGGGTGACATTAGCAAGGGAGTAACTACTCGATCTCGATTAGTTAATTTTTGTGAGCATTACTCTTTTGTCTCCTCTATTGAGCCTTTCAGGGTAGAGGAGGCCTTGCTAGATCCGGATTGGGTGTTGGCCATGCAGGAGGAACTCAACAACTTCAAGCGCAATGAAGTTTGGACGCTGGTGCCTCGTCCCAAGCAAAATGTTGTGGGAACCAAGTGGGTGTTCCGCAACAAACAGGACGAGCACGGGGTGGTGACAAGGAACAAGGCTCGACTTGTGGCAAAAGGTTATGCCCAAGTCGCAGGTTTGGACTTTGAGGAGACTTTTGCTCCTGTGGCTAGGCTAGAGTCCATTCGCATCTTGCTAGCATATGCCGCTCACCATTCTTTCAGGTTGTACCAAATGGATGTGAAGAGCGCGTTCCTCAACGGGCCAATAAAGGAGGAGGTGTACGTGGAGCAACCCCCTGGCTTCGAGGATGAGCGGTACCCCGACCACGTGTGTAAGCTCTCTAAGGCGCTCTATGGACTTAAGCAAGCCCCAAGAGCATGGTATGAATGTCTTAGAGATTTTTTAATTGCTAATGCTTTCAAGGTTGGGAAAGCCGATCCAACTCTCTTTACAAAGACATGTGATGGTGATTTGTTTGTATGCCAAATTTATGTCGATGACATAATATTTGGTTCTACTAATCAAAAGTCTTGTGAAGAGTTTAGCAGGGTGATGACGCAGAAATTCGAGATGTCGATGATGGGCGAGTTGAACTACTTCCTTGGGTTCCAAGTGAAGCAACTCAAGGACGGCACCTTCATCTCCCAAACGAAGTACACGCAAGATCTGCTGAAGCGGTTTGGGATGAAGGACGCCAAGCCCGCAAAGACTCCGATGGGAACCGACGGACACACCGACCTCAACAAAGGAGGTAAGTCCGTTGATCAAAAAGCATACCGGTCAATGATAGGATCTCTACTTTATTTATGTGCTAGTAGACCGGATATTATGCTTAGCGTATGCATGTGTGCTAGATTTCAATCCGATCCTAAGGAGTGTCACTTGGTGGCGGTGAAGCGAATTCTTAGATATTTAGTCGCTACGCCTTGCTTCGGGATCTGGTATCCAAAGGGGTCTAACTTAGACTTGATTGGGTACTCAGATTCCGACTATGCTGGATGTAAGGTCGATAGGAAGAGTACATCGGGGACGTGCCAATTCTTAGGAAGGTCCCTGGTGCCATGGAACTCTAAGAAACAAACATCCGTTGCCCTATCCACCGCTGAGGCCGAGTACGTTGCCGCAGGACAGTGTTGTGCGCAACTACTTTGGATGAGGCAAACCCTCCGGGACTTTGGCTACAATCTGAGTAAAGTCCCACTCCTATGTGACAATGAGAGTGCTATCCGAATAGCGGAAAATCCTGTTGAGCACAGCCGCACAAAGCACATAGACATCCGGCATCACTTTTTGAGAGACCACCAGCAAAAGGGAGATATCGAAGTGTTTTATGTTAGCACCGAGAACCAGCTAGCCGATATCTTTACCAAGCCTTTAGATGAGAAGACCTTTTGCAGGCTGCGTAGTGAGCTAAATGTCTTAGATTCACGGAACTTGGATTGAATTGTAGCATACATGTATTTATGCCTTTGATCATGTTCATTCTGCATTTTGTTGCTTATTATGGTGCTCAAGTTGTACAAACACTCCCTGGACCTCACAAGTCCGTTGCAATGTGATGCACATGTTTAGGGGGAGATGTGTTACAACTTGACCCTTTGAGACTAACCATATGTTTGAGTTTGCTTGTGTTAGTCACAAAGGAGAATTGAAAGGGAAAAGGTGGACTTGGATCATGCAAGACTTCCACTGCACTCCGATGAGGGGTAACTTATTCCAAGTGCATCTCATGAACTCTTATTGCCATTTGCTCTTAATTGAAGATTTTGGTGAGGCAATGGGGTTAAAGGGCCAAAATTGATCCCGTTTTGGTGTTTGATGCCAAAGGGGGAGAAAATAAAGGCCAAAGCAATAAATGGATCAGCTACCACTTGAGAGATTTTGAAAATAGTAGAATAGAGTTTTTGGTTTGTCAAAATTCTTAAGTTGTCTCTCTTGTCAAAAGTTGGCTTCTTGTGGGGAGAAGTATTGATTATGGGAAAAAGGGGGAGTTTTTGAAATCCTTGATCAATCTCTTTTTGAATGACTCTCTTTATGCTTAAACATGTGTGTTTAACTTAGAGATAGAGATTTGTGTTTGATTTGCAAAAACAAACCAAGTGGTGGCAAAGGATGATCCATATATGCCAAAATTGATTCAAAATAAATTTAAGTGTTGTTTGAATTAAGTTTGCACTTGTTCTAGTGGCTTTATGTTGTGTTGGCATAAATCACCAAAAAGGGGGAGATTGAAAGGGAAATGTGCCCTTGGGCCATTTCTAAGTGTTTTGGTGATTGAGTGCCAACACATGTGTTTAATTGTGAATTTGTGTACATGGATGAACAAGGTGCAAATCATGAAGTAAAGGTATGTTTCTAAGCCTTAGTACATTGGTTTTGTGGACTAACATATTTGTCTAAGTGTTAGAAACAGAAAGAAGAAAAAGAGAAAAGGGGAGAGAATGACTTGGCTGTGTGCAGCCAAGTCCCAGCTCGGTCTGGAGCACCGGACTGTCCGGTGTGCACCGGACAGTGTCCGGTGCGCCAGGCTGCCTCGACTCAAACTGGCCGCTCTCGGGAATTCGCCGACGGCGTACGGCTAAAATTCACCGGACTGTCCGGTGTGCACCGGACTGTCCGGTGAGCCAACTGTCGGCCAGGGCCAACGGTCGGCCGCGCAATCCGCGCGGGACACGTGGCCGAGCCAACGGTCGGAAGACGGCACCGGACTGTCCGGTGTGCACCGGACTGTCCGGTGCGCCGGTCTGCAACGGTCGAGAAGGGCTGGATAAGGAAAGAAATCGGTCACCGGACATGTCCGGTGTGCACCGGACTGTCCGGTGCCCCCGACGACAGAAGGCAAGGATGGCCTTCCGGATTTGCTCTCAACGGCTCCTAGCTGCCTTGGGGCTATAAAAGGAGCCCCTAGGCGCATGGAGGAGACACACAAGCAACTCTTGAGCATTCTTGATCATCCACACAAGTTCTTTGCGCATTCGTTTGTGATTCTAAGTGATTCGAGCTCTGTTCTAGTGTGAACTCTGAGATAGTCATTCGAGCTCGAGTCTTGGCCGTGTGTGTGCGCTTTTGTTGTGGATTTGTGTGTGTTGCTTCCCTCCCTTACTCTGTGCTTTCTTTGTGATCATATACTTGTAAGGGCAAGAGACTCCAATTTGTGGAGATTCCTTGCAAACGGGATAGTGAAAGGAACAACAAAACACCGTGGTATTCAAGTGGGTCTTTGGACCGCTTGAGAGGGGTTGATTGCAACCCTCGTCCGTTGGGACGCCACAACGTGGAAGTAGGCAAGCATTGGCTTGGCCGAACCACGGGATAAACCACTGTGTCCCTCTGTGCTTGATTCTTGTGGTATTGTGTTTTGTTGAGACTTCACCTTAGCCACTTGGCATAAATCGTGCTAACGCTTAACAAGTTTTTGTGGCTTAAGTTTGAAGTTTTTACAGGATCACCTATTCACCCCCCCCTCTAGGTGCTCTCAGGTACCAAATCGGCGCCAACACACTTTTTAGCGACTCCGCTGGAGACACAAGGGTGTTTAGATCTACTAAAAATCAGCCTCAAGATGGTCGGTTCTCAAAATCACACCGACATCTCCGCCACCAACATCATCAAGCCAACCCTGGAGGCACTCCCGGCTGATGATCAACAACACTTTGATTACCTCATGAGGCGAGTAGGAAGAAGTGCTGCGATAACTCGCCGAAAAGTGTGAGAAAGCAAAGGAAAAGTAACTATCACACTTCACGGTGGATCGCGACCAGGATATCATCCGTCAAGGGGAGATCGATATGACATCTCTCCTACCTTCGCACCAGGCTCCCATTGTAAGTATTATAGATCAATCTTGTAAGAATTTTATAAAATGGCGGGGGATCAATTAAAACATTATATAGATGAATCTTTTAAAGGACATATGTGTTCGTATGAAAAATCTACTGCCCCTAGTTTTTCCTCGCACGGAGCCACTCGACTTAACACATTAGCTACAAATGTGTCATCCTATACCAGCCATTGTATGGTATGCCGATGAATATATGCATAGCGCCACCATAGCCACCACCGCCTGGCATGCAACCGACTCAGAACACGATTGGACTGTTTGGTTACCTCGTGGACCGTCCACCATCCTTTGCTGGATCGTCCGACCCTACACAAACCCGCAGACCACCGAGGCAACGTCGTATACTACCAGACCGTCTGGGTTTAACCCCGGACCGTTCAGCCAGGTCGTGGACCATCTGGCCCCTTACGCCTGACTGTCCAGGTAAGCATACATAGAACACTGAGCTACACAATATGCACAAATTTTGCACCCATCATAGCAGCACTACACCACCCAACCGGCCACCCGACATCATATATAACCATGTCACCACCTCATAGACACAGGGCCCAATATTCTTCGGCCATCCAAGAGCTTGAGAGATATAGGGCAGGAGGGGGTAGCACTAATAGGATGCCTAACACGCAAGCATCCCTCAGAGATATAATGTCTGGCAATTTGAGGTTTTCACCCCTAAACTTAATGGATGGTCACCAGATGTGGTGGAGAAAATCAGGGACGAATTAGCCAGGTTGTTCATAGACAAACTCGATGTTAGTGTGTCGAGCACAGGGTAGTCATGTCGGAAGCCTTATAATCACTAATTTGATACCGTGACATATTCACTAGGAACTAGGATACCGAATTTCTCTAAGTTTTCTGGTGAAGGCAGGAAAACCATGCATGAGCACATAAGCCAATTCTTAACACACCTAGGAGAATTGGGTGATACGGAGGCCTACCGTCTTTGTTTATTCTCATTATCGCTAACTGGTACCACATTCACATGGTATGCAACCCTACCACTTAACTCTATTAACTCTTGGGGGAATTAGAGCAGAAATTTCATGAACACTTTTTCTCAGGAGAGCATGAGTTAGAATTATCTGATTTAGCTTCAGTCCGATAGGGGGCACAAAGAATCAGTTAATGACTATATCCGGAGGTTCTGGTACACTAGAATCGATGCTTCCAAATTCGTGACATGGACAAACAGCTAGCAGGGCTGACTTTTAATGGGTTGCGACCTTACTTAAAAGAGAAATGAGATGGCACTCAGTTCTTTTCATTAGTACAACTAAACCAGCGAGCTTTGGTTTGTGAAAGCCAAAGTAAAGAAACATCAAAATTAGCTAGCCATAATGTGCATCTAGTGGAACATGATCCAAGCAATTTAGATGATGAATCCATAGATGTATATACTACTAAACTTGTTTGGCCAATGAAGACCAAACCTTCAGCATACTCTTCTTTATAGCCGATTAAAAAGAATCGATAGGAAGAAGTTAAATTACTTTTAATGTTGCCAAGTGTGAGAAAATATTTGATGAACTATTAAGAAGTGGCAACATTGAAGTGACTCATACTATTCCTCTTCTAGATGAACTAAAGAGACGTGCTTATTGCAAGTGGCATAATTCTTTTTCTCATACCACCAATGATTGCAATGTTTTCTATTGATAAATACAATTGACCATAATTGAGGGGCAGTTGAGTTTCCAGGAGACAGAAATTGACAAGGATCCATTTCCTATTAATACAATAAAGCTGACAGATAAAAAAGTCTTGGTTTGGCCGAATGTGACCGATAAAGAGAAAGGCAAAAATATTATCGTTGGTAGTCCTAGCACGTCAAAAACATTGTAAGGAGTAATTACTTAGAAGGCTACGGACAAAAGGACTAATAAGACCGAAGGCGCCGAGGGGTGAGCGCGATCAGCCAGCCGGTTAAAGCTCCTTGTCCCGCGCATCGCACATGGTCCAGTGCCTGCAAGTGGACGTTCCAGAAACCACACGAACGATCCGGTTTATTTGGCCAGACAGTACGACAGTGACCAGAGGCCACAACATCCACGAGCCTTCAAGAGTCGACAACTAGAAACAGGTATGTCGAAGCAAAATACATCTAAAACATCTGGTCATCTTGTTAAAGTCGTCCCTACTTTCGAGCAATTACTCTCCAAATACGCGAGTAAGAAGGTTTTCCTGCACAGTCGGCCAGCAAAACGATCCTGGTCACACGCAAAGGCAACATAATCGAATAAAACGACCCAAAAGGCGACGCAACAAGTGTCGCCTATTCATTCAGTGATGTCATTGTGCTTTTCACTAGCCTATTCATCGCCAATATATTGTCCGTTCAAACATGGAGTATGTGACGGAACCTCCCAAGTCATTAGGCCCACCTATAGTTGTCCTTGTCCAAAGGACCTCAGACAACCCTGCAGGTGCCCCTGAATCACTTGACAAGTTCGGTATCTGTATTCCTTACTGAGAGCACCTAGAGGGGGGGGGGTGAATAGGTGATCCTGTAAAAACTTCAAACTTAAGCCACAAAAACTTGTTAAGTGTTAGCACGATTATTGCCAAGTGGCTAAGGTGAAGTCTCAACAAAACACAATACCACAAAAGATCAAGACAGAGGTGACACAGTGGTTTATCCCGTGGTTCGGCCAAGACCAACGCTTGCCTACTCCACGTTGTGGCGTCCCAACGGACGAGGGTTGCAATCAACCCCTCTCAAGCGGTCCAAAGACCCACTTGAATACCACGGTGTTTTGTTTTCCTTTCACTATCCCGTTTGCAAGGAATCTCCACAAATTGGAGTCTCTTGCCCTTACAAGTATATGATCACAAAGAAGCACAGAGTAAGGGAGGGAAGCAACACACACAAATCCACAGCGAAACTCGCACACACACGGCCAATAATCGAGCTCACAAGAGTATCACACAGTTCTCACTAGAACAGAGCTCGAAACACTTAGAATGACAACAGAATGCGCAAAGATTGCTTGTGGGTGATCAGGAATGCTCAAAGGTTGCTTGTGTATCTCCTCCATGCGCCTAGGGGCTCCTTTTATAGCCCCAAGGCAGCTAGGAGCCGTTGAGAGCAAATCCGGAAGGCCATCCTTGCCTTCTGTCGTCGGGGGCACCGGACAGTCCGGTGCACACCGGACACTGTCCGGTGCCCGATTTGTTTCCATAACTGGCGCTTCCGACCGTTGCTGACCGTTGGAGATCTTGGAGCCGTTGGCGCACCGGACATGTCCGGTGCACACCGGACAGTCCGGTGCCGTCTTCCGACCGTTGGCTCCGCCACGTGTCCCGCGCAGATTGCGCGGCCGACCGTTGGCCCGGCAGACCGTTGGCTCACCGAACAGTCCGGTGCACACCGGACAGTCCGGTGAATTTTAGCCGTACGCCGTCGGCGAATTCCCGAGAGCGGCCAGTTCGAGCCGAGCCAGCCTGGCGCACCGAACACTGTCCGGTGCACACCGGACAGTCCGGTGCTCCAGACCGAGCTGGGTCTTGGCTGCACACAGCCAAGTCATTTTCTCCTCTTCTCTCTTCTTCTTCTTTCTGTTTCTAACACTTAGACAAATATATTAGTACACAAAACCAATGTACTAAGGCTTAGAAACATACCTTTATCTCATGATTTGCACCTTGTTCATCCATGTACATAAATTCACAATTAAGCACATGTGTTGGCACTCAATCACCAAAATACTTAGAAATGGCCCAAGGGCACATTTCCCTTTCAATCTCCCCCTTTTTGGTGATTTATGCCAACACTACATAAAGCAACTAGAACAAGTGCAAACTCACTTCAAATAAAACTTAAATTTATTTTGAATCAATTTTGGCATATATGGATCATCCTTTGCCACCACTTGGTTTGTTTTTGCAAATCAAACTCAAATTTCTATCTCTAAGTTAAACACACAAAAGAGATTGATCAAAGATTTCAAAAACTCCCCCTTTTTCCCATAATCAATACTTCTCCCCACAAGAAGCCAACTTTTGACAAGAGAGACAACATAAGAATTTTGACAAACCAAAAACTCTATTCTACTATTTTCAAAATCTCTCAAGTGGTAGCTGATCCATTTATTGCTTTGGCCTTTATTTTCTCCCCCTTTGGCATCAAACACCAAAACGGGATCAATTTTGGCCCTTTAACCCCATTGCCTCACCAAAATCTTCAATTAAGAGCAAATGGCAATAAGAGTTCATGAGATGGACTTGGAATTAAATACCCTCTCATCGGAGTGCAGTGGAAGTCTTGCATGATCCAAGTCCACCTTTTCCCTTTCAATTCTCCTTTGTGACTAAAACAAGCAAACTCAAACATATGGTTAGTCTCAAAGGGTCAAGTTGTAACACATCTCCCCCTAAACATGTGCATCACTTTGCAACGGACTTGTGAGGTCCAGGGAGTGTTTGTACAACTTGAGCACCATGATAAGCAACAAAATGCAAAAAAGGAACATGATCAAAAGCATGAATACATGTATGCTATAATTCAATCCAAGTTCCGCGAATCTAAGACATTTAGCTCACTACGCAGCCTGCAAAAGGTCTTCTCATCTAAAGGCTTGGTAAAGATATCGGCTAGCTGGTTTTCGGTGCTAACATAAAACACTTCGATATCTCCCTTTTGCTGGTGGTCTCTCAAAAAGTGATGCCGGATGTCAATGTGCTTTGTGCGGCTGTGCTCAACAGGATTTTCCGCTATTCGGATAGCACTCTCATTATCACATAGGAGTGGGACTTTGCTCAGATTGTAGCCAAAGTCCCTGAGGGTTTGCCTCATCCAAAGTAGTTGCGCGCAACACTGACCTGCAGCAACGTACTCGGCCTCAGCGGTGGATAGGGCAACGGATGTTTGTTTCTTAGAG